>JAQAHW010000035.1:4762243-5428692 GCA_027580185.1 Tuta absoluta | reverse complement strand
ATATATATGTTAAATGTATGCTTAGTTTGTTTTTATAAAAATATTTTTTTGTATATCACTGACTTATATTCATACTGTTTAAAATTTTGTTTGATTTGATTTTGTTTTAAATTGTATTCTTGACTTGACTGGCCCGATGACATAGTGGATACTTGCTACGCCGAGGGTCGTGGGTTTGATCCTCACACACTTGTAAGAATTACAATTATTCGTGCTTACTCTGGGTATTTTCTAGGTATTGTATGTATTTATTTACTAAAAGTATTTATGTATCATGTCAGCTATCTGGTTCCCCTAGTACAAGTTTTGCTTAGCTTCGGGTTAGATAGCGCTGTGTATAAAGTTCAATATATTTGTTCTATACTTGTACTTGTATTTATGTATAACGGAAGTTAAATAAAAATTCGCCGCTCTGGATCGACCCTCATAAATATATGATTATTTTTTTTTCCTACAAATTTCTCAACATTCAACAATCATCTTAAGTCAGCAGTTAAAAATAAAATATTTTATTCATGTTTGAAATCTACGAATCTGTTTGATATTTAAATACTTAACGGCTTTAAAATATAGTACTGTTTTATTTAAACAACATATTATCACAGATTTATCATAAAGTACAGGATAAGAATGTATAAAGTCAGGAACTTCGCTTAAATTCATATTACCAGCCTTTTCTCTTATACTACTCACACATATGTGCCGTGTGATGCTGGCTTAGAATAGCATCACCCCAATTCTTTCCCGTAGAGGTCGTAGGAGGCGACTAAGGGATTCGAGGGTGTGTATTGCAATTTTAGGCGATGGGCTGACAACTTGTCCCTATGGCGATTCACAACTTTCCGAATGACCCTCAAATATTTGTCAGACGTGGCGTAAATGTCCGTTTTATAAGGCCGTTTACGCTCTGCCGACCCCGCAAGGGATTATAGGCGTGATATGTGTATGTATGTATGTATGTGTACTCACACATACTATACGTTCTCACTACGCCTGGCAGGGGGATTGGTGAGCGCTGTGCAAATGTTGCATTCATAGGGCGCCGTGCTGCCCGTTGCCTGAATGACAAACAGGTCGAATATGGATGATGCCATTCTAAACCGGCATGACACGGCATACGCCACTGTTACTACTTATTTCCTCATGCATCGGTATATCGCAATCCACTGCTAGACGTAGGCCTCCCTTAGGGTACGTCATAGCTTATGACGCTTAATTGCTCAATATTTTAAAAAACAGTAGGTACACAGAACTTCAAATTCGCAAAGGCGACGTTGTCACTAATATCTATTACAGACCTTTGTAACAACCTGTGTCCTATCACACAAAGCCTGAGGCGCTAACCCGCGAGGCCACCGCGGCTTAAGCCTTTATCTACGCAATTAGGAAGTCTGCAATTTACAGGATCAAACGGATTGTAGAGAGAAAACCAGGATCCTTTCATTGTAAGGACCCCTAGTATTCAGACTCCTAAGCTCTTTGAAGAGATAAAGGTCCGGTCGCAGTTATAGTGGCATCAGCTCCACGCGACGCGTCTGTACAAAGTTGTGGTACTCCACGAAACAAGTACATTAACAACTGTCAAACGTTATGATTTGAATGACATTTATGCAGGCTGTTTGTAGGTACCGATGGCAACAAAAGATGTCTGTGCGATACAAATGTACAGTTTTAACACAAAATAGAGAATGTACAGAAGAATAACTCGGCCCTTTTTTCGAATATTTCCGCTTTCGGCAAGGGCTGCCACAGTTTTCTTACCGATTTTATTCAATGGAGTAGGTACCTAAACATAGAGGGAGTAACAGAAATGCTATATCAAGCCGAAAGGTGCTCATGAAACTGAACAACTTTACCCATTTCCCCGCTTTGACCTCCTTTCGGCTTGATATACCCTTTCTGTTACTCCCTGTATGTAAATTACGTATACTACCTACATAGCACAATTATTATGAAATGGGGATTGACGAGTAGGTAAATATCTGTTCTGGGGCTGTTGAGACTGAGCATCACCCCATTTCTTTCCCGTGGGAGTCGTAAAAGGCAACTAAGGGATTTGAGGGTGTGTATTGCAATTTTAGGCGATGGGCTGGCAACCTGTCACTATGGCGATACACAATTTTCCGAATGACCCTCAAATTTTTGTCAAACGTGGCGTAAATATCCGTTTCTGCAGCCGTTTACGCTCTGCCTAACCCGCAAGGAATAATAGACGTGATATGTGTATGTATACTTGTACATCAAAAATGAAAAGTTGCCTTTATTTAGGTAGAAACTCAAATCACATTATAAAAAAATACACTGATTAGAGTTAGGTATTAATCCTGTTTGTGTTTTTATGAAAGCAAGTTTTTATTTAAGTTGGTACAAAATATTATAGGAACATTGTACAAATCAGATCATATACTAATTAACCTATTTATATTTTTGTGAAGCCATTTTGCACGTCCGCACCAAACGCGGTTGACACTCGACTACAAGTGTGTTTGGATTGGTTTGGATTTCCTTGTAAACGGCAGCGTGTCAAATTGTGGAGAGTTTTGTGACGTTTGCTTGAAGTGAGCTCTCTGTATTCGGCGCGCAGCCGCCAATACTTACTTTGTGGTTTTAATAGGAATACACCTTTTAAAAAGTTCCTACTTCAAAAAGGTCTAATTTTAAAAATAACTACAAATAAATAAATGAAATTTGAGATTTTTATATTTTTTTTGTATGATACATATCAATATGATACATACAAACATCTTTATCCCTTGCAGGGTAGGCAGAGCTGAAACGGCCGTGAAAAAAAGACATTTACGCCACATCTCCATATCGCTCCATCGTAGACTCTGTCTCTGTCCTAAGACCCAGACTAGAGTCAAGAGCAAACCCCTCATAAATAAAAATAAAAAAAAAACATATGACAAACATTTGAGGTTCATTCGGAACACTGTGTATCGCCGTAGTAACAGGTTGTCAACCCATCGCCTAAAACTGCAATACACGTGTAACCCTCGAGCCCCTTACGTGCCTCTTACGACACCCGCGGGAAAGAAATGGGGTGATGCTACTCTAAGCCGACATCACACGGCAGGCTAATATTAAAAGAATCTAATACACGACTCACTTCGAAAAAAGAAATTCGTTTTATTGTATAATTGTTGGGTAATTCTTGAAGCCTCAGCATTAAATCTAATTAAGGCCCAGTCGTATAGTCGGCTATCCAAAACAGAACCACGGTTATCTGAAAGCAACAGGTTGAACCGATTACATCTGATTGCCATTGTGATTTGTGGGCCTAGAAAAGTGGTTCAAATGGAGGTAGGTGATTCTTACAATTGTCGCCCGTTACTTTTTTAGCGCACCTTAACGCATGCTTAGATTGCCGGCTTAGAATAGCATCACCCCATTTCTTACCCATGGATGTCGTAAGAGCCGACTAAGGGACTCGAGGGATGTGTATTGCAATTTTAGGCGATGGGCTGACAACCTGTCACTATAGTAATACACAGTTATCTGATTGAACCTCAAACTTTTGTCAGACGTGGTGTTAATATCCGTTTTACGGCCGTTAACGCTCTGCCTACCCCGTAAGGGATATAGGCGTGATTTATGTATGTATGTATGTAACGCATGCTTCTGCCGGGGGAAAGAAAATTGCGAAATCCAATCTTATTTCTATACAAAAACAGCTCGGTGCGTAACAGATGCGTCTGTCAAGGAAATTTCGGAGGTGAAATTTCAGTTTGTATGCTAAGATGTAAGCATGGATCTTTTACGCCTAGCTGCCATTTCCATACTACGTATAAGTATGATTCCTGTGGACGATTTTTTAGCAAATAAACCTAGACCTTAACTAAACTATCGTCAACAAAAAACTACTAAATAATATTATAATTTTCTTTCTCTGCAGGTAAAAAGATAGCTAAAAGAAATACTAAAGTGAAGCCAAAATAATTTCGGATCAATCGGTATAAACTTTACGAATTCGAGTAAATTCAAGAACTATAATGAAAATCCTTTTGGAGCGTTAGAAAATTGTCTCATAAATTCTTTGCGAAAACATATTGCAGAGTCAGATAAAATTTACAAGAATTTTGCAATAAATAACTCGAAATACTAAATCAGATACTATCTTTTTGACCTCACATTTGTCAGCCGTCTGATGCAGTGTTAGTACAATCTTAAAATTAATCTTTTAATGCAATAAATTTCAAATATCTTTCGAATCTGAGCATTGAAACACCAAGTGCGCACATTTATTGTATTGTGCGTGCAGGGTTTTAGTCACATATGTAAATAATTTTATTAATAATTGGCACAAACATTCTGAAAGTACGTAGAACTAGGTAGATATTTCAACGCCGGTTATTGTAACTTTAATCTGTAAGTATCATTTTATTTGACTTTTATGTCCTGGAAACAAGTTTTTTTTGTTTCGTCTTTTAACTTTCTTCACTTTTTTACAGTGCCTTTTCCTTTGAATTTGAAATTTTCAATTACAATGGCGAATTTTCTAGCTAATCTTTAACTGTACTTAGATGGCGCTGAGCTAAACTGAAAATGTTTATTTCCATGAAAATGTATGTAAATAGATAAAATGTTTTTATGACTCTAATTTCCACTTAGTACAGTGCCATCTGGTATGACGTTATAAAAAATCTCGAGAACTGTCAGATAGAAAAGAACCCTCTAGAAGATTTGCTTATAGTATACGCTTCTTTTACATTTTAATTAATCTATTCTACCAAACCAGGTTAACATAAAAACCTCTTTAATATAGTGATACAACGATTTTGCTACACTGTTTCATTTCGTTGAAATAAAATCGAACAAGGCCAAATCCACGGTCAAAATTTTAATCACCATGCCGTACCGTAAACACCGTACCCCACAATGCCCCACATATGCAATTTTCTTCACAAGGACGGAGCTACAGTCACAATATATTATCGTCCATATTAGCACGTCCACAAAAAGGGGAGGTGGGGATCTTTACCCCCCTTTAGCGTGACCAGATACAAATTGGTTTATGCAAATACTGAGATACGTTTGGTTCGTTTGCGAATAGGGGTGTCAATTCTGGCAGATATATAACTGATACAATTCAGGGCCTGATCTGTCGGCCAGATAGTCGAAGTATTTTAAGCTTTTTTTAGACATCAAAACTATAATAATAGTGGTTTTATTTACACAAAATTATATAAGTATAAAGGGACAAATAACTTTTTTTAAGTGGCATCACTAGTAGTATCCGTACTTCCGTACTAATATTATAAATCTGAGAGTTTGTGTGTGTATGTATGTTTGTTACCTCTTCACGCTCAAACGGCTTGACCGATTGTATGAAATTCAGAACACAGGTAGAGTATACCCTGGAATAACATGTAGGCTACTTTTTTTGCGGGTAAACAACTATTACTACGGGAAAATGAGTGGCAGCGGGTGAAACCGCTGGGCGGAAATCTAGTATTAAATATTGGATTCACTATTCAGTATCGGCAAAATTCAATCACTCTTCTTTTCTTTTTGTGTAGGACACCGAGTCATTCAACGACCTGATGAACCCTGGCGTTAGAGTTTTTCAACCGCCTACTACTAGTAGTAGGCCTCTGACGTGGTTGTGTAACGACCGCCATCTAAGTAATCATAGACAGCAACCGGGACCGACGGCTTAACGTGCCCTCCGAAGCACGGGACCATTTATTTTCACTCTGTAAGAAACGGAAGTATTTGCACAAAATAATGATCAACATCATTTATGATACCACAACAAAATTTTCTTTGCAACAGCTTCATTCATAGAGAAAGTAACTTTTCTAGTAGTATTTTATGAATTTAAACATATACTAATGTATTTTAAAGTATCACTTTTATTGGTGTTAATAGCTGTTTTAAACTTTCGCGGTCACACTTAATAGTACAAAATACTAAAACAGGGTTCTAACCGCGATACTCAATTTTGTTGAATTGTATCGCGACCCGATTTTGTATTTCATATTAATATTCATTCATATACATTATGCAATAAAAATGGTGTTTATCACGTTTTTATCATAACAACCAGTGAAATATGAAATAAATTTTATTCAATGTATATTAAAGCAATGAGGCTGCCTTTTGCTAAATTGTGTTGTGTTTGTTTTGTTCTTATTTAAAGTCATATTTTTTTTATAAATTCACAAAACTAGATAAGAACTTACTTTTTCACTCCTACTCAGCTTGCTAACTTTTGTCAACCCTATTTACGATTGTATTCTTTGCCCGAAACAGGCAAATAGGTTAGGTAAGTTAGCCTTGAGAAAAAAAAAGCAGTCGTCTGGCTGTTTTTGTATTTATTTTATTCTTTGAATAAGTATGTATCTAGTTTTATTCGCCAAATCAATTATCTGATTATCTTCTGTAAGTAGATTTTTGTACGATGTCTGTATTCCATTACAATGAGAAATCTACTTAGGAGTACTAAGTAGTTGCTTTATAAATACAGGGTGTGATTACACCATGAAACTGAAAACCTTCCCAATGGAGCTAATTTAAAGATTCTCGATCAGCTGACTGACTCTAAGAAAGCGTCCGTTCCTAAACCTGTTTCACGCCCCGTGGAAGAAGTATATGGTAACTATATTATTTCACTATATAGTACGAAAAAAAAATGGTTCGGGTGTCCCAGTGATGCCGGCTCATAATAAGGGACGGCCTATGTGGCGCAGTGGTAGTACGACTGCCTGCGACGCAAAGGTTCCGGCTTCGATTCTCGGTGGGACTCTCACAAAGTTGAAATTTATCACTTTGTACATTTGTTCCCGGTCTGGTTAGGACATTGCAGGGTGAACCACCTGATTATCCGAAAAGAAATGGTTCCGTGCTTCGGAGGGCACGATAAGCAGTCGGTCCCGGGTGTTGTCTATGATTACTTAGACGGCGGTCGTTAAACAACCATGTCAGAGGCCTACTACTAATAGTAGGCGGTTGCAAAACTCTGATGCCATGGTTTATCGTGTCAATGGACGACTCTGTTTCCCACACGAAAAGAGAAGAGAAGAGAAGAGAGAGATCAGGGAAGGGGCAGCAGATTTCCCTGTGAATACAACATCTTTACTGCGCCAATCCGCCTGCCAAGCGTGGTGAGTATGGCAAAAAATATATATATATTCCTTATTACGCATTAACAATACAATGATATTTGTTTTAAAAGTAGCTCACAAAGGTGAGTTTATCTCTATAAAGAGATCTCTTCCAGCCAACCTGTAAAACTAAGCACGAAAAAAATACGTGCGGGGACAAGATTGCACACAAAGTAAAAATAAAAAAAATAAAACAACAATATGATACATAATTATTTGATAATAGTCAAATAAATACACATAGCTAAACTAATTATCAAATAGGGGAAACTAAAAATCAAATAGGGGAAAGCCCATTTTCTGCAGTAGGCTGTTGTGGCTGTTAATGTATTGTATGTATGGGTGTGTCGGTGGTGTCCCAATGCATACTTAGATCTTTAACTACGCACCGGATTTTGATGTGGATTTTTTAGCAGATGGACTGTTTCGAGAGAAAGCTTTTTAGGTATCATTCATACATACATAAATCACGCCTATATCCCTTACGGGGTAGGCACAGCGTTAACGGCCGTAAAACGGATATTAACACCACGTCTGACAAAAGCTTGAGGGTCAATCAGATAACTGTGTATGACTATAGTGACAGGTTGTCAGCCCATCGCCTAAAATTGCAATACACATCCCTCGTGACCCCTAGTCGACTTTTACGACACCCGTGATTCCGGCTTAGAATAGCATCACCCCATTTCTTACCCATAGGTATAATATGAGCCTGAAAATAGTCTTATTTACATTTTATAACGGTTTGCAGCGGTGAAAACCGCTGGGCGGGCCACTAGTTAGGCATACAACTTGAAACTAGAAACCAACCGTGGTGACAGTTTGTGGATTTGTGACAGACAGACAGGCAAAACCATTAACCAAGCTTTGGGCGGAAGATTTTGAAACATGGACATAATAGCGAAACTGTAACGAGTTAAATTTGGGAATGACAATTACATACTTACAGCATTAGTCATTTACCTTTTTATGTGGGACACCGAGTCATCCAATGACCCGACAAAACCTGGTATTAGAGTTTTTCAACCGCCTACTACTAATAGTAGGCCTCTGACATGGTTCTGTCTAACTAATCATAGACAGCTACCGGGACCGACGGTTTAACGTGCCCTCCAAAGCACGGAACTATCATTATTTGCGAACAATCATGTTCGTCGTTGAAAAAAGATAAATAAAGTGAATTTCAGGTACTTTATATTAATGTACTGCAATTTTAAAGAAGTAGTTATTTTGGGAGTAGTTACTTATATACAATTTCTTAAAATCAGATACCTAACCAATCCGACGCCCGCAGCAAATACAAAAGGATCTAAATAAATTGAAGTTACATCGGACAAAGAATACAATTTATTTTTTGGGTTCAAGTTTTCTCCACTTAGGCCAGTCTAGAGTATCCCTCTTACCCTCAAAGGGAACAAATTAGACTTGTCAGCATTTTAGGCTCCTCTTGCCACTCCAGTTTGGAAATCTACCCTCTTTTCTGAACACGTTTCAATTCTCTTTCTATTTTTTTTTGTTACATTTTAGGGTTCCGTACCCAAAAAGTCCAAACGGGAACCTATTACTGAGGTTCAGCTATATGTCTGTCTGTCACCAGGCTGTATCTTAATAACCGTGGTACATTAAAATACAAAATACATTATAGGAGAAATTACAAATTTTATTACAAAAAAGAGAGTACACATTTTTTTTAATTGGTGGCCTTATTGGACTTCTTCTTCTTAAATTTAAGAGCTCAGCTCTTGTCGGTGGAGTAATCGCCATTCTTGTCGTCTTTCCGCCAGTGATTTGACAGGTAGCAATATATCCCTGGCAACCAGGTAGTAAATAATAAATTTATAAAAATTAGTTGGCAAATGAAACCGTGGTAATTCGACAGTTGAAAATTTCACTGCTGCCGCTATAAGAACAACAATTCTGAAAACTAGAATAAAATTTAAGGCAGCTTGTATACAAAAACCATGTGCGTTTTTATCGGTAATGGAACGGAGGTAGTATCTCATAAACAGATTATTAAAATTTTATTCTATTGCCGCTATAACAACAAATAGTAAAATCAGAATATAAAAAATATTTAAGCGTGCCCCATACAACCAACGTAATATTTTTCCATTTATATGTTAATTTGTACTGAACCGTCAGTGCGCGAATCTGACTCGCACTTGGATGGTTTTTTCTTTTTGTTTTGAAGTGTATGCTTGAGTGTTTTAAGATTCGTTTGGGGTGAGCTCTTCAAAGTATGTTGACTATTTTAAACATTGTACAGGATTATCCATCACAATAAAACAATCAAACAATAGGATTATCGTTTAGTAAGTAGACAGTAGATAAACTGAATTTTTGAAGGATTGTTATTTATTATAAGCAATATTATCAGTAAAAAAGCATTGCTGTAATTATTGCGTACAGCTAGGAAAAATAAATTTTAATTATGAAATATTTTATTATGAAATGCACAAAAATGCCGATCGCGCCGCTTACCACAGCGGAAAATGTACCGCAAAAAAATACCGCAGACTTATCGTGCTATGGAAATCGTTATGCAAAGATCAATTCGAATTTTAAATGGAATTTCAAATCAAGAACGATCGAGGTTGTATCAAGTTAGCAAGCTTTGTTCAAACTTATACCGTTACTAAAGGTATAAAAGACCCTGTACTGGAGAATGTTAATTTATAGAATTAAACTGAACGCTTCTACTATACAGGATGTGAAAATGGTAGTTGCAAATATTATTAGAAATAGAAATATGAAATAATTATATTACCATACCATACAAAATATTTCAGCCGACCGGGTCAATTTGTACGGGAGGTCATTTTTTTTTATATTTTGACCTACTTTCCTTGGGGAAACTTCTTCAGTTTCATATACTAGTTCACAAATTAAAATACTTGCAGCATATATACAATACATACTGTAGAAATATGCCAGGGGGTAATAAGGGGTTAGAATGGGTCAAAATAGTATGATATATGACTCAACTTTTACAAGAAATTGTACATACTTTAAAACATTTATCAACCACTTCAGTCCACCATGGGTCTTCTTCTATTTCTAAATAACATTAAGTATTAAAAAAACTTCCTTGATTTTTTATTCCAAAATAGTTCAACGTCAGCTAGAGAAGGACCGATTTCATCGAAACGGGTCAAGATAACGGCAAACAAATGGCCCAATTTGTAACGTTATCCATGCCATCGATAGTAACACATTTGAGAAATAAAATACTTTAAACACACGTAGCGTGAAACAAAAATAAAAAACTAAAAGTCATCCTAAAATACAATGTGGGGCCAACAACAGGGGCTAATATTTTTGGGTCGAAATTACCTCACGAAACTGAAACTTACCCAAGGAAGATAGGTCAAAATATAAAAATAAAATCCTCTTTAACAAAATATACCAGCCAACCGAGGTTGTTTATATAGGAGGTCAATTTATTGTTTAATATTTCGACCTAAGTTCCATGGGGAAAGTTGTTTACTTTCATGGGTTATTTCACCCCGTAAAATAATTGCCATAAAATTGCAATTGTGGAAAATTTGCGAACATAATTACTCCATACGCCAAATAGCATAAAATAAAGTCGCGTTCCGGTGGGTGTCCCTTTCTATGCTAAGATATTCAAAACTAAGCATCAGATTTTGATGCGGTTTTTTAATAGATAGAGTGATTCAAGAGGAAAGTTCATATGTTTAAATTTAGTCGGGAGAAGGTCACTTTCCTACGGGAAAACAGGTAGCTAGTATATTATACAACCTAAAATTCTATCACTGAACTTCAACCAAGTGATTCCTGACCCTTAGACAAGGCAAAAGACGAGGGTTACCGATTTCAGAGGTCACTGTCTTAATAGTTTGCCATAATAGTTTGGAGTAGTATGGAATCTACCTCCTAGCGGTCCACCCCGGGCAACGGCAACACAGGCTTGCCTGTGGATAAGTCCGGCTGAACGATCCCACGTGCGCGGTGGAAGGCTCCGTAAGGGGCCGCCTGGCTCGCGACCTCCATCCCACCGAAGTCTGGCGCCAAGTAGCCACCTGCGTTCCGTCAGTGTGTGGGAGTGCCAGTGCCTTAACAGGCTTCTTCTGGGTGAGCTCGCTCCATCTTAGACCCTGTCTCTGTCCTATGACCTGGACTAGAGTCAAGAGCAAACCCATCATTAATAAAAAATATAAAAAATAGTTTGTATTGATTTATTGAACCGACAACTCGAGGTCAAATAAATTACGATTTGCATTCTTCACCAGCTTAATTTGATATGCAAAATAGAGCACTTTTCTCTAAATAGAACCAAGAAACGGCCATTTTACACATAGTATAGTAGGGTTCAGATAACAAGTGACTAATTTTACACAATTTGTACAGCAAAGCCTGCCTTTTTATTTTAAGGGGGAAGGAAAATGCTTCTAAATTTTCCTTGTATGTATACACATACATGAGAGAAAAGCATTATTTACTCAAAATAACAGGTGAAACATATTTGAAGAGATAAAACAACGCATGCTTTAAATATGATAAAATGTTTTAGCCTCTTATTTAACTCATTCAACAAATCTTATAGAGGAATGGCCGGCAGGCCAGAAAAACGTTTTATCCTTATGTTCCTTGTTTTTAGGGATTAAAAAGTAATTTAATTACGTCAAATTTTTGTATACAGAACAATTTCTTATCAATAATGTAAGTATTTAAATTTGCATAAATATTGTAAGAGATTTTTTTAAACGGTGTATTTTCGCTTTATTTTAATTTTTATTCAAAAAATTACCAGAGTTTATTGGTTCTTCGGTACTTACTTACAAACGATACTTAATTCATTAAGAACCTTACAACAACAAGCCTCATCAAAAGATGAGTATTCATTTATTAAAAGACTACATTAACGAAAAAGAAAAAATGGGCTAATTCACCCTTAATCGGCCCGGCTTTTCCTGAATAGTTGGTCCCTTTCATTTGCGCTGCGCCAGAAAGAAACAGCCAATCTCTTTACGCTTAAATATTAACGAGACTTTACGGTTTTTTCGACATAAAAACTAGCGAAATACAGACATGTTTTGTAAAATTGAAATAATTCAATCTCCAGAAATAATATAGTAAAAATTATTTAAATAGAGTTTTTTTTTATCATATACAGTTTGTCAAATTATGTATGTGATAGTATCTGTTATCTGTTAGACAAGACAAATAGCATATTATATTTTATTCAGAATTTTATGGTTGTATTTGGTCCCGATTCTACGTTCTAATCATTTTAAATATCTAAAGCTATAATCACTAATTTCAAATCTTAACATTTAGAGGTCTTAAGTGTGGCTATTCCAGAAAAGCTTTGATTTTTGGAAGTTTTTTGACAGGGATATTTTTTAACTAAATTTAGTGGACGTGCAGCATTAAAAATTATAAAATTTAATAACAAAATTCCAATGAGTGTTGTTTGGAAAGAAATATACTTTTATTTACAACAAAAAAGCATTTGGCATTGCATTAGGTATTTGGTAAATTATTCTTAAATTTATTCTATATTTAACTATAGAAACAGTCCTGTCCCTGTTTGGGCTTGGGGGTATTTTCCAAACACACCATGCTTGGCATGTTTTCTTTTGTGCATTTAAAAAACATATTTTATATTTGTTTGGTGGCATTTTAGAACCTTCTGACCCGATACCACTGAAGCACCTTCCAAACCGTTGCCACTTTAAAACCTTTCGACCCGGTGCCACTCTAGATTTTTCCTACCCAGTGACACTCTAGGTCCTCCCAACTCAATTGATCCCACTTAAGAACTCTCCAATCGGACCGAAAATCACACAGATCACTCCAACATTACAATCATTTCTATTTATTTTGACAGTACTAATTTTAAGCGGTACCTTTTTAGTGGCCGCTAAAATTAGTTAATTTAATACATACATAAATCACGCTTATATCCCTTACGGGGTAGGCAGAGCGTTAACGGCCGTAAAACGGATATTAACACCACGTCTGACAAAAGCTTGAGGGTCAATCAGATAACTGTGTATCACTATAGTGACAGGTTGTCAGCTCATCGCCTAAAATTGTAATAAACATCCCTTGAGTCCCTTAGTCGGCTCTTACGACACCCATGGGTAAGAAGTGGGGTGATGCTATTCTAGGCCGGCATCACACGGCATCACACGGTTAATTTAATCGTTTTCCATATTTGAATTGCCTAATATTGCACCCTCTGGAATTCCACTAAACAGCTAAAGCTAAGTTTTATCCTGTCAGTTTATATTGATGATTATAATCCTGTCATTTGAATTATACAGTTACTTGCAGAATAGGAAACAGTTTTAGAAACGTCAAATCATACTTAGTAATTTTAGAAGCGCCTGGGATAGGGTAAATTATCTATGTAAAACCGGTTCAAATATCGTGCTCGCGCGCAATTGCCGTCTTGAAATAATTGTATATTGTTAAAATCTTGATTTTATAAATTTTCTTTCACAAAATTTCGTTCTGCATAATAGTTTCTTAACAATCATTTAAATATTTAAGCCGAGAGAGCTTTCATATAGTCATGCTGAGCGTTTGTTTTATACGGTAGTGTTCTTCTTTCCTTTTATTCTTATTAATATATAAAGCAATATTTTCAGTTAGGTTTTTCTACTTACAAACGATACTTAATTCACTAAGATCCGTATAACAACCCTCATTAAAAAAGATGAGTATTAATTTATTCCTTTATTAAAACAGGGTCAATTAATTTGAATAAAAAGGTAATAAAACGCCTAATGTATGAATATTAAATACACAAGTGCTTGGAGTTAAATTTGATGACTTATTAAACAGTGCCTAAAGTAGTGAAAAATTGTCCATTTAAAGTAGATGGATTTTAAAGTAGAGTGACGTAGTTATTTCGTGTTAAAAAGTGATAAAAAAAGTTCAAAAGTGCACAAAAATTTGAAAGAGATGCAATTCAAAAATAAAGAAGATGAAAGGCTGAAGGTTTGAAGTTACCAAGATGAATACAGTGCAGAGTACTGGAGGGGGCCATGGGGGGTCCATGAAGAAGGATGCTGTCCATGAAGCGGTGAGTTCTAAACTTATTCTTCTCATACTTTACCTATGCTACATATCATCACGTCAGCCTATAGAAGTCAACTGCAAGATAAAGTCCTTACCCAAGATAGACTTTAAGGCAATATATACCGTTTTCACTATCCAGTAACTACCAGACGACCTTCTTAAGTCATTCCGTAGTGGTTGGGCTGGAGTAGGTACGTCTTGCTTGTGTCCAAAGTATCGAGTCAAGGCTGACGCATGATAGACCCCGTGAGAAACACCGGGGTTCGAAGAGTCAGAGACGCTGCAAACGAGGATGGTACATGTTGCTTCTTTACGTGGCGTGGGGGAAATTTGATGACCAGGTCACCATCTGCGTAGTCTGGTCTGACCTGACAGTACTGATTATACAGATACATTTTCCTCTTTTCTTCTTTCTTCTCATGTACTATTTTTGCGCTTGCCGGGATCATGGCCTTCACTCGAGAACCTTTTTTTTAAGCACTACTCTCTTCTGCCCTTTGATTTCTCTTCCACCCAAAGATGGTCTGGTAGAGATCGCTCTCAGCGATAAGGCCGCCTTTGCGCAAGTGCTCCTGTTATTTATTTGTGTTTTAAATGTGCAATAAAGTGTCTTTGCTTACTTACTTCAGCTTGACACACTTTCAGACTATGTCCGTTACGTTGTCTTTTGGTGGACAATTTCATCAGATGACATAGATACATGAGTTTTTTTTTCAGGTGATTTAGATTATAGGGTCAAGTGTTACTAGTGATCGATACTGAAAACTCAGGTCGGGCTGGTGATAAGGAACAACTTTTCTCAAGGGACATTAGTCGAAATATAAGAAAAATTTGACCTCTCACAGAAACTTCCCGACTAGTTGATTTGAGTTATTATGGAAGCTCAAAATATGTTTGTCTTTTTACGATCTATGTTTCTCAGGGAAAGTTGATCCTTATCACCAGCTCGTACTCTGCTTTGCCGATCCCTTGTGTAACTGACAAAGGAGTTACATAAAACCACATGACGCATACACCGCACCGCATCGTCAAACTATCAAATGCCGCAACAACTTAGTCTTACAAGATACGTCGCATATAATTTTCCTTTCCGTCTCTATCAATGTTTATTTAATCCTCATAAACTGTTTGTTACCGCTCGCTGTAAAACCAATGCTGGATTGCGTTCCCAAATGCGCCGAATTATTTCTGCTTACAGTGATAAATTCTCGCACCTTGATTTATATACACTTCGTGGCAGTAGTTTTAAGAGATCACTTTTAAGAGCCGTTTTGCCGTTTGATGCCGGTTTAGAATAGCATCACCCCATTTCTTACCTATGGGTGTCGTAAGAGGCGACTAAGGGACTTGAGGGTGTGTATTGCAATTTTAGGCGACGGGCTGACAACCTGTCACTATATTAATACACAGTTATCTGATTGGCCCTCAAACTTTTGTCAGACGTGGTGTTAATATCCGTTGAACGGCCGTTAACGCTCTGCCTACCCCGTAAGGGATATAGGCGTGATGTATGTATGTATGTATGTACTTTTAAGAGAATCCGCAGATTGATTGTTTATTGTAAATCAAAAAGAAAAAATTGCGTAAGTGTATTAACATGTCTGCCTACCCCGCAAGGGATAAAGGCATGATTTATGTATGTATAAAAATGTGATACAAAATTTTAAAAACTTCCCGTGTTAGGTATACAAAACTAACCCGGTAGATGGAGCCATGCCAAGCGTTACTGGCATTAAAATACACTTGCAAAATTGGCGGGCAAGGAGTGAGCTGCGGTAGCCCAGATGGAAGAGGCGTCGCCACTAGTAATGCGAAAGTCGCAGGTTCAAATCCTGCACGCGTTTAAAAAATTTTGCAAGTTTTCAAAAAAAAATATATAATTTATCTGCCTGTGTCTAAACTACCTACTCGTTTATATTCAACTTTTTAATAGCGTAGTTGACTGTATATACACTTATGCTTTGTATACTATGTATTATGTTAGCAACCTATGTCTACAGTTGTTTGCTATTCCAAATAAATAAAATACTTGCGTCACGTGTGACCACAGATCACCAAAACGTCACGCGCGAGTTCTTTGGTCTGTGCGTGTGACGCTACATAAAGTGCTCATACAACTATAAGATACATCGTTCACTCATTCTTTTCAACAGTCATTATTCATTCACCAAAGCCATCCAATCGTAAGCGCATGTCTCATTAGCGAAAGCTCGCCTAAGATTAATCGTTACAACTAATTGCCTGCTAACATGACGCTGCAAATTGTGTCACGTAAATTTATGTTAACCTCGTTAATTTAGTGTGCTGTCCTGATAGTAAGCTCAGTTGGGTGAGACAGTGCCTTCTGTACTGAGGGTTGTGGAATCGACTCCTAAGATCGGCAACAGAATAAGTACACTATACTCCTCTAATTTATTATATAAATATAAATTAATTTGCTCAATATTATGGTAGGTACAATAAGATGTTCATTTTATATTTTAGTCTTACATAATTTTACCAAAGTATATGACATGCAAATTTTATTTAAAGTTTAGAATTTGCAATTAATTAACATTATTATATTACAAAGTGTATAATCTGTCAATTTATTGCTTTGTGAGATGGTTTCAGATTGAGATTGCCATACGAAAAGATACCGGCTTCGAATAGCATCACCCCAATATTACCCGTGGGTATAGCCAAAGCGACATAGAGATAAATTCATCCAGGGAATGGACAGCAACGTTCCCGATGCAAGCAATATTTAGCACAGCGCTCGCAAATCCGCTTGCAAAGCATAGTGAATATGGCAATACCCCCCAATAGGGTAAGGCCAATGTCCAGCAATGGACTGTTGTGGCTGTAAATGTAATATATGTGAGATTGTTCAAAGTTTAATGAGGACATTACTAGAAGGCACTCACTATTTTATAAAAAGAATTGATTGAGACAAGCTTGAATTCCATAAAATGAAATCTTGCTTTTAAGATCGTGTGAAAACTTTTGAATAGATGCAATAAAGTTAAGTAGGTATACGCGTGTACTGATATTAATAGTATTAGCCTTAATTCAGGAAATAAATTCTTCCAACTTACCTTAAATTACCGTTGTCACTTTCCGTCATTTAAGTTTTGAAAAGGATAGGAGATAATATTTAAGTCGTGTTATTTCTTACAATTTGACGTAAAATACGCGTGATATGCCAAAATAAAGCGACAATGAAAACAAAGGCAACTAAATTGAATACAAATGTCGAAAAACGTATTGACATTTTTCAATTTGACAGGACTTAGAAATTTCCCTATTCGAAACCTATTTGACGGAATATGAGAGCGTTAATTCGAAGACAATTTATTTCCCGAATGGACTCCATTATCATCTGTTGGAGAGTAAATTTTATTCCTTTGGAAAAATTCCTAAATTAAAGTGATCAGATAATAAATTTAGTCTAAACACAAGTCTAAGCTTTTCAGCCATTATTCCCAGGGCTATAGAATAAATATATTAAGCTTTTAGCAAAATTAAAGTGGGTATTCGACACTGTGCTGGAGTTTCGTCCATTAAAAAAGTTACTAAATAGCAACTCAAGTAAGGTCATGGCTGTTATCTACGATCATTTTCAGAGTACTAAGAGATCTCTAAAATGGTTTCAACAAAAAAGGGTTATTTCCAACTCAAACACTTTAGTTCCCACTAGAACTCCCAGAAACATGCACAAAGAACTAGGCATTGCAATCTGGACTGATTCTCAATCCGGTCGAATTTTACCGAATTGACACCAATTGGACTAAGCGCTTCCAGTCATCATTTATAATGCGCACTACTAAAGAGTGGAACTCACTACCTGCGTCTGTGTTTCCAAATGCATACAACCCTAATCTCTTCAAAGTAAGAGTGAACAGGCTTCTTTTTGGTGAGCTCGCTCCATCTTAGAACCTGTCTCTGTCCTATGACCTAGACTAGAGTCAACTGCAAACCCATCATAAAAAAAATAAAAAAATTGGCCCGGACCGGATTGGCTATATAAAAAAAACACGTATTTTCATAAATTAATTTTTCAAAATTTATTAAGTTTCAGATAACTAGTTAGAAGTTAATAAACGTTTCAAATATTTTTGGTGTATAAACCTGTTTTTTAAATAGGTAAGCATTTGTCTGCTACTCACCTGATGTTAAGTGACGATGCAGAAGATGTTGGAACATGCTCACCTAGATAATGCCTATTTACTCTCGCCTTAAAAAGTTGTAGCGTTCCGGAAACACATCCGCAGGCAGGGAGTTCCACTCTTTAGCAGTTCGCATTAAAAATGTAGAAGCAAAGCACTTTGTGCGAATTTGCGGGGTGTCTACGATATTAGGGTGGAATCCCAACCGGCGGCGTCTCGTGCCCCGGAGATTGAATGGTGACGGAGGTACCAGGTCATGGAGAGACTATGCACACTCCCCGAAATGTATCCTGTAGAACACAGACATGCAAGCTACTTTGCGACGGTGTTCGAGGCTCTGCAACTTTGCGTCAATAAGTGTCCCATCAGCAATTATTTTTGTTAACTGAAATAATCGAAGTCTAATCGTAACAAACGATAGGTACGACTAACAAAATCGCGAGGAGAAGGGATGTTATTCTTATTTTACTATCACTCATTATGCTAGCTATTTGCAGACGTCGCTACATTGTTTTGCAGTAAACTGACGAAAGTATCACATCAAAGTTTAATTTCCCATAGTAATAAAGATTAACGGTTCCGGTCGAGTATCACCGGATCTTATACAGGGCAAATAGGGACCGGATCCGGATTGCGATCCTTACATAGAACATCCCTAATCGCGAATATATATTCAAATTCATCATTGAATTATATTCCCCGGGTGAGAATCAAACTAGGGACCTTTGCGTAGAGACAGACGCGCTACCAAAGCGTCGAATAGGTCGTCCCATTGATAGATAGTTTGAATCGGTTCTGGGTTAGCCAGAACACTTACATTGCCATTTCAACCCTGCCTGTGAAACAATAGAATTGAAGTTGGTTTAGCACTTAACTTAATTGAGTACTGAGGACTAGACTAGATACACAGTGATTTCAATGTTTGCTTAATCCAATTGCAATTGAAGCGAAAAGGACAGACGATGTTTTTGTCTTTTTCAACCGACTTGAAAAAAATACGTTATCACACTTTATTATTAACTACATACATTCACATACAGATTACGCCTTTAACCCCTACGAAACAGGCAGAGCGTTAACGGCCATAAAATACGGTCGACTGACAAATATTTGAGGGCCGATTTAGAAAAACGTGTATCATTACAGTGAAATGTTGTAAGCCTGTCACCTAAAATTGTAATACACATGATACCTTCAAGCACCTTGAGTCTCTTAGTCATCTCTTACGACACCCGCGGGAGAGAAACGGGCTGATGCTATTCTAATCCGACATTACACGGTGGCATTTTTTACTTGTATGTAACTAAAGTACATAAATGGTTATCTTATCAGTTTAACCGCTGTCCCAACGAAATAATAAGAAGTTTTACCTATGCAGGTATTCAATTACAATTTCAATTTCAACATAATTACATAATAGTTTAATGTGATGTTAGTTTTTAAGATTTGTAAGCAGTATACGTATGTTTTAACGACACTACTTTCATACAAATATTTAGCTCCTTTTTAATCTCTTTGGGGTTTAAAATGCAGAAAATCCTTAAACACGTGTTTGATTATTTGAGTTTCTTAATAGAATCCCAAATGTTTAAACAGATTGCTTCAAAGATGACGAACTTTCATACAAACCGTTGAACCCTTTTTTTACCTCTTTAGAAGATACAATTCTTAAATCATTTCTTAGCGGATAGTTACATAGTTAAATAAACCTGTGTTTTGATGAATATTTCGGTAAATCAGTAAGGAAATTAGGCTATAAAAGTGTAATAAAGAAAGATAAATTTCTTACACATACACACACATTTCTCATTCAATCAGAGGTTTTAAATTTTCATAATTTTTTTTTATATTTTTATACTTACGTGTCATGATACCGCGGGAAAAGAGCAGTGGGACAGAAAACTCGTGTATAATAAAGTTATCATCCATAATCTCTGGGCTTGCGTTACATGTCAACATGAATCTTTTGGGCGCCCCGAGCTCCATACATGTTGATTATGTGGCTGATCGCGATTACCATCATGTTATGAATACTCGTGAATATGAAAGGAATGCGTCTTTCATGCATACATACATACACATATCACGCCTTTTTTCCATGCAGGTAGGCTGAGCGTCACCGGCCGTAAAAATATGGTCGCTTTCGCCACGTTTGACAAATAATTGAGGGCTGTTTCTGGAAAAATCAGCCTGTCGCCTTAAACTGTATAAAATAATACACATGAAACCCTCGACTCCTAAGTCGCCTCTTACGACACCCGCAGGATTGAGACGGGGTAATGCTATTCTTAGCCGGCATCACACGGCCATGCGTCTTTCAATAGTGGAAATATGCAAAAAAAACCTTAGTTTTACGCAGCCTATGTAACTAACACTAAGTGTATAAGTTGTACATACAGTTCTTCTGCTGTGAGTAAATGGCAAACGTTTAAATTCAAAGTTGTCTGAAGCGGTGATGATTTGAAGAAACAGCTGTAAAGCAATAGTTGTTCAGTTTCATATGCTGAGTAAACTTATGAGACATTTTATAAGTAGGTAAGCAGTCAGGGTGTTTGAACGATAAATATATTGAGTTAAATTCTAATAGTGACCGATAGCAAAATCGCTACACGGGCTGATTGGTGATAAGGAAGAACTTTCCCCGAGGAACATAAGTTGAAATATGACAAAAATATTTAGATTTTTCATCGGAAATTTTGTATGGGAGGTCCAAATATTTTTTTCGTATTTCGATTTATGTTCCTTGAGGAAAGTTGATCCTTATCAGTCATTTGTTAAAATTCACCTGGTATTCGGAGACACATTATTACAATTTTAGATTACACACACACTCACTTACACTAATGTTCGTTTTTAAGGCCGTTTACGGTCTGCCTACCCCGCAAGAGATGTAGGCGTGATATATGTAGGTATGTCATGTGTGTGACACATACACTCACACATATTCGGTTATTAATGTTTATGGAAAATACAAAATCTTCCATGGCATGAGTACCAAAACTTCATCTTGCTAATGTCCTAATAAAAATCACATCAAAATCTTAGACGAACTACCATAAACAAACTTGTGCACTAAATTCTTGAACAACTCCGCCAATCTGGAGTAAGCACTTGGTAATCTCTAAGAATCTTCGAGATTTTTAAACATACTTGAGAAGATAAACTAATCTGGTAACAACTTCTGCTACTTAAAAAGTTTTGGGTACCGTACGCCAACCAACCCGAGGTACCGGGTTAAAATATACTTTAGCTTTTTGGAGTTGAATGAATGACGTGTTTTAGTCAGAATATAAAATTTTTAAACCGGTTTCATTTAGAGAATATAACAGCCATAAAATTCTGAATAAAATATATGCCGAGGACCCAGTTACTCAATTTGTCAACTTTACTTGATAAAATAAAATAAATATTTAAAATAATATTTCAAACAAAATTGTTCTATATTATTTCTACAATTTTAAAGTCATGACAAAAAAATATGCTTTAATTTAGATCATCGTTACGGTATTTTTCTAGTTTCCATGATGAAAAAGTTATAAAATCTCGCAAAAATTTGAGCGCATAAATGATTGGCTGTTTCTCTATGGCGCAGCGCGAATGTAAAAGACAAGCTTTTCAGATGAAGCAGTACTTAACATTACATAACGATCCAAAACAGTCGACAGCCGGACCTGGATTTCCCCCTTTTAGGGGAAACTCACCACGTTTTGCCGAAGGCGGATCGGCAAACTCAGCGCAAAATGTTGCGTTCTTAAGAATAGCTGCTGCCCTTTACCTGTAGTTATCCCTGAGTCGCCTTCTACGACACGCATATTTATTAAGCAAAAGGGTGATGCCGTTCCAGCCAGTATTACGCAGCCATTAGGTACCTATATAGGTACTTAACATTAATTATTAATCTTTAGACGTATATTGCAGAGTGAATTCAAAGTCACAAAGACTGGGTAATTAGAGACAGCCTTTGAAGAACTGTCAGCAGCACCTACAGATACCCGTCAAAGGGGCCAAGATTTAATGGTTATCTTAGTGACGGTATGAAAAACCAATACTGTTCTTCGTTGAAATAGAACTCGAATTGTTGCTGGCAGTATTTGAGTACTTTAGTTGTTGACTTTGTAATAAATTACTTTCTCAGCGCAAAAAAATCTCGTTTAAATACTAAGAGTATCGAAAAAATCTCAAGTACATGTGTGTGTGAGTGTGTGTGTTTGACGCTTGGTGGCTTTACGCTGAAATATTTGTGTGAGAAAAAGGACAGCAAAACAACAGTCACTATCATAAAAAAACTTTTCTTTGAAAATATTAAAATTGTATTTCTTAGCAGATTGTAAATTTGATATACCGCCAGGTATCGGAAGTACCATCGATTTGTACCATTGACACAGATTTATGTCGCTGGTACTATCAGTCGTGATTTACAGAATGTCCAGTTATTAATAGATAACCCTTTAACTGTGACTACGGGTTTGTCTTACCTGTTATAATTCAATTGAGACAGGATACATAAAGTAAGGTTCAAAATAATACACTTTTCTGAGATTTTCTATCTCATCTGTACTGAAATTAGGAGATTTAGATTTTATTCAATAGGTAATACGTTTATTGTTTTTCTTGCGAATTTAATAAAAAATCTTTAAAGTCTTTTTTTGTCTAGAAGTAAATAATTTTAAAATTTAAAATATAATTAAATGCCTTAAAATAAAGCATTCAAAAAAGTTATAAAGAAATTTCTTCTTACTACTTAAATAATTATGAGGGCCGTTTCAGAAAAATCGTGTATCACTATAGTGACAGGCTGTCAGCCTGTCGCCTAAAATTGTAATACACATGAAACCCTCGAGTCACTTAGTCGCCTCTTACGACACCCGGAAAAAATAAATTGGGTGATGCTATTCTAAGTTGGCATCGGCAATAAAAATGAAAAAAGTTATATAAGGTGAAATTTTACTAGTGACCACTAGCAAAACTCAGATTAGGCTGGTAATAAGTAACAACTTTCCTCAAGGAACATAGGTCTGAATATTGAAAAATTGAACCTCTCATACAAATTGGCCTATCAGTTGATTTGAGTTACTATGGAAGCTCAAAATATTTTTGTGTTTTTTCGACCTACGTTCTACGGGAAAGTTGTTCCTTATCACCAGCCTGTATTTTATGATTACTAGTAAATTTTCACCCAATGTTCACAAAAAGTTAAAATGTTTGCACTCTCTGTTTTTACTCGATTTCTTATTCGAGTGTGAAATCACTTCTTTGGACGCCTGCCAGTACTAGAAAGCCGCCATACTATCTGAATGCAAATGACATTCGCGTAGCGTCGACTGCTACCAATACCTTTCTACATCCTGTTCTGAGTGGAATGTAGTAGAATCACCCTGTATAACAGGACACGGGACCGGGAATAGGAATGGGCGTATCCTGTTTATTGAACATCTTGCACTGTACACGCCAGTCCATAAACTGAAATTGATGAAATTTTACTAAAGTACCGCCGTTCCAATAAGTCGTATTTGACAGCAGTTAGATTCGTGATAATACTATGGCAGAGGGTCCATTTTCCCTCTTCCCAGATGACAGCTGTCAAATACGACTTATTGGAACGTCGGTACTTTAATGACTAATAACAAAATCTTATGACGTGCTGGTGCTTAGTATAAGGTACAAATATGAGAAAAATAATTGGAGCGCCCATACAAATGCCGATTAGCCGATTAGATTCACTATGGAAACTCAATTTTATTTTCATAACTTAATCTAAATTCCTTAGGATAAGTTGTTCCTTATCACCAGTCCGTCTTGAGATTTCGCTATCGGTCACTAATAACCAAGTATGTCCAACCAATGAGTGTTGTGTCTGTTGTTAAAGTTCATACTTAACTTTTTGCGTATAAAATATTTTCTACCAGCTGTTGCCCGCATAACCCTCGAGTGCTGATAAAAACTATCATATTAATCCATGTTACCTTCTATATGTGTGCCAAATATCAATCATTACAATCCGTTTTACAGTTTTTGCGTGAAGAAGTAGTAAAAAAAAATATATTCTGGACAATTCACACAGCGCCATATAGCCCCAAACTAAACAAAGATGTACTTTTTTATTATTAAACAAACAAGTATCACTCATGATGTGGGTTTACACGACTTACTTGTTGTATAGTTGGTAGAGAGTAAAATAAAACTCTCTACCAAGCTTGTACTATTGGAACCAAATAGCTAATATTAATACTTATATAAGTTTTTGTAAATAAATACATATTATACATAGAAAACACCCAGACTAAACACAAATATCTGAAAGTAGGTTGACAAATATTTGTGTCATGTGGGGATCGAATCCACAACCCTCGGCTTAGCAGGCAAGGGTACTATCCGCTACGCCATCGGGTCAGGCAAACATAAAAATAAACATACATACTTTTGCATTCATAATATTTGTAGGATTAGTAGAATATAAGCAGTAGGCAGAGATCTATAAATGTACAAAAATCAAGGGCCTGTGCACATTCCACAGACAATTTATCTAACATAACTCACCATCTACGCATCATTAACACAATACTACTTGGACAGACCACAGCAATATGTCCCTCCGTACGACTGATTGGCACCAAACCTACTATCAGCATTCCAATCGCAAGGCTATCACTGTAACCCGACTAAAAGGGATCGTAAAGTCAGCAAGTGAGACATTTGCATGCGGACGGATTGCCAGTTGGTTTCAAGCCGGGGAGGACTACAATACAAGCCGTAAGATTAAGTTGTCATCTTAAATTACCTTCAATTGCATATATATTGAAAACCACAAAAAAGATTTTGATTTAATTTGTAGCTAATTAAAAAGCTGTAAATTATAGGTACTATTCCTGAATCCATGCAAAAACATCGAAATCTCAGTATTCCCGTCACAAAGCTATCACAGTAACCCGACTAAAATGGGAATCGTAAAGTCAGCAAGTAAGACATTTGCATGCGGACGGCTTGTTAGTTGGCTTCAAGCCGGGGAGGACTGCAATACAATAAATTACCTTCAATTGCTTAAATATCGAAAAAAAAAGATATAATTTGTAGTTAATAAAAAGTTGTAAATTATAAGTACTATTCCTTAATCCATTTAAAAACATCGAAATCTCAGTAGTTCACTCACAAAGCTATCACAGTAACCCGACTAAATGGGAATCGTAAAGTCAGCAAGTGAGACATTTGCATGCGGACGGCTTGTCAGTTGGCTTTGAGCCGCGGAGAGCTCCAATGAGGATCAAATTGTAGGGTTTGAAAATTGGAATCGGAATAAATAGCCGACCACGGCCTAAACGTAACTTAACCTTATTATATGAAACCATGCCTAAGTATGATCCCTTCCGTGGAAACGATTGTTTTTGATTGGTTTAATTTACTCTGACTTAGGTCCATTTTTTAAAGGGCCCTCTTAGAAATATCGGGAATCACTAATTCACCACACAGTTTACAAAATAGTTACAGGCTTTCAAAGTGCTTTTCCGCTGTCAAGTTGGCTAAATTTTTGTTACATGACGGCCTGTTGAAACGCGGTAATTTCGAAAAAACAAGCAAAAATAAACTAGGTCTAAGAACTTCAAATATGTTATTATGCCTGCGTGCATCAAAACGAATAAAATTACGTTTCATTTTAAACTTTAGAAATTCCACAGAATGCACTTTTTAGAGGATTCATTATTCACGGAAGTCAAAAATAGATGAAAGGAAAGGATAACATTTTAAACCCGCGATCAGATGAAAGTATAATGGGCAAAAGCACAGGTTTTTTGAAGTAGGTTGTTTTAGATTCTCATGAAATTTAATATTTATTTCGACATCTGACACATCTGCCACAAATTAGGGACACACCGCGCCATCGCATCCAGTATATCCCATCAGACCAACTTACCTCGGTAAGGCGAGTGTACTCGCGAACGGCTTCAACAGTGGCGCCACTTCACAAAAATAATATTTTCTTTTTAATACAAACAATCTATCAGAATGCCCGTTGCCCAAGTTTTGAATATTATCCTTAAGTAAAATTAGAACAAACTTACTCAATCAAATATTCGATGTAATTAAAGTAATGGGAATTAATACCAAAAGTGGCCGTTGTTAGGCATTTTTGCCATAACTTTAATAAAAGAGAATATTTAATTGTGTTTGCAGGTTCTTATTTAACTTAAAGATATTACTAAATACTTTAGCATCGGACAATCTGATAGATTGTTTGTATAAAGAGAAAACCCTTTTTTGTTAGTGGCGCCACTGTTGAGGTCATTCACGGCTACAATCACCTTAAGGGATCAATTTAAACTGGTTTTCTATCTATAATTTATAATATATTTTTTTTTTTTTTTTTTTTTTATTAATGATGGGTTTGCTCTTGACTCTAGTCTAGACATAGGACAGAGACAGAGTCTAAGATGGAGCGAGCTCACCCAGAAGAAGCCTGTTCACTCTTACTTTGAAGAGATTAGGGTTGTATGCTTTTGGAAACACAGACGCAGGAAGTGAGTTCCACTCTTTAGCAGTGCGCATTATAAATGATGACTGGAAGCGCTCAGTAAAGATTGATCCCATTAAGGAGTGGGTTTTTGTGCTGCGTTTATGATACAGTAAACAGCCTGTAAAAGACCAAGTACGAGTATAACCACGAATGCTCTTTTTGTAATGCATCATCCAGAAATAACAACCAAAGATAATATTGTCGCTCTTGTTCGATATCGCTCCGTGGTAAAGCTCCACCTCGCTTTATAAAATCACTTATTTAATTAGTTTCCTTCAATCATTATTTTTCTAAACAGGATTATTTTTTATTCAGCCCGCAATTGTACATAGCGATTCTACTCATTATTCTGAACAAATTTTATCATGGGATCACCTGTAAAATCACGAAAAAACAGCTGCTGCATAGAGAAATTCATCCCTAAAAATTTTTTATGGAACAGCTGGTTTTTTTTTCGCGATTTGCAAAAAATTCCGTGCTGAATAAAAAATAACCCTGTATGAAAGACAAGAGCTCGATTTTTCAACTATCTGCAATGGAAATCACGCACGTAATGGTTATTTCGCATGAAGAATCCTAAAATAGCAATTTTTAACTGTTATTTTCCCGTGGCCTTACCACTCTTATCAAGCAGTGAAACATTGGTTGAGTACTGGTCCAAATATATACTTATAAGGCGCCTGAATCGGTTCGCTATGAAGAAGAAGTGAAATATTTTCTACTACTCTCCAAAAATACTGATTATCAAAATCAAATGGCAAGGTAAGCATTCGACCATAAATTACGATTTGACGCAATAACTTTTTAAATTACGTGTCGTTAACGCTCTGCCTACCCCGTAAGGGATATAGGCGTGATTTATGTATGTATGTATGTTTGCTACGGATTTAGAGTAGCCTCCTGAGACCCCCGGTGTCACCTATGATACTCGCATAAATATATTTTTTCTAGCGCCATCTTGCGTAATTAGGGAAAACTATTATTACAACCCTTGAAACGAAAGTACAACGATATGTTAACAGGTGGCTATGGCTCGTTTTGAGCCAAATTGTGTTGTTTATGTTAGTTTGAAGTGAATTTTTTTCGCGTGCACCGACATGGCTACTTTGAGACCAGGTAATTATTCATTTCAATTACTTAAACTGTCGTTTTTTGTGTGGTTCATAAAGTTTAGTGTGGCTTCTTTCAAAAAACATAAAATAAAATCTGAAAATACTTAGAATTAGTTACTTTACTTACCTTTTTTTTTCGATATCATACGTGATACTCTGGGCACCCACGTTATAAAAATTGTTATTTTCCAGGGTTGAGAGATAATCAAATTGAGGACTTTTTGGTGAACCTCGATGAGTCAGATTGCGAAGATCTTGCAGAGAATGATGTTGAAGAGGACCTAGAGGTGTCACCCCAAGATATTGTGGAAGAAGTTATTGCTCGTGACTTTGAAGATGAGGCTTGGGATGAGTCCGATGATGAACCACTTTCGTTGCTTGTGTCACAAAGACGAGCTCTTAACCGTCCTCTATTATATAACCGGTCAGAAAATTTTGATAACTCATCAATAGATGATGATCCACCTCTTGAAGATGTGCCATTGCTTCGCAGTACGCAAGAGTATTTTTGTAAATACATACCAGCAGAATTCTTTCAGACAATGTCTGAATGTACAAATCTATGCAGTGTTTCTAGAACTGGCAGATCCCTTAACTGTACACCTGATGAAATGAGATATTTTATAGGATGCTCCATGGTGATTGGTATTTTGGGCCTACCACGCATCAGAATGTATTGGGCTTCAGAAACTCGAGTTAATTTAGTAGCGCAAACTATGATTCGTAACAGGTACTTTCAACTTAGGTCGAACATCAAAGTTACCAATGACCAAAATGTTACTGCTTCTATGAGAGAAGTAGATAGATTTTGGAAAATTCGCCCGATAGTCTCGGAAATAGAAAAGGGTTGCAGAGAAAACCAAAGGGAAAAGCGCGTGGCAGTCGATGAACAAATGATACCATTTACTGGAAAATGTAAACAGAAGCAAGTAGTCAAGGGTAAGCCGAATCCAGAAGGTATCAAAGTTTTTATAATGGCAAATCCCAATGGTCTCCCTCTTGATTTATATTTATATCAAGGGAAAGGTACTTCTATTGAATCGGCTATGTATCCAGTACCAGAAAAGATTGATTTAGGCGGGCGTATTATTCTAAAGCTATGTGACACTTTGCCGCTAAATACATGCCTTTATTTCGACCGCTATTTCACATCCATTCCATTATTAGATACCCTAACGGAAAGAAATGTACATGGGACAGGTACTCTCATGAAGAACCGAGTTCCTGGATACCAGAGACGTAATCAGAAAAAAAAGGAAAAGCCTGTGATGAAATCGGATAGAATCTTGCAAAAAAGTGGAAGAGGAAGTTATGATTGCGTTGTAAGACAAGATAAGAAGATTGCTGTGATCAAATGGTTAGACAGCAAGCCTATACATTTGGCTTCAACCGAAAGTGCAATAACTCCTATAGGTACTTGCCGACGTTGGAGTAAGAAAGACCAACGCTATATTGATATTCCACAGCCTGCAGCTATAAAAAAATATAATTCTTTTATGGGCGGAATTGATCTATTGGATAGAATCATTGGCAAATATGCTATGCGGGGTAGAACAGGTAAATGGACAGTAAGGGCCATCTTTCACTTCTTCGATTTTGCCTCTGCAGCAGCATGGATTGAGTACCGGCAAGATGCTGTAAGGTGTGGTCTTCCGAGAAAGAATATAATGCAGTATCTTGATTTTAAGCTGGACTTGGCGAAACATCTTATTTATGGCGATGATGTGCCGATTCCACAATGCGAAAGCCCCTCTTTGGACAGACTTACCCGCAACAGTCCCTGCTCAAGTCCAAGACTTCTACCAAGCCCGGGTTTCGAACCTACGAGAAAACGCCGTCTTGTCGAACCCATACCCCACATTGCAAAACGAGTAAAAGCAGCTCAGCACTTGCCAATTTGCGCCAAGGAAAATCAAAAAAATCGGTCTAAGTGCAGATTACCTGGTTGCAGCAACCTCACATTTGTAAAATGTGCAAGTTGCAATGTATTTCTATGTTTCAACGTTAATCGTAACTGTTTCTATGATTTTCATATTAATAAAAACTAAAGCAGAATAATGCCATGTATATGTATGCGCTAGTTGGTTCACTTTCACTGTGTCCGTATTATTATTTTGTTTTCAACGATTATAATGTCTAAATCAACACTGGATGCGTTGGAAAAAGTGCTAGTGAGACTGCTGGAGCCATTGGAGAAGAAAATCTCGACAATTAATGATCGACTGGACGCAATTCAAGCAGAAATCCGAAATCAAAATGTACAACATTGCAAGATTGGAGGTATACCAAAAACACAATCACAGCCCCAACAACCTTATGCGAAGGTAGCCCAAAACATAAAGCGACTGTCCAATGTAAGTTCGGCATCAAAGAAAGAGACGGACGAGAAATTGAACACGCGAGCGAGCGTGAAGGACTTCGCTACGAAGAAAATCATCGGGTATGTTGAGCCACCCCCCCGCATCCCTCTGCAATCGCAAGGTGGTAAAGGCACAAAACCTGCACCCACTGATAATGATAAGATACAACATGACACTACCACCGCTGTGGCCACGAAAACTGATGAGGACAAAGTGCCAAACAATGGCGATTACCAATGGAAGACTGTCCAAGGACAAAGAAAACAAAAAAGGAAACCGAATCGTGTGGTAACAGTTGGAGAGGGGCAGGAGGACGAAGTTCTTAAGACTGTTGACAAGCTGAAATATATTCAGACGTGGTCATTTCACCCTAACACGTCGGAGGAAAACTTAAAGCAATATATAAATAAAATACACCGGTCGGACGACTATGTAGTCGAGAAACGAAGAATTAACACAGATAGGCATGCCGCATTTATTATCGGTGTTCCGGAGAAGTTGTACGAGCGTTTTAACTCGCCAGCGGCATGGCCACAAGGCGTAAGATTCTCGGACTGGTTTTTTCGACGTCACCGCGCGGAGTGGGGAGCCGAGCGCACGCTCCACGGGTCGACTCCAACAGCAGCGGCAGCGGCAACACAGTAGTGACGGGCCAGCGGCTGGGAATGACGACTTGTGTATGACTTCGCCGGGAGTGCTAACTGTTCTATATCAAAATGTGAACTCGTTAAATAACAAGACATCGCGTCTGGAAGTGCTCTTGCAGGGTGATTTAATCAAATGTGACGTGCTAGCATTCAGCGAGCATTGGTTGAGTACTGAGGAACTAAATTGTGTAACTATTGACGGTTATAAATTACAATCTAGCTACTGCAGGAGCACTACAGAACACGGGGGGTCTTGCATTTACACTAGAACCAATTTAAAAGTGATTGAAAATACAGAGATAACATCGTTATCTAAGAAGTTGTACTGTGAGATATCAGCAGTAAATTTAGTCGACTACCGTATTACGGTTATATGTATATATAGGACAAACGTTGGAGTTTCCTCTGACGAGTTTTTGGTGCATTTAGAGCGTCTGCTTGATCGGTTAAGCAATAATGATTACACATTTTTGTTGGTTGGAGATACGAACATAAATACTCTAATACATGGTAGTGATAGAAGTAATTTAAATAACTTGTTGACGTCTTTTAACTTCACAAATGAGGTTAAAATTCCAACAAGAATTACACCTACCAGTCAATCCAGTTTAGATCATCTGTACACAAACGCCCACCATGGTTCGGTGACAGTGAGTCCTTTTAATACCAACTATAGCGACCACATAGCACTGTATTGTACCTACACCTGCCCGGCACCGCCGCCGCCGGCCCCTTTAACCCGTTTTGCTAGGTCGTATTCACGTCACAACTATGCACTCTTTGAAGAAGCTATACAAAGTGTAGACTGGGATGACATATGCAAGAGATACAAAGGGCGCGTGCATGATCTTATTATTATGTTTCTAAACATAATGCAAAATAAATATGAGATTTGTTTCCCCGTTAAACGGATAAATAATCGAAAGACTGACAGATGGATAACATCCGAAATAATTAACCTAAAATCACTATTATTTGATATTATTAATATGGGACAGTTATACCCTAATGACATGGTAATCAATGATCTTATTAATAATTTGAATGATAAATATACTAAACTAATAAAACATGAGAAATCGAGTTTTTACATGACAAAGATTAACAATAGCTTAAATACAAATCAAACGTTGTGGGATGTCGTGAACAAAATACGAGGGAAGGGATTAGCCAGCTCAGCTGAATTCACAGACATAATAAAGGACCCTAGCGGACAAATATATGAAAACCCTAAGGAAGTAGTCGATGCTATGAATCGTCGCTTTGCCGGCGCGGCCGCTGCTTGCGGGGCTCCCGCCGCAGACTGTAGCGCTGCCGTTGCGCTGCTGCGGGCTGCACGTCCGCAGGCGGACCGCTGCTTACGGTTGACCATGTTTTCAGCGGATGAAATATACCGTATAATGAAATTTCGCGTAGCACAAAAACGAACACGGGACTCGTATGACCTCTCAGTGGTGGTTGCAAACGCCGCGGCGAGCACGATAGCTCCCATTTTGGCAGTTATTTTTAATCAGTGTATGCGAGAAGGTATTTTTCCTGGGCCACTGAAAGAAAGTAAAATTACCCCTTTATATAAAGGTAAAGGTAATAGGGATGACATGGACTCTTATAGGCCGGTATCCGTAATACCTGTAGTAGCGAAACTTTTTGAAAATGGTTTGTGCTCGCGCTTGACAAAACATTTAGTCAACACCAACGCCTTATCAGATCGTCAGTTTGCCTACCGGGAGGGCCGCTCCACCACCGCGTTAGCGCGGGAAATTGTGAGCAGGATTGTGATCGCTCGAGAGGCTAGGCAGAACGTAGCCGTTCTGTGCTGCGACTTATCGAAAGCGTTCGATGTTGCGGACAGAAACGTGCTGGCGGCTAAACTTTGCCATTATGGTTTTGCCGGTCCAACTCATGCCCTACTTATAGATCTCTTAAGTGAAAGAGTACAGCGTGTAATGGCACAGAGCGGAAAGACAAAATCAGACCCTATAAGTACAAATATCGGAGTAGCGCAGGGATCATCGGTTTCGAATATCTTATTTTCAGTTTTGCTGAATGACTTACCTCAGGCGGTGACTGGCGGAGATGCGTTCATGTACGCGGACGACGTAGCGGTGGTCGTTTCGGCACCTTCTCAGTGCGAGCTTGAGAGGAAGCTCAACCAGACTGCATCACAATTAAGTCAGTGGTTCGAGGTCAATGGACTGGTTCTAAACCTACGTAAGACCCACTTCATGGACTTCGACCTGTCGGGGAAACCCAAGAAACCAATCAATGTTATGATTAATGGAACCCGGCTAGAGCATGTGGAGTCTACTTGCTTCCTTGGGTTTCATCTTGATAGGTGTATGACGTGGGAACCGCACATTGACAAGGTATGCGGTAGGTTGAGTGGTGCCTGCTTTGCGCTTAGAAGAATATCGCGAGTTGTGACACCGGAAGTAGCACGCAAGTGCTACTTCGCTATCGTGCACTCCATACTGCAATACGGGGTGGAGTTGTATGGCTGTGCGGCAGAATGGAATAGGGTATTTGTTGCGCAAAAGCGTGCTATCCGCCTTCTTGCACATATACCACAGGATTGTTCCGCGCGACCTTATTTCAGATCATTAAAAATTTTAACCTTTCCGTCACTTTTCATCCTGAGTGTGGCAACGTATGTACGCAAAAACTTGGACTTATATAAACGTCATAAAGACGTACACGGCCGCAACACACGAAATGCGGGAAATCTTGTACCTATCAAAAGTAGACTAGTTAAGGCCGGCAAACTGACTCACGTCATTGGACCGCGAGTGTACAACAAGTTACCGCAAGATGTCACTGACGCGCCAAGTGAGGCTAGTTTTAAAGTCAGGCTAAAGAAATGGCTGATTGAGCAGGCGTTCTACTCGTTTGACGACTTTTTAATGCTTTAATACCGAAAATTTGTTAACATTAATGTAATGTTTAGATTTGTTGGTTATATTGATATAATTTGATTATTTTACCTACAATTAAGATGTACAATGACTTGTAAATTTATATTTTTACCAATAAAAATGATATGATATGATATGATATGCCATTTGTAGTTTCATTAAGACCCCAAGTATCATAAGTGATACCCCCCTTTTTGGCGTTCTGGGAGGGGGGGGATTTTTTAAAATATTTTTCCTGTAGTTCATAGGACTATATGAACCCCCAAACCAAAAATCATACTGATTGTCCAAAATTTTATACCCTGGGTCTCAGGAGGGTAGAGTGTAATGAGGTAGTATAGGGTAGTAGTGGAGTATCAATATTTTTTATTATCGCAAAGAAGTATAAGAGGTTTAAATAAATGACAAAACGTATTTTTACTGTTTAAGTAAAACGAAAAAACTGTTTAAATAATCTTCGTGAAAGGCTGAATTGCAAATGTGAGTGTTGAATGTGATGTGAAATGTGAAATTTCTACTAGTTGAGAAATGTAACACCAGGATATTTTTCTGGGGACAGATATGGCGTAAATAAGAAGATTTACCTTGGATTTTGATATCGGTATTCAGATAAGGGTGGAAAGACAATACATTTTACAGCAAGCTTTATGCATATTTTTACGGCGCAAATTATATCCATTAACGCTAAATTGTATACCTAACACGGGAAGTGTTTTAAAATTTGGTATTCAATATTTTCAAGTATTATTAGAGCGCAGTAGAATAACCACTGAGTAAGTGTTCCCACGTAGAAAATGACTGTATTGTTTGACGAGAAAATAATGAACGTGCAATGGAGAGCTGTGTAAAGTTTGGTTAAGATGTTTTTTTTAGTTGAAGTTTTCACGAAAGATGGAGTTGTTATAAGGCTACAGTATGGTAATTAGGTTTCTAGCAAGTTGAAGATGAACTTATTTTGAAGTAAGTGAAATTTCCAACTTATATTCTCATGCTGTTTGCTGTAAAAATGCTTGCAAACTGCTAGTTGACAACAGTTTCCAAAAATTGTATACCTAACACGGAAAGTGTTGTAAAAATTTGGTATTCAATTTATCGCGGATTTTCATCGCTTGGACTACATTTAATCTAAGACAGAATTAGTCACCGGGTAATAGTTGCAAAACTAACCCGGTAGATGGAGCCATGCCAAGCGTTACTGGCATTAAAATGAACTTGCAAAATTGGCGGGCAAGGAATGACCTGCGGTAGCCCAGATGGAAGAGGCGTCGCCACTAGTAATGCGAAAGTCGCAGGTTCAAATCCTGCCCGCGCTTGAAAATTTTGCAAGTTTTCTAAAATTTATAAAAAAAAATACCTTTACCTTAAGACCTATAGTCAAAATAGGGTTCATTCAATCTAAGATATTTCCATTTGCAGACGACACATGGCTCTAAATTATTCCATATTTAGGGTGAAATTTTACTGGTGACCGATAGCGAAAACTCAAGACGGGTTGGTGATAACTACAACTTTCCCCAAGGGACATAGGTAGAAGAAAAATAAAAAATTGACCTCCCGTACAAAAATGACGTTCAGCTGATTTAGATTACTATGGAAGCATAACATATTTTCTGCACATATTTCAGCCGTGTGATGACGGATTAGAATAGCATCACCCTATTTCTTCCCCGTGGGAGTAGCAAGAGGCGACTAATGGACTTGAGGGTGTGTATTGCAATTTAGGGCGATAGGCTGCCAACCTGTCACTATGGCGATACACAATTTTCCGAGTGACCCTCAAATAATTGTCAGACGTGGCGCAAATGTCTGTTTTTGCGGCCGTTTATGCTCTGCCTATCCCTAGGGATAATAGGCGTGATATATTATGTGTGAGTGTGTGTATTTCGACCTATGTTACTTGGGAAAAGGTGTTTCTTATAACCTGCTCATCGTCTGTTTTCAGTATCAGTCACTAGTATAATTTCACCATATATAATTTTAAGAGCACCCCCCGGGGCCGTGGCTAAAATAGTCAAGAATCAAGAGTATTTATTAGTGCTTTTAGCTTTGAGGTAGCACCTTAATGGGACTTTATATTTTGTTTTCAATAAGTTTCCCTTTGGTGTGATGCAACTGCACCACGCAAAATGACGCATACTGCAAAAAATTTTATTATACAAGATAAAAAATAAAATATTCAAGATATAAAAAACCTAAAAATATTTCAAGGGGTCAATCAGCAAATAAAACTTATCAACTTTCTGTAATGGTGAAAATCGAAAAAAATATTGAAATTAAAGAAAATATTTTGAGTTTTCAAATTGTGTTTGATCCGAGCTGCGTATGAGTACATAAACACTCCTCAGATTATGATAAAGACCTTGATACATTAGCTAATGCAGTCCATATAGAAAGGTTCCACACATGTGACACGACCTTAGCCTACCTTGAGGTAGCCAGTTATTTTAAGGTCTGTTGGTTCCTGCCTAATCCATTAACGAGGCTTATTTAGACCTACCCATACCGTGGTCGCCGTGTCATGCCAGAATTATTAGAATAGCATCACCTCGTTTCTTCTTAGCGGGTGTTGCAAAAGGCGATTAAAGGACTAGAGGGTTTCATGTGTAAGTAATTAGGTACAATTTTAAGCGATGGGCAGACAACCTGTCGCTACTGCTATCGGTCGCTTTAGTGATATAAACTTTTCTGGAATTACCCTTTAATGTGTGTCAGACGTGGCGATAATGACCGTATTTTACGGCCATTTGTGTTTTGTTTTCCCCGCAAGGGAGAAAAGCGTGATGTGTGTGACACAATACTAGCTTCCCTTAAGAGGAACAAACAATTATAAGGTCCGCTGGTTTCTGTCTAACCATTAGCGCGGCTCATTTGGACCTACTAATAGTCAATTTGGCTTTCTGATGCACGATTAATGATTCCATATCAAAACAAGATTAGTCTATGTCTGAAACAGTTGTATCGTGTCAGGCTTGTGAGAAAGGGAGATCTTCTAACATGTTTAGTAAGAAATCATCTTTCTGCCTTTTGATTTTACTTGAACATGCATTTTAAGGCAGTGTGTTGTCGGCTTAGAATAGCACCACCCCATTTCTTTCCCGTGGGAGTTGTAAGAGGCAACTAAAAGACTCGAGGGTGTGTATTGCAATATAAGGCGATGGGCTGAAAACTTGTCTCTATGGAGATACACAATTTTCCGAATGACCCTCAAATGTTTGTCACACGGCGTAAATGTCCGTTTTTTGCAACCGTTTGCGCTCTGCCTATCTCGCAAGGAATTATAGACGTGATTTGTGTAAGTAATTTAAAACACGCGTTTTGCAGTAAAAACGGCCGTATCTGCTCAAGGAGTGATTTTTTTTACTACTTCCAGCGGCAATAGATCTAAGTGTATGGTTTTAATTTCAACCTGATTGTCAATTGATTGTTTTTTTGTTTTAAATATAATTTGACCCTTGATAATGTTATGATATGTAAAACAAGCATAATTGATTTAAAAAAACAGGACTACTTACTGAAATAAAGCCTAGCCTATGACATTCGGGATAATGTAAGGATTATTCCGATACAATTACCATTCGAATCTGTTTAGTTGTTAATGAGTTTCAGTCCTTTAAAAAATCGCACATATATACATGCATACATGAACTCTAAAAACATTACACTCCTGTTTTGGTTGGGCAGTCGTGTAATAAAAAGCGTAATAGAGGAATATTTACATCTTTGCAGAAACCTACATATATACAGATAACCTGTAGTAGTAATGTGGGCACCACTCTGAACATTGTTGCAGAGTAACAGTAGAATTTTAATCAAAAGTTCTGGATTCAGACATTTTCATTACCTAGTGAAAATTTGAAGTTGAAAAATGTTAGCGTCGGCCGGGAATTGAATTTTTCAACTTTATTGAATAAAAATAATGTAAGCACAATATAAAGTTCAGCTTAGCAAAGCGTCATCATATAGTTTGAATTCCTACTGTAATGAGTACTAACATAGTATGACTTTACATAACCTACTCTAGATGTCGCTTGTAAGTCGCTTCAAGACATACAATTTTCAAGAGGTTGACAATTTGGAAAGGTTCGGCAGGGGCGCCGGTAGCTCAGTGGCAAAGCGGTGGAACGATACACTACAGGTCCTGGGTTCAATCCCAATAAAAAAAACAATTTAACAATTTCATTTATGAAGATAATATAGCACTATCAGTGCAAAATAAACCATAGTACATTTCATTAGTGCCGGTGTATGACTTGGTTTTGGCTCCATCTTAACTTTTGTAGAATACTTTTTATTTGTGGTTTTTTATTGTTAGACTGTTATGAAACTTTTTTCAAATTAATAGTGCACTAAACTAGATAATCAGGTAGTTAGGCCCAGTTATTCGTATCCACTTATTAAGTTCAGTACAGCCCCATCGAGAATCGAACCGGGAACCTTTGCGCGGCATGCAGTCGCTGAACTACTGCGTCACATCGGTCCGTAAGTAAGGTTACCACACCACCACCATCACCCTAATTTATAACTTCTACTGCTGCTCTAATTATTACACAACCCTCGTTACGGAAAAGTCGGGAAACAAGTGAACAACCAATCAGAAAGAAAAAAACAATTAATGAACACGTGAAGAGACTCCGTATTCAATAAACACAAGCCTTGCTTACTGTTTATTAACATGAGAAACCCTTGGAGCCAAGAAATACGAGCACAGCTGGGGTAAGCGACTTCTTGAGTAGATAGCTGCTTAGAAATCCCGTGTGATGCCGGCTTAGAATAGCATCACCCCATTTCTTTTCCGTGGGTGTCGTAAGAAGCGACTAAGGGACTCGAGGGTGTGTATTGCAATTTTAGACGATAGGCTGACAACCTGTCACGATACTCTATTTTCCGAATGACCCTCAAATGTTTATCAGACGTGTCGTAAATAACCGTTTTTTACGGCCGTTACGGCCGATCGGGTTACGTAGTGTAAGAAACCCTCAGTCAGACTACGTAAAATAATTAAATTCTCAAATTACCAATAAGTGTCGTGCTAAGTTGTATGTTTTTTTTATTATTATTATTTTTTTTTATTTTTTTTTTTATTTATGGACCCTACGATTTTTAGCCCCGGGGCTTTCAATCTACACCTGGCAATTGAGTCTTATTTATATCCTTCCAGGTCTAATATAGGGTGAAATTTTTGGAGTCTTATTTATATCCTTCCAGGTCTAATATAGGGTGAAATTTTACTGGTGACCGATAACTAAAACTCAAGACGAGCTGGTGATAAGGAACAACTTTCCCCAAGCAACATAGATCGAATAAAATAATATAAATAATCGAAATACGAAAAAAAAATACATTCCATACAAAATTGTTAGTATGGAAACTATGAACAATAAAAAAATCGTATTTCAAACTGCCCGTGCCGAACTTGCAAATTAGCTTATTTATGCCCATACTAACACAAATAAGCTGATCGCCAATTTTGTATGGAATGTCCAATTCTTTTTTCGTATTTCGTTTATTTATATTATTTCATTCGATCTATGTTCCTTGGGGAAAGTTTTTCAGTTTAATGGGCTGGCTCATTCCTTGAAATGAACGCAGTACTTTTCCTTACACCTGTATATTTCGAGGAATTTCACAGATATAACATCCTTACTGTCTTTTTATTTATTTCAGGTAAGTAAATTCTAGTACTGAATTCTGACGACGATACGCCATTTGATGAAAATGTTAGTATTTATAAATTAATTCATTCAAAAAAGTACACGCTAAAGTTATGTTGAAGTCTTCTCAGACAACGCTTATTTCCTGGCCTCTTTGTTAAGTAGCCTGGCAATGGCGGTATAGGCGAAGTTCCTCAAAGCAATCTGATAATAACTTCAGGGATGTCAAGGAAAACTGGAATTAGCCGGTTAGTTGAACAGCTACATTCTTTCCGTCGTTATGTTGTTCGACAGATTGTTGGACTTTGTAGGGTATGTTAGGTGAGTGAAAAGAAAATGCAACAACTTTCCCCTAGGACTTATGTCAGGAAACGATAAAAAATATTTGGCCTCCCATACAAAACGACGATCAGCTGACTGCATTTACTATGGGAAATCCATATTTTTTTGACGTTTCCTGAAATATTTTCTTATGGGAAGTTGTTTAGTTTCATGGTCCGAATGCACATTATCATTATTCGAAGGGCTGTCTCTTACACCCTGTATATTATTATTAGGTCCTTACATATGAAATTGGCGTTTTGTATGGGAGGAACAAAAAGTAGATTTTTTTTTTATATAGTATATTTATTTAATCAAAGTATGAGCCATTGTAATCTATGCACTTTTGCCATCTCATAGGTAGTTCATTGATCCCTTTACTAAAAAAACCATTCGGACGGGAATCAATAAAATCTTTGAAGGCGATTTGGGCTGCCCCATCTGAGTTGAATTTTTTCCCTTGCAAGAAGTTATCCAAATTTCGAAAAAAATGGTAATCTGTTGGAGCAAGGTCCGGGGAGTACGGTGGATGCCTTAGACATTCCAATTGAAGCTCTTCTAATTTGCTAGCCGTCTGTTGTGCAGTGTGTGGTCTAGCGTTGTCGTGAAGCAACAGTGGCGTAGAGCGATTGACCAACCTCGGTTGTTTAGCAGCTAGCTTTTCCATCATGGTTTGCAATTGCTGACAGTAGACATCTGCCGTAATCGTCTGGCCAGATTTGAGAAAACTGTAATGAACGACACCGGCGCTAATCCACCAAACGCTTACAAGTAACTTTTTATTGGTCAATTTTCGCTTGGAGCAGGCTTTGGCTGGCTTGCCAGGGTCCAGCCATTGCGATGAGCGCTTCCGATTATCGTAGAGAATCCACTTTTTATCACAGGTAATGATTCGATTTAAAATCCCTTCGTTATTGTGCCGGTCAAGTAATGTAACGCAGCAGTTGACGCGCGTTTGCCGGTTTGCTTCACTCAATTCGTGAGGAACCCACCTTTCAAGTTTTTTAATCTTTCCAATTTGCTTCAAGTGGATTAAAACAGTTTTATCACTAACACCGAAGCCTGCAGCTAATTCGGACGTGGTTTGCGATGGATCCGCTTCCACAATAGCCTTCAATTCTTCATTATCAACTTGGGTCTCCGGCCGTCCACGGGGCTTGTTTTGCAGGTCGAAATTTCCAGGACGAAAACGTTGGAACCAAAAACACACTGTGTTTTTTTTGCGACACAACCGCCATACACATCATTAACCCTTCGAGCCGTTTCCGCAGCACTGGTGCCACGGTGGAACTCGTACTCGTAAATAACGCGATATTTCAAATTTTCCATTTTGTAAATTGAGCGATGCAAACAGAAAAAAGATAAGTAAAAAAACAAATGAATGACGGTTTACGAAACACAACTACATGTGGAAATAGCTGTATAAATTTGAATTTCGAATTCCTAACCAAATAGGAGAAATTTGTGACCAAAGTGGCCAGTACGACAAAACGACAATTTCATATGTAAGGACCTAATATTACCCTTCCGGAGACAAATATTCTGCTAGATTTCTTTTTATTTTAAATATACACTTAATCGACTAAGTTAAAACCAGAAATTATTACTGATTTTAGGAAATTGTTAGATTCACATACAAAATAATACAATGTATTTGCTCTCACACCATTAGAGTAATTAGGTCGTGCAAACGTGTTCGCATTCCCTGGAATTAAAAGTAGAACGGAGCATGTTATATGTTGCTTCCATGTTATGAACTTGTCTCTTTCTAATATATTTATTTATTTAACCGGTTATTGTACACAATATAACACAAAGGAAATAACATATAGATCAATACACAACAGGTCAGCTTATTTCTCAAAAGAAATCTCTTCCAGCAATCTCAATATATCTGTTTATTTTAGAAAAAAAAACAATGTATAATATGTTTTACAAGAAAACATATTTAATTAAGCTCCTCTCAAAACGTAATTTATAAGAAATCTGCAAGCCGAGATCGAAGTAAGTACCTAGTTATAATTATAGTTATAGTTTCTTCTTATTTTTACTAATAAATACAACAATCTGTAAAAAATATTTAATAATTGCACTGCAATCATCGCTCGCGGAATTTTCATAAATAATGTTTGAAATGATCTATGGTTTATTTTGCACTGCCAGTACTATATTATTTACGTAAATGAGACCTCCCTTTTTCAAACAATTTAGTAGGATGGTCCAATGTTGTTCAATGTCATGAGATGGTTGAAAAAGTATATTGTATAAACAGCTGAACTAAAAACAAAAAATGACATTATATTTCTAAAATTTTTACATAATTGTATTGTTTTATTTATGTTCTTAGAAGAAAGTGTGTTTTTAAGTTTAAAGCTTTCACATTATATTGCTTTGCATAAACACTTCGCATACACACTTTTTTTAAAATAAGAAACTTTGCAGGGTGGCTCTTATCATGATTTGGGTGTTCCATAAATTTTGGCTGAGTACGTATGATTTTTGTATTGAACACCAAATATATAAGGTGATATTATACTATTGACGGAAAGCGGAATCAAAAGAAGGGCTGAAACAATTTTCCCTGAGGATCATAATTTGAACTATGACAAAAATGTTTGACATTCCATAGAAACTCAAATCAGCTGATTGGCAATTTTGTATAGGAGGTCCAATTTGTAAAAAAAAATCGTCCTTTGTTCCTTGGTCAAAGCTTTCCCTTATCACCAGCCCGTTTTGAGTTTTCGTTATAGGTCACTAGTGGAATTTGACTCTATATTTTCTGCGATTTCACAGGTGGTCCCTCAATAAAAGTTGTTCAGAATCATGAGTAGAGCCATCCTGCACAGTTTGAGTACTGACTTAAAAATAACCGTGTATACGCATAAATTTAACTATCTTATAAAAGAAATATGATGTATCGTAATTTGAACAAATTAAAGCTTCAATCGCAATACTTTGTGTATTTTTGACAAATCCCTCTCGCTAAGCGGCCATGTTTTCTGCCCTATCGCCCTATCGCCCTTGTTTGGCCCACTTCTTGTTTTTGCTAAGTTAACTTTTTGTATTGTTCCCGGTCCTTTGTAATTTACGTTGCGATTTGATAAATGTTACGAGATTTTTTGCTGTGAAACAGATATTATCTGAGGGTTCTCGATCGTGTTTTGTTTCAGGAGACAAGCTGATAAATTGAGGTTTTATAATAAAATATGTTATAAATTATTATCCATCAACAATAACAAAGAAACTTCCACTGCTAGACATAGGCATATTAGGCATCTTGCAGTCAGGGAAATAATTTCGGTTAATACGGTAAAACTTATGACATCATCCCAAAATACTGCGATATCAAATCTTTTTAGTATCGAAATTTTTTATTTACTTATACCGTTATCAAAAGGGTTTTCTAGATACATCTTCCATGATTCTGCAGCGTCGCTTAATGGAGCGCATTTTCGATATCGAAATTTAACCGGTACCTAAACGAATATTAAAGTCTGAATACCAAATTATAAAACACTTCTATCTACCGGGCTAGTTTTGCAACTAATTCTATCTTTACAGATTGAATATAGTCTAAGCGATGAAAACCCGTGATATATTGAATACCAAATATTAAAAGACTTCCCGTGTTATGTATACAATTCTTCTTCTTCTTGAAAACTTGCAAAATTTTCAAGCGCGGGCAGAATTTAAACCTGCGATTTCGCATTACTAGCCGTGCCGTGCCACGACGCGTTACTTTCATTAAAATACACTTGCAAAACTGGCGGGCAAGGAATGAGATGCGGTAGCCCAGATGGAAGAGGCGTCGCTACTAGTAATGCGAAAGTCGCAGGTTCTTATCCTGCCCGCGCTTAAAAATTTAGCAAGTTTAAAAAAATATATAGGTATATCAAAGTATTTTTCCGTCTACCGTTATTATATACCAGTAGATTAACCCTGTACCATAACTGAAAAATATCTCTACTCTAAGACGCCTCCACCGACCAATTTTCGACCGACTATATCCAACTGCAGCCCACATCCCTTACAAGGTTATCGTCCTATGCCGTGCTTTTTGAGAACAAACAACTCTAGAACCTCCCAAATAATGTGTGAGTCTTCCTCTAATCAATGTTCTCCTTTTTCATTCAACCTCTTGATATACTAACTTTCAAACATGATAGTAGACACTATGAGTACGAAAAATTATTGCTTTCAGCCATGACCTCTATCTTATACGCTGATTTAAAAAAAATACTATAAACTGTAATTTTTGCTTATCATTAACTTTTAAACATTTTTAAGCATGTTCTTAATAGGAAATTAGTTACAATTGCCAATAGCGTTAACGCACATTTTAGAATTAGATTTTCATACATGTTAAAAGTAAGCAACACAAAATGAAATGAACCAGATTTTGATTGTGAAATTCGTGGCGTAGGTCTAGGACCTTTTGTACTTTTTAAAATATTTTATTTGTGGTCCACAAACTTTAGATTGGGATTTGATTAAATTAGGTTTTTGAGATAACAACATTGTTTTTCTATTAAAAAACTTGATTTATATAGCTTGCTTTGATTTATGGAAAGGTCAGTTTCGTGCAAGTTTAGTGTAAAATCAGATGAATACACTGGTTGAGTACTAATATCAGATTTTTTGGCGCTGCCGCCAACTACACCTACATTACATTTAATTACTTTTTTTTACTACTTTATACGGAACCAATGAATTTATGATGATGAATAATATATGACTTGTGACGATTTGTTAACAATAAAACAATGTTATCTTATGTAATAAGTGTAATGTTGGGTTTATTTTGTATTTCGATGAGGAATTAGCTAATTTACTCACCCTCCAAAGGCAATATAATTTTATTTCTTTTTTTTTATTTTTTTTATTAATGATGGGTTTGCTCTTGACTCTAGTCTAGGTCATAGGACAGAGACAGAGTCTAAGATGGAGCGAGCTCACCCAGAAGAAGCCTGTTAGGACACTGGTACTCCCACACACTGACGGAACGCAGCAAGCTACTTGGCGCCAGACTTCGGTGGGATGGCGGTCGCGAGCCAGGCGGCCCCTTACGGAGCCTTCCACCGCTTAGTGGGATCGTTCAGCCGGACTTATCCACAGGCAAGCCTGTGTTGCCGTTGCCCGGGGTGGACCGCTAGGAGGTAGATCCCATACCACCCCAAAACTCTCTTCTCTTGACCAATTTCAACGATTGAAATATCTTGAGCACACCTACTTACCAGATACAATGACAAAGCTTCTACTGAAAACACTTGTCTTTTTTAAGGTTTCGTAGTCTAGTAAAAACCCTTATCACTAAGTCAACTATGTCTGTTCGTATGTTCGTCTGTCCCCGCCTTGATAACTTAGTTCTGCATCAAGTGACATGAACTTTGTTATGAAGATAGATTATATTGACGCAAATTTTGAAATATTACAACAATAAAATTACGGCGCCTTTACATTAATTAGTGAAAGTTGAGTGTAGTTGCATAGATCTTGTAAAACTATCTAGTAAACGTTCCTGTAGTGAGATATTTGCTTTTAAAAAGCGCGTATTTTCAGCCTTAATTTGATTCAGTTGATGCAGAATAATTTAAAGCTATTTGGAATATAACTGTAATTACTAGAAAAACTATTATGTAAATAATAACAGTCATAGTTTTCAAAATATTGTAAACTGTTTGTTGATATCTAATTTGTCGAGGTAAAATTATTTTTGAGACATTAAAATAAAGGTCAATTCATATTTAAAGACTACGAAACCCTATGTACGGGCGTGTCTGCTACGTTCTTGACCGGTGTTTTCTTTTCTACAATAAATGGATAAGAGAGAATTCCTTTGCAGTGTTCTCTTGCTCGGCTTTGCAACGTCTGAAGCACTGTGACCGCGGCTTCCTGGACGTACAAAGGTAGTCTTGCGAGGTTGTCTTGTATTTCTTTTGTCGTTGAAAAAAGTTATAATGCTTTGTATTTTAGATGACTATAAACATAGTTTTTTTTTCTGTCACATCAGTCAAGTTAGTCAGGCCATTCGATCACATTTGATCAAATTTCCTTAGGTCAGTCGCTATCAACCGGGCCGGACGTAGGTAGTAGGCGGTTGAAAAACTATCGACACCTGGGTTCATCGGGTCGTTGGACGACTCGGTGTCCTACACGAAACGAAAGAAGAACCGGGCCATGGCTGCTTAGAATAGCATTACCCCATATGTTTCCCGTGGATTTCTTAGGAGACGACTAAAGGAATACAAGGTTTCATGTGTATTACAGTTTTTGGCGACACATTGACGAGCTGTTACTATGGTGATACACGTTTTTTCTGAAATGTTTGTGAGATGAGCCGATAACTACCGAATATACCGTAATAGCCGTTAACGCTCTGCTTATCCCGCAAGGGATAAATGCGTGATGTTTGTTTTAAAAGAAGTTATAATGCTATAGAGGTATATTCTATATGACGTGTGATGCCGCACGGCATATCGTTCTGTTCGTATTGTTTCCGCGTTGTATGTTTTGTCCCTTTCTAACCTAACTTTAAACTCGCGAAAGAATGATATAAACAATACGAGCAGACCAAAATTATCAGAAACGTGATAGCAATTTCAGAGCTCAGCACGCGTTTTACCGTCCCTTCGGTATTGGTGGTTATCTATGATCGTCATATGTTTGGTCCTCCATTAGAAAACACGGTTTTCGGGATTAAATCTTGTGTTCCTTGCCAATGAAACAAGTTAACCAGGCACTGCATGTACTTCTTGGGTGACTTAAGGAGAAAGAAAATGTCCACATAGAAGTAAATTCTAGTGTATTAACTTTTATCTAAACTTGGCTCATACTGTTTGGATTACAAATTCTAAAACAGTTGTATAAAATTTATACAACTGTTAAGAAACTTCAGAATGTTCAAAGCATGTATTTAATACATGCTTTGAACATTCTGAAGTTTCTTCTTAAACGCTGTAACATTACGTCTTAAGGATGTGGTAAGCCTTTCGATAAGATAAAGAAATGAAACGAAGTGTATTGTGCCAAAACGTATTTAATAATCCTATGTTTAATCTGTACCAATACTGAAATTTGCTGACATTTTCCGCTACACCTGTGACCCGTGCCGTGTTGTGTGGTTAGCTTTATTTGCTGTCAGATTTTTGCTATTTTTTTGTATAAAGGTACTTTTCCCATATTTTATAATAGAAATTGAAAGTGATGAGGATCATTTTGCGCCACCCGACATCTTGAACGCGGCGTTGGGTCGCCAGTGCGAAGGTTTGGAAAAGTGTTCGTAGTAGACTTTTCAGAGTTTTTTTGTAGAGTGTAGATAAAAAAGTGTATGCAACTGTACATAATAAGGCATTATCTCGGCTCCGCGTCGTGTTATAAACATACACTCGCATTCTTATGTTAATTCATAAAATCAAATCGACAATGACAATGACAATTGCATAAATAACTATTTTATTTTAAGCGGTCTTACGTAATCTCAACAGAGTAGGTACCTATTTATCATTGTTGGAACTCATTTTATTACACTCAGTAAAAACTGGCCAGCACATTGTCTTCTTTCCAAATTTACGTTCCGATACGCTGCACGAATATCTAGGCTGCCAGTAGTTCCGAGTTGTAAATCATAATTTGCCTGATAGCGTTTGCGATACGCTTGGACTCGCGCCAGGGGGGCGATTTTTGGACAAACACTTCCTGAGTGGCTAGCACCAGGGGGGTGATTTTTGGAACCTCTTCCTGAGTGCCCACCAAATCGGATATTGATAAGATAGGTGTGATGGATAACTAAAGTTATTGATGGGATTATATTAAAATTAGAGTTGGTGAAAATTTTGTGCAAGTGCTTTACGTTGCGTTGAATAAAACATGCTTACTAACTGTGGTAATCTACATAGATGTAACTTTCTTGTTCCAGACTGTCATAAAAAAAATCACTAGTCTATATCGTCGCGTTATCGTTGCTTCCTTCTTTTACGAAGGAGGTATATTTTTATACCTACTTTATCAGCAACTTTTACATTAACTACTTATAACTACGCACGTCTCATAATGTTCACATTACAAATTTGAGAAGATACTAATGGTAATTAGAATTTATAATACTTTACTAGAAGATTTAAAAACATTACCTTTACCAATATTTAAAAGAAAATTATTCAAGTGGCTGTGTAATAGTTATTTTTATTCCCATAAGGAGTTTCACGACTATAAATAATATGTATTTTAAATGTTCTCAATATTGTAATAAATTTCATTTTGCTTCTGATCCCTTCATGAAATGATGACAAAATTTTATTACATACGATTTCATAAATATGGACATAATTTTGCTATTTATTTAATGTACCTATAGATGTTTCTTTTTTTTACTGTGACATTTATGTATTGACTTCGTTCTCATAATAATAATTTAATTAATATTTCCATGTCGTTTTTGCGTGGCAAAATATGTGATTCCTATAAGTAATCTACAAGATCTTTGCACCATATTGATTGGCAAATAAAATTTTTCATTTTCAGTTTCATTTGAAAACGGTTATAAAAGTCCTTCTTTATGCATTCTGCCTAGGAAAATTATAGTTTCTTCTCAAAAGCTGTCACATTACGTCTTAAGGATATTGTGAGCCTTTTGATAACATTGAGAAATGAAATGTAGTGTTCTGTGAAAATACTCTTAATTGCCGCCATTCTTCGCCATACCTATCATCCCTGCCGTATTATGTTGTGTGGTCAGCTTTGTTTATTTTTGTCAGGTAGTTTGTTATTTCATGTTTAAAGTACCTTTCCCATTATTATAATTATCAATTATAAAAATCAAAAGTTTCCCATATTCTATCTATTATAAACATTAAAAGCGCTGAGGATATTTCCTCGCCACTTCACCATGTTGGAAGCGGCGTTGGAATGCCGGCTATGGTTTGGAAAGGGTACGTAGTATTTGTAGAGATGTATTGTAGAGTGTAGATGACATGGTGTTTGCAACTGCATACAATGAGGCATATTATGACAGTCACATAAACTTGGTCTGGTCGTGATAAGACTCGCGCGGACGTTCAGTTCATGTTAGCCAATTATTATCACACACACACACACACATATCACGCCTAAAAAAAAAAACCCTTAACTACGGTTCCCGCTTGTTTGCTGGGGCAGCAATTTAAAAGCCTTTCACTAAAAGTTGCCATTACATAACTTGATTACAGGAGAATACGGAGTGAAAATGTTGAGCTGCAAATTTCGTTGCACGAAATTTGTTGAAGAGGTGTTATTTTATTCGAGTTTGTGGTCTAGAGGTTTTGAATATAAATAATATGAAGAGGTTATGTTTTTAGTTCATAAAAGTGGTACCAACAAGTATCTATAATATATCACAGACACACACACATCCCACGCCTATAATCCCTTGCGGGGTAGGCAGAGCGTAAACGGCCGCAAAAAACGGACATTTACGCCACGACTGACAAACATTGAGGGTCATTCGGAAAATTGTGTATCGCCATAGTGACAGGTTGTCAGCCCATCGCCTAAAATTGCAATACACACCCTCGAGTCCCTAAGTCGCCTCTTACGACTCCCACGGGAAAGATATGGGGTGATACTATTCTAAGCCGGCATCACATGGCAAATTATTATCAACTTGATTTATATTACGATAGAGTCAATTTTACTTAGCTGCTAAAACCAGCGCAGGGTAAATGTACATGTGCGCTGGCCCTTCGTCAATAGGTCAGGGTCTCTCTCTCTTTTCGTGTGGGACACCGAGTCGTCCAATGACCCGATGAACCCTGGTGTCAGAGATTTTCAACCGCCTACTACCACTAGTAGGCCTCTGACATGGTTGTGTTACGACCGCCGTCTAAGTAGGTAATCATAGACAGCAACCGGGACCGACGGCTTAACGTGCCTTCCGAAGCACGGATCCATTTATTTTCGGACAATCAGTTGGTTCACCCTGCAATGTCATTCACAGGAACATTCACATTTACATTTTAGGAAAAAATTGTATAATTGGCTAAATCTTAATACTTTTTACGACATGAAAGAATTATCATGACATTACTTTTTGTTTGCATGCTATATTTGTTGAGCAAAACATGAATGAACTTACCTTATAACGTGTTTTAAGCAAATAAATATATTTGAATCTTTAATCTTTTCTTTTGAGTGTCCCACCGAGAATCGAACCCGGAACCTTTGCGTCGCAGGCAGTCGCACTACCACTGCGCCACATCGGTCAGGGTCTGATAGTTGCGTTTGATGAAAATCAAAGGAACTCTTTAAATTTTAAAGAAACGCGTGTACTCACATCAGTACCATTTTTTTTTATCCTTATTTTGGTATAGAAATAACTAGTTCTAGTTACCAATAATGTTCACACTTTCATAATTATTTTTGTTACGTCCCGTACTGACAAAAATACAAAAAAAAAATGGTTTTATTTTATTCACAAAATAAGACTACAGTACACAAATTTTGGTGCAGTTCTTTTAAGTTTGCAATACTTGTATTAGAAGGCCCCAATTTTTCTCAGACTAAAATAATGCAAATTAAATGAACTTATTTAATGAAACACACACACACATATCAAGCCAATAATCCCTTGGGGGGCTGGCAAAGCGTAAACGGTCGCATAAAACGGACATTTACGCCACATCCGACAGATATATGATTGTCATTCGGAAAGTTGTGTATCGCCATAGTGATAGGTTGTCAGCCCATCGCCTTAAATAGTAATACACACCCTCGAGTTCCTTAGTCGCCTCTTACGACTCCTACGGGAAAGAAATGAGGTGATGCTATTCTAAGCCGACATCACACGGCATTACTTATTTAATTAAAACTTAATATAAATGAGAATCTTAAGTGCGAGTAATATTATGTGTGAAAGATAGTTTCATCGCATGCGAGTGTAAACATTAGGTAATTATTTTCAATAGTTCTTACATAATATATGTAACTTAACAAAATAAAACAGATTTTCAGGATAAAATTACGACGTCACATTGTTAAAGCGGTAGAATTACGCGAGAGTATAGTCCTCCTAAATTGCGTAGTCTGCGAGGATATTCATGCGACATGCTTAGTGATGTGCGTCACTGGCAATGGGGACTTTGCAACTGACAGTTCTTGAGTTTTTTTTATAATTTCATACCAGATGACATTGGGCTAAGTTGAAATTTTGACATATGAGTCTTATATTTTTTTTTCATATTTATTTATTAGCATTCATGTACAAGTATAAAGTGTGACAAAATAGGCTAGATAGGTACATGTACCCTGTAAGGGTGTAGCAGTTAACTTAAAACTACAGGGAATTACAAAATTTGCTGAACATTAATTATTGATACGATTGCATAAATAACGGTATACCTACGATAAATATAAACAATTCAAATAATTAACACATATTACAAATCAAAAATAATTTTAATTTTACTTTTTTTGTGCAGTAGAATAAAATTTAAGCTCTTTATTCTCTAGATACTCCTTTACCGAATAGTAGCATTTTTGCAATAGCATTTTCTTCACCTCTCTATTGAAATACATTGCAGTGTGATGCCGACTTAGAATAGCATCACCTCATTTCTTTCCCGTGGGAGTCGTAAGAGGCGATTAGCAGACTTGAGGGTGTGTATTGCAATTTGGGCGATGGGCTGACAACCTGTCCCTATGGCGATACTCAATTTTCCGAATGACCCTCAAATAAATGTCAGACGTGGCGTAAATGACCTTTTTTTGCGGCCGTTTGCATTCTGCCTGCCCCGCAAGGGATAATGGGCGTGACATGTGTGTCTGTATACATTGCTCTATTTACATGCGTTTCTATGGAAATAAACTTTTTCAGCTTAGCTTAGCACCGTCTAAGTACAATTTAATAATGGCTAGAAAATTTTCCATTATGCCAAACGTGTAGGAAACTTTTTAGATATCTTCTAAGACTGTCTAATCTTAAATATGATTTCCATTTCCAAAGCTGCAGGAACAATTTAACCTAAGCCAGCAGCAAAAGAAAATTTAAAAGATAATGATATAAATATTTTTGGCTTATTTTTGATATAATCGCAATTTACAATACTTGACAACGGCAACATTGCCACCAATTTCTGCTAGTTCATTACTAGATGAGACAAGCTGTACGTAAGATGCCCTTCTTTATTAAAATTTTAAATAAATAGCAAATTTCATAATGAACTTTATAATGAATTTCATAATGAGTGTAATCTGAATGTAAGCGTTAATATTTTTTTGCCATATTATTGTCACAACTACTGGGAAAACTAATTGACAATGGCAACATTGCCACCATTTTCCACTAGCACATCACTAGACTAGACAAGCTGTAGGTATGATGCCCTTGGGAACTATAATTTCTGGCAGCATAATGTTGGACTAGTTACCCGAGGTACTCTGAAATATTGTGTCCGTTTTGACACGTACTTGTCTGTTATCTAGGGGTATTAAAACTTTTCCGTGGTTTTAGATTTATGTGATAATGAAAACTCAGATTATAAGCTTGTTGTACTGATTAAAAATAACTAATTTTAACCAGTTACTTGTAAATTTTCCATCTTTTGCAGTTTGCATTTACAAACTCTACGTTTCAAAGATAGTTTTATTCGTTGCTAAAAGTTTTTACTTAAAGTATTTTAAAAATAACTCCACTGGTTTTCAAAGGCTTCAGCAATTTATACCTCCGCGCGCTAAGCCTTGCCAAATTCTGATACTGATCTGATTATACGAGGGTCACTTCTAAGGTACTACATAGTTCAATATTCCTTCAAAACGTTATATGTAGCTTTTGTCAAAGTAGCTTTTTCTTTTTCACTTATATAACACTGTATTGAAATAGAAATGGTGGCAATTTAGTCTTATCGTTTCCTCTTCAAATATCCAGTCTTAAAAGAATGTACCATAAAATCCTAGGATGCCTTCTAACTAGACTCTGGGGATTGGTGAATGGAGAATAACGTAAAAATCTGTAATGTTCAAGCCGGTGAGTATAACGAAAATCTGTTATACATCTGTTTCTATTATAAAAGTCTGTTTGGGGTATGCAAAATACGTTTGTGCTTGAAAATTTTGGGGTGGTATGGGATCTACCTCCTAGCGGTCCACCCCGGGCAACGGCAACACAGGCTTGCCTGTGGATAAGTCCGGCTGAACGATCCCAATAAGCGGTGGAAGGCTCCGTAAGGGGCCGCCTGGCTCGCGACCACCATCCCACCGAAGTCTGGCGCCAAGTAGCTTGCTGCGTTCCGTCAGTGTGTGGGAGTGCCAGTGCCTTAACAGGCTTATTCTGGGTGAGCTCGCTCCATCTTAGACTCTGTCTCTGTCCTATGACCTAGACTAGAGTCAAGAGCAAACCCATCACTAATAAAAAAAAAAAAAAAAAAATTGATATTGAATCTGATATGGTTGGGTGTAAAATAAAAAATAAATAAAGATGTTAACTGATATTCATTGGAGTTGGAAGGTTCTGAAAGGGCAAACACATACATACACATCAGCCGAATGCAGTCATCCATGTCAGAAACCTACTGGTAGTAGTAGATCGTTGAAAACTCTGACACCAGGGTTCATCGGATCGTTCGTTGACTCGGTATTAAATGAAAAAGAAGAAAGTAAGTCACCTGCTGGACGTAGGCCTCCCCCTGGGTACACGATAAGGCACGATCTCCCGTTCTCGCCATTCAGCCGCTACCAGCCGCCGTCGACCAGGCTGGAAGGAGTCCACACTACTCTTGCTGAGGGCAAGGTCAATCAGTGGAAAAGTGCAGCGTGGGAGGACCTCCTCAGGTAGGCCAACAACTTTGTGAAGGTAGCCATTGGATGCATCACGGACATGTGCTAATAATGATTATGATAATAAAAAACGAGTTTTAACCATACATTCTCTTTCTTTTTTCACCCAAAGGTTGCCTGGTAGAAATTGCTACCTCAGCAATAAGGCCGCCTAAATTGTACCGATCGTTTTTCATTTTTTGTATCTGTTTGTTTTTGTGTGTTTTGTACAAATAAAGAATATTGTATTGTATTGTATTGTATTTTATACTAAAAACAATAAAGTGGATAAGACCTCTTTCAAATCAATATTTATAAACATAGATAGTGTTAGAACCACAGAATCCTACTTTCTTCTTCTTTTTATTTTTGTGTGGGACACCGAGTCATCCAACGACATGAACCCTGGTGTCAGAGTTTTTTAACTGCATCCTACTAATATTATAAATGCGAAAGTTTGTTTGTTGGTTACTTCTTCACGCAGAAACTACAATAGCGATTGTTATGAAATTTGGCACACATAAAGAAGGCAACATAGGATAGTTTTTATCACCACTCATGCGGACAACGCCGCGGATAACAGTTAGTAATTCATAAATTTGAAGGAATACCTCAGCTTATTTTTACTTATTCAATGCCTTACTTAAGTACGTTCCTTGAGCACTTCACGTTGAAACATAATACCCTGAGACACCTTGAGGCGGCCCTGTCGACCTAAATCCAGCCCACGACAGGTGTGGATTAAGTGGTACACTTTTATTCTTTGGAATTGAGGTTGAGTGGAAACTGGTGGTGACTTTGAGGTCAGCTGGAATCAATTTAGAAGAAGTATATTTTCCTGTTGTATCGTCATTCTTTACCATTAATAGTATGTCTCTTATTGAGTTACATAGGGCTAAATATTAAAATTATTTAAAAATATATCAGAATGGGGACTTTTCTATTGACAGGTCTCGAGCTTATTTTATAATGTAAAATAGATTTCCGCCCAGCGGTTTAACCCACTGCCACTCACTTTCCCGTGGTAATAGTTGTTTTCCCGCGGTAAAAAGTGGCCTTTGTGATATTTCGGGTTAAATTCTACCTGTGTTTCAAATTTCATTGAAATCGGTCAAGCCGTTTAAGCGTGAAGCGGTAACAAACATACATACACACAAACTCTCAGATTTATAATATTAGTACGGATACCAGATGGCGTTGTGTTAAATGAATATTTAGAAAATGGGGACTTAATTTTTATTTTTATTTACATACCTATACATATTTCTATGAACTAAACTTTTTAAGTTTACCTCAGCGCCATCTAAGTACACTTGAAGATCAGCTAATAAATTCCAATTGTTATAGAGCCGCTATTTGTCTGGCCGGTATTATGTAAATAATGTCATCAAAATTGAATCAAAGCCACAGACAAAAGTACGGTAATGGCTACGAAATTCCGTAGCATCATCTACGATATTCCGTAGCATCAGCTACGAAAGCTGTAGCCGCCGCTAACCAGCTGTCGGCCATTTTGCATTTAGTCTTACAGTCGGACTGTATACACTAACGATCATTAAAGCTTTGCTGAGTAAACGGTGAAGAGGACTAAACAGAACTTGTCTTTGCATTCACAGACTAAAGCGACGGCTGATGTGGCGCAGTAGTAGTACGAATGCCTGCGACGCAAAGGTGCCGGGTTCGATTCTCGGCGGGGCACATAAGTTGATATTTATCACTTTGTGAATTTGTTCCCAGTCTGGGTAGGACATTGCAGGCTGAACCACCTGAATGTCCGTAAAGACAGATGGTTCCGTACGTTAAGCCGTTGGTCCCGGTTGCTGTCTATGATTACTTACACGGCGATCGTTATACAACCATGTCAGAGGCCTACTACTAGGAGAAGGCGGTTGAAAAACTCTGACACCAGGGGTTCGTTGGATCGTTGGACGACTCGGTGTCCCTCACGAATAGAAGAAGAATAAGAAGAAGACAGACTAAAACGCATGTCCGTCCAGCATGTTAAATTTTTTTGTTCATCTGTGCATCGAGTCCAATCATAATGAAAAGAAAATTTGTAAAAAAACTTCGTAAGATGGCTTTATTAACTTGTCAGTTTATAATAAAAAACAAATACGGAGTTACATTGTCTTGATTATTGGATGTTTTCAAAACTTACAAAACCAATAAAGTACTATAACTAATCAGTTCCTGGTATAAGTTCATCAGGGTTCATCGAAACGTTGGATGACTCGAAAAGAAGAAGAAGAAGGTATGTGTTCCAATGCATACTCTTATCTACTGATAGTAGAACTATAAAAAATGGATTAATTATCACCAAAACCCGTTTAAACTCCTTTTGATGCCGGCTTAGAATAGCATCACCCAATTTCCTTCCCTTGGGTGTCGTAAGAGGTGACTAAGGGACTCGAGGGTGTGTACTGCAATTTAAGGCGATGGGCTGACAACCTGTCACTATAGCGAAACAAATTTTCCTAATGACTCTCAAACGTTTGTCAGACGTGGCGTAAATGTCCGTTTTTTTGCGGCCGTTTGCGCTCTGCCTACCCCGGAGGGATTGTAGTGTGTGTGTCTGTGTTATATTATAGATACTTGTTGGACCAACTTTCATGAGCTAAAATTATGTCCACTTCACCTTGTTTAAATTCAAAACCTCTACACTACAAACTCGAATAAAATAACACCTCTTCAACAAATTACGTGCAACGAAATTTGCAGCTCAACATTTTCACTCCGTATTCTCCAGTAATCAAGTTAATTGCCGCATGAGCGCCGGTCGCATTCCACGCCACGCAGCCCTTAATGACATCCTACGTCGAGCCCTTGCCTCAGCGAACGTTCCGGCAAAACTAGAACCAAACGGTATCGTTCGTTCTGACGGCAAGAGGCCCGATGGGGTAACGCTCATCCCATGGCAAAGAGGCAAATGTATGGTGTGGGATGTCACGTGCGTAGACACACTTGCGGCCTCACACATACACGCCACATGCGCCCGTGCAGGTGCCGCAGCCGCAGGTGCCGAAGCCGCGAAGGCGCGAAAGTACGAGGAGATTTCCGGAAGCCTCATTTTCTCTCCCGTGGGCTTTGAGACGATGGGGACTTGGGGCCCCTCCGCAAAGAAAGTTATTTACGAGGTGTCAGCGCGCCTCAATGAGACTACCGGGGACCGGAGAGCTGGCAGCTTCTTTGGCCAGCGTTTAAGTTTGGCCATTCAGAGAGGAAACGTTGCCAGCTTACTGGGGACCATGTCTGATGGGGGCGCACTGGAGGACCTGTTTATAGTTTAGTTTTAGGTTATTTTTTTCTGTAAATAATTAAATTGTGTTAGTTTTATGTTCATATACCACTTAGTAATCAACTATATATAAACAAAAAGTATAATAGTTATGTAATGGCAACTTTTAGTGAAAGGCTTTTAAATTGCTGCCCCAGCAAACAAGCGGGAACCGTAGTTAAGGGTTGCAACAGAGTTTCGCGGGTGAAGCGAACGGGATCTGACAGAATACGGGGTGTAAGGGACGGCCTGCCGAATACTGAAATGGTGCATGCAGCCAACGACACTGAACAACTTTGCCCTAGGAACATAATGTCAGAAAACGCTAAAAAGAAATATTGACCTTACATACAAAATCAATCAATCAATAAATTTTTGACGTTTCCTGAAATATTTTCACAGGGGTAGTTATTCAGTTTCATGGTCGGAATGCACCCTATGATATAAGTATACAGAGGGCTGACCGTTACACCTTGTATATAGTTTTATATTTTTCAAATTTATTACTTTATGTATCACATTAGCCTATAACAGCCGACGGAGTCCTCCCTCAAGATATGTTATAAGGCACGATCTCCCGTTTTCGCCATCAAGTCTTTTATATAGGGTAAAGTTCTACTAGTGACATATAGCAAAAACAAGGCGGGCTGGTGATAAGGAACAACTTTTCCCAAGAAACATAGGTTGAAATAGAAAAATAAAATGGACCTCTCATAAAAAAAACTTCCGGACAGCTCTCTCTCTCTCTTTTCGTGTCACAGAGTCGTCCAACGACCCGATGAACCCCGGTGTCAGCGTTTTTCAACCACCTTCTACTAGTAGTAGGCCGCTGATATGGTTGCGTAACGACCGCCTTCTAAGTAATCATAGACAGCAACCGGGACCGACGGCTATACGTGCCCTCCGAAGCACGGAACCATTTCTTTTCGGACAATCAGGTGTTCCTGGCGCCTGCAATATCCTAACCAGACTGGGAACAAAGTCACAAAGTGATAAATATCAATTTTGTGAGTGTCCAACCGAGAATCGAACCCGGAACCTTTGCGTCGCAGGCAGTCGCACTACCATTGCGCCACATCGGACGTCCGAACAGCTGAATGCATTGGATTGCAAACGTTTCCATAGAAAACATAGTAATTATCACTATCGCGTTTACATGGGTCGGTATTAGGATCTATTTGAGATAGATAAGATACTGAATTTTGTCAGGTTATTTCAATTCACCTATGATATTATAGTAAATTTTCATGATAATTAGATTCACATGAATTTTTAAAATAAGACTTAAACAAATAGTTAAGTAATGTAGTAAGTAAGACATCGCAATGTTTTTCATTGACATTGATACAATTTAATGTTATAGAAATTAAATTTTACGTATCACTTAATATAATTTAATTACTTTTAAGCTACACCCTAGACAAATGGGGTCAAATTGTACAGGATTAATTTGTTTATTGTATAAATACATACCACTGTGTACATGTACACACTTACAATTTAAGGCTTAATTTAAATTAAATTGAAATTTAATTTAATTTATTTTAATGCTTATAATTATTAAGCCTTAAATTGTTGAACTCTGGCGGCAGAAACTATGCGATGCGTGCCAATTTCAACAGAAAAAATAATAATAATTTCAATTTAATTTAAATTATTACCTATTATAAAACTGGTCAATAAACTTGAGAGACTCCAAAACGTGTGCATCCGGTTTATTTTCGGTTTACGAAAATATGACCATGTTTCCGAGTACCGTGCTAAGCTGAAATGGTTACCCATAAGACTGCGTCGCAGCTCCCATCTTCTTACACTTCTCTTCAAAATCTTAAACGATCCCAACGCTCCTCCTTACCTGAAAGATCGTATCAATTTTCGTACTTCACTCCACGGGCGCCCGCCTCGCTCCGGTACTGTAAATCTACTCGTCTGTCCGGTAGAACCTACTAACTTCTTCTATGACTCATTTACAGTCCGGGCAGTGCGTCAGTGGAATGCCTTACCTGCGTCTATTAGGCAGGCAAAGTCATTAAATATTTTTAAAAACCTACTGAGGAAACACTTTGAGTCTCAATGTGGTTATTAAGAGCTATTCGTTGTTACCATTTTTGAAAAAGTTTTGTGTAAAGTCAGTTATTTATTAAATATGTATTAGCATGTAGTTTATGTATAGTAATAATACCTAGGTACATTATATTTTATCTTTGTTATAGTATTTTATAGTATGTATTTTATTATTATTATTATGTATTTATATTTCTATAACTCTCCAAAGAGGACATATTATTATTATTATTTTTTTGTTATTAATAGTCAGCTCCTGCTGCATCTAAAATATTTTCCTTTTCCTAGGTTGCCTGGAAGAGATTGCCTAATGGCAATAAGGCCGCTTAACTGTGCACTAATGTATTTAGTTTTAAGCTATCAATGTTATTCTGTTCTTTTGGTGTACAATAAAAGCATATTGTATTGTATTGTATTATATTTTCTGTTTCTGACGCCAGAGTTCAACAAATTTTATATCAGCCCAGCGTTTAAAAATAAAGAAAATTATGTATTGTTTTGCTCTTGAAATGGGTCGTCAACAAAATCAAGTTCATTCATACATCACGACCATATCCCGCGGTGTAGGCAGGGCGTAAACGGTCATTTACGCCTCATGTGACTATTATTTGAGAATCATTAGGAAAGTCATGTATCCTAATAAAGGCAGGTTATAATAACATCGCCTAAAATTGCAAAACAAGTCCCTTAGTCTCTTCTTACACATGCATACACGTATCAGGCCTATTGACCCTTGCGGGGTAGGCAGAGCGTAAACGGACGCAAAAGAAACGGCGTAAATGACCACATCAATGAAATTACAAATATTTGAGGGTCATTCGTAAAATTGTGTATCGCCATAGTGACAGGTTGTCAGCCCATCGCCTAAAATTGCAATACACTCCTTCAAGTCCCTTAGTAGCCACTTACGACTCCAACGGGAAAGAAATGGGGTGATGCTATTCTAAGCCGGCATTACAAGGCATTCTTACAACACCCACGAGAAAAAAATGGGGTGATAGTATTCTAAACCCACAGCGCACGGCAAAAAAACAAGTTCAGTAGAACTTGAATCGGAAACAGATAACGATATTATTTACTTCAAACAGTGTAAACTTTCAAAGGTAAGAGCTGACTGCATTTTCCGAGTTCGGACTTAGGTAAGTATTATCAGCAGCACTTAAAGGCCGTTTTGCGCACAGGGTACGTTTTGCGAATGGTACATTATGCGCCGAAAGGTTCAAGTCACCTATTTTAAGAATAAACATTTACTTATTTTATTACACTACTTATAATACATGTCATGTCACTCAGAGAGCTATAGAAGGTCTATGATCGGTATCTTAATAATAGATTAAATCAAAGACCAAGTAACGGACATAGTCTGGAAGTGTAGCAAACTGAAGTGGCTGTGGGCTAGGCACATCTGTCGTAGAACGGACGGACGGTGGAGTAAACGGGTTCTCGAGTGGAGGCCACGCCTCGGCAAGCTTAGTGTTGGACGACTTCCGGCCAGATGGACCGATGACTTAAAAAGGCGGCTGGTAACGACTGGATGGCGAAGACGGGAGATCGTGTCCTATGGCGTACCCTGGGGGAAGCCTACGTCCAGCAGTGGACTGCAATGGGCTGATGTATGTATGTAATACAGGGCAATGATTTTTTAAATTTATTTTATAATGTCTAAACGACAGGACAGTTTTTAAAGATAGATTATTTCTGATCATTTTTTGAGGGCAAAACTTTTAGAATATCTAAACTGGCTTTTTTACGATTGCGTTGAGTGTGTCTGTAAAGCATATATTTCATTTTGTGTAATTATCCACTTGACAGTCCGAAATATATACCTTGCGTAAAATTTTGATTCAATGTATGGTAACTAATTTAATAGACTTTACTTGATTCAAATGAATAGTAATAAAATATACCAGTATTGTTCAAGTGACAGTTTACACAGTATATAACACCAGTAAGAATCTTTTTGATACCCCGCAAACGAAAGCATGTTTGCATATACCTAAAATGACATGAAATTATAAATTAGGTTGGGCCAATGATCCAGAAACTCATCATCATGATCATTGGCCTCACACGTCTGTGACAGACGATTTATTCAGTGTCTGAGGCAAGACTTTTTATGGCTGTATAAGCCGATACGGGAGCGGCATAGATCCAGAAACTAAAAGCCAATTAAAATGACTTTAATGATTTTTAAACATGAAAAGCTAGCCATACCAGGCTATTAAAAAGCAGTGACTGAGTCGACCTTTTAGTTCTTAGACTTAGATAGACTTTAATAAAAAAAAGCATTTCCTTTGGAACGGGTATTTCGAGGTGCGGCTGAAAGTACTTTTACTTACGTCCTACTTCGTTCCTTTAAATCCTATTCCGACTTCGACAGGCCATTGCTACGCTGATTCAATTTTATTTCTTTCCAGCGAATTTTTTAGGTGGATTCCGAATTTTATCAATCTTTTTCATTTTAAATAGGACATAAGAGTCCACGAGTGACCCAACTAACTCTAGTGTCAGAGTTTAATAAACCACTAATTGGTGGCCTAGGCTTTTGACATGTCTGTGAGGTGACAGGACTGACAGTCATCTAAGAAACCATAAACAGCAACCAGGGACCCCAAAATATAGGATTTCCGTTTTAGAAAACTTGCAATATTTTCTACCGCAAGCAGGATTTGAACCGGTAAATTTCGCTATCATTACAAGCGATGCCTCTTCCATCTGGGCTACCACGGTTTTATCCATGCCTGCGAAGATAGTGGTTTAGATTTTCTGATAGACATATTAAGTGGTTCAGTTTAGGTCCGAACCAAAATATGTACGAGCAATTTTTTACGTCTTGTATTTTCGATGTAGCTACACCTTGAAAGTGTTAAATTTCGCATTTGCAGTCTTTTACTATAGCTTTAGTTTTTACACAGTTCTAGATGTAATTTAATTTTATTGATTGCAATGCTTTACCAAGCCCAACACACACAAATATTTGCAAGGAAATTCGACAAATTTTATTCGTAAAAGTTGCGCCAAGCTTCAGAGTTTGCTGATAAATTCCAACGTGCCAAGAGATTGGCTTCAGGACTGATAGTTGAGCTTCGAAACTTAACTTGTTCAAAGTTGTTGTGTTTGATATAATATGGTAAATAGCAATCAAGGTGTATGCATGTTTTTTTCTGTTTTTTGTCACTTTAGTACTGAAAATGACACTTCTACACAAGGCAGCCCTACATATCTTTTATTTTTTATACTTATATTTCGTTGTTTTGAATAAATAATTTTATACATTTCTGAATACTTTGTCTATCGTTTAACTTAATAGCTGTAGTATACTTACTACAAACAAAGCTCCGTATAGACTTTAAGTCATACATACATACTTATATCACGCTTTTATCCCTTGCGGGGCACGCGAAGCGTTAACGGCTGTAACAATACAGCCGTTATCGCCACGTCTGACAAATATTAGAGGACAGGTGGTCAGCCTATCACCTTAAATTAGATTTTTATATTCAGATAGAAAATTGTTTAACATGTTTATTTTAATCTTTTACAGGTAAGTTTTTTCAGCCCAAATTATATCTTTACTTCAAGACTCAAAAACCTTGGTAAGTAAGGAAACTCATTATTTTTAAAACATTGGATTCCAGATCACAAAGGAAAAGCTAATATCAAAAGAATTAATTAAGAGGTAAATATTATAATAGGTATCCATTCCAAACAATTCGTTTGTGAAATATTATGGCGGGTGACAGGAGTGATGCCAATAGGCAGAATGGAGGGTTCCAGGTGGAGTCGGGAAAAGGGTAGCTACCCGCCTGGCCGGGTGTTGTGGCCAGGGGACCAACTGGTCCTCCTGGATAGACTTGGAAGTTGTATATATGCGTTGCGCGGTGAAACACTTTGATACCGCGTTTCAGGCTCTTTGTTCTGTCACGTGGCGCCATCTTGCAGATATGTTGGAACTTCTGTTGCGTCTTGCTTGCTCGTGAACCATTTTGAGTGAGCTTCTTGCCGACGCTCCCAGAGGTCGCTACAATATTAAGACTTTTTAGCTAAAAAGATTAAATCGCGATCGATTAGACCGCCTTTGCGCACTCTAGATTAAGATTTTCTGTTTTTGATTATCCTGGTTTTGTGTTTAATTAAGAGTTTTTACTTACTTACTTGTTTGTCGTTGTCGTTGTTACGTATTGTGACATACATATATTCCTTTCGGGGAAGGCAGAGCGTAAAAGGCCGTAAAAAGTAACAGTTAACGTGGCTTACGTCCGACAAACATTTTAGGGGCATTTGGAAAATTAAGTATCGCTATATCGATAGGATGTTGATTGATTGGTGCCTATTGCCTACTATTGAAATACAGGGTTACACGTGTAACTCTCGAGCCTCTGACGACACCCATGGAAAAGAAATGGGGTGATGCTACCTAAAACTGACATCATACGACAAACGGATGTCACAGATATTTGTAACCTTTGTATTAACACTGAATGAAATAAGAAGAAGGGTCAGTCGGGATCCTTTTCATTTATTCTTGTTTTATATATTTCCTCTGCTTTTTCATACAAAAACTCTTTCAAAACCGTAAATAAATCCACAATAGCCAAGCGGCTATTACGAGCTACAACTTATGACGTCACATCCGCGTGTCGCCAATATCCGGGCGGTTACGACGCCACTTCCGGTCCGCTTTTGTGAGGCAAAAGAATCGCCCCGATGAACCCTGATGCTAAATAAAATATCAGTTATTCGATGTGGTAGGTAGGAGTGCGATATAAACGTGTACTTCGAAGCACGGTAACCTAGTTTTAGGTTAGCAATGCATTGTCCTACAAATTGTAAACAATTTTAATACTTTTTATAGAATCTACCATGCAAACATACACATGTCAATCCCTTGTGTAATCCCTTGGAGGGTAGCCAGAGCGTAGACGGCCGCAAAAACAGACATTTACGCCACGTCTGACAAATATTTGAGGGTCATTCGGAAATTTCTGTATCGCCATAGGTACAGGTTGACAGCCCATCGCCTAAAATTTTATAACACACCCTAAAGTCCCTTAGTCGCCTCTCGACCAAGGGAAAGAAATAGGGTTATGCTATTCTAAGCCGGCATCACACGGCAATATATCATCTTTTGTTATTAATCTTATCTCATATCGAACAAGCGACCTTAAAATCGAGAGCCTAATGCTAATACCACAAGACCATAGTGGCGGTTTATAATGGTGTCAATTAGTTTTACAGACACGCTAATAGACTAGCGACACAATAAAATTGGCATTTCGGTCCATAGGACTAGGAGTCAATGCAACAATGACGTCCGGCGCACCGCATGCGGCACCGCACGTTTACTGGGCCTGAAATCTACTGAATGAAAATTGAAAACGATTTTCATTTATGAAAATAATATACCACTGTGAGTGCATAATAAAATCATAGTACATAAATGAAATTGTTTCAGTTGTGTGTCGATAGATGGTTTTGGTCGTTTCGTATTCTGCAAACAGTTTGAAATATAGAATAGCACAGTGGCAATAGAATGATAGTTAACCGTCGCTGGCATTATAATGGCAAAAAAATAAGATATTCGGGGCCCTGGTGTGTGTGTAAACTGCCTTCCTGTCTTACCTTTTGTCCGGTCATGAATGACAGTGGCAATGATTAATGGGTCAATAGGTTAGCAGTTAGTGCCTGAATCGCCAATATTAAGGTACGAATTTAGGTACTATAAGCTGCACCTTAATAATAATAATAAAAATAAACTTTCTTGCGCACAAAACATAATTACATTGGACAAAAGCGTGGATAAGCGAATGGAAAATAACATAACATTATAAATGGAATAGACTAAAATATTCTACACAATACATTTAGATAAATAGTATTTCCTGGTTCGGTCCTTAAAGGTTTTAAGGGAAGGAGCCCGACGGACTTCTTCTTCTTCTATAATTGGGGTGATGCTATTTTAAGCCGGCGCTAAACGGCAAGTAAAGAAGTCTTAACAAACATTTAAAACAAATCTTTTTTACAAAAGCAAATTAACCTGCTGTACTGCAGAATTTTCAAGGGGTAGACCATGAAACTAAATAACTTTCCCCAAGGAACATAAGTAGGAATATAAAAAATGGACCCCTCATACAAAATCTTTCAGCCGACTACAACGACAACCTTTTCATGATCTCGTTCTATTATCATTAGGGAAAGTTTTTCAGTTTCATGGACTGGTTTATCCTGTAGGTTCCTTACCTTTGGTCACTTTCCACGACACGACAACTTTATAAAGAACATTATTGAAGGCAAAGTACAAGGGAAGAGAGGCAGAGGTAGACCTAGACGCACCTACTTTACCCAGATAAAGGAAAAAGTCAATGTTGTGGCGTATCAGGAGGTCAAGTCACTAGCAGAGAAGAGGGAAAATTGGAAGTTACTCCACAGACAAGAGTTTGACTCTTAGTGCCAACGCTGCGTCGCGCGGGCTGGCCGCGCAGGGGTAGATTCGGCAACATACTAGAGCAGCGCTTCGTGACGACAACGACACCTTACCGCATTATAGCTACTTAGGCACAATGAGCCTTCTAAATTCAGACGGATAATAATGTCAAGACGCATGCAGCCCGCTTAACGGAGCGTTGGCGCTTAAATTTGAAGAAGAAGAAAAATATTCCCTATACGAGTAGGTGCACGTAGTAAGCTTTTGATTGTTCGTTGGTCAGGAACCTATGTTGCTGTAGTGTGTTACGCCGCGGCTGTATGGTACCGACGTTCATCCAACTTCGTGGTTCGTCGTACGCTGCTTAGGTCTCAGAGACCGGCGCTGATACTTTTATCGAAGGCCTACAGGTCGTGCAGCACTGCAGCGTTACCTGTGCTTGCAGGGGTTCTGCCGGCCGACCTGGAGGTTCTTCGTGCGGGACGCATTGCGGACGAGGGAGTCCAACTGGCCCCCAAGGAGCGTAGGAAGCTGAAAGATACCGTTCGGGCAGATGTCGTGGCAATTTGGCAGGACAGATGGGAGTCCAGCGAGGACGGTCGCGACCTTTTCCGCTTCTTCCCAAATGTTGCTGTGAGGCTGAGTTCGACCTGGGTCGAACCCGACTACGTGGTTTCCCAACTTCTCACTGGGCATGGGTGTTTCAGGCAGCGTCTGCATTCGATGCGGCTGAACGAAACACCCACATGTCCGTGCGGTGAGGCGAACGAGAGACGGGATCACGCACTTTGGGAATGTAGCTTGTACGCAGACCTACGCACAGAGATGCTAGACTCGCTCATGAGAGCAGAAATCGGTCCAGTTTATTTTTCGGACCTCATTTCGTGCCGAGAGAACTTCGTGTCCTTCAGGAAGTTCGCACACGCATGGCACACGATTAGGCGAAGCTTTGAAGGGTAGCTTGATAACGGGCCGCGAGGCGTGTAGATCACGTGGAGTGCTGTCTAGACCCAATTGGGTGTGGGCGCTAGAGGGTTAGCCGCCCCGACTCGCAAGTGTCGGGGAGAGGGCCGGGACGTTACAGAATTTGTGGGAGCCTGCAACGTGCTTAGCGGGAAAGAGCCTCCGGCAAGTACCGCTTTGCATCTCCCGAGATTCGGTTCGTATACCATTTTTGGTAGGAAGAACCATGGGTGGCAGGAGGGTTTGTTCGTTGGTCAACGCCAGAAATTTAACAATAGAGACGTTTCCGTATCTTTATCTTCAAAAGATCGGAAATAATCAGAATTCTGGTCCCGTTCACCGCAGCATCTTGATATCTCACTAATGTTCAAATACATTCCCGGGCTTGTACACATAAAGAATTCTAAAATGCTGTTAGGTACTGCTTCTTCTGTTGAATCTACGAACGACTCGATGAACCCTAGTAAGAAAAGAGAATTTACAATTTTTTTCATGTCCAAGCAACTATTAACATAGTCAGTTCAACGCCATCTACAGAGTGCTTAGAATACTAAACCTTTTCTAATTCTCAATAGGAAAACTCCCTAATGTAATTAGTAGGCCTCTGCTGTGGTTGTGTACCGAGCGCCGTCTAGGCTAACAGCCATCTGCACCGTCGACAGCTGCTACCGATTTAAGATCTCACGTTCACACAATGCCTCTATGGGCAGGGAAATAGTAAGGGAAGTGGGCATCGCGAGCATTCAAACGGTTACTCGCGAAGTATCTCGTCATGCTGCCTACAAACTATGTTGTAGTTAGCAAAGTAAAAACTTTTATAAATATGTATTTAGTACTGTTTTTTTTGTCACTGCTTTTTCTGCGTTTCGTGGGCAACATGAATTTTTGTTGGCAAGTTGAACGTGGGACAACGAGCCGACGAAGAACCCGATGAACCCTGGCGTCAGAGTTTGTCGCTAACACTTCCCGATGCTGTCAAGGGAACGGCAGCACGAGCGCGAGTGGATGTATTGATATCTCGTTCACTCGTATTGCTGCGACAAGAGTATGACGGCAGCGTGTGAACTCACACTTGCGTTGATACTTTCACGGAAGTATTTCGAGTCATATTTGCGGCAGTGCCAGGAGCAGGAGCATGGTGTGAGTGTGAACGTAGCATAAGTTAAGATTGAGAGACACCGCACGATATTGCGGTTTGTGGCACCATAACCTATGACAGTTTCAATTTGATGCAGCGACGTGTGCCAGGGTATCCGGTTTATGAATAGGATGTCTTAAACTACTTGAATCAAAAACTGGATCTGGCAAAACACCGAATGAACATGCGATAGGTGTGAGAACCGCCTAATGTTTCAAACCATACTCCACAGAGCAGAATATATACATCAATATATCAGTCCAATGCTGGACGTAGGCCTCCCCCAGGAACGTATGAACACGATTGATAAATGATAAAATGATAAAAATGATAAAAAATATTTATTGTCTCCCAGTAATTAAATTAAGTTATTACATTTGTTAAAGTGTATAAATTCATGGTTGTTTAATTGAAAGGGAGATAGGAGTCCAAACTAGGTGAACCTGTGCTATGGATCTCCTAGCTCCAACATTCTGACATCAGCACACACTTATAATTATTTAGACCAGTAGTTTAATGAACTTATAACTAAGTAGAATACAATTTGAATACTTAGTAAGAGTTTATGGTTAAAATTAGTAAACTGATTATTATTATATTTTAAATAAAAGTAATAAATATCTAATTTAGTATATTATACAAGTTATCTATATTAAGTTACAACATCAAGTAGACTTTCGATATATTCGTAATTCATTTTCATCAGCCACTCCGTGACTAATTTTTTACATTCAAATCTAACTTTACTATAAATATCTAATTCTTTATTAGCAATATTATAAAGCTTACTACTAAGAAAAATATAGAAGTTTTGTGCAAAAGTAGTATTTACAGGAGCGACTCTGCACACCTGGTAAAAACGTCTTTTATTCAAAATTTTGTGGTTTGAGTTAAAAATTGTCTTATGCTTCTGTAAAATAATAGTGAGTATATAAAGCTGTCTTACAGTTAGAACTTCAGTTTCAATATAAAGTTGAGTTGTGGGAAATAGACGAGGTTTAAAGTGTGCTATTTTAAGAATTAATCGCTGTGCTCTTTCAATTTCTAAAAAGTTACTCTTTGGTGTACCTCCCCAAACAGAGATGCAATACGTAGTTACGGATTGACAAAGTGAAATGTATACCGATCTCATGAGTTTCGCATCCGCTACGTGTCTAAGAGATTTGAATACGTAACATAATTTTCTGATTTTGTTAGATGTGTTATGAATGTGTTCAGCAAACGAGAGCCGACTGTCGATACAAACGCCTAAATATTTGATTGAATCTGTTTTATCAATGGAAGGACATTTACATTGGTTTCTGTTTGCAGGAGCACAAGAATGTGCTATAATTTTGTTATTATCATTAAGTGAAGCTTTATTATGTCGTATACTATATGTAATATATTTCGTTTTGGTCGCATTCAAAGTTAGTGAATTATTTGCTAACCATTGACACACTACATCGAATCCCTGTTGAGCATATTCAAAGCAAGACGTCCATGTTTCCCCGTAAAAGGTAAGTGCCGTATCATCGGCATATGAATTGATGAGACAATTTTGTAGTTTTAGGCTGCATAAATCGTTAATGTAACAAAGAAATAGCGTAGGACCAAGAATGCTACCCTGTGGAACCCCATATGTAATTGGATGACTGGAGCTAGTGATGTCACCAATTTTTACGCATTGAGACCTATCAGAGATGTAGTTCTTGAGAAGTAGAAGTTGCTGACCTCTTATACCTAGCATAGACAACTTATCCAAAAGAATGGCAAAAGATACAGTATCAAAAGCTTTCGCTAAGTCTAAAAATATTGATAGACATTTATACTTATTATCTAGCTTGTTAACTACAAAGTCTACTAAATTATGTACAGCATCATTGGTAGATTTACCTTTTCTAAAGCCAAATTGAGATGATGATAGTAGATTTTTACATTCAAGGTAATTCGTTAGTCTGACATTAATTATTTTTTCAAAAATCTTAGACATATTTGGTAGGATAGAAATAGGACGATAGTTATTGATCAAGTCTCTTCTGCCACTCTTATAGATAGGAGTCACAATGGATTTTTTAAATGCATTTGGAAACAATCCCTTTTCTATACATAGGTTAAAAATATGCGCTAGGGGAGCTTTTATAAATTCATTTAAAGTTTTCAGCACTTTAGTAGGAATCCGGTCGCATCCAACACTAGTATTATTCTTGAGATGTCTAATAATGTTAGTTATTTCGTCTTCGTCTGTGTTTAATAAAACAAATGACTCAGGGGACAACGGGTGCTTTTGATGTAACGGTATAGAAGAAGTTCTATTTGTAATTTGACTAGCTAAATTAGCGCCTATATCAGAAAAGAATTGGTTTGCTTTATCAACAGATTTTTTAGGAGTGTTGTCAATAGATAGCAAATCATAAGGGGGTGATTTAGAAGGGTTCAAATTCGTAATTTCTTTTATGGTAGACCAGAGCTTTTTGTTATTATTTTGTGCTCCAATAAGCTGTTGTTGCTCATACTGTCTTTTGACTTTTTTTAGTATATTATTACAGAAGTTTCTGTAGCGTTTGTATGTTATCAGTAGGATATCGTTATTCGTTTGTATTTTTAATTTAGCATGCCTTTTTTCTCTATTTCTTATACATCTCAGTAACTCTGGTGTAATCCACGGTTTTTTCGTTACTTTATTTCTGGGTGTTTTCGTTATAATAGAATTATTATGCATTAGTTGCTGTATTATCTCAATAAAGCTGTCCGTAGCTGTATTAACATCATCCGTCATAACAGAGTTCTGAAAACTAATGTTTGAACATTTCATTCATGATTACGCGCGATCTCTTGTTTTCGCCATCCAGTCGTTACCAGCCACCTTTTTTAAGTTATTGGTCCATCTGGGCGGAGGGCGTCCAACGCTACGCTTGCCGAGACGTGGCCTCCACTCAAGAACCCGCTTACTCCACTGTCCGTCGATTTTAAGACCGATGTGATCAGCCCGCTGCCACTTCAGTTTGCTTCACATAGAGTATACCCGTTACTTTGGTATTTTTGCGGATAGTCTTATTCCGGATTTTATCCATTATAGAGATACCGAGCATAGACAGAGCAAAATAGTAAATAATACTCGTAACAGCACAGTTTGCCTTCATTTACATTATCCATATTCCGTTTTACGCAATAAAACTCCAAGAGCTCAACATCCACCATATTTACAATATGATTTTCATCTAAATGCGAACCTTGTTCCCGACTCAGTAATAGACCAGGAGCCAATGTGAAAAAGTGTTTTATTTTATTTAAGAGCCTGTGTTGTCCTACTGCAGGGCAAAGGCCTCTCCTCTTTTTCCAAGTCTCTCGGTCGAGTGCTAGACTTTGCCAGTTCAGTAGATAGGCGCTGAGTTCATCGCTCCACCTCTTTCGGGGTCGTCCACAAATCGTAAGCAAACTTTACGACATCACTTCATGTACACAGTTTAAGTACGAAACCGGGTTTATTACGATAATATTTAGGTACTTAAATATTAAAAAATTACCGGTGTCCCGACGTTTCAACATAGTTTTATGTGTCGTGTTTGCGGGTTGACTGACGTCACAGCGAAATGTCATCTGGACGGTGGGTGACGAGATGCTCTGCTAGCCACAAATTTGTCTTTATAAATAAATATTTTGTTAAATGTTTGTAAACACTTCACAGGCTGGCACATATTACCCCCAGTACTTCAGTTTATGCAAGCGATCTCATGCCTTGTATCTAGTCACTAGCAGTTTCACCCGCTGCTACTAACCGTTTTCCCGCGGGAATAAGACATTATAATACAACCTATGTTCATCGGGTATAATGTAGGATCCTAACGGAAAAATAATTATGTAAATCGGTCCAGTAGTTCGGACCCTATTCAATTCAAACAAACAAACAATCAAATCTTTCCTCATTAAAAAAATAGTGTAGATGAGAAGGTAAACAAATTTAATTTCGCTCTTAGACTATTTATCGCCAGATGCAAATAAATTCTTCATACGCGGTCCGTATTAAAAAGTAAATGGATTTATTCAGATACAGGTTTCCTGTAGGTACTTGACGTTGGCTTCTGAATACGTGATTAATGTGATTTCTTTCCTGTGCCTTATGTAATGAAACTACAGTCTACAAGTATTCTTAGTACATTGCGTAGCTGGTTAATATATTAATGGTATCATAATAAATAAATAAGTATCTTGGACTATTCACACAAAGCCTGCACTATGGGAACAAGATAGCTGATATTAATACTCATATATATATATACATTAAATATATATGTTACAGCCATAGTAATTAAATAGTTATTATACATAATGACTGGTCATTATATATAAAAGCCAAATTCACAAGACAATGTAAAAAATAATAATTTTATCTGGACATTATTCATAATAGCGGGTCAAAGTTAGCCAAAGTAATAATGCGGTCTAGCCGACTTGTTACCCTAACCTAACCTTACTTAACCTATGTAAACACTAATAAAACTTTCAGTAATTAAAAGACAATAAAATTCAAAAAGACTATACACCAAATATCTATCCAAAGTGTATCCCAATCGCGCGGCGGATATATATCTTATTAACGGCTATAATACATAGGTACCATAACTATGATTTCAAAAATAAAAAGCCTAACTTGGCAAATTGAAATACAAATGTATTCTTAAACGAATATCTACTTGTTGTATTAAATTATCCAAGTCTTCGATGATAATAAAATAACTAGTTAATGTGATAAATTTTGTGTCAATTATCACTTTATCTAAATTGAGTAGACATATATAATGGCTAGATAGTATGTATAATATCCAGATTTATTACTTTGGCTGTAACATATAATATTATACATAGAAACACCCAGACTAAACACAACTATCTGAAAATGACTTAACAAATATTTGTTTCGTATGGGGATCGAACCCACACCCTCGGCGTAGCAGACAGGGGCACTATCCGCTACGCCATCGGGCCAGTCATGTTATGGCTAACCGACTACGAAATGAACATCAAATTTCACCAGTGAAAATGTAGCCTGTAGTTCGGGTACTGTAATAATGATAAAACATATTTTGCAGTTGCTGCGTTTCGCGTACTTCTCTTATGTAAAAAATAATATATCAGGTGTGAAAAAATACTGTAAATATTACCAGCCCATGAAACTGAACCACTTTCCCGAGGAGGTCGAAATATGAAAAAAAGGCCAACCCTATACGGGTACTTACGCCTTAAGGCGCAATCATCGTTTTCACCATCCAGTCACTACCACCTACCAGAGATGGGTATAGTCGCTACTATAATTTGACAACATACATACATATATCACGCCTATATCATTTGCGGGATAGGCAGATCGTTAACGGCCATAAAAAATGACATAAACGCCACGTCTGACAATCATTTGAGGGTCATTCAGATAATTATGTATCACTATAGCGCCAGGTTGTCAGCCCATCGCCCAAAATTGCAAAACCCATGTTTGCATATATGCAGCCTCAAGTCCCTTAGTCGCCTCATATGACACCCACGGGTAAGAAATGGGGTGATGCTATTCTTAGCCGGCATCACACGGCATTTACATTAACAGCCACAGCAGTCGCTGCTGGTTTTTTTTAGGGACCTTACAGCTTTAAAAAAACATACATAACTTAATATATTATAAACAAATGCCAATCACAAGATTCCGCATATAGATGAGCAATACCCCCCAATAGGGTAATTTCGGGGGTATATACTCACCACGCTTAGTAAGCGGATGGGCGAGAGCAGTGCAAGATATTTCACAGGGAACGCTGCTGCTGGATGGACTAATCCCAAAGTCGCTTTTTACGACACCCCCGTGTAGTATTGGGGTGATGCTATTCCAAGCCGGCATCACACGGTGGCATCATAATTATGTACCGCAAGTAGTAAAAGTCAATGGTTACTTCTACAATCTAATTCGTATTCAGATTGCGTAAGGTATGTATTTCCTGGAGCTCGATTTTCCAAGTATTATAAATTTGACCAACATGCACATTCGTAATTCAGTCTCTCACGAAATCCAATTTACTTACTCCAGTTTTTTCTTATTCCCTAAACATTGGAAATCTGTATTACCATTTTATTAAAATCTCTAATCTTCCCATAATACGCAGAAATATTGAAACCCCCAAACCACCATCCCTAGTAAAATTCATTGATTAAAAAAACAGGTTATCTCGTCTGACAGGGAAAAAAAACGTTATTTAAAAGTTATTAAAGCGTGGGCCTTAGTCAAATGCTTACCTTGTCATTTAATTTTGATAATCAGCTGTTTTGGAGAGTAGTAAAAATGTTTCACGGCTTAATACGAGTGGTAAGGACACTCGTTGTGAATTACTCGAGTTCACAGGAAAATCCCCGTTTAGTTAATAGCAGTTTTGGGATTGCGCACGCGAAAAGGGCCATTGCGTGAAGGATTTCAATTACGAATACTTTGCAAATCGAGCTCCTGGTCTATATCCAGTCGATTAGGTTTAATGTCGCTTTATAAGTGGCTTTTATCCGCTCAGTCTTTCTTTCTTTTTGGTAAAATAAAATTTTACTAGTCTCTTAGGCGGGCATCACACTTGTCGTCCGTCGCTGCCTATTTTTAACGCACACACATTTTTAATACATCTGTTAGAATATCAAAAATGCGAATTCCGATATTTTTCCCATACAAACAAGGCTAGGGAGCGATTACGGATTGACAACCGCATCCGTTACGCATCCTAACGCACCGTAGTCGTATATTTGTAAGCCTAAGTACCTACCAAAATATATAATATCAAAGCATAAAAACACAAACTTGGAAATTTTTTAAAGTGTCACTCGCTTCTATAAATTAAGACAATCAAATATTATAGTTTCAGCAAAGTTGGTGCAAATTCCATGGTTTTTAAATGAGATCTGATCTGTGTTGATTGGACTAAGGGGATAAAGTACGTATAAGAAAGTTTTGAGTAGGTTGGTCGAGTTGTTCGTTGACTTAGTTTTCCGTACGAAAAAAATAATGCGCAAGTGGAACCATGGGTAGAAGGGCTAGTGCCTAAATAAAATCACATAAAAAGTTTGTTTCTGTTCGGAAATCAATCACTTTACTCGTCACGTCTGTCGTGTTTGGATCCAATAAAAAGCATCATTCTGCTTTTTTTATTTAGATTCCGTCCTTTGTGTCAAACAGGACAGGATTGGAATTCCAGCGACAGACAAACAAATGAAAATTGTGTAACGCTGAATAAAAGAGCCAAAAACTTGCTTAAAATTGTTTAGTCTTAATTAAAACAGCACTGACCTTTACGAAAGGTTTGAAAATGGAATCAATTCGGTATTTCTTTTCGGCATCGATATATGCGACTCTCCACGTTCTTTTAAAGTCACAATTAGAACAAAAACTTCTTAATAAAACTGTAAAATTACATGCCGTTTGGTCAACCTGGCTGGCTTAGAGGCAGTGCCTTTATTTCTATTTATTTTTATCCCGCCCGAATCGGTTTTCTATCAGGATAATACAAAATGGTTTAAATGGTTAGGTTGAGTCAAATTAAAAAAGAACACAATTTCATTTATACATACACATATCACGCCTATAGTCTCCCTTGTTGGGTAGGCAGAGTGTAAACAGCCGCAAAAAAAAAACAAATATTTGAGGGTCATTCGGAAAATTGTGTATCGCCATTGTGACAGGTTGTCAGCCCATCGCCTAAAATTGTAAACACCTTCGAGTCCCTTATTTGCCTCCTAAGACTCCCACGAGAAAGAAATAGGGCGATGCTGTTCCAAGCTGGTATCACATGGCGCAATTTCATTTTTAAAACATTCTATTGTAGATAAAGTGTAAGAAAATGCATTAATATTTGTAGAAACGTACGTATTATGGATCACTTGTACTAAATCTACTTTTTTATTGCGTCAAACGACAATCGACATTTGTGGCTTCCGTTTACACAATCCGGATTAAATGGACAGTGGTGCCATAATCCCACTTAATGTCAGATTTATGTTTCAGAATACGTTCAAGGAAATATGTTTACAAAAAAAATATATATACAAGCGGAATTTGAAGCAGTTGTATAAACAATTTACCGTGTGATGCCCGCTTGGAATAGCATCACCCCTTTTTTCGTGGGAGTCGTAAGAGGCGACTAAGGGACTTGAAGGTGTGTATTGCAATTTTAGGCGATGGGCTGACAACCTGTCACTATGGCGATACACAATTTTCCAAATGATCCTCAAATATAATGTCAGACGTGGCGTAAATGTCCGTTTTTGCGGCCGTTTACGCTCTGCCTACCCCGCAAGGGATAATAGGCGTGATAATTATGTGTATGTATGTATGTATAAACAGTTCCAGTGTTTACAGAGACGAACGACTTGAAACGACAGACGCATTCGTTACGCACCGTAGCCTTATTAGTTTTTTTTAATATGAAATAGGCCTGCATTTGTCTGTGTTTTTAAGTGACTATGTAGACGATGATGGTACATGATTGGGAAAAGGGAATATGAATAAAAAGTATGGGAATAAGATGGGTATTCACAATTTCCGCATGCGTTACGGTGCGTTAAAAATACGCAGCGACGGATGACAAGTGGGAGAACCGCCGTAGATTATGTTTACGTATCACATTGACTAAATTTTTGAAAACTAGCAAAATTTTCAAGTACGGGCAGGATTTGAACCTGCGACTTTTGCCATTAATAGTGGCGACGCCTCTTCCATCTGGGCTACCGCAGCTCGTTCCTTGCCCGCGAATTTTAGCAAGTGTATCTTAATACCAGTAACGCGTGGCACGGCTCCATCTACCGGGTTAGTTTTGCAACTAATACCCGACGACTAATTCTATCTTTACAGATTGAATTTACATAATATATTAGTATGTACATTGACGAAATATGGAAAACACGCGATTGTTCAAATGTAGGAGCGCAGTGGTGATCCCAATGTATGGAGCACCTAACATCGTGCCCTCTTTTGTCCCTCTCTTTCAGCAGGGACAAGCTGGAGTAAGCAACAGTGAACGCCATTGCGTTCGCCAAACATTTGTTTCGTCGTTTCTTTTTGGCGTTTCCTGAAAATGATAGTCGCAAGTTCGAACCCTGTCTGACGTACAATTTAGCAAGCTCTTAAAAGATATATATTTCTTAATACGAACCAGTCTTTACCATTTTTTTTGTTATTCTGCGAATACAACCTTTTTCCAATATAACGTTAATGAAACATTCAGCTTATACCATTTAACGTCCCTTAACTAAGACAATACGATGGTTTAACAACTTCAAACAATACCTTTCAGCTGTTTCAGCGCTATAAACTTATTATTATGTTACGCTGTTACCCTATGACTAAACGAAAGGCAGACGTAACTCCGCGTCAGAAATCTATAGCTACCTGCGAATAGAACGAAAAATCTTATAAACGAATACCTACTAGCGCTCTTTGACGCGTTTTACATACAAAATTTTACACAATTTCTTCTGATACATAATATATGTTTTTTCTTATTTCATAGTCTTAATCTGTTTATGACAATAAATAAATAAAACTGTCTATATACTAAAGCCACGGTAGAACGACGACAACACAGTTTTGAAAAACTTGACAACAGAAGATATTATCTTTATACCCAATAACATATTTATATTTTTACTAGCTGTTACCTGCGGCGTTGCCCGAACATAAAAACTATCACGTATGTTAATCCATGTTACCTCCTATATGTGTGCCAAAATCGGTTCAGTAGTTTTTGCGTGTAGAAGTAACAAACAAACATACAAACTTGCGCATTTATAATATTAGTAGGATAGACGTATGATTGATGGTGAATGACTGCAAAGAATCTTTTATGAGCAGTAAATTACAAGTTTCAAGTTTTTTTTTATTACATGATTACATAGATCTTAAACTATAATACCAGTCCAGCGTGAAGCAAGTCCATAAGTATTGGCCTTTTTTTCATTAAGGATGGGTTTGCTCTTGACTCTAGTCTAGGTCATAGGACATAAACAGAGTCTAAGATGGAGCGAGCTCACCCAGAAGAAGCCTGTTCACTCTTACTTCGAAGAGATTAGGGTTGTATGCGTTTTGAAACACAGACGCAGGTAGTGAGTTCCACTCTTTTAGCAGTGCGCGTTATAAATGATGACTGGAAGCGCTTAGTCCGAATTGGTGGAATGGCAACCAGGTATGGATAGTATCCTGCTTTATATTCTGTTCACTGCGCTCAGTCTTCCTTCCGATTTGGTCTGAATCCTTTAGTGGCTGGCTTCAGCGGAAAGTTTCAAAAGAGAAATGAGAATATTGTTATTAGTTGCAAAGCTTGTATGCGGCTTCTGTTTATGTTGCTGTTTTATTCAAAAGATTTAAAATTTGCAATTGTAATAAGAATTGCTCAGAGACTCTATGGTCTTGGCTGACTGGCCGACTACCGACTAATCTGCTTAAAATCAGCCGACTAGATAACTAGTCTGATTAGACTGTTGATGATGTTGAAAACACTGATCATTACAAAAGCCGGCTCTATCAAGAAAGTCAATCATGACAGTGCAGACCTTTCACGCTTAATAGAGAAAAAAAACATGGTTTATTTGTAAACAAAAAGGTACTTTTTTCGTTGTTTTTTATTTTTCCACAACTATTTCAAAACTGCCATGGCGGGTTGCTTTTTTGATAGTTTTCATGTTATTGTGAATAGCTGGAGAGATATAAAAAGTGATTCTCATAAAAGACGCACGACCTTGCAGGTACTGCCAGTCTTCCGGTGTTATTGACAAAAAACATATTGCATAGAAGCACACACGCGGTTGTCACACGCTGCTATTTTCTGGCTTCTTCTTTTCGTGTAGGACACCGAGTCGTCCAATTACCCGATGAACCCTGGCTGGCTGTCAAATACTGCGATATCGTGCGGTATGTGTGCGAATGTCTTTAGAAAAAAGATTCATTAATAAATGACCTATCATATTACTCAACCTTACAGACAAGATTTAACAAAACAATCGCTTCCAGCTGATAAAAAAACAAGCTACTTGTTTCATGTTATTTTGTACAGGAAAATGTGTTACGTTGTCCCTCACGTGATAGTTGATACGAGTTATTAATTATTTTGCCTCAGTACGCAGTTGTGTTATTATTATGTTGGTCCTCTTTCGAATCTCGGGCCCACAGGGACCCGGTCCTTTGAAGCATGAGTGGGGCCAAGAGCACAGAGACCTTTTTGCACCAAGTAATGTGTTGTGATGTGTACATCAAGCGGATACTCGCTCTGTTTGAACTATAGAAGCACACCCAGAGCCAGCACCCTCCTGATGCAAGGACTATTGCAGGTTAAGGTCGGATTACTAGGGTTATAGGGAGGAACTTGCTGGACCGGTTGCCGGTATATTGATTGAGACAACGGGACGTTATTATTATTATAATTTATCAGGCAGGCAGTTGTTACAACTGATGGTGCCTGTATCCCACTGTTCATATGTGATGGCTCATCATCATCATCATTGGCCTCACACGTCTGTGACAGACGATTTAAACAGTGTCTGAGGCAAAGACACTGCGTTGCCTGGGACGCAATTATGGAAAACGCAGGGCTGCCCAGGACCTGCGCCACCCTCTCGACCTTCTTGGCTGGATCCGCAGGAACGACTAGTCGATACGTGCGGAGCCAGGTCGGCTGCAGGATTCTGCCGCGCGGTAGATCTCTGTCACACGCGCCTGGCGGAGACCCTGTTCCGTGTTTAATTGTGGAGTTGGCCTCTCCAGGACCGTTGTGCTTGGGTCGGATTTATCCCTCGGTCGCTTCTTACGACCCCCACGGGAAGAGATGGGGTGGTGCTATTTTACTCTGCCGGCAATACACGGATGGCTCATAATTATGTTTGAAACACCTACAATGCTCTGTAAGTTAGTGGAAATTTCACTTGTTCAGCACAATTCATCACGTCAGCTGGTCGTTATGTTGAGGCTCAGACTACTAGCAGCAGTGTTACTAGCCACATTTAATTTGTGTTACTTTAATATTTTATTATGTACCTAAAATAATTGACTTACTAATTAATTTACCTTATTGAGATGTGTTACTATTATTTATTATTTTATTGTGTATAGACATGTTTAATTAATTATTACACTTATTGCGCTTGGCTGCACCTGTTAGCAATTAAGTTGACTTAATAAATGAATTGAATTGAATTGGCCTATGCCTTGCTGTGCTTATGCCCTATGTTCAGCAGTGGACTGTTGAAGCCGTTATGTTACGTTTCATATTTAAATATTAAGGTCTCGATCTCATACAGACATTCTATTCATGAGTTTTGTGTCGCCATTAATTCCGTTACTGACTTTAATTGATTTTTTTTTCCTAAAACTGATTAAAATGATGTAGGTAGGTACAAACGTATAAAATTAAAAAATATTGGACTACCAACGGTTTTTCTTTATGTCATTCATGACATCTGTAAAAATAAATAAGAGTGACATTAAACAAGCAACATATTTACTCCAAGCGCTTAAGTATTTACCTCCTACGCTTGAACGTGCTACATTAAATTTTTATACATTTTCTTATGAAGAGACAGCCGTGCCTATATTACTACATTTTTAAAAACATTGTGTTTGTGCATGCTTACTGAAATTTTTATAAGATATATGATTTTTGGTTTAATAATCATCATCGATATAACAGCCGCAAAACTACACAAAAACCGGCCAAGTGCAAGTTTTACTCGCGCACGAAGGGTTCGGTACCATTATCTATAAAATAACAAAAATAAACGAACGGAACAAATGGGGTGATGCTATTTTTAAATGACATCACACGTCTAGTAAGCAGCTGTTACTAATTAATAATTGTGTGCTCAGTCAAACAGATGGACTCTGTATTTGCTCAGCGTGAAAATTTTAATTAACATGAAGACTAGAGTATGTGTACAATCTACATAGTTTTAAAGTTAATGTTGTTAATCCACAGAACACGGAATCTTGTGAGCGCGTAAAGACCTTTGTTTCTTATACTCACTTACTACTTTATTTATTCATTGGTTTATCAACATCTTACATATACATACATCATCAGTGTCTAAAGCAGTAATAAATCTAGTTTGTATTTGTAAGACAGTTACAGACAAACACAGCAATCAAATAAAATTTCAATTGAGCAACGTAAGGTACTTAAACTTATGATAATAGAAAGCTTTATAATAACTTTTATTAAATAAAATTAGTTAGATAATTTTTTGGTCCACAATTTTAATTTTGGCTATTAATTTTGTCTTTCTTTATAATAATGTCATCATCACACGTGGTAATTGCAAGCCACTACAGGTTCAAGGCCTCCATACAGGGTATCTTTTGATATATCTAGATCTCCTGTTTTCGCCATTCAATCACTTCAAGCCAGCCTCTTTAAGTAATTTTCCCAGTTGGCCAAAATAATAATACTGCGTATCAATCCGTACCTCGCAGCAGGCGAAAGTCTCATACACCTTAAAAAAAAACTCAACAAATTCCAAATCGTGACATGTTGACAGTGCCAGTGACCGCTTGCCGCTTACTGACATTTATTTTTTTCAAAGACATCTCTAATTAGTACCTAAGATGCGTGCGCTAGAATGCTGTTCCATACTCTGTGAATTAATCTAAAGTTTAGCTACGTTTGGCTACGTAACCAAACAAGTACGTTTTCAAAATAATTAATGATTAAACGAACTTACCTGTAAGTGAAGTTCTATCATAATTATACGAAGCGCTTCCTTCGAAGAGATTAGTAACCTGAAAAACTGAATAATATATATGTAGTAACACGCAAGTAGCACCACTCTGCACTTTAGTTTAGAGAATTTTCTTATTTTCCTCTTGTTTACAAAGTTTTTTTTTTTTTTTTATTGTGGGTATTTTGGTTTTCGCGCTGTGTCGCTCGCCCTGTGATGTCATTAAGTTTAGAGTTCAAGCCCCATTTAGACATTTCCGCAGCCTAAGCGAACAAAGGGAGGGCGGGAGGGATGTTACTAATCTCTTCGAAGGAAGCGCTTCGTATAATTATGATAGAACTTCACTTACAGGTAAGTTCGTTTAATCATTAATTATACTCGCGCTTCCTTCTCGAGATTAGTAACCTGAAAAACTGAATAATATATATGTAGACCTTGAGAGTTAGCCTCGTAGGTAAGGAAATGTTCAAATTATAGACGGCATTGAAAAATAAGTACTCTATTTATTCGATGTTTAATTTGTTATAGAAGGATCATATTAATACGAGTCTGCTAAACATTAAATAGTCAATACTATCTATGGTAGTAGACAATAAAGTAAACTGCTGGTAAGCGAGCACTTAATCACACATTACTTAAATTAGTATCGTGTAATACTGCGGCAGCTAGTGCTGTTTCATCGCCAGTAACTACGGCACGATTGTAAAATTTACCAAACGTTTGTGAGCTTCCGCTCCAGCCCGCAGTATTACGTATCAAATCAACAGAGACACCACGTTGGTGCGCCCGAGACGTGGCGGCATGTCGCGTGCTGTGGGCCGTGAATGTTGAAACATCGATTCCACTATCCTTTAAGACAGATTTTATCCACCGGCTCAATGATTGGCTAGTAACAGAACTATGAGGTTTTTTAAAACTTATAAAGAGATTAAGGTGGGATTTCCGTAAATATTTTGTTTTCTCGATATATGTAATAAGAGTTTTTGAGGGACAAACTTCCGGTCTCTCTTCAAAAAAAGGTAATATGAGGACCGGTTGCTTGAAGCCCGGCCGTGAAGTTTTTATATGGTCCGGAATTTTAATCATTATCTTTGTGGATAAAATCTCTATATTGTTAATATTAATTTTAGAAAATGTTTGTACACGGTGGGCTGTAGCGAGAGCTAATAATGTAACACATTTTTTAGTAATTTTTTCTAGAGTTAACCTTTCATTAGGATATTGTTGGCCTAAATAATTCAAAACTACTGATGTGTCCCACGTAGTATTATATTTTGGTTGCGGAGGGCGTAACCTAAAGATGCCTTTAAAGAATCTTGAGATTCGGTCATCATTCGCTACGTGAGGACCTAAGATTAGTGCCAGGGCAGATCTATAAGAATTTAGGGTTCCATATTGGCCACCTTTATTGAAAACTTCCGTAAGGAAATAAAGCACAGTGGGAACTGATGCCTCATAAAGGCTAAAGTTATTTCTTAGGCTAAATTCGAACCATCTCCTGAGTGCAACGTCATATTGCTTATAAGAGTTTTGTGCAAGCGAGGCCATCATTATGTCTACAGATGAAGGCGGTATGCTGCGTCGCAGTAACGCTGTCCGCACAATACTCCGGCAACCAGGGTAAGGTTCGCCTGTATGTTCCGGTTGCTGGAATGAGAAATTATATTATGTTGATCAGGTGCAAACTCTATAGTTTCTGAAGCAAGAAGCCGATTGAAAATGGGATACCACGGTTGTGTAGGCCATTTAGGTACAACCATGATACCTTTTGCACTGTCCGAGATTACTTTACGTAGCGTCTTGAGTATGATCGCGAATGGAGGGAAGGCGTAAAAGTAAAAATTTGTCCACTTTATAGTAAAGGCATTAATAGCGAAGGCGTCGGGGTCGCGATGCCACGATACATAGTTACTGCATTTAGCATTAACTCTGCTCGCGAATAGGTCGACTTGGGGCTGTCCAAACTGGGTTACAATTATTTGAAAACAATCAGCTCCTAACTCCCACTCTATATCGGGATGAACGCGGCGAGACTCAGCATCTGCGGTCACATTGTCCGCTGATTTTATGTAGGACGCATAAATGTATAAATTACGATTTTCGCACCACTGCCAGATATCTTTAGTTACCTTGGTAAGGTGAGGGTATTGTACACCTCCCATGCGGTTAATGTACGCTATGGCAGTGGAATTGTCTATACGTAGCAGTAATTGGCAATGTGTAAAATTTTTTGCAAAGATTTTAAGCCCAAAGAATGCTGCAAGCAGTTCAAGCTCATTAATGTGCTTGCCTTGTTCCTCTCGCGACCATACTCCACTCGCTGTGTCATTACCGCACGCACTACCCCATCCCCTCCTTGAGGCGTCAGTGAAAATCTCTGTACGGTAATCGTCAATACGTATTTGACGTACAGAGCTGTCAACAGCTTGCGACCACCATTGCAAATCAGGCTGCAATGATGGTGGCAAAGTCATATGCCGATCATAGTCATCATGATCTTTAAGGTTTAGAAATTTGTGTCTCTCGAAATCTTTAGTGTAGAGCATACCATACTCTATGGCTGGGCAAGCGGATATCAACAATCCGACTAGGTGAGCAAACTTCCTTATTTTGCAGCGTCTTCGATTCATCATTTGAGTGACCTCATTTTTTATTCTTAATCGTTTATCTTCGGGTAAAGTTATATGAAACGCTCGCGAGTCTATGATATAGCCTAGAAATTTACAGGATGTTGATGGTACTAGGTTGCTTTTTTCCCTATTAATGATGAATCCAAGATTTGTCAGCAGCTTTGTGGTAACGGCAATATTATCTAAACATTCGCGTTTCGTTTGACCAATTAAAAACAAGTCATCTAAATAACAGGTAGATAGGTATCCGCTTGTTCTGAGCAATTTGACAATTGGTTTCATTATCTTAGTGAAGACATAGGGCGCTGTGCACAAACCGAATGGCAGGACATTAAATTCGAATAATTTATTTTCCCAGGCAAATCTCAAATACTTTCTTGAGTCGGTATGTACATTTATTAATAAATATGCATCTTTTAGGTCTAGATTAGCCATAAGACAGTTTTTAGATACAATTTTAATTGCCGTCCGCAGGTCTTCGAGCTTAAAATGATCAACGTCAATAAATTTATTCAAATTTTTCAAATTTAGAATGAAACGCATCTTGCCATTCGGTTTGGGTCGTAGAAACACATTTGATATGAACTGGCCCTTACATGGATCACACTCGGATATAGCCCCAATACTTAGTAGATTGTCGATTGCTTCGCGGAAATGAGATTTTTCGGTTTCCGAATGAATGAAACCCTTAGGAGGGTAAGTTTGTACGACGGGGCTAGAAAATTGTATTTTGTATCCATGGATCCATGAAAGTATATATTGGTCGTTAGTGATAAGCGACCACTGCTCATAAAATTTTGATAATTGCCCAGCGTACTTTACCGAGCTTATTGCCGGCGAGTTTGCCTCGACTGATGAGGCGGTGGCTTCGATAAGTTCGAGTGCGTCGTGTTGCGATACGACCGCGCCGCTGGGCCCGGCGCCGGCGGGGGATGGGGATCGCGACCGCCGCGTAGCGGGGGCGGATGCTGCTGTTTGCGCGCTGGTGCCGGGCTCTTCCAGTTTAAATTTGCTGAAGAGTTAGAGGATTTCGGTTTTGGCGGGGGCTTCGTTTTTAGCTCGCTGCCGGACTTGGTTACCGCCTTTGCAGATTTAAGTGTATCGGCTAAGTTGTCGCCAAAAAGAGTTTTATCAATTTTCGTCGTAACCAGGTGTTCCTTGAGCTCTCTTTTAATGGAAAAAATTGCGAAGTTACGACGGGTAACGGATTCGGCGTGTTGAATGTCGCAGAGAATGCGACACACGTCCATAACCTGCTTCAGTCGTGTGCTGTCTTTCTCCTTACTCTCAATCTCTTTATTAATTAGGTCAGCCAAACCTGAAATTGCGGAGGCAAGCTGTTTTTGGCGTGCTTCTATTCCTTTGTCCCTTTTCATGACAGTTTCAGTAACTGCAGCTTTTATTTCCGGGTTCATAGAGGGGGCACCAATCTTAACACAGTTCGCAGGTATCATGTATTTTTCGTTGAGCTCTTTGCGCGATTCTTTTGTAAGACCAGAAGTGGCAATATGCTGAAGTCTTGAAGCTAATTCCCCGTGAATATCCTTTCCATATTCTACAGTGGCTGAGGGATCGATGCCAAGGATATCTAAGAGGTCGTTATCTACTTCGTCAACAGAAGGTGTCTCATCTGCGTTAATACATTCAATTGGAGGTTCATCCACCGCAGGGGCCGTAGAGTTAGCAGTTGAATTTGATTCAGTGCTATTTTGTTTAGACGAAACTGTAGCCTCATCCGAGGTACCCAGAAGTTCTTCCACTGAAAACAAAATGATTGCTACAGGCCCAACCCAATTACGTTGTAAAAGTATCAACGTAGATGTGCTGACGTCGGGTCTGCCCCAGAAACAGCCCTGATTGTCATTATGATAGGCGCCAGCGAAACAGTCCCAAAAACTGCTCTGAATGGCAATGTGTTTATTACGGGTCAGTCCCTAAAACAGCCCTGAATAACGCAAGCAGGCTATCATCAACCTTAACTAGTGAAAATTGAGACGGCCCCTCAAGCCGCTTTGATTGTGTCTTCAATAGCACTAACATATCTAAATTTGATATCACGAAATCTGCCATGTTATTAAAACGTTAAAAGTACGCGAACGAAGTAATTAACTCACATACAAACATACCTGTCATATCCTGGCTATCACCGTCATGTCTCCGCAGCGGCGATCCATCACGAGATCGCGACCGTCTCGGTCGTGACCGGGAGCGCCGCCGGGACTGGTCGTGATGTTTACGTTCCTTGCTGCGACCGCGGTGATCTAGCTTCCGTTCTAACTTTTTTATTTTCCACGTTAGAAACTCCAATTTCTCGTCATCACCGTCCTTATGCCTCCGTTTAGGCATTTTAGGACTATATGCGCTAAATATATTCACAAAGCACTTCACAAAACACTTAAAAAGCGAAATCACGCGTCGAGTGGTTGCGCACTAAATCGTGAATGACATCACAGGGCGAGCGACACAGCGCGAAAACCAAAATACCCACAATAAAAAAAAAAAAAAAACTTTGTAAACAAGAGGAAAATAAGAAAATTCTCTAAACTAAAGTGCAGAGTGGTGCTACTTGCGTGTTACTACATATATATTATTCAGTTTTTCAGGTTACTAATCTCGAGAAGGAAGCGCGAGTATAACAAAAAGTAAAGGGACAGAGCTCACAATAAAAGCGCAATCTCATCATGTGAATGTTTTTGCTCTGTGGACCCCAATTGTTACATAATAAGGCTATTAGAAGTTGAGTGTATTCTTTAAGTAGGTGGGTATTATTATAAAACAGAAGCTGATATAAGCAATAATTCGTGAATTTTTTAGTTATTTAATAATTATATAAATGAGAGAGGGGAGGCCTTTGCCCAGCAGTTGGACACTATAGGCTAAAATAATCAAAATAAATAAATAATTATATTGCGTTTTTGCTATTTTCCCAAAAAGGAATCATAACTTTCAACGCATCGTTTTGGACCTAAATTGAGTGAGTGATCTTATACACTGAGCCATTATGGTCAGTAAAAATCAAACACTTCGGTTCAATTCTCACTCGTTAGACTATATCTTTATGCAGTGTTCAGGAAATGACTAAACAAACTTTCTGGGCGTGTTTTGGACGTGGAACTGCACAACTTATCTACGAACCATTTTTTCAAAACACGAAATAAAAATAGCCTTCCCATGCAAAATCACTCAAGCAGCAACCAAATTCTTATGCGAGGACCAACAATTCTATCATATTTCGTAAAAATTACACAATGAAAAGTTGTACGTCTAGAACAAAGTTTGTACAGTCATTTCCCCAACAAACTGTATATTGTTTTTATGCAGGTAGAAATTTTGGTCGGAAATGTCGTTTTGTTTCTAAACATCATGGCTATGATATTCAGACACAAAACGAACTGAACTGATTGATTTCAAAAATAATACTAGTGTCTAAAACATAACCCTTTTATCGTAAAATCTGAAAACAGCGAACAGAATCCTTATGGCCCTTTTGGAACTGACCATTTTTATAAACTGCGTAAAAATAAAACAATGCCAGAGAATTATGGACGCCCCTGCATTGCGGTTGCCGACGCAATATTCGCAGGACCTCCGACATATCCCTTGGGACCTTATTATTTTTATATTCAAAGTAATTTCGTCGCGGTTCTACGTAAATTGGTTAGCCTGAGTATGAATTTGTGAGGAAGATAAGTTTGACCTCACGTGTGTAAGTAAGACGTACTCGAAAGAAAGGAAAAGTTAAGACCTGCACTAGAATAGCTCTTTTTATTATGCTGTTATACTTTGCTCTAGTCCTAGAGACAGGAGTGGAAGAGACAAAACTATGGAACAACATTATCTAGACAGATTTATGTAACGAGAGTTAATAACGCGCCATAAAAATATTCGTACTTTCTAGTGGTGAAAGGTATAAATAAATGAATCAATGAATATCTTGGACAATTCACACAGCGCCATCTAGTCTCAAACTAAGCAAATCTTGTAATATTAGAACCAGATAGCTGATACATATGTACTTTTTTTTTCTGTAAATTAATACATGGAAACACCAAGATTAAACATAAATATCTGAAATGACTTAACAAACATTTGTGTGTTGTAGGGATCGAACCCATGACCCTTGGCGTAGCAGGCAGGGGTACTATCCGCTACGTCATCGGGCCAGTAAAACAAAACTATTTCTGAATTCTACTTTTACTTGAAAATAAAACATGAGTAATTTTGGCTACTGTTAACATTAAATCCCCCAAATACTCATTAAATTATTATTGTTAGTATTTTTTGTTAAAGTGGCAGCAGTAATACATCATCTAACTATTTTTGGTGATAGTGATATAGTGACAGGAGTGATGCCAATAGGCAGAATAGAGGGTTCCAGGTGGTGTCGGGAAAAGGGTAGTTACCCGCCTGGCTGGGTATTGTGGCCAGGGGACCGACTGGTCCACCTGGATAGAATTGGAAGTTGTTTATATGCGTTGCGCGGTGAAACACTTCGATACCGCGTTTCAGGCTCTTTGTTCTGTCACGTGGTGCCATCTTGCAGATATGTTGGAACTTCTGTTGCGTCTTGCTTGCTCATGAACCACTTTGAGTGAGCTTCTTGCAGTAGCTCCCAGAGGTCGCTACAGTGATTAAGGAAGATTTTGCCGTGTGATGCTGGGTTAGAATAGCATCACCCCATTTCTTTACCTTGGGAGTTGTAAGAGGCGACTAAGGGACTCGAGGGTGTGTATTGCAATTTCAGGCAATGGGCTAACAACCTGTCACCATCGCGATACACAATTTTCCGAATTGCCCTTAAATATTTATCAGACGTGGCGTAAATGTACGTTTTTTGCGGTCGTACTCTTTAGGTACGGAACCCGAAAACTACTGTTCCTAGCAAACATTACTGACAGTATTGGTAAACACTAACTGCAGAATGTTTCCAAATTGTCTACTGTAGCACCATTAAGTACAAACAAACAAGTTTACTCAGATCTTAATAAATGCAATAGTGATTCTCATTTTCTATACTAGTATACTCGTTCTTAAAAGGTAAAATGGTAAATAATTTGAGAAGAACAAAATTGTTGTCTTATACGATTATTTTGTTTCAAAATACCACATTTAAACTTTTCTTGTGTCTTAAATTTTAAATAAATTTAACGGTTTATATTCGCCGACTTTTTTCGTTATTTAAAAAACGCAATTAAACACAATCCTTGCAATGAACTTATCATATAGGCAACAAAGTGCCCGTCTTAGATTTCAAATGCTTGTTCTAGTTTTTAAGAAATTAAAAGAGATTTGAATTTTAAAATATATCTGTTAGCTATAGTTATTTAAGACCAACCTAAGTACAAACTTTCAGGTTGCAGGGATACTTATTTATGTTATTTAAAAAAATATTTTACACCTTATATCTTATGCTGACGCACTGCGGTTCCGTTCTTCAAGTATTCATAAATTCATCTTCTCTATGTGTTATCATGTAATATTCAGAATGGTATAAAGAGGCTTCTTGTGTAAGCAGAATCTTGTTTCTCGACGAAAACATTGAGAAAAGCAACTATTTACTAGATGAATAAATTTCATGGACAATATTTACACAGCGCCATCTAGCTCCAAACTAAGCAAAGCTTGTACTATGGGAACTAGATAGCTGATATTAATATTTATATACTTTTTGGAAAATAAATATACATGAAAAGACCTAGACTATACACAAATATCTGAAAAATTGACTTAACTTATGTTTGTGTCTTGTGGGGATTGAACCCACGACCCTCGGTGTCGCAGGCAGGAATACTATCCGTTACCCCATCGGGCCAGTTGTCATACCAAAGATAGTCATCATATCAGATGCATACTAAAAGTATAAAAATTTGAACGAAAACAACTTAAAAATAAAATGATGTAAAAAAAACTTTTAAAACAAGCTTTTATTTATTTATTTATGTCGGCACGACAAGCTTTTATTATATTTTCATTTCTGTAAAGTCATAAATGAATGTGGTTAATATCATTCAAAATTTTATTTTCATCTTTTCAGAGCACTTAAATAAAAGCTTGTTTTAAAAGTTTTTTTTACATCATTTTATTTTATATTTTTTAGTTTATGTTACGATAGTTATTGATCAATACGAAAGTCTTTCTATAAAACGGAGAGACCTTCAATAGAAAAACTTAAGGCACGGGGAAAACTAACATTAGGATAAAGTATAATTATCTCTTTTATATTCTATAGAAGTAGGTTGGTACCTACTCCTCCGGCATCCCTAATAGAAGAATTAGCTTGTAATATGTCTTAGTCTTTTCATTTCATTGATGGCGTCATTATTACATGGCCGAGTCCCAGTTAATTTTGAACAGTCTAATTCTTCTATCAGGAGGCCTTCTATTGACGTGACCCTAATTCATGGTGGGCCTACCAACTGCCTATCATGAACGAATTCGTATACAAAATTGCAAGTCCCAGCAGTTGAATATTGAGGAGTTCCATAGTTCGAAGACAACTCTGGATGTAGCGTCTTATTCATGGTGGGCCTACCAACTGCCTATAATAAATGAATTCGTATATAAAATTGCAAGTCCCAGCAGTTGAATATTGAGGAGTTCCATAGTTCGAAGACAACCCTGGATGTAGCGTCTAATTCATGGTGGGCCTACCAACTGCCTATAATAAACGAATTCGTATACAAAATTGCAAGTCCCAGCAGTTGAATATTGAGGAGTTCCATAGTTCGAAGACAACCCTGGATGTAGCGTCTAATTCATGGTAGGCCTACCAACTGCCTATAATAAACGAATTCGTATACAAAATTGCAAGTCCCAGCAGTTGAATATTGAGGAGTTCCATAGTTCGAAGACAACCCTGGATGAAGCGTCTAATTCATGGTGGGCCTACCAACTGCCTATAATAAACGAATTCGTATACAAAATTTTGTGTCCCAGCTATAAACCGCTGAGGAGATCTCTCGTACGGAGCCGATCCTGGCAGCAGCATCAGGTCAAATTTATGATTAACATGCATTGTCATCGGTTCTGGACCAACATGCAAAATTTCAACTCAATCGGATACCGAGAAGTGGTTCAAATTAAACTTGCAAGATTTGCACCGAACAAACATTGTTACTTACTTACATACACTGCAAGTTAAATAAAAGCTTTTAAAAAACACACAGAAATGTAAAAATACATACTAAAAGCACTTGGTCTTCATCATAAAAGAAAAGAAAGAGAAGAGAAGAGAATGCGATGCGTTGTCCACTGTTGGGCAAAGAACTCGCCCACACGCTTCTTCAGGCAGGTTTTCGGCCGACTACTGCCAGCGGTTGCCCGTTACCCTTACAAGCTTGTCGGCCTACCTACCTGGTAGGAAGCCATCACACGTTGCGCTTTCCGATGCGTGGCCGCCACTCCAGAACTTTCCGAACCTCATCAAGCTTTGTTTTGTTATTTTAATATTATAGTGTATACGGAAAAAATAATAAAGATTAATCATTAGAAATGGAAGCTTCTAATGAAACAGCGTCCATATGGACTACTGGTGCGAAGCATAGGTTTCATTAGTGTGTTACGACAAGTCGTGTATGAGTTTCGTCCTCTACGATAAGCTTCTTGTACCCGAGCGGGACAATCGCTGAACTTTACGTAGTTCAGTTCAGTTTTTACGCTTAACTGGTAAAACCTCGCAGATTCGCACCAGTACTCCATATGAACGCGCAGTTTCATTCCAACTGTAGTAAGGCAGACTACTTTACTTAAATTGTAATTTTTTTTACTTTTTTAAATTGTAAACTTTTTTTTATTACAAATAAATAAATACAAATACAAAGAGCTGAATCAAAAGCGAAACAGTTGCCGACTCATTTTAGTCGTTCGTATTTTTTTACCAGTTCAGCGTAAAAACTGAACTAAACTACATAAAGAAGCTTCTAACTTCTAACATTAGAATTTTACTTCCTAAATCAGGTATTCTATGATTTGATTAATAACTTCATTCTTTTTTGTAACACATTTTTACCTTGCCTAACTTTTTCTGGAATTATGATAAATGTTTTTAGAAGCAACGACGACAGTTACAATGTTCGCATTATTAGGGCCTTGGGAAAAGGTCAGAAAAAAATATGGACAAGATAAATAACAAGTTCTCCAAAGGAGAGTAAGGCTGTTTTTTTAGCTTCGTTGAAAAAAAAGTGTTTTTTTACCATAATATATAAAATAATAATTTAGTGTTTCAATAAGTGCTCTTTCGCCCTCGCTTTAATATGATTTTACCCCATAGTAACGCAAAAAAAGCTAAGTCAATTTCATTTATAACTATGTTCGAAAAACTTTGCCGTTTCCAATAATAAGTAAATAATAAAAATCTTGGATATTTAGCCCCAAACTAAGCTAAGCTTGTACTCTTCGAACTAGATTATGTAGAGGTATGTATGTACTAATACATACAATACATACCTGTCACGCTGTCACTATGATGAGACAATATTAACGTGGTAGTATCTGAATGACCCTCATATGTATAATTATGTTTGTCAGACGTGCCATAAATATCTGTTTTTACGGCCGTTTACACTCTGCCTACCCCGCAAGGGATATACGCGTGATTTATGTATTTATGTAATAGAAAACACCCAGACGTAACACAAAAAAAAAATTAAGTAGCTTACAAATACTTGTGCTGTGTAGCGCTTGAACCCTTGACCCTCAGTGTAGCTGGCAGGGTTACCACCCACTACGCCATCGGGCCAGTCATTCTCATTATAGTTTTAAAACGAATAACTTTTTATGTTTTACAGTAAGGAACACAATTCCATACGCATGTCTCAGTACGGTCCAAATTTTGTCAAAATAATCGCCGTCGTCTCCAAATATATTGCAATGTAAGAAAAATGTATCCTTTATCTTGTTCGATCTTCCATCTTTACAAAATATGATAAAAGTTGGTACAAATATAAAAGGGTCACAAAAGGGTCACTGTCGTTCGCACCATGCGGTTGTCCCATTACAGACCTTCCTGTCAAATATAAGTATCAAATGACCTATAAAGGATACTGGCTTTGGAAGTCGATTTTGACGCAGTGAGAAGGGTTTCTATGAAGATAGTAGGTATTGGTGAATGTAAATGTAGTGGTAAATTGAGTTATGGTGCTTGGTTAGTACTGATATTTTGCCGTGTGATGCCGTCATAGAATAGAATTACCCCATTTCGTTCCCCTGGATGTCGAAAGAGGCGATTAAGGAACTTGAGGGTTTTATGTGTATTATAATTTTGAGCGACGGGCTGGCAACCTGTCACTATAAATATACTATATAGATACATGATTTTTCTGAAACGACCCTCAAATATTTGTCAGACTTGGCGATGGCGACCGTGTTTTTACGGACGTTAACGCTCTGCCTACCCCGAGAGGGATAAAGGTGTTATGTGTGTGTGTGTGTTAGTACTACTCAGCCTCAGTGTAAGTACTAGTTCAGCTTGGTTTCACACTGTTCTTTAGTAGGTTAGTTTATTTATTTTTACGCTGAACAGGCAAAATAGTACCGAAGACGAAAATCATTACAGCAAAATAAGTAGGCGACTATTTCGCTTTTGATTTAGCTCATAAAGGAAGAAAGTGTCCTTACCACCATTATAGATTTTTTAAGTTTGAGTTTTTTCAATGGCAGTATTCGTTTTAAACACCGATGAACCACAGGTAAACAGGCTGATATTATTAATAGTAAAACATTATTATTCATTGAAAACACTCCGGGTGTTTCACAACACAAATATCTGAAAATTTACTAAACAAATATTTTAAGGCTTGTGGGGATCGAAACCACGATCCTCGGCGTGGCAGGCAGGGGTTCTATCCACTACGCCATCAGACCAATAATATTCTCTATCAAATTTTAGGACTGGTTTGCGACAGCTTTCCATCCCCAAAACGGCTTGTTGCGTCCCGTTATTGCACATGAAAATGTCAGTAGCTTTTCATAGGCTTCCATTATTTATTCAGTCTTGGTTGTTAAGTCTAGAATGGGGCAATCATTTCAAATACCATTTTTGTGTTCTGTTTCCAAATTGCTTATATAATTCAAATTATTAATTAATTATTAATTAAATAATACATTTATCTGAATAACCACTTATTTTTTTTAACACTTTGTATATCCACATATTATACTAGTAAAGCCATGATGGAAAAAAAGTTGAAATAAAAAAATACACATTCAGCTCAAGAGGCTAAGATCCCGCGGGATATTCCGGGAATATTACTACAGATTGCGGTCCTGGAATTTATTTCGGGATTCCCGGAGTCTTATTCTCAGGTATAAGTAAACAGCATGGATTGAAAACCGGTTAATTTTTGAAAAGCGGTTCGGTTTTTGCGCCATAACTAAAATTTATTTTGGTGTAGGGTGTACGTTTAGGTTGTCGGTTGTTTACCGTTTTATTTAACAAGCCTGTTTGAAATTAATTATAGTTATGGTTGGCTAAAATGTGTATGGTTGGCTAAAATGTGTATAGCCTTTAGCCTAAAATTTTAATATTTAACCCCTTAGCCGCATCTTACGAGACCTGCATAAAAGAAACGCGGTGATGCTATTCTACTCCGGCATCACATGGTACTACAGACAAACATACACAGGGTTAGACAGTTAGAAACCTTACATTAGCGATTCCAGTGTCTATCTAAACGTGAGCTTGACTGTACATGACGGCCGATGTGGCGCAGTGGTAGTGCGACTGCCTGCGACGCAAAGGTTCCGGGTTCGATTCTCGGTGGGACACTCACAAAGTTGATAGTTGACTTTGTGAATTTGTTCCCGGTCTGGATAGGACATTGCAGGGTGAACCAACTGATTGTCCGAAAAGAAATGGTTCCGTGCTTCGGAGGGCACGTTAACCCGTCGGTCCCGGTTGCTGTCTATGATTACTTAGACGACGGTCGTTACACAACCATGTCAGAGGAATAGTATTCGTGGTAGGCGGTTGAAAAACGCTGACACCAGGGTTCAACGGGTCGTTGGACGACTTCCAGTGTCTACCTGGACGTGAGCTTGACTGTACATGGCTTTTACTGCACATTTTCGGATACGGCGGTGTAACCGTGACTTTCAAAAGCACGGAAGCGTGAGTCGGAAAGATATTCGACCGGTTTCAAAAGCGAACGATACTAAAACGAACGAAATGTTTCCACAATTCCGGCTGCTAGCTGCTTCCGTGGTCCAATGGTTTGAGTGTTTTGCCATAAGATCCCAAGGATCCAGGTTCGATTCCCATAGATCACTCACAAAGTTTTTGAATTTGTCCCTATTTTGGTAAGGATATTGCAGGCTGAAGCACCAAATTTTTCGTAAGAAGGATAGTTCCGTGCTTCGGAAGGCACGTTAAGCCGTCGGTCCCGGTTGATGTTTGATTACTTTGCTGACGGACGGTCGTTACACAAACTTTTCAAGTGCCTACTAGTAACTTAGTCTAAGGTTTATTGGGCCGTTTGTCGACTCAGTGACCCACACAACAGAATAAGATGATTTCAAAAGAGAGTGCAATCCGTAAAACTAAATCGACCGAAATGTTTCAACATTTCCGAACGATTCAGAATAAGTCAGCCAAAATGCGTATGAATTTATTTTATTGTGTAAAAGGTAGAAGCGGTTAAGTGGCTGTGGGTTCTTTGGATTTTGCCTGATGGAATTTTATTTTGTCCTATCCAAGTAAAGGTATTTTCTGTTTTGTATTTTTCTTTATTGCCGCAGGATATAACTTGGCCACATTCTTTGGTTCTTGTTTCAATTTCTAGAAGAAATAAATAAATTTCTGAAATAAGTCTGTAGCTATCGTTTATCTCATTTTACATTATATTTTCTTGAGTCGTAAGAGGCGACCAAGGGACTCGAGGGTGTGGACCAAGGGACTCATTTTCCTGTGGTAATAGTTGTTTTCCCGCGGTAAATAGTAGCCTATGTATTATTTCAGATTAAATTCTACCTGTGTTCCAAAGTTCACCAAAATCGGTTAAGCCGTTTGAGCGTGATGAGGTAACAAACATACATACACACACACAAACTCTTAGATTTATAATATTAGTACGGATTATATTGTTCTGCCTTTACACTGCCCGGGTTCCGTCTAACCTTACAGCACGTAACTTTACTTACTAGTATATACTATAGTTTTATCATGCACTTACAGTGCTATATTATTTTCATCCCGATCCCGGGTTTAAGTCCCGGCGGGCGCTGAAAATTTTTTCAATTTCTTATTTTCATTTACTTACTAGTACTTAAACGAAATTTTTGTTCCAAGTTTTTGTGTCAACATTTTTAAATAGTGTCACATGATATACCAGACCCTCTGGATTGGGCAAATTATCAAGGAGGGCCTTTTTTTATAGGACTAAGTTACATTATTAACATTCTTGAATAACATACATACATAGATCAGCCTATTGCAGTCCACTGCTGGACGTAGGCCTCCCCTAACGCGAAAGGGCATGATCTCTTGTTTACGCCAGCCAATCGCTACCAGCCGCCTTTTTTAAGTCATCGGTTCATCTTGCCGGAGGTCGTCCAACGCTACGCTTGCCGAGGCGTTACCTCCACTCGAGAACCCGTTTACTCCACCTTGAATCTTGTATAAGCCGTTCGTAAACTCGAATACACTTATATTAACCTTATAAACACCATCATAACATAACAGAAGAATACAGGTTTTACTATTATAACGTTTTCGCAAAGATATTTTAACGTCCCATCAATCTTTCTGACTAAGCTTGTAAAGCTTAGCTTCCAGGGACCTTGGACTTAATACAGAAGTGTCAGGTCAACACTTGACTAATGTCCACTGAGGAAATTTTTGTTCTATTTCTGGAATGACATCTGTCTGTATATAGGTGAAATTTTACTAGTGATCCATAGCGAAATCCCAAGTCCGATATGGCTGGCATTATTTGAGGCCATAACTTATAAAAATTGTAAAGTCGCTTATTTTTGTACGATTGCGTGTCTGTAAAGCCCATATAATGTTTTGTGTCATTTTTGACGCTTGCTTACATTTTCGATTCAATGTATGGCAGCTCGTCTATTTTAAATCCGTATTCTACACTAATATTATAAAGAGGAAAGATTTGATTGTTTGTTTGTTTGTTTGTTTGCATCGAATAGGCTCCGAAACTACTGGTCCGATTTTAAAAATTCTTTCACCATTAGAATCCTACATTATTTCTGATGGACATAGGCTATATTTTATACGAGAAAAAAATAGGGATCCGCGTGAAAATTTCGATAATGTAACCCAAGGTGTGAAAAATTTACCAAAAAAATATCTTATATCGCGTACGTTGTGGAAATTATTGACAATAGAGCAAAGTGATGTACTACAGTTAAATAAAGGACATCAATATCTATAATAATGTCCGCGATACCATATGTCTAACTATTACAGTTATGCCACAATAACTACTTTTTCATTTAAAAATGTACCATCTACGCCACATAATTCGTACCAGTGTAATGATTACATTTAATCATTACTGTATTAAAGGATGTCAGGGATAGCCCTCAGAATACTAATAGGGTACATGCAGACCATGAAACTGAACAACTTTCCTCTAGGAACATATTTCAGGAAACGTAAAAAAACTGACTTACCATAGTGAATGCAGTCAGCTGATTGTAATTTTGTATGGAAGGTAATTTTTTTGGCGTTTCCTGACATATGTTTCTAGGGGAAAGTTGTCCAGTTTTATGTTTCATGCACCCTATCAGTATTCGAAGGGCTGTCCCTTACTCGGTATAAAAAGACGACAAAAAAAATTAAATAATGCATCAAAAAAATCTACACTAAAATAATACATATACATACACATATCACGCCTATTATCCCTTGCGGGGTAGCCAGAACGTACGCGCCGGAAAAACAGAAATTTACGCCACGTCTGACATATGTTTGAGGGTCATTCGGAAAATTGTGTATCGCCATAGTGACAGGTTGTCAGCCCATCGCCTAAAATTGCAATACACACCCTCAAGTCCCTTAGTCGCCTCCTACGACTCCCACGGGAAAGAAATTGGGTGATGCTATTCTAAGCCGGCATCACACTAAAATAATTATTATATACATACATACACATTTCTCGCCTATAATCCCTTGCGGAGTAGGCAGAGCGTAAACGGCCGCATAGAACGGACATTTACGCCACGTCTGACAAACATTTGAGGGTCATCCGGAAAATTGTGTATCACCATAGTGACAGGTTGTCAGCCCATCGCCTTTAATTGCAATACACACCCTCGAGTCCCTTAGACGCTTCTTACGACTCCCAAGGGCAAGAAATGGGGTGATGCTATTCAAGCCGGCATCACACGCCACATAATTATATAATCTACACTAATATTAGAAACAGGATTTTATTTATTGTTTGTTTGAATTGAATAGGCTCCGAAACTACTGGACCGATTTAAAAAATTCTTTTACCGTTAATTGAAATTGAAATTCTTTATTCAATGTAGGATAGTATTATCACTTATTGACGTCATGAACCGTCATTCTAAAAAAAGAAATTTGTATCACACAATTTTTTTTAACGCCTCAACCATCTGAAAACGATATTATTTGTTTCAAATTGAAGTCAAGATTTTTAGAATCCTACATTATCCCTGATGAACATAGGCTATATTAAACTGTTTTTTTCGGGGGGGGCAAATGGTTAGCAGCGGGTGAAACCGCTAGGCGGGCTGCTAGTAATATTATAAATCTGAGAGTTTGTGTGTGTGTGTGTATGTGTGTGTGTGTGTGTGTATGTATGTTGTTATCTCTTCACGCTCAAACGGATGGAACGATTTGGATGAAATTTGAAACACAGGTAGAGTATAACCTGATTTAACACATAGGTCTCTTTTTACCGAGGGAAAACAACTATTACTACGGGAAAATGAGTGGCAGCGGGTGAAATTGCTGAGCGAAAATCTACCATGTATTATAAAATGTATACTGTGCCATGGTGATAGGGAACAACTTTGCCCAAGGAACAAAAAGGTTGAAATTTATTACGAAAATATTATGAGTTCCCATACTGACTCGAATTGGCTGATCGGCAATTTTGTATGAGAGGTCCAAATTTGTTTTTCTTATTGCGACGAATGTTCCTTGGGGAAAGTTGTTTCTTATCACCAGCCCGTCCTGAGTTTTCGCTATCGGACACTAGTAAAATTTCACCCCATACATTATTTTATGGAAATATAAGAGGAAGGGCTTTTCCCAGCAGTTGGATGATATAGGCTAATTAAGATAAGATAAGATATTCTTTTGATACTACCGCGCCGTCTCTCAATTTTTTATGTTTATATTTAATGTGTGATCGAATGGTATTTGGAACGGTTTACCGTAAACCAACTGATTTTGCTATGGGATACATACATTACATACATACATAAATCACGCCTGTATCCCTTACGGGGTAGGCAGAGCGTTAACGGCCGTTAAACGGATATTAACACCACGTCTGACAAAAGTTTGAGGGTCAATAAGATAACTGTGTATCGCTATAGTGACAGGTTGTCAGCCCATCGCCTAAAATTGCAATTCACATCTAACCCTCGAGACCCTTAGTCGCCTCTTACGACACCCATGGGTAAGAAATGGGGTGATGCTATTCTCAGCCGGCATCACACGGCTATGGGATTGATGCCCGTTTTCTAATACATCTTAGTAGGAAAGTTGTGCAGTTGTCGGACTGTCCACAGACCCACAGACAACTTGCAGCGGTAATTTATTGAAAATTCATTGGATTAGATACTGACAGTTTTGGGCGCGAAGAACTAACTTTATTATGGAATGATCGATCAGCCTACTTCTGAACTTAGGGTGTTTCGTTGTTTTATTTCTGACCATGGCAATATTAATCTGTTCACTGACTATGGTCAACCGTCTGGCGGCAGAAAATCTACCAATACTTGAATTTCTTAAGGCAAGTGTAGTCGTGAACAGCCTCAATAGTGAGGCCACGTCACAATTTTTTTTTTATCTTTATACAAACAATCTATCATACGAGTAATGTCCGTTGCTCAAGTTTTCAGAATTATCTTTCAGTAAAATTAGAACCTTCAAACTTAATGAAATGTTCTCAGTAATTAAAGTTATGGCAATTTATACCAATAGTGGCAGTAAGGCACTTTTTGTCATATTATAACTTTAATTCAGCGAATATTTCATTGACATTGCAGGTTCTAATTTAACTTAGAGATATTTCTTCAAAACTTAAGCAACGGATATATATAGATTGTTAATATTATAATTTTTTTTTTTTGTGAAGTGGCGTTACTATCGAGGCCGTTCACGACTACACTCGCCTTAATAAGTATAGATGTTTGACAGGCGGCAGGTTGTATAACTACCTGAGCCAAATCTTATTGCTACATAACTTTGTAAACAAGAAATATTGCTCTGAACCCAAATGAATTGGAATATAGACAGGGGACGATGATGCTGTTTATGCTTATTCCGAATGAGCTCCACAGACCAAAGAACGCGCGAGCTGATAGCGCATGACATTTCTATGATCTGTGATTGGCTCTTTCTAACGTTGAGTAACAATTGTCGCCTCTGATTCTGACTTTGGCTAAATTAACCCCTAACCCTAGCAGTATACATACATACATCAGCCTATTGCAGTCCACTGCTGGACGTAGGCCTCCCTCAGGGTACGCATCTCCCGTTTTCGCCATCCAGTCGCTACCAGCCGCCTTTTTTAAGTCATCGGTCCATCTGGCCGGAGGTCGTCCAAAACTACGCTTGCCGAGGCGTGGCCTCCACTCGAGAAGCAGCAGCCTACCCTAGCAGTAGGTTGTTGAAAAACTCTCGACAACATAGTTCATCGGATCGTTGGACGACTCTCATGTCTCATACGAAATGAAGAAGAAGAACCCATAATCGATATATTTCAAAAAAGAAAATGAAATCGTAGATCCGGATCAGTTCCAAGCATTTATACACATCAAGAATGTTTCACCTCTTCACCCCATTTTAGGCTTCTTTCTTGTGAGTGATGACTGGAGGACAAATTGGTATTTTGTGCGATTGCCAGTTTCTTTAATCTAGATACCTAAAGTAAAATATTCTGAAAATATTACTTACTAACTTCGCCGGCTCGGCGACCCATAGTGAGTCTTGGCCTCCGATACGAGATTTCGCCACTTGTCTCGGTCGTGTGTGGTTTCTCGCCAATGGGGTGGTATGGGATCTACCTCCTAGCGGTCCACCCCGGGCAACGGCAACACAGGCTTGCCTGTGGATAAGTCCGGCTGAACGATCCCACTAAGCGGTGGAAGGCTCCGTAAGGGGCCGCCTGGCTCGCGACCAACATCCCACCGAAGTCTGGCGCCAAGTAGCTTGCTGCGTTCCGTCAGTGTGTGGGAGTGCCAGTGCCTTAACAGGCTTCTACTGGGTGAGCTCGCTCCATCTTAGACTCTGTCTCTGTCCTAAGACCTAGACTAGAGTCAAGAGCAAACCCATCATTAATAAAAAAAAAATCGCTTGCCAGAAGCTCGCGAAGACCCGCTTCCACCACATCATACCACCACTGAAAATATTATAAAGTTTAAATCATCCAATGAAACTGAGTACAATTTAATAAGTACCTGCCAAAACAATTACCGACACATTTTGTTTGTATCAGAGCTCCACATTTTTAATATCCAATGTTCTTTAGAAAAAGTTGGAAAAAAAGCTGATAACATTATAAAGGTTAAATCATCCAATGAAACTGAGTATAATTTCATACCTTTTACATACCAACACATTTTATTTGTATGAGAGCTCCACTTTTTTTATATTACGTCCAATTATTCTTTGGGAAAAGTTGTTAAGTTCCATAGATAATGTTTACCTTTCAACGTAAAATAAACCTCGGGTTGAACAAAAATGCTTGTTTTACCGTTACCTTAGTCTTAAATTAATAACCTAAATTTAACCTTGAATTGTTTTCGAATTTTGTCACATTTTATACCTATTTGAATCACATAAATATCTAGCTCTTTGATTGAAACTCTTCATAGAAGTCCCTACCGTCACTGAATTAAAAACGCGTGTGGGTGGACTGTAATGTAATGGAAAAAGTTAAATCGAGTTCTTGTCCGCCGCGGGAGTGAGATTCACGACTCGCGGTTGGTACAAATGATGAGGAATTAAAAAATAAGGTTTTATGTAGTGAAGTACACCGAGTGATGCCGGCTTAGAATTGCATCACCCCATTTCTTTCCCGTGGGTGTCGTAAGAAACGACTAAGGGACTTGAGGGTGTGTATTGCACATTAAGGCGATGGGTTGAGAACCATGGTGTAACCACTATATGATTGTCAGACGTAGCGTAAATATCCGCTTTTTGACAGCAGTTTACGCTCTCCCTACCCCGTAAGGGAATATAGGCGTGATATATGTATGTATGTAGGACACCGAGTCACAAATGACTTTTTTGATAGACAAATATATATATATAGAAACTCAATATTGCTGATATTCACCGTACAATATGACACTTTAAAGCAAAAACGGCCTTATCGTTTGTGTCGCAAGGGTCAATTAATTAATTTATTAAACTGTTTATTGCACACAATATAAAACACAGGACAGTAACAATAAAAAAAATACAACAGGTACTACTTATTTCTAAAAAGAAATCCCTTCCAGCAGTCCTACGGTAGAGAGATAGCATAAGGTGAGACTGATAATCGTGCACAATGTTATATTATAAAATATATATTATAGTTATTCTTCTTTTTCGTGTGGGACATCGAATCAATGAACGACCCGATGAACTTATAACTCACCCACTGTCACTAGTGTCCAATGCTGAAAACATCCTAATCCCTAATCTCTTCAAAGTAAGAGTGAACAGGCTTCTTCTGGGTGAGCTCACTCCATCTTAGACTCTGTCTCCGTCCTATGACCTAGACTAGAGTCAAGAGCAAACCCATCATTAATAATAAAAAAAAAACTATCTCATGGGATAACAAAAATCACATGCGGAAAAATGAGTTGTCTTAACTTGGCTTAAATTACCGCTGTCACTTACCGTCAAATAGGTGTGTAAGTCATGTCATCCGTACTAATATTATAAATCTGAGATATAAATATGAAATTTGGAACACAGGTTGAGTATAACCTGAAATAACACTTTTTACCGCAGGATAACAACTATTACCACGGGAAAATGAGTGGCAGCGGGTGAAACCGATGGGCGGAAATCTAGTGTTTTATGTATAAGTTTACGCAAGATACGCATTATCTGTCAAAATTTAGAGACGATTAAAAAAATGGCGACTATTAATCTTATTTTTTATCAATATCGTTTTCACATTGTGATTTCGCACAGAATTGACTAGGAATTGCAAAAACACATTATTATTGTCATTATGTTATCTAAACATATTTGACGGAAAGTGACAGCGCTTATTTAAGCTAAGGGTAGGTTTAAATTACCCAAATTGAGACCTGAAAATGACACCAAAAATGGAACCTAGGTTCTTCGGATCATGGGACCAACGCTCTTACGACCAAACCACGGAAGCAGTTATTACAAGCATTAATTTTATGATTACTTATCAAATTTTTACAACAACATCTACCATGGATAGGAAATTATATTTAATAGGTACCAATTACTTAATGTAAGTACGTTAATTTATGAAGGTAATTTGGGAGAAAGCTTTTTTATGATGGTTTTTCAGTCAGATATTTTATAATAACCTGATCCCATACTATAAATGAGTAGTTCAAAATACTGCTAATAGTACGAACCTATAATTACATTCAGACCTAAATAGACAGCAAAATTGAACGAAGTTCAGCATTTTATTTATATCCAACATGTGACTTGTAACGCCATCTACATTTCTCTCCTGAAAGTTTCATGCAATAAGAGCTTTAGTTCAGTAGCTGGCCGTAAGCTTCAGGAATTTGGCTTGGAGATAATATCAAGTTCTATCAACAGATGTCGTCCTCATCAAAGGAACCTCCTTTGCAGGAAACTTTTGTGAGATACGACGTTAGTGATACTTGGAATAAGGTGTAGATGGCGTTACTGTTATAGGTACTGAACCTCGGTTTTCAACAGCGCATTCTCTCAGTTTGCTACACAGAGTAACTTATATATTGGTTTGCTACGGGCCGTAGCATAAGGCTACAGCTTGCTACAACTAGCAAACTCCCTAAATTTTAAACAACGAAGCCTGTAGTCTTGACCGCAGAGTTCTTTATGGTCTTGACTTAGACTATATTACTTTACGAAGCTTCTGAGTTGAGTATATATGTATCGGCTACACCTCGAAATCAGTTTAAGTTGATCCCATAAATTACTCCTAGCTAGTGATCAAATCAGTTTTAAATATAAGTATATTTTGATGAATGACTTAGCGCGTTTAATTGTGACGGTTTTGCATGGAGTTGTTATGCCGATTGTGTATTAAAAATATTACGATACGATACGATACGATAGGTTCCGTACCTTAATCTAAATATATTAAAACAGCAAAACGAATTTTGCGACAAATGACATTAAATTTATTATATTCAGCTAGACAATTGGTTAAAGCAAATGTATAAAAACTATGACAATTAATATTTTTTATTATTTTTACTGCCATGATATCACGACTGTCTGTATCCATCAAATTATTTGTGCTATTGTAATATTATTAAGTTGTCACTGGTAATTAATGTTTTTTTTATGTAATTACTTACATAAAAAAAACTTAATAAATAGCGCAATATAATTATATTATTAATTGTAAGAACTTGATATTGATTGTATCTTTTTTAAATTGTGCAATGATGTGTATATAATATTCAATGTTCAAATGATTTTGCTGTGAATAAATAAAATTGAAATCAAAATTGTGAAAGTTTCACATATTATGAGACACAGCGTGGTGACAGACGGACAGACAGCGAAGTATTTTTGACCCTTTGGGTACGGAACTGTAAAAAATCATTATCAAAACTGAAATAGTAGTTTATGCAACTGTCGTATAATGGGGGTCATTAGAATGCGAGTGTCTGTTTATCACACGAGGCGTAGCCGAGTGTGATAGTAGTTTGACACGAGCATTCTAATGCCTAATTATAACTGTTGCATACACTATTTTATCTACACTCTTAAAAAAAACAGTTTAACACTTTTCCAATCGTCCGCACCAGGCCCGATACAAGGTAAAATTCAATACGAGAACGTAATATGGCTTGATATGTTTTTTTTTTGCTTGATACTTTAGCAGTTGTTCAGATATGGAGTATTAACAATAACTTAACTAAACTACTTAACAACATCTTAAAATAACTGAACAACATCTGAACAACATCGGAACAACAACAAAACAGCAACTGAAAAACACCTGAAAAAAAACTGTACAACATCTGAACAACAAATGAACATCAACCTAATAAAACAACTAAACAACAACCGATCAATTGCCGTACAACAACAACTGACAGGTGCGGCGGGAGATGGCGGTATGAGTATTGGCAAAAAAAACTTCGTTTCATTTCTCAACTGGTATCAAAGTAAGACCCTTCTCATTAAGTCATTACGCTTCTGTTATTTCTAAGAAACTGTTTTTCTACAGGCAGAATGCATAAAGTAGGTCTTTATGCAACTGTTTTCGAGTTCATAATTCGAACATTATGAGACAAGTGTAGATAAAAGTATTAAAGCTCTTAGTGGATTCTCTCGGCAGGATTTCTTTTTCATAGAAAAACTACAGAATATAAATATCAAATGGGAGGATTTTTGTATTGCTGCAGCCCCATCTACATACATACATATTGCAGTCCACTGCTGGACGTTGGCCTCTCCCAGGGTACGATCTCTCGTTTTCGCCATCCAGTCGCTACCAGCCGCCTTTTTTATGTCATCGGTCCATCTGGCCAGAGGGCCTCCAACGCTACGCTTGCCGAGACGTGGCCTCCACTCGAGAACCCGCTTACTCCACCGTCCGTCGGTTCTACGGCAATGACGTCTATTTAGTATTAAATATATTTTACTGAAATGCCTCATTTCCAAAAAAGCACAAAGAGGATCCGGAACAAAACTTTTTCTTCTTATTTGTCTGTTCCACGCTTTTCTCAGTCGCATCCGCTTTTGTTATTTCTAGCCACAAAAAAAAAAACTTATGAGCATGTCTTTAGGGGTTACCCGTTGCTTAGTGGTGTCACCATATTATTTGATAAACTAATAGAATTTTACAAAAGTGGTGGAAGTTTTTTGCCTACATATTATGTATAATCAACAGGTATTAATATAGAAATTAGGAAATAGACAGTCTTTTTTAGCAAGTAATTTAGATCTTTAAAATTAAAGTTAAATAACATACACCCATGCACCACGTCCGACAAAAAACAACAACAACAAAAATACCTGGACTAGTATTCCGTTGCATCCTACGATCGCGATGTGTTTAAAGTTAGCTGAATCAATACAATAATAGAGTTGTTTAATAAAAATAAAAAAAATTATGTGTTCAACTGGTGTAACAGGATGACAAACGGTAGTCAAAAGTAGTCAATTCAGAGTGGATAAGTAGAGTAGTCAGAAAGCGGCCAAGAAGAGAGACAAGAATAATCAAACCACCTACTCAATGGTCTGATGACATCTCAGACCATTCAGAAGGTGGTCTCAAGTTGACTAGACTAGGCTGTATACGGGGGCTATTACGTTGCTAGTTTCCTCGGTTTATATATGATTGTCAAAAAGCCAAAACGACCTTTCATTGCCTGCTATTTCCAATTTGTCATTTTTGGGAATCATATATCGGGTGACAGGTATGATAATATAAGACGACCTGATGGCAAGTTTAAGACAAGTTTTTATCATGGTGGCGCTACTTAGCGTGGTGTATTCCTGTTTCGAGTGAACAGCTGCACAGCTCACGTATTATTTCACTAACAAGATCTAAATGTTTTTCCTTGCTTACCAAGTGGAAATTTCTCAAACGGATTTCACAACGCAAAATATATTTGTCTTGCTTTTGTAAAAATATTTTTTCTTTAAGTCATTATTAGTTATCTTTATAATCTTAAGCTATTCGTTACAGTAAGAAGATACAATGTCAAAAAATAACGTATTTGAAGGCACATTTAATTCTCACTTCCTGCGTCTGTGTTTCCAAAAGCATACAACCCTAATCTCTTCAAAGTAAGAGTGAACAGGCTTCTTCTGGGTGAGCTCGCTCCATCTTAGACTCTGTCTCTGTCCTATGACCTAGACTAGAGTCAAGAGCAAACCCATCATTAATAAAAAAAAAAAAAAAAAAATTGTTTTTCTAGTGTCAATCGGTCATGCATGTTATGATGAGGTCATGAATGTCTATGAAACAATTTTTTGTCAATGTAACAAAACTAACCAACCTTAGTTTATCTGCAAATAACCTCCTCTGATAACACTACTACATACTTTACGCCTGGACAGCTATTAACTTTACAAAGCACAAGTCCGATCCTGCATGGAGTATTGCAGTCACCTTTGGGATGGCTCAGCCATATACCAACTTGCTGCTCTTGACTCGGTGGAACGCAGAGCCAAGAGGTTCATAGGCGACATAAAACTGCTGGACACCAAGCTACATAGCCTGGCACATCGCCGCAAGGTTGCCTGCTTGTCGGTTTTTTACAGATTGTACTTCGGAGAGTGTGCTCAAGAGCTTCACGACCTTTGTTCCAACAGCTCCTTTCTACCATCGGACATCCAGACGCACCGCCGGATACCATCCATACCTGGTTGCCATTCCACCAATTCGAACTAAGCGTTTCCAGTCATAATTTATAATGCGCACTGCTAAAGAGTGGAACTCACTACCTGCGTCTGTGTTTTCAAACGCATACAACCCTAATCTCTTCAAAGTAAGAGTGAACAGGCTTCTTCTGGGTGAGATAGCTCTATCTTAGACTCTGTCTCTATCCTATGACCTAGACTAGAGTCAAGAGCAAACCCATCCTTAATAAATCAACAAAAAACCTCTGTTGTCTGGAAGATATCTTTGGATGGGATAAGTCCACCTCGGTACCTCATATAATTCTTTGTTCTACTGCTATTGTTGATATGTTTTGTGAAACAAGAAATTAATTACATACATACCAAGATGTTATTTTATATTATACGCCCGATAACTGCGAGATTTCAAAATAATGGATTAATACATACCCACATAGAAAAAGACTAAGAAATTATAGATATCGATAATATTACCAACCGCCATACAAAAAGTGTCTTTAATAGGTAGGTATCGATTGAAAAAACCTTCCAAACTCTCCTAGACTTTTCGCTTAATGGGAAAACTTCTAAAGCTTCCAAACTTTCCGAAATTCGGAATCAAGTTATTTAGTTCAATGGACTTGTAATGATGCGAGATTTATAAGTCATATGACATCAATAATACGTACCTTCGAAAAGTGGATTCGTTAGGAAAAAATATAACAAATTCGCTACCCGTCTCTCGTTGGAAATTCATACATATTGTCAATAGATAATCTTAACACTCATAATACCAACATCATAATCCACAACATTTCAAATTTCTAACAAGACTCTATTATATTTTTAATAGATAGTTTATCGCATCATTAAATAAAGAGCAAGTTCTTTTTATTTTATATTGTTTCATAATCAGAGATTTTAAATATTAAAAAGTGATAGTTTAGTTCCACCAACTAGGCTGCTGAAAACAAAATTCGTTTGCCTACCTTTATTTAAAAATAAAAACTGATTGACATTGACAGATTAATGAATGAAGTTTTCTCCATTGTTTTTTTTTTCTTCTATGAGCAAAGGATTTTTTCATGGTAATCCTAACTTTGGAAGTTTTTACAACTTTTCAAAACATTTCAGAAACGATTGCATTAAAAATTATGAAAATATGTGTATCGTAATAAGCATCCCAAACACTCTAAACGATATATATATCTTTTGTATCTAACGTAAAATGAAATGTTGTGGATTATGATCATCAGCAACTCATTTAATACATACATGCATCAATCACGCCAGCATCCCCAACGGGGTAGGCAGAGCATTAACGGCCGCAGAACGGATAATGACACCACGTCTGACAAAAGTTTGTGGGTCAATCAGACAACTGTGCATCACCATAGTGACAGGTTGTCAGCCCATCGCCTAAAATTGCAATACACACCCTCGAGTCCCTCAGTCAGAGGAAAGAAATGGGGTGATGCTATTCTAAGCCGGCATCACACGGCACAAATATTTACTGTCAATTTTGTTATTTTGCGAACAAAGCATGGTTGGCTGTGTGTGTGACATCAAAATGTCATTCACACTGAAAAATGAAATGGCAGGGTCAGCAGAATACTATGCTATAATAAAATAGCAGTAAAAAACAAGTGTTTTATTTTCTGATTTTATAAAACCAACAAGCAATTTCTAAAAAATTACCGATTACTAGTATTTTAGTTGTTTATCACATCTACGTAAAATTTACATACCTATACATCGGTATATACATTTTAGTTTAATCAATAACTTACACAAACTTGTTTATCTTTAAATTATAGGAAAATTTTATTGATTATTTTTGTTTTCTTTACCGAAGTTGAATTATTCCTGCTATAGAGAAAAATTATTGAGACTTATTTAGTTTCAATTACGTGTCCTGCATTTACGTTAACTAAATATCCTTTTCTTTTTTTGCAGGTAAGTTAACTTAAAGGGTAATACAATCATCATTCAACGTGCTAAGATTCTTATCTTTTACAAGGTAAGGATTTAGTCAAACTGTTCGCGATGGTCGCTTTTTACGATACCTATGGGTAGAATTTGGGTGATGCTAGTCTAAGCCCACATCACACAGCTGGGATATATTCATCCAGAGAATAGGCAGCAGCGATCCCTGTGAATACAACAGCTTGCACTGCGCTTGCTAATCCGCATACAAAGCGTGGTGACTATTGCAATTTTCCTCGAATGTCCACTGTTGAATATGGGCCTCTCCCATATTCAACAGTGGACTTTTGAATGTATGTACTCGCATTATTTTCTCAATAAAATTATGGATGATTCAAAGATTAGATCGGTCTGTTGATCATTGGTTGTATGATAATTACGTGAAAATGGGTTAATTTAAGAACCTACACAAATCCATAACTTCATATATACTTACCCATTATAAGTGTCAGTCAATGGCTACATCACTCACCCTCGGCACATATAATTTGCTGACGCTACCTAAAGAGAGGGCGCGCCAGTCAGGCGCCGAGCTTCAAGCGGGGCGGTCGTTGCTGACGCTACTTTAAACATTTAAACCAAACACGAAAAATGTAAATAAAAAAATATACTCAACTCGTAAAATATGAATAAATAAAAAGTAGTTCAGTGTCGTGATATAGTTGTGTAGTGAAATTAAAAATATAAATAATAGTGTTTTGTGTGAATAGATAAGTGATTTAGAGTCTAAAGCTGGTATTTTTGTAAGGTTAATGAAAAAACATACCTTTCTACTAGGTTTCTTTGTGTTTCGATTCTTTCATTGTCAATAAGCAAAAATATTTAAGCTTTTCATTCAACAATTTTAAGAATATGTTGCTTTTTTGCAATCTTAACACACACATATACAGGGTGTAAAAAAATTTACTAAGAATATTTTAAGGGGTGAACCAGTACGTGAAACTGAACAACTTTCCCCAAGGAACATAGGTCGAAATATGAAAAAAAAAATTGGCCCTCCCATACAAATTATTCCGGCCGGGTAACACACTAAGTATGGGAGGGTCAAATAATTTTTTCATATTTCGACCTATGTTCCTTGGGGAAAGTTGTTCAGTTTCACGTACTGGTTCACCCCTTAAAATATTCTTAGTTAATTTTTTTACACCTTATATATACTGTCATTTAGTTCACAATCACACCAATCACCAATCGACGAAAGATTCAATGAACCCTGGTTTCAGATGATGATTAGAAGTAAATAGTTATCCATTTTCCATCTCCTTCAAATATTTTGAAAACCTATTTTACCCAAGTTTTATCGAAACGCACCTCTCACTTTGAAATCATTTTACAACAAACTTAAAATTGCGTAGGTATTTTCCTGTTAGAAAAAAGTGTGTGTAATTATTTCGGATTTACAAAATAGCTGAAAAAGGTAGTAAAAGGCCCACTTGTTTCACGACAAGGGTAGAATGAATCGGCCAAGTGGCAAGCCTGTTGCATAAAATATATTTTCTTTTTTTCCTAACTGCAAAAATTTTGACTTTTCGTTCTTGAAAAGAGGCAGTACTTGCTTTAGTAAACTAAAAATGTGTCTGCAAAGGAATTAGTAATCCTAACAATTCATATAATTTAGTTACATACTTGGATAGTTTAGCAATTAAATTGTTTATTTTATACAATTCTAAGATACGTTTAGAAATTTAACAATTGTGTTATATTTATGATAAGTGCTTTTAATATCATTTATGTAAAAAGGTATTAAGGTTCAATATAATTCAGTGAAAATATCTTTAGCGTGAGTTCTACTCGTAAAACTGAACAACTTTTTCCAATAACAATATGAAAAAAAAATGTAACTACATACAAAAAATTCAAAAAATGTGTCACTTTGTTTTTTATTATAATTTATATTATATTTATATATTATTTATAATATATTTTTATATAAATTTCTATGTTTATTAGAAAAATATGTTCAGTTTAAAGAGTAGAATTCATCCTAAAAAATTTGCACTGAATATAATAGGACCTTATATTTATCAACTTGAAGACAGCAGTTGCACTTGTTAACAATAATGAACTCTACTTTTTACAACCTGCCTTACTAAGGCCACGAATTACCTCATTTTGTGCTAAGGTTCTTATTAATACCAAACACCTAAAATTAAAACTCTTCAAAGTTTTACTACGAGTAGCTTTTTAAAGCTCAATTGCCCGAACATTTTTCCCTATAATTTCATTTTTGCCCTTTTTTCGACATAAAACAACAAGCTTTGAGCCACTAACGATGTTGTTCTGGGCGAAATTTGATCAGCATAACTTTGGTTTGTTGGAAAAACTCTGATAAATCTGTTTTCTATTCCAGTAGGCTTACTTTTTTCATAATCCAGACAACTTTACCATGTATATTTTTTTCGAAATACGCACACACACATGTCACGCCTTTAATCCCATGCGGGGTAGGCTGAGCGCAAATGGCCACAAAAAACGGCCATTAACACCACGTCTGACAAATATTTGAGGATCATTCGGAAAATTGTGTAGCGACAGGTTGTCAGCCCATCGCCTAAAATTGCAATACATACCTTCGAGTACCTTAGTCGCCTCTTACGTCTCCCACGGGAAAGAAATTGGTCGATGCTATTCTAAGTCGGCATCACACGGCGGCTTTTTCGAAATATAACAAATATTTTGGTTCTCCGATACAAATCTTGTTGCTGCTTGAGTGATTTTGTATGGGAGGACGAAAGTTGTTCAATTTTACAGCTAGAACACACGCTGAAAAAATGTACAATCATTTCCTTTACACACTGTAGATTGTCGCTCTGCACGATCCCAACCACCACAGACATACTATTATGTATTCTGTGCCACAGATAAAATCGCGTTTTGAAGCCAAGAACTTAGATTTTTTGATCTCCCGATGAAAAGTCCAACATATAAAATATACAACATCCATGGTCTACATGCGCCCTATCAATATTCAAAGGGCTGTCCCTTACACTCCGTATTTGAACAATAATTTTAATCCAACATTTTAATTTAAATAATTTTATCCCATGCAAGTACCGAATTGCGCGGCAAACCCACTTAATTTTATACAAAATAAATTTTCTTGCACCCACATCCGAAGTTCAAACAAATTACCTGATTGATGTACAACATATTGCAACATATTTACAAAGCTGTCAGTAAAGTATAGAACATTGTGAAGCATGATCGAGTAGAGATAGGTCATCCATTACCTGTGTTTAAGACATTATAACAAATTTATTTGTTTAAAACCGTTGTAGCAAAGTTTAGACATATAAAGCAAACTCTTTTGGATGAGACTAGCAACAGCTTATTTTAATAATTTAATGAAACAAAGTTATTTGGCCGTATGATGCCAGCTTAGAGTAGCATCACCCCATTTTTTTCCGAGGCGATTGTAAGAGTAAAGACTAAAGCACTCGAGAGTTTCATGTGTATTACAATTTAAGGGGATATGCTGGCATCCTGTCATTATAATGATACACGATTTTACTGAAACAGCCCTAAAATATTTGTCAGACGATAGCGATCATATGTTGCGGCCGTTAACGCTCTGCCTACCCCGCAAGGAATAATAACGTAATATGTGTATTTATATTCATAACATAACATACAACAGTTTCATCTTAGCCGGGAGTTGAACCCCGAAATAATGAGATGTTGATGAAATCACAGTAGCCACTGCTGCAGCCATTGCGAGTAGATCACACTCCACAAGCTCCTCAAGCAACCGACGCCCCCGCCGGCGGGGGCGCGGAGGTCCCTCATTTGCTCCCCACTTTGGGAACTACCGGCACGTGCCGGGTAGATTCAGTCCAATACGTTCTTCCCAGAACAACTCGTTAGCCCAATCGCGCCCCAAAAAATAATGAGATGTTTCTGTTCATGCATCACCGAGATACCAACATTTGTCGATTAGAATTTTTGTGTCTTTGACACCTCGTAAGCAAGTTTCAACGAAATGGACAACTTCAGTGACGATTTAAATATTATGGCACTAACTTGGTTTCATACTTGATCCATGTGAATCACCTCAAATAGCATTAAATAGTATGTGAGATTATTTGAACGGTGATGAATTTGTTTCCTGTCTGGTTATGACATTACAGGTTTACCACCTGGTTGTCCCTAAAAAAATGGTTTCGTGTTTCGGAGGATACGTTAAACCATCGGAGCAAAAGTCCAATAAAAGTAAGTTAGTAAGTAAAAGGTTAAAACGCTTATAAAAATTTATATACTGATTTCGGTAGCTTAATTTACGGAACAGTATTCTGCTGATCGCAATTCCAAACAAAGCAATATGTGTTGAATTATATTATGTGAAACGTAAACAAAACTTTCATAAAACAACCATTTATGCCAGACATTATCGCTCGTCCAAACGCAGACAACCTTGAGTCATACAAGTTCATACAAACTCGGCAGAAATATTGACCGCCCGCGTGTTCATGATCTGTAAACATAATCATACACACATAAGCTGTTGATGGAGTATAAACTGTTGTTGATAAATAAAACTTTCTGCATCTTTTAACCGGCAAATCAGAAAACCCGATTACATATTTTGAGTTGGGCAGCCTATTTGTTAAGGCGGCGCCGTGCGAAATCCGACCGTCCAGTGGCGCCCTCCCATGTATTTTGATAATTTCTTAAAATCTAGGACAAATATCAAAAATCTAAGACGGAAAAATTGTTGTCCTATAAGATAAGTTTATTTTAAGGTACAACAATAAGCTTTATCACTGAAAACGGAAAACGGTGGCCACCATTTTCCGTTTTAGTGATTTAAAATTTAAAAAACAAGGAAAAGCTCATTGTTGTACCTTAAAATAAACTTATCGTATTGGACAACAATTTGTCCTTCTTAGATTTTTGATATTTGTCCTAGATTTTAAGAAATTATCAAAATACATGGGAGGGCGCCACTGGACGGTCGGATTTCGCTCGGCGCAGGCTTAAGCTCTATTTCATACACTGCAATCGCATTGGCCGTGTGGTGCCGGCTTAAAATAGCGCTACCCCATTTTTTCCCGCGGTTGTCGTCAGAGGCAACTTAGAAACCTAACCTAAGGGTTTCATGTGTATTACAATTTTAGGCGACAGGCTGACAACCTGTCACTATAGTGATACATTACCATATGACAAATTACCCTTAAGTATTTGTCAGACGAGGCGATAGCGATTATGTTTTATGGCCGTTAACGCTCTGCCTACCCCGCAAGAGATAAATGCGTAATATGTGCTTGTGTGTGTGTTTAATCTTTATATGGATAATTTGTTAGTTAAGTATCAAAAATGATACATCTAGTTAATGATATCACAAAGTTACTCTTATGTAATTTAGCCTGTTTTTTATCTTTTACTTTTCTATTTCATTTAAAACAACACATTACAATAAATTAATTCACTTACATGATTGCCTTACCTACTTAGCTATTATAAACTTTCAAGACCTGTTTTACATGTGACAAAATTAAAGAAATGACTTTCATGCTACTTTTGATGTAGTCCATTTATAGCTACATTAATTCAGTGAACTCATTTCTTTTAAAAATGGCTTTTATATTTTTATTTCAACGATGCTTAAATACCAGCTATAAACTCCAACAGCAGTTAACCCGGCTACATGGACAATAAAACGTATACTAAACTTTATAAAAGTCATATAAAAGGAAGAACGTAGGTCCTAGAGTTCAGCCCTGTGGTGCTTAAATTAAATAAAGGCTCTGAAATTTAGTACTTACGTTTTTTGGTGCACAGTTATCATAACCAAAAAATATTACTATTAAAAGAACATATGTTAATGAATATAATTATCTAAAGACATAATTTGAATAAAAAAAGTAATAATGGCGTCATCGAACGGCAAGGACAGTGCCAAAATGACAGCTTCAATAGACAGTTTAAAGCTATCAAGCAAAGCGACGTCTAGAAATTCATCAAAACATGCGTCATCAGAATCGATATTGTCTTCGAAAAAGGAGAAGGATTCGATTCAAATGCAAGAGTGCAAGAAGAAACTGTTGGGGATGGAACCGCAAGTGATAATAAGGGATGACAATGTGGTGCTGAAGTCGCCGCCGCAGAAGAAGATCATCATGCCGCCAACAGTCAATCCAGAGGTAAAAAATTGTTAACTAATTTCTAGTAAAATGATGACAAGCAGTTCTTGCTATTTCTTTGTTTCAGTAGTGGCGTTAACCAAGGTCAATACGGCAGCTTGCCGTGTAGTGCCGGTTAGGAATAGCATTACCCCAATTTTACCTGTAGGTGTCGTAAAAAGCGACTAAAGAATAATCGCCCAGAGAACGACCAGCAGCATTCCCTGTGAATGCAACATCTTGCATTGCACTCGCCAATACGCCCATGTTTAGTCCAGCAGTGTACTGTTGTGGATGTCAATGTAATGTCATGAGATAATTATCCGGAAAAATTACTAATAAAAGTTATTTTAACCATTTCGTAATTGGATTCTGTGATTTCTAGGGCACCTCAAGGCTCAATCGATATATTTGATGGTAGTGAGTGCGTAACACACATTAATTTTAGGTCAAACCATTTTCTAGTTTAAATACCTAAACTTTGGCATAATGGAGATTTAATACGGCCGCGCATAATTTTATTCTAAACCTATTTTCCATTTTCAAACGGTACATGGCTGCATCCATCATCCTCTAATGGGCTTTTCTAACAATATAGCAGAAATTTAACATTATATTTAAAAATATTTCTACAACCTCTATATTTTTTAAGATTTTTCGTATTAGATTTCAACGTATCATTGAGCTGAGCCAACTTTTATGATTTTAAAGTTATGCATGCTCTATACATTGACCTAATTGGCAAGAGCTGGTGTAATAAAGCTAGTGAACAGGCTTCATTTATTTAAGCGTAGTTTGCAGATAGTTTGATACATGATACAAAGGCTAACTTAGCTTAAATAAGCGCTGTCACCTTCCATAGGTTTCAAAAAGGATAGGAGATATCTAAGGCCTTTCATGTTAAAAAAATTCGATGGGTTTTTCGACATTTCTCATAAATTTGGTCGCCATTGTTTTCAAAGTCATATTATAATAGTCTTGCGTCAAGACTTAGTTGTCTTCTATCCTTTCTAAACCTATTTGCTAGAAAGTGACAGCACTAATTTAAGGAAGGTAAGATAGTTCATTTTCCGAATTGAGACCAATATGATTTGTATTTTCAGTTCCGTATTTTCCTTTTTCGAGGACAACTACATTTGTTTTGGATGTATTGTTTCAAAAGGGGTCATCCCTATGGACATAACTATAAATAGTTTACATACCCTAATGACAAAATGGATTATAGAGGATGATAATAGCTTTACTGTCCATTCGCAGATTATTTAGGATTAGACTAATACTGCTTTCTGTGTACCATCTGGCGAGAAATAGCTGTTGGTAACATGAAATGGTAGTTTTGATAACTATCATTTCGTATTTTCAGACAGTACCCACTAATAGATTTTTTCAATGCTTAAGGTTTTTTAAAACCTTTTTGAAGGAAAGTGACAGTAGGTACTTTTTTAATTTAATTTAAGATATATTACCGATTTGACACCATTGTGGCTCTGACCGTGGAAGCTCAGTCGCTAGAGCGATGGAAAGTATTTCACAGTCCCGAGTTCAAATCTGGATGCACTCAAAATTTTTGATTTGCAATCCACAACATTTCATTTTACGTTTGATACAAAAGATATATATATCGTTTAGAGTGTTTGGGATGCTTATTAAGATACACATATTTTCATAATTTTTAATGCAATATTTTATGAAATTTTTTGAAAAGTTGTAAAAACTTCCAAAGTTACCATGAAAAATCCTTTACTTATAGTAGAAAAAAAACAGTGGAGAAAACTTCATTCATTCATCTGTCAATGTCAATCAGTTTTTTTTAAATAAAGGTCATATAAGTGGTAGGCAAACGAATTTTGTTTTCAGCAGCCTAGTTGTTGGAACTAAACTATAACTTTTAAAAATTTAAAATCTCTGATTATGAAACAAAATAAAATAAAAAGAACTTGCCCTTTATTTAATGATGCGATGAACTATCTATTAAAAATATAATAGAGTCTTGTTAGAAATTTGAAATGTTGTGGATTATTGTCTTTTATAAAATAATGCGCGAGAAAAAATACATAAACTTCCATAGGACTCTGTTTACTTACCGTTACAGTTACAACTGGCAGTAATTTGGAAAACATAGAACAGGAGAAGAAATTACCGAATTGACACCAATGACAAACTTATCGTTCTCTTGATGTTCATCTCAAAGACGCAATCATTGCTTTTACAATTTTTTTGTGACATATCGAGGTATTTATTTTGTTAATAACATACATATATCACGCCTTTATCCCTTGCGGGGTAGGCAGAGCGTTAACGGCCGTAAAACGGATAATATCACCATGTATGTAGCCGTCAACGACTTAACAAAAAAAGTTTTCTCTTCATACAAACAATCTATCAGAATGTCCGGTGCCCAAGTTACTAGTATTATCCTAAATTTAAATTTGAAACTGCAAATTCATTGAAATATAAGTTACAATCAAAGTAATGGAAAAAAGTGCCTGAAAACGGCTACTTTTGGTATTAATTGCCATGACTTTAATTACAGCGAATATTTTATTGAGTTTGCAGCTTCAAATTTTACATAAGGATAATACCAAAAACTTGGGCACCGGACATTCTGATAGATTGTTTGTATGAAGAGAAAACTTTTTTTGTGAAGTGGCGCCACCGTCGAGGTCGTTGACGGCTACACTCACCTTAATAACTGTACGAAAAAAGTAATATTTGGACCCATCATGGGACAGTTCAATGGAACTAATAAGAATAAAGGAAAATGGGTAATTGGACCTACTGCTAAAAGTACCCTACTTTGCGGGGCCGTAGAACTCTGTTAAACCTATTAATTTAAAGTCGTGAGCCGTTTTGAGGTTTAAGTAAACAAAGTTGTTGACCCCACAAAAATAAAATCACATCTATAAGCTCTGAAACTTTTAAAGTTGATGCTGTAATAGTGTGGCCAATGTAATTATTAAGGTGCGCATTTTGGTAAACTTTATTCCTTTAGTTATTTAAATCTTTATAGATCTGTAATAATAAGGATTTTAAATAAAGATTATTACGTGCATCGATCCATAAAAAGGATGTTTGGCTACGATTCTGCACGCAAGTTTCATTGATACTTGCGTTATGTACCCGCCCTAGTTGATAGTGATACGTTTTCTAGGCCTTATACCAACAGTTAAATCTTTGTCAGAAAGAGATTATGGTTACGAAGGTTATTGCCGTGTGATGCCGGCTTCTAATAGCATCACTCCATTTCTTTCTAGTAGGTGTCGTAAGAGGCGACTGAGGGACTCGAGGGTTACACGTGTTTTGCAATTTTAGGTGATGGGCTGACTATAGCGATACACAATTTTCTGAATGTGCCTACAATGTTTCTCATTTACGATCTGCCTACCCCGCGATGGATAAAGGCCTGATGGGTGTATACAATTTAACAACAGGTCAAAATATCGCCCATTCCAAAACTAAAAAAAAAACTATGATGCTAATACATTATATTATGACTGAATGGTCTTTTAATTAATTTCTTATCCACTAGTAAACATACATTATACGATATTTAAAGTCAAAATGAAACAAAATAAAAATGCTCTTTTCAGTTTAAACTACCATCAGACTACCGTCATTTCATTTTCGAGCCAACACCCCAAGGGATGGTTTCTAAGCCTTTTGTTTTCCTACAGCATAAGAAGACAGTTGAAGTTGAAAGCGACTGAGTAGAGATTTTGCTGTTTCTTTCAAAGACATAATTGTTTCTTTAGAGAAATATAATAAAAACTCCTTTGTGTAATATGAGTACTTGCATTCTGTCAAGTCGATTGTTTCAGAGTCGAATGCAAAATATTGTCTCCGAATAGAATGTTTTTATTGAATTCGTGTGGGACACCAAGTCGTTCAATGAACCCATGAACCCTGGCGTGAGATTTTTTTAAATGTTTTTCTTATTTTCGTGTGGGACACCGAGCCGTTTAATTAAATAAAGAACCCTGGTGTCATAGTTTTTTAACCGCCTCCTAACTACTAGAAGGCCTCTCATATGGTTACGTAATGACCACCGTCTATGTAATCATAGACAGCAAACTGAACTCTTAACGTGTCCTCCAAAGGACGGAACCATAATTTTTTAAAAAACATCAGCTTTAACCTGCAATATCCTAACCATACTGGGAAAATGAAAGTCAACTATGCCCCACCGAGAATCAAACCCGGTAATTTTTTTTTACCCCGCAATGGATTATACGTGTGATTTGTGTGTGTGTGTGTGTTTGTGTTGCAACCCGCAAACAACCTCTTAATGTACTGCACAAATGTACTATTATGCACTCACAGTGCTATATTGTGTTAATTAATGAAAATAATAAATTGAAAGAATCTTCGCGCTGTGATCTACCGGCGCTTCGACTGACACTTCCAAATCTTCAATCTCTTGGTACTTTTCTCAAAGCGACGTACAAGCAACATCTAGTATATAAGTTATTGTAATGAATACTACAGTGAACGCGTACTGCACAAACCTAGATGTGACCTAATTCCATGTCGCACTAGCCCGATAGTTTTCAATCGACCATAGCCAAGCCATTAAGGCGTTTCCCCTCTTGTTGTCCGTCGCTGCGTATTTTTAACGCACCGCATGCGTCTGACAGGCGAAAGAAAATGAAAATACGGCTACGGTGCGTGGATACATCTGTCACTTCGTTTGACAGACGCAGCTGTAAACGCCTTTGTATCTGTATTTGCCGTGTGGTGCCGGCTTAGAAAAGCATCACCCCATTTCTCACCCATGGGTGTCATAAGAGGCGACTAAGGGACTCGAGGGTTAGTTGTGTATTACAATCAGCCACTATGGCTATACACAATTTTCCGAATGACCCTCAAACTTTTGATATAGGCGTGATTTATGTATGTATGTATGTATGTATCTGTAAACGTTTTTGTATGGGACTAAGATTGAAATTCGCAATTTCCTTTAGTATGACATACGCATGTGTTTCGAGGCGTTCAAAATGCGCAGCGACGGACGAGAAGTGGGAGACCCGCCTGTGACCGAAGGTTTCGGTTCATTATTGCGTACAAACAACCATTCAAGTTGTCCACAGAATACCAAATAGTTACCGAATACAGCAGACCTCTCTTTCAGGTTCGAATTTCTCAATTTTCTTTACAGACAATTGGAGTTTTTCTGTTGACAATTCTGAATGTCAAACCAGAGGGCACTGTGCTAAACTGAAAATTTGACGTTTCAATATGGCTGGCGGCAGCTAAAGTTTTGTCTCAGGTTCCGTTTCACGTTGTGTTCGTTACTCATTCATTTCTTTTAGTTTGATTTGCTACAACATAAACTTGTCGTCTTGCTATTATATTGAGTGTCATTCATGAAAGCAAACAAAAAATCTATAAGAAATTTAGAACGATTACATAAATACAAAATAAAGTAATACAGATTTTCATGTTAAGGAACGTTATTTAATTTAAGGTGAGCGCCCTCTACATGACACTCGAGAATCTCTGGAAAATTTCCCATTGCCATTTTCTCCTTAATGTAAGAAATCTCTTTATTTTTATTAATATAAAGTTTATCTTTACTTTGCATGACAAAATTCACGTATCACCAAGCCACCTCGTTTATCATTTAAGGGATAAACTTATACTGGTTTCAATAAAATTACCAGTATAGGTTGATCCTTGAAATACCTAACCTCAATCAAAACCTGAAAGTGTCACAGTCCCAAGTATTCTGGTTGCCTAATATTGCATTCTCTTTGTGAGCTGGAGCCTGTAACTCTTTTTACTTGATAGAGTGTAGGCGTACAATCAGAGCACGTATATTTGAAACAGTGAAAATTTGATTTAGTTGTTTACGTAAGCAGGAATAAAGAATTGAATTGAGTTCGTCCATACACGCTCTGCCTTTCCTGCAAGGGATAAAGACGTGATATATAGATGTATGAAAAAGCATCACCCATCATTATTTTATATGCTTAGTCGTCGAAATTGACTCAAGTACTTACCTGAATAGGTATTTGTTTTTTTTTATATCATTTCACTATTTTTATATATTTGAAACATTGTAAATTTGATTTAGTTGTTTAATGCTGCACAAACAAGTACAAAAATTTTTCTTGTATAAGATAAGTACGTTTTAAATAGGTACAATATGTATTATAGTTATGAGGCTGGAACATTTCCTAAACTAAGAATGAGAATTCCTGTATCTTAGGTAAATGGATAGGCAACATAACCATTCTCTAATGAAATCTACTATACAATATAATATAAATAAACTTAAATAAACTATACAATATTTTAATCTATAACTCATCACAAAGTAGTGCAAATTTAAACAATCATGATGCATGCAATTAGTGTCTAGTATAAAGCTTTTTAAGGACAGGGCAGCAGGCAGGATTTGAACCTGCGACTTTAGTCGACCAAGAGGCGACGCCTCTTCCATTTAGGCTACCGCGGCTCATCCATTGCCCACAAATATTGCAAGTGTATCTTGGTGCCAATAACGCGTGCCACGGCTACATCTACCGGGTTAGTTTTTTAAGTTATACCCAGTTTTCTAAAATTGTTTACCCAACACGGGAAGTATTTAAAAAATTTGATATTCTGTATAGCTTTTATAAAAAAAGGTTCAAAATTCGTATCCACTGTCGCCTTTTTTAACCACTTCAACATAGTAAAGCCTCTATTTTTAAATTTTGTCACGTACAAAATAATTCATAGGCGACCCTTCGGTATATCTAACATTATATATACTTACACAGTACTTTTCTGGAGCTCGTTTCATTATCGATGACCAATCGTATAACTTCGCAAAACTTGGGGTAAATTCGAGAAAGTTCCACCCTAAGGGAAATTTTGTCCCAAAAGCAGCATCGGGCGTGCGAAGTTTAGGAAATGATAAAGAAAGATTTGCATTTGAATTTTCCAAAGAGAATCGCGTGGCTGCTAAATAACTTTTTTTTAATCTATGTAGTTTTGTCAATTAATTAAATTTGAAATCGTAGCTATGTTGAGTATGGCAATGTTTAAATAATATAGGTACCATACTTTTATTTACAGAAGTATGAAGTTGCGTGTGATACCGGCTCAGAATAGCATCGCCTCATTTATTTCCCGTGGGTGTCGTAAGAGGCTACTATGGAAACTTGGCATTTTAGGCGATGGGTTGACAACCTGTTACTATGGTGATACACAATTTTCTGAATGACCCTCAATTGTTTGTCAGACGTGGCGTAGTTTTTTTTTAAATTTGCAAAATGTTCATAAATTGTATACGTAACACGGGAAGTGTTTTAAAATTTGGTATTCAAGACGTGGCGTGAATGTTCATTTTTACTGCCGTTTACGCTCTGCCTACCAACATATATGTAAGTATGTTAAGTGTAATAATGGATTTTCAGCATGACTACTATACTGTTTGTAATTGTTTAATGTAAATTCTAACCATAGAAATTTACTCACCTTTGATCTGCTTGTAACACCTCCCTCGTAAATTATTACTGCGTTCATTAAATATTCCCTAACCGCAGCCAACCTTACAACCTCTGAATCTGACAACTGAAATTCAGTACGGTGTAGAAATTCAGTGACACGCTACAGTGATTCCTTTACCGGAATAAATTAATTGTAAGCTTGAAATAAGTACAACTTGTACATAGGATATTAGTAATTTAACTACAAGTGTAGCATCCATTGTCATGTTTTATATAGGTTTAATTCTTTACTGATGCTAAACTAAACAACTTTCTCTAGGAAAAGACTTGACTTTTTTAACAAGGTGGCTGGTAGAGACTGGATGGCGAAAACAAGATATCGTTCCCCATGACGTATCCTGAGGGAAACCTTCGTCCAGCAGTGGACTAGAATAGGCTTATGTGATGTGATGTAGACTCGATTCTGAATTACCGTCTAAAATCGGTAATATGTTATGGCACCGTCACTTTCATTTAAACAGGGTTACTAAAGGATACTAGGGTAATTTAGGGGGTTATCGGCCAATCTTGCGAATTTTTGACTTGAAGATAATATATTTGTATCAAATATTTAGACGAGGCTAAAGCATAAAATGATTTTGAAATCAGTAGATATTGTAGTTTTAGTTTAAAACCCCCCTATTATTCAAAAATGCTTTAAAAATAAATAAAACGATAAAATATCTGAAATGAGCGAATTAGGGGGTTATCGGACAGAACATTCAGTTTTCGCCCGCTAAAACAACTACTTTTCGGCCACCATGTAATGCGTTGAAAAATAAGTCTTAGTGCTGTCAAGTAAGGATGGGTTTTCAATAAAAAATTTACATGATCATTTTCTTATTCAATATTTATGTTTTTGCCATAGTTCAATACATGATAAGCCATTATTAATAATCAAAACTAAGTAGAAAATAATAATCTGCTTCGTAAAATCTTCTTAAAACAAAACTTACTAATAAATTGTAATAGTAACACTAATAAATATATGGCCGGAAACCAAAAAAAAGGTTTTTGGTTCCCGGCCACATTAGTAAACTCTATGCCGATAACTAAAATGTACAAATTCAGCTGTCGGCCGTCATTTTCAAAATATTTTAAAGTTTATTTATTTTAAATTCTTGTATGAAAGTGCATGGCCGCCTGTTAACTAAACCGTTGCCTTTGGATATTAGAACGCTTGAAATTATATAAAACGTCTGAAGCTCTTCAAAATGTAATGAAAAATAGGATGTAAATTGAATGTTTATTAGCTAGCTATCGACCAGTAGGCCGATAGCTAAATTTCCCCGAAAATTGCTTCTAGTTATCCGGACATCTAATTTTAATGCTAAATATTGAAAATTTCAAGCTTTTTAATGAAATTAACATAAATTAGAATCACAAATAGTCACACTATGTCAATATTTATATCCAATAAATTATAAACAACGCTGTATCTTACCTCGAAAAATGCATAGCTCCAAGATTTTTTCACTGTATGTGCACACAACCGAACTCGCAAATTTTAAGAGGTCAATTGACGAGACACTGGAGCAGTTATAATGCTAACTAATTAAAATGTGATGGGAATAGTCGAAAAGTTTTAAAAGACACTGACTTTTCTAATAATTTACTTAAAGTTTTCATCTTCGGCGCAAATAACTGGGCCGTGTCCGATAGCTACTGGTGTCCGGTCAACCAGCTAAATTACCCTATTATAGTCATAACAAATTTAATGCATACCATTAGTCGGAATGTTTAGAAACATCTTGTGCTCCATTATCAGAATATCACTCTGCTAAAATTCCTAGAAAACCTCATTAACATCGAGACACACCTTTGTGGTGTGTTTCCTTGCTTTAGACATAACTCGATAGCGAAAACTCAAGACGGGCTTGTGATGAAGAACAATAATTTTCCTCAAGAAACATAGGTCGAAATATGGAAAAAATATTTGAACCTCCCATACAAAATTGCCGATCAGCTGATAAGGGTTTTTATGTTTATTCTTGACATATTTCGACCAATGTTCCTTAGCAAAAGTTGTTTCTTTTCACGAGCCTGTCTTCAATATCAGTCACAAATAAAATTTCACCCTATATTAAGCTGCTGCAGCAGTGGCTTACGACTATTGATGATGATAATAAAAATAGTGTTTAAGGATCCCTGAAATGGGTAACTTGGAATGCTGCTGATGTTACAGCGCACATGACACCTGTCTTATCGATAGCGTACAAGTCTCCGGCTGATACGCTGCGATACAATTCGCACTGTTTATATGAAAGACCATCACGCAAAGCTTTAAGTCACTGATATTGAATAGAGTTCTAGTCTTTTCTTTTTCGTGTGGGACACATAGTCGTATAAGTATATTTACGACCGGATGAACCCTGGTGTCAGAGATTTTTCATCCGCTAGTAGTAGGTCTCTGACATAGTTTTGTAACGACTGCCGTCTAAGTAATCATAGACAGTAACAGGGACCGACAAAACACAGAACCATTTGTATTTTCGGACAATCAGGTGGTTCAGCATGCATTACCCATCGACTGGTTATGAATTCACAAAGAAATAAATATCAACTTTGTAAGTGTCCCACCGAGAATTGAAACGCAGACAGTCGCACTACCACTGCGCCACATCGGTCGTCATTTAGGAGGAGTTCTAGTAATCTTAATATTTTTAAAACATTTACATCACTATATGAACCTGCATACATACAAATTAGATAGTTATTTTGTTACGATCCTGTGGATCACACAAACCAAAAACTAATCTATCCCCTGTCGGTTTTACGAGGCGTTTATAAATTTAAATCGGCCCCTAATCTAATAAGCGGGTCGGGATGGAAATTGAATCCCTAAAGTATCTATTGGGATAAAAGTAAAAGGCATTCTCGCTGAAAAAAGGTTTAGACAAGTTTTTCTTATTGTTTTACAAAGTTTATAAGTATTGACTCTTGCCGTCTTTGTTTCGCTGGCGTAATATGGTATCTTCATGTGGATGTACTTAACTTTTTAATGTTTATCATATTCAATATAAAAATAAATATGTGTACCAGGAAACGAAATAAGAAGGCAGCATCAACAGACTAAGCTTTTATTGATTTAGCATAAGTCACAATACGTGCGGAAAAGCTATGACGCCCCCCCGGGAATCCGTTGCTCTGCACAACACTTGTATGCGTAAGATCTTCAATAGTTTACTACTAGAGATAGTCGGGGTACCCACTGCTCTATGTTATCATACAAGAAATCCATGGTCACTCAGGTTACTTATGCAATCTTTATGAACATTACGTTAGCTTGTTTCAAAACACTAGTGGTGCCATCTTTTGAATGACGATGAACACATGGTTTTACACAGGTTTTACCTAAAAACTAAATGCCATCGAACTTACTTATGATAAATTTTGATAATATGCAAATTTCGATACTACCAACTTTTAAGGGCCTCACCTCGCCAGCTAGGTCAACACATTTGGTGTGGAAGGTCAATATTTTTTATTTCTGATTCATAATTTGATCCTAGGACAAAGTTTTTAGTTTTCCTTTTTTGCGTGTCGTGGCATTACGAATTTGACCATTTCATTATTTAAGACAAACTCGCTGCATTGGCTTAAAACGAATGTATTTTATTAAATGAATGAATATAAGGAATTGTAACGTTATAAAATAATAAATTGTAATATAAACATATGAAAATAATACATACATACATACATACATAAATCACGCCTCTTTCCCGGAGGGGTAGGCAAAGACTACTTCCTTCCACTTACTACGATCCTGGCATACTTCTTTCGCCTCCTCCACATTCATCAATCTCTTCATGCATGCTCGTCGGTTTAGGGTACTCTTGACCTGACCTTTTTTTAGCACGTCCCCGATTTGATCGAGGTACGTTCGTCGAGGTCTTCCCCTTCCGACGTTCCCATCCACACTTGCCATATACACCTGTTCCGTTAATCTTCTTTCGTTCATCCTCTCTACATGACCAAACCATTTAAGCATACCCTTTTCTACACCAGTCACTACGTCTTCTTTTATACCACAACGTTCCCTTATCACGCTATTCCTTATCCTGAAAATAATAAATTGTAATATAAACATTTGACTATAATTTTAAATTGGCAAGAGATTGAAAAATTGGCAAGGGCCAGTCGGGGCGCCGGTAGCTCAGTTGGCAGAGCAGTGGGACGGTACCTGAATGTTTATTGTATAATTTTATGACACTGTTGAAAATTTGCATGCCCTGACTTGGGTAAACATGATGTACTTACATTTTGAATGATTACTTTGACACCCTAACTACCATGTTACTTGAAAATATATATTTTTTCAAATTTTTTATATGCCCAATATTTTATTACACAAACGGCATTTGGATCGGCTGCCCATAGTTCTAAGTTTAAATCAGGGTATTTTTCGATTTCATTCCGCGACCGAACTATACGCTGATGAGTTTTAACCTAGTTAACGTTTGCATTTTCTTTTCTCCGGAAAATTGCACAAGTTAGCCTTTCTGAAACCGCTTCGGCGGAACAAAAGCGATAATGGACCCGATCCTATTTCATTTAATCGAAACTCAATACGGCGTCCATTTGATTTCATATATTTAAACAATTCAAAAAGATCTAAAGTATAATTTACTTTGACTTTGATCGAGGCTTTTAGATTTTAATTCGTTTTAGTTAATCTTACTTTGATTCATTAATTATTTGAGTGATCTGTGAAAGCAAAGATTATAAGCAATAGCACAAAAATTACGTTTCAGAAACAGTAGGACGACGAAAATGAAATTAAACTAGTTGCGAAGTAGACAAAATGCGGGTTTTTTTTTAGTAATGGGTTAAAAAAAAGTTGAAAAGTTGTTAGCCGGATCAGGTATACTATAAGAAAAGTCTATTTTGATATTTCGACCTATACCATGAGAAGTTCAGAGTAATTTGGCGGAATATAATTTATAGCTCAATCCCTACTATCAGGTACAATAATTGCAGCTTTCAGACGTGGTGATAGCGACTGTATATGTAAGTTAACCAGTCGTAAATAGTAACGATCTGACAAAGGCGTAATATGCGTATACATACATACATAAATCACGCCTATATCCCTTACGGAGTAGGCAGAGCGGTAAAGGCGGATATTAACACCACGTCTGACAAAAGTTTGAGGGTCAATCAGATAACTGTGTATCACCATAGTGACAGGTTGTCAGCCCATCGCCTAAAGTTGCAACACACATAACCCTCGAATCCCTTAGTCGCCTCTTACGACACCCATGGGTAAGAAATAGGGTGATGCTATTCTAATCCGGCATCACAAGGCAATATGTGTCTAAATGTATGTTAAAAAGTACTACTAGAGATAACAGAGGGTCGTCAAAATACCATACTGTTACCATAAAAAAAAACATCTTACAAAATAATATCACCTACTTCGCTTTAATGAGAATCGAACCCCGACCCTTGAATCGAGAGGCCAACGCTATGATATCTGAATGCTCGAGGAAACAATGGCGGCTGTAGGCGATGAGACGAGCATTTATTAATATTCATTCAAGGATCGCTTGAGACGGCGTAGTGTTGGGCTAGGAAACTAGCGATTCGGACTAAGGACGCCCGGGAATATAAATGAGTTAAAATTTCATATAAAATATTAGTAGGATTAAGGAAACGGATCATCGAGTAGAAGTTAAATTGTACTTGGTTCAATACCATAATCGAGTCGAGTCGTCATCGAGTAGAACAATAATTTTACTTGGTTCAATACGCTACAACGTCAAAATGAGGAGGCTAATCTAATCATATCACTGTCCTGAACTTGCTTCAAAAAATTGCTTCTTATGAATGATATCAATCTGTATTTTTTTCATTTTATGAATATTTGTGAAGAGCTGGAAAAAAAAGATAAAAGAAGAAGGACACCAAGTCAATGAAAAAAAGAAAGCGCATGAGTTTGCACAACTATTACTCATCACAATAAAACAATTTTAAACGGATTTCAGTTGTGTTTATTTTCCATATTCAACATACTGCAAGGCCTTCTACAGAGGATACAGTTACATTACATAAGCTCCGTTTATTTAAGGATGACCATTAATGTAAACAAACTTTGTATGTAAATGACAGCTCACAACTGTCAGTTTCATACAAAGTTTGTTTACATTATTGGTCATCCTTAAATAAACGGAGCATACATACATTCTGCGTAGAACCCGGACGTTACGTTAGGCAATTAGAAATAGATAACGGTAGAACAAAAATAATTTTGATTTGAAATAATCACGTCTAAATACCCAAGTCATCCGTTACCGTATTCACAGAACTCGAAACGTGGGTATTCTTTTAGAACGGCATCTGTTTTTCTCCTACGGCAAAACTCGTATCTAACATCTCCTCCAAAGTACAAATTTAGCCTTAAGAGAAAAACTTATGCCGTAAACGCAGTTCTCGTGGCCCAACTCCTCGGAAGTGGAATCGCAGCTAGGACACTCATCAGTCCATTTGCTGGAGATAAATGCTGACTCATTGTCATCGCTTTGTGGGGTCCGCTTAATGAACAGAACTGTAGTCTGTAATTAATTTTACTTAAGACAAGGAAAGTACAGAGGAAGAATATTCTTTCTGATGTGAACATGAAAGTATAAATTCAGTGCAAATATTTTAGGGTGAGGTCTACTCGTGAAATTGTGCCACTTTTCCCAAGGAACATAGGTAAAAAATACATATATGGACCTTCTATACAAAGTCCTAGACTAGAGTCAAGAGCAAACCCATAATTACATACATACATACATAAATCACGCCTATAACCCATAATTAATAATAAAAAAAAACTGAAAAGTATTTTTTTTTTTAATTTTACCTATTTTGGTTAGGGAGAGTTATTCAGTTTCACGATAAGAACATGAAGGCTAGGCAATACGTGGAGTGAAACGAAAGACAGGAGGTCAGGTTTTAGAATACACCCAAACTTATGTCTGTTTCACCGTTAAAAGCAATAAAAAAATCTGAGAAGAATTTGCGTCCTGCGGCCTGCCTTAAAATACATAAAAGACTCCGTAGAAGACTTTCGTGTTTCAAGAAGATCTATTATTTATTATATTTTCAAGAATAATAATCATCATGATCATCATTATCATTGGCCACGACATTTTCTCAGATGATTGTTGCAGCGACCGTAATATACTCGTAAATATACAACAATAATGAAAAGTTTTTAAAAAATTTGCAAAATATTCCAGCGCGGGCAGGATTTTAACCTGCAACTTTCGCATTACTAGTGGCGACGCCTCTTCCATCTGGGCTACCGCAGCTCATTCCTTGCCAGTAACGCGTGGCACGGCTTCATCTACCGGGTTAGTTTTGCAACTAATATCCGGCGACTAATTCTATCTTTACAGATTGAATGTAGTCTAAGCGATGAAAACCCGCCATAAATTAAATACCAAATTTTAAAACACTTCCCGTGTTAGGTGTACAATTTTTGAATAGGTACTTGCAAAATTTTCAAGCGCGGGCAGGATTTGAACCTGCGACTTTCGCATTACTAGTGGCGACGCCTCTTCCATCTGGGCTGCCGCAGCTACTTTACTTTTACTTGCCCGCCAATTTTACAAGTGTATTTTATCTATTCAAATACTTAACACCAGCGCGGCAATGTTATTCCAGCGATTTCTAAAATGCGGTGACTATTAGCCTAATTCCACTGGCACCACTCTGGCAGCATGAATAGGTTTTTTAAATACTACTACTAATTAAAGCCCTGTTTTTTCCTGAAAAGTTGGTCCTTTTCATAAGTGCTGAGCTAGAGAGAAACAGCCAATCATTTTGCACTCAAATTTTTACGAGATTGTACGGGGTTGCAATGTCTAACTTAGATATTTTACTAGAACAAGTATGTAGGTATCTAAATAATAGCATAAATATATTTGTTAATAACAAAAATGATGAAATAATATTGATAAAATATTTTAAATTGAGGTTATCTACTTTGTTTTTTTTTCCTAAAGAATATTGCCTGCACGCTATAGCCCTCAATTGCTCTAATAAAAATTCTCGAGAAGTGACCCAGAAAGTTCCTATTTGTCATTAACTTTATAAGATTGATCTAAGTTTGGTTAGGAAGAAGAATTGTCCGTAAGAAAGATTGCTAATTTTACAAAAAATTCAAATAATACAAAGTTAAGTACATTATTGAGAGATACGCTGTAAATTTTTAGGTTATGTGCCAAAACGGTAAATAGGGCGTTTTCACATTGGCCGGTAGTGTCGACGCGTCGACGCCGTCATTATACTTTTATACGTCTTTATGAATGAAATGCTTATCTATGGTTAGGTTAGGTTAGTTTTCATTCGCGCTTGAGTTTAACCGCGTGCACCATCGGCTTGTGTGAGAATCCTTTCATTACCCTTAGACAGTGCAAAAAAAAATCTATCATAAAATGTTTATAGCACTGTATGTACATTTCCATGGCAGCAGAAGTCTATTTTCTTACAATACATTCTTAGATCGGCTAATTTTAAACAATGTTAGCATTGATGAATTTACGTTGCGATGCAGGTGGGCAAACGTACGTTGATTGCTATTTTATTGCCGGGGATCGAACTCGGGACCGAAGAACAAACAAACGCACGTTTTATGTAGTTTCTGGTTTTAGAGTTATTGTAGTTTCGGTGCTAAGATTAGATTAGAAGCGCGCTGAGGTAAACTTTGTAAAGATTGAATGCAGTGCAGTGCCGTGTACAGGGATCCCCCATCGAGGAAGAATTCTAATACGTTTAATCCCTGCAGTTGTCTCTATTGCCTTTTTTTACGGAAAACGTCAAGCTTGCTTTGCTCACAATACGTATTGTAATGCTGTAGTGCAGTGTGGCTTCTCTCTTATTTTTTTAAACCTTCATAAGGCGATGGAAAGAATGTTTCTACTTAAAATTGAACCTTAACTATCCACAATAGATTTCAAAAATGATGAAAAAAATTGTCATGCTCGTTACAGGGTTATGTGAAATGTCGAGCTCGCTTTGCTTGCAATATATTGTACACATGAAGCACTGTGTGTCTCTTCGCTTTCCTTTTTTACACGAATGCCCAACAAAAAAAATGTGTATTTTTTTAGTTCTTTTATGTATGAATGTATATATGTGCGATTCTTTAAAGGACTGAAACTGGTTAATTACTGAACAAATTCGAATAGGAATTGTATCGGAAGAATCTTTACATTATCCTGAGTGGCATAGGCTAGGCTTTATCTCAGAAAGCAGTCGTGTTTTAATTTTTTTTCATTTATTATGCTTGTTATCGTAAATTATCGTAACAGTGCATCTCTTGCCTTTTTTACGTGAAGTGTCAAGCTTGCTTTTCCTACAATGCATATTAGTCTGAATGGGTCAATTACGCGTTTCGCCTAGTGGTAGCCTATGATATGTGTTGTCTAAATCTTACTATACACAAGGACATTGGGACAGACACGGGAAGCGACTTTTATTTATTTACCTACTATACTATGTATGTAGTGATGCTTCATGCACCAAGTATTCGTGACACTAGCGCCACTTGTGAGAATAATGATTATAATGTTTTGCCATACTTCCCACGCTTGGCAGACGGGTTGACAACGCTGCTGCACATTTCCTGAATAGTTTAGTTTAGTTTATTGTCGTGGCGGACACTAAGTCGGCAAACGACCCGCTGAACCCTGGTGTTAGAGTTTTTGAACCACCTACTGCTTTAAGTAGGCCTCTGGCATGGTTGTGTAACGAGACCTTATCACTTAGTTGTGATTTTCGATACCCAAGAGAAGAAATGGTGTAATGCTGTTTCAAGCCGGCATCACACGACATTTGCTTGTACAAATATTTAGCTGTTATATTATAAAAGACGCATAATTCAACATAATTATGTAATTTCACAACAAACTGAAAACATTGTACGGGCCGGTAATAAGAAACAACTTTCCTCAAGAGACATATGTCGATATAATGGAAAATTAATGTTGAGCTTTAATAGTAACTTAAGCTGATCGGCAATTTCGTTTTAGAGGTCCAATATTTTTTTCACATTTCGACCTATGTTCCTTGCGGAAAGTTGTTACTTATTACCAGCCCGTCTTGAGTTTTCGCTATCGGTCACTAGTCCAATCTACACCGAGTCATCCAATGACACGATGAACCCTGGTGTCAGACTATTTCTACTAGTAATAGGCCTCTGACATGGTTGTGTAACGACTGCCGTCTAAGTAATCATAGACAGCACCCGGGACCGACGGCTTAACGTGTCCTCCGAAGCACCCACTATGATGACCCTATATGATAGGTAAGTTTCTGAAATTACCGTCTTGGTCAGGCTTTGTGATTAAGCCACAGTTGTTTGTTCCCGTGACATATTATGCATGTACAATGGTCACTAATGGACGATAATATATACAATTATAACTTGTATTGTATACTATTGTGTAGTTAGTTATACTATTATAGTATGTGCTGTCAACATTGGCTTTTGTATCCCAAGTAAACAGAAATATGACAACAGGAAGCTAAAAGGTTTTCTGAAAGCTTTATGCGACTAAATATGGGACAGCGGTCCTTTTAACCGACTTCGAAAAATTCTGTTACAATTATTTCATACACAGAATTTTAAAGTCGCTTATACAATGTGCATATAATGGGAACCATTAGAATGCAAATATATGTATGCCTATTTCTATTTATTAATATACTCTTGCACTCTGCTCTGTTTTCCATCTTTCTTTTTTCTACTCAAAGCTTGTCTGTAATAGATCGCTCTTAGCAATAAGGCCGCCTATACGCATAGTGAGTTTAATTATTTCCAATATTCTGTTTTCTTACTCTGTTTATCACACGAGGCGTAGCTGAGTGTGACAATAGTTTGACACGAGCATTCTCATGCCTAATGTAGTAGCATACACTATTCTTAGATGTACGCCAAAGTCGATTTTAAGGATAGCGCGAGTCTGGTAGCGTCACCTTTTATGATTGCCGATTTACGTACCAACGTTCTAAAGTACGGCAAAAAACATTCAAATCGTTTTGATTTTCTTTTGTCTCGTCAGGTTCTGAGGTCCCAGCACAAAAATTTTGATTTTAGATGGCAGATTAACATCATTAGTAATCCTGTATCTGGGGCCGTATTCTGATATTTGAAAAGCGTCTCAGTAGTGGTTTAATGAATGTCAGTTGAATGGTTTGGCCGTTTGGTATTCCGTTTACAGTTTGAAGTATAAAAAAATAGAATGGCAAAAGAATGACAACTGAGTTTCGATGACTACATGACAAGGACAAAAAAAATCGAGGCCATAGACGCTGTCATTGGATAAATTAGATATTGATCCGAAAAGAGTCTAATTCAGTGTGACCATACTATAGATACGGTAATTGCTTGCTATAATATTATATTCTATGAACAGTTTTGTTTTGTCTCAATGGAACGAACGTTGTGTTGTGCATGTGCAATAAATTATACAAATTTTTATACATTTTATTATTTTCTGTAAGGGTGTTTATATAAAAGGAAAAGATTTAATAAAAAAAAAACATTTACAAATTTCCTAAAAAGATTTAATACTAAGAATTTTAAATATACCGAAACGGTTGCAACTCAGCATACTGGCACATGTGACACACACTGTGACGCTAATTTTCTGTTATAGCCGGATTGGAGATCGCCTAAAATTACAACAAAAATATTAATATTATATAAATAAGTAATATGTAAGGTGCGTTGGGGTGACATCGAACGAGGTGTAAGATCGTACAAGTGGAATATTTGGCGAACTAAGCCATATTTTTTAATACCGGCAACATTGTGCACGACGCCATTTTGTTGTTGATCGATTGTCAGTTCTCGCTAGTCGCTCCGATGTGATGGACGTGTGTTTCGTGGCAAAAAACAAAACAAGGTAAGTTTTCTAATTTTTTCGTCTGTCCGATCTTTCCCTAAAATTTTTGATTGCGTTTTTCTGTGAAAATATAGCGTTTTTTGTTAATTTGTAAAAGTAATTCTAAGTTTTCAATAGTTATAATTGCATCTACATGATCAAAATAGGCCTAGGATTACTATTGGCAAAGATCCGGTGTTCCCCCTGACAGGTAAAGACCGGATAAAATTATCCGCTCTTGACCCGTTACAAAAATGGAAGTGGTTGTCAAACTTTTTTGAGTCATAAATATTTTTTGGTCAATTTAATTATTTTTGTCAGTATAATATAGTATAAGAAGAACTAATAAATGTTACGTATTGAATAAATGCGAAGTAAATAAAACGTGATTTATTTTTCACACATTCGTTTCATTTATAAGACCACACAACACACTGATTATTATATAAACGGAAAATCCACAATTATGTTCTTAATAGTTTATCGAGCAAAATACTCCAAATAGCGTAATAACACTATTACACGTAACACTAATAACATTATTTGGAGTACATTGCTCGATAACGCCGTCGTCCGCTAGTGTGTCCTCGCTCTACTCTGCTGTACCCGCTGCTCCGTCGTCCGCTAGTGTGCCCTCGCTCCACTCTGCTGTACCCGCTGCTCCACTTAACTGTAGCTGATGTGCTTTTTATTTTATTTAATGACATATTTGGTAAGGTGGTTTTAGTGGTCCTCATAAGTTACTAGAACTTCCTGACTGACACGTCACAACATATCCCACACAAAAAAAAAAAAACTATCCGATCTTCCCCCGACATAACACAAAACAGTTTGAGAAACACAGAATCACCAAATTTCAGCCTGAGGGGCAAGACCGGATGCCCAAACTCAAAAAATATAATAAACAATTGGAACTTCTATGTCTTTTGAATAATCAAAGATTTTATTTCTATAAGTGTTAGTACGGAAAAGATCGGATTAATTCCTGCTATAGACTTTGGTCTACGTGTAGTAGAAGTGGTTTTAAAAGTACGTCCGAACTTACCCCTTTACAGCAAAATTTTCATCATGCTCTGAAAAAAGTATAACGTGACTTTGCACAAGTGCAAAACGCCAAGTATTAAGTTTTAAAACAAAAACGATATTCAAGGTTAAGCTCCGTTTAATTGTCAATTATTTACTCTGTATTTCATCAATTTTGCGTTCATGGATGTCGAATAAATCAAGTTTTAGGAATAGTCCTCAAACTAGTCGAAAATCCGTCCGATGTTACCCCAACGCGCCTGGATGGTAGCGACTGGATGGCGAAAACGAGAGATCGTGCACTATGGCGTACCCTGGGGGAGGCCTACGTCCAGCAGTGGATGCAATAGGCTGATGTATGTGTATAAATAATATCAGCAAAAATACAACAATAAAAATCTTAATCTAAGTGTGACTATACAGTGTTATGTTAGGCATATAATAAAAATAATACACACATACTATTATTCCCCCTTTTATTTTATTGAATATGATAGAACAAGGGTGTATACGTAATCCGATTTTCTTATATTCTATAACTAATTTCTTCGCTGATTTGATGCTACTAAAAAAAACTGTTTAATGTTTACCTAAAGCTCGTAACAGAAGAATATATAATTTAGTGTGGGACACTGAGTCTATGAACGTCCCGATAAACAAAAGCGGTACTGTAGTCTAATTAGTTGAAATTGAAATATTTTTATTTGCTGTAAATGTGGTACAATAAATACATTTCATGAGATCATAGGAAAAATACAGTTTCACACATTTAACCAAAAGTCATGGCATGCAAATACTGAGAGGGCAAAACAGTCTTACAAGTTAATTATTAAATAGATATTATAGTGATAGTGTTGAAGGAAGAAGGATTTTTTGAAAATGGATGATAAAAGCGAGGTAAGTAAAAGTATTTTAATGCTGCGTGATGCCGGCTTAAAATAGCATCACCCTATTTCAACCCGTGGGAGGGATACATCTAAGAAAGCAAGCTTCCATGCAAGCTTGCACTGCGCTTTCCAACCTGCTTGTCAGCGATGAGATGATAACCAGTGTTCGAAAATATCTGATATTTTTGATAAATACCAATATATCCAATATCTACTAAAATATCGATTTCCGGATATTTTTCGGGTATAAAAATATATGTTGCAAATATTTTAAGAGGTGAACCAGCCCATGAAACTAAACAACTTTCCCCAAGGAAAAAATGTTAAAACGTGAAAAAAAAATTGGACTTCCCATACAAAATGTTACAGCCTACCGGGTCAATCTGTTTTGGAGGTCCTATTTTTTTCTCCCATTTTTTTTTCTTTATCTATCGCAAATACTTCCAAAATTGGAGGCCCGCGTTGAGAATATTATATTAGTCCTAAAGACAAATGATCTATTTCGAAGAGCTATTTATACTGTAGATTGCTTTCCGAGTTGAAATAAGCCCAGTGCCTGGTATAATCAAACTACAGGTGAAATTCGGTTTTCATTGCGTAGTCGGTTAGCCATTATGATACCAGAAATATTAACCGGCTACGCAATGTACTAAGAATATTACCTGTAGACTAGTAGCCTGTAGTTTCATAGTAGATATTTCGGTCTTCTCCTTCTTCTTCTTCTTGTTTGGGACACCGAGTCGTCCAACGACCCAAAGATATTTAGGGTATTGATTTTGTAAATCTTTGTGATTTAATAGTTTATAGAGAAACCGAGCATAAGCTTTTCCATAATTCTCTGAATGACATGTAGCCTGTGCACGAGTGACAATGATATGAAGGAAAAATCTATCGATTCGTTGATTTTACGAGTACACATCAATGTTTTGATAAAAACGTCAGTGTATTATTAAGCCCAGCTTAACGTGACTCATATTTTCCATCTGGTAACATTAGCCTAAACTGAGGGATTCAAATTTTTCGGATGGCAACACTGGTCGCGAGCGTCGAAAAATAGCGCGAAATTTGGTAAGCTCCCGCCGCACAAAGTAAACATAATAATGCGTAACTTTATTAAGACACCTCGGTATAACGCAACTGAGTGAAAACTACCTCGGCATGGTCGACGACAATTTTCTAATGTTAGGATTCGTAAAAACTTTGCAATTCATCCATTCAGTCGCTATCAGCATCGTCGTTTAGGTAATGCTTTTTGAATGCCAAATTTCATACACTTTTTGTATCCAAACATCCAAAGTGGGAACACCTTTTGCATAATGCACTGGATAGCAAACCTCATTATGTTTTTCAATGTGATGATCAAGGTGATTATAATCAATTCATGTTTCACAATAATTGTAACTAAGTACATCATACAAATTTTAAGCACAATTTATTCTTTAGACAACTTTTTTTACCACTGCTAACAGTTTTCCCGCGGGATAAAGATATTTTAATATAGCCTATGCTCACCAGTGATAATGTAGGATTCTAATGGTAAAAGAATTTTCAAAATCGATTAAGTAGTTTCGGAGCCTATTCAATTCAAACAAACAAACAATTAAATCTTTCCTCTTAAAAATATTAGTGTAGATTGTACAGTCAAGCTTACGTCCGGTTAGACACTCGAACCTCAAATGTAAGTCTTATGCGCGCGGCTTAAGAACAGTCCAGAGTCGAAACTGTCTTACCCAGCCTGATCTTGACTGTACTAGGGTATTAGGGGTACTTTCTCATAACCACGGCCACGAATGCCCAAACTAAAGTAGGCGCATTACCCGACTAAGTGTCTGGCTAAATTAATAAAGATGGCGAGTTATGTACCTAATTCATCTTGCGCCATAACCGTATTGCGTCATAGGTATTTATTCAGACACTACTTTATGCTGGTTATTAAAGGATAAGGATTATGATGAGATAAAAAGATTCCTTTATTTATGTTTATTATTACAAGAACTGTACACATTGACGCAATTAAAAAGCTGCAAATTTTTTCCCTCACATACACACACACATCAGCCTATTGCTGTACGCAGGCCTTCCCTAGGATACGCCATAAGTCACGATCTCCCGTTTTCGCCATTCAGTCGCTCCCAGTACCCCTTAAAGGTCCATCTGGCTGAAGGGCGTCCAACACCACGCTTGCCGAGGCGTGGCCTCCACTCGAGAACCCGTTTGCTTCACCGTCCATAAGTTCTTCGACAAATGTGACCAGCCCACTGCCACTTCAGCTTGCTAAACTTCCAGACTATGTCCGTTACTTTGGTCTTCTGGCGGATAATCTCATTTCGGACTATATCTATTAGGACTGAGTACCAAATTTTAAAACACTTCCCGTGTTAGGTATACAATTTTTGAAAACTTGCAAAATTTTCGAGTGCGGGCAGGATTTGAACCTGCGACTTTCGCATTACTAGTGGCGACGCCTCTTCCATCTGGGCCACCGCAGCTCATTTCTTGCCCGCCAATTTTGCAAGTGTATTTTAATGCCAGTAACGCTTGGCATGGCTCCATCTACCGGGTTAGTTTTTGCAACTAATAACCGGCGACTAATTCTATCTTTACAGATTGAATGTAGTCTAAGCGATGAAAACCAGCGATAAATTGAGTACCAAATTTTAAAACACTTCCCGTGTTAGGTATACAATTTTTGAAAACTTGCAAAATTTTCGAGTGCGGGCAGGATTTGAACCTGCGACTTTCGCATTACTAGTGGCGACGCCTCTTCCATCTGGGCCACCGCAGCTCACTCGAAAATTTTGCAAGTTTTCAAAAATTCTATTAGGACTAATTTCAATATAATATCAATCGATATAAAATACATGAGTTCTCAGAAGTTGGAGCATCGACACAGGAGCCCAGCATGGCTAGCTCATCATGTTTCAAAAATACATACATACATCAGCCTATAGCAGTCCACTGCTGGATGTAAGCCTCCCCCAGGGTACGCCATAGGGCACGATCTCCCGTTTTCGCCATCCAGTCGCTACCAGCCGCCATCTTTAAGTCATCGGTCCACCTGGCCGGAGGACGTCACACGCTTGCCGAGGCGTGGCTTCCACTCGAGAACCCTCGAGAACACTCGAGAGGAGTAAACTCCTTCAAAAATACTAAAGTAGTTATTTATGGCTTTTAGTTTCTTGACCACTAGCCGAACCCAGTTCCTTATTTTGTGTAATTTTAGGTGTCTGCTAACATACTTTCGTTTGCAGTGGATAAAAACATCTCAAACTGGGTTTTAACATTGTGTAAACTGTCACATAGACATAACTGGTATATTTTTATTAATTTAATTAAAGACACTATTAATTTAATAAATGAGCTTTGAACTAGAACATTAAATCGAAAATTTGCGCAAGCGTCAAAAATTACACAAAATGTAATATTATGTGCTTTACAGATACACATAACGCAATCGTACAAAAATAAGTGACTTTAGAATTTTTTAAACTTATTTTTAGGTTAGATGTGTATGCAATTTTAGGGGATGGGCTGACAATCTGTCACTATAGTGATACACAGTTATCTGATTGGCCCTCAAACTTTTGTCAGATGTGGTGTAAATAGTCGTTTTACGGCCGTTAACGCTATGCCTACCCCGTATGCCTTCAAATATTTCCAGCCGTATAGGACTACACTATTCAAACTAACGACTGTCACAGTACCGACGCCTTAAGTCGTGAGTTTTATTCCGATCGTGTGAAATTTTGGGGTGGTATGGGATCTACCTCCTAGCGGTCCACCCCGGGCAACGGCAACACAGGCTTGCCTGTGGATAAGTCCGGCTGAACGATCCCACTAAGCGGTGGAAGGCTCCGTAAGGGGCCGCCTGGCTCGCGACCACCATCCCACCGAAGTCTGGCGCCAAGTAGCTTGCTGCGTTCCGTCAGTGTGTGGGAGTGCCAGTGCCTTAACAGGCTTCTTCTGGGTGAGCTCGCTCCATCTTAGACTCTGTCTCTGTCCTATGACCCAGACTAGAGTCAAGAGCAAACCCATCATTAATAAAAAAAAAAAAAATTGTATCCTAAATTTTTCTTGAATTAAATTATTATTTTATTATTATATGAATTCTTTATTGTACACATTAAAACAAAAGGTGAAAAACTTAAAATTAGTTACAAGGGCAAGCTTATTTCTATGAGAAATCTCTTCCAGCCAACCCAATGGAGATGAAAGAGGAGAAAAAGCGGGATCTTGAAAATAAATTAAATTATGTACTTACGATTATTGAACTTAACTACAAAACAATCTAAACTACAAAAGTATACAAATACACAAATAAAATACGACAATATACTACTACATTAAAATATATATTTTAAGTAATATATAATATATTCAAAGACGACTTAATTAAGTGAGTGATAAATTAATAACATACTTATAACTTATATTAAGGCGTTAGCCATCGCAAGGAATAAGGCGAGATATGTGTATGTACACACATTATTAATAATAAAGTATATGTAGTTGGTATGTAGTATACCTATGTATTAATAAAGTAATAGAAAATGATTTTCTTTTTTCAGGTAAGTTAATCGCACCCTACTTAAAGATGCTCACCACAGAACGGTAAAGTAAAACAAACAAACATTTTATAAAACCCACTTACACTTTACAGACAATACTCGCATTCAAATTCAAACCTTAGAACATATTGCACGTAGTAAAAATAAATAACAAGTATAAAGTAAACTTTTATTGGCTGGATATCTGCAGTCGATGGTCATATATCACGTGTGTCGGTTTAGCGGCCACGCCATGATGTATGGACGACTGGTTTTTTTCCACGTTGTTCAGTGGTTCCCAAAGTTGAGGTCGGGACAGAAAATATTCTTTTGTTGTGTACCTACAGTGTCTATTGGATTGTTTTGGATGTCTCTTTTTCCGCTATTAATTGAATATTTTTCTTCATTTTGTGAGGAACACTGAGTCAAGGAACGACCCGATGAACTCTGGTGTCAAGAGTTTTTCAACCCCCTGCTAGGAGGACTCTGACATGTAACGACCACTGTCTAAGTAATCATAGACAGCAACCGGCACCGATGGCTTAACACGTCTTCGAAACAACGGAACCAACTTTCTTACGGTCAATCAAGTGGTTCAGCCTGCAATATCCTATCCTTAAAACAAATTCACAAACTGATAATATAAATCTTGTGAGTGCCCTACCGGGTATCCAACCCACATCCAACCAGTTGCAGTTTGAATCATAGTATAATTATACTTCGTTGCTGCATCCTCCATCCATCATGAGATTTAATAAACCATGTAGTACGTTTAACGTCGTATCGCATCATCACACGAATTTTTAGAGATATCTAAAAGAAATAATCGAAATAAAGTAACTATTTTGACTTCCATCGTAATTCGTCCCCCGCCCGCCAGAGCGCTCCCCATCGCTCCCCATACCCGAATCGGGACCCAGGACCTACTGCTCAGTGCTTAGAGAATTACGACACAATTGTCGTTATATTGCAGATCTCTGTCACAGTCTACAGCCTCATTCACAGACATCATAAGGCGATTCTCCCACTTGTCATCCGTCGTATTTTTAATGCATGCTTCTGTCAGACGAAAGGTTTTTTTTTCGAAAGCCCATCATATTTTGACGATGTTTAGTAATAGCTTAAATATAACTTATGCAGCATTTTTACTAAATTAATTTATTGTTATGGATATTTTCCGAAATAAACTTATTTCATTATTATTATTAAATAGCGAATTCCGATCTAATTTTCATACAAATACGGCTACAGTGCGTTTACGGATGTGCCTTTCAAAGTTTGACAGACGCATGCGATAAAATTTTACAGCGATGGGTGACAAGAGTAGAAGTCGCATATATCGTAGGTTCTTGTATTTTTTTCAGCTCAAACCGTGGTCTACGGAACATTGAGAACCGCTGAAGTGAATAAAATATTCTGTCGGTGAAAATTGCCAGAATAATTTGATTTGCTGTAAATTTGTAGGTATTAAAATGTCCTTTATTGACGTTGAATTTGAATAGACAGCAATTTTTATTGACAAATAAACTATATTAACTACCTCAGGAATATCTATCTATTTTGGAGATTTACTCGTTTTAAATAAGCAATAAAAAGTAACTCAAAGAAACTATTTTAGAAAACTTGCAAAATATTATACCGTGGGCAGGATTTGAACTTGCGACTTTCGCCATCACTAGTGACGACGCCTCTTCAGTCTGGGCTAACGCGGCTTCATCAATCTAGCTTTTTTTAGGTGTTTTACCGCAGTTCAGGTTCATCCCATACAAAGACATAACTTCTCTCTAAAAATCAAATCCACGCCTCTAGCATCGCTTTCCTAAGTTTTAACGACTAAACCGGAGGGTCAAAGATAATTACAAAACACGAAGCAATACTTGGAAATTGCGAATGTTAGTTTTGCTCTACAGCTGTATCGGTTGGAAATTGAACTCTAATTGCATTATTATCGACATAGTGATACCTTCTGTTTGCTTTGCCAGTAGAGTTTGGTAACGGAATATGATAATATTATTTGAAACAATAAACAGTTTCAAAGTTTCGCGTGGACACAAAACGACTCAAAATACTAAGATTTTCTAGTACTTTGGGCCGTTGCTCTGGGCCCAAACAACTAGGCTGAAACATCAGACAATACAATAAACACAAATATCGCGGTAAGAACCCCCGTTTTAGTATTTTGAGCCATTCATTATATACAGTTGTAAAAATGTAAAGGCGCACCAGCCAATAATACTAAACAACTTTCTTTGAAGTACATAGGTCTAAATGTGAAAAATAAGATGGATGTTCTGTAAAAAGAGGTGTGGCGGCGCATGCGCTCCACATAACAGTCCTGAAACGCGGTATCGAAGTTATTCCGCCGATAGCTATATATACAACTTCCAAACATGTCCGGTTGGAACAGTCGTTCCCTCGGTCACAACTCCCGACCAGGCGGGTAGCTACCCTTTTACTCACAGTCGTCACTCGACTTACTGGCCTCATCATTACTCCTCCTTAAGAGGTTTAATTTTTTTACACATTTGAACATAGTTTTTTGCAAAAAATTGTTTGGATTCGTGATCTCTTCTGAATAAGAGAATCCGGGCCCTGATTTTAATACGTATATGCTATATTTTTCGGAACTCAATACATATTATACATAGAAAACAGACTAAACACAAACTCCTATAAATTTACTTAATAAATATTCGTGTCCTGTGTCCGTCGAACTCACAACACTTGGCGTAGCAGGCAGTGGTAGTGACCGCTACGCCATCTAGCTAGATGATAAATGAGTTCAGTTCTTGTGAGCTCCAATTTTCACATCTCTAGTTCCCAACTACAATTAACCCAGTTAGATACGAGCTAACAGACGTGCAACGTGAAACTGTTGTATTGTAAATTTGGTTTTATAATACCGAGAGGTAACGAGAAACTTAAAAAAAAAAAAACAAGAAACATTTTAAATATCAAACTCAGTTCTTATCGCATACATAAAAATATGAGAGGATATTAAAAGTTTGATAAAAATGTAACATAACATTAAAAGTATCGTTCATTCAACCTACTATCATATCAGCCGTATCTCAAGTTATCGTTAAAGGCATATTCACGTAAAGTTCATCAAAGTAGATATTTGTTTATCCGATCACTTCATGAAACTATTCCTTCGGTTAGGACTGAATCATCTGATTACCTAGTTCTTGACGCGTAGTATTGACAAAAGGCGGTTTAAATATTATAAAACCAAATTCATTAAGAATTATGACAACAGACCTTTTGTCTTCTTAGTTTCCAATAGTGAATGCATGAATGTTCAATCATTAAACAATGTAATAATCTCATCATATTACGTCCAGTCCGGCGAGTATTCAACTAGTCAGCTGGGCAGTAAAACCACCTTTAATGAGTTTCAGCACTGTTCAAACTAAAATTAGAACCAACATTTTAACAAATACGCACGTTTTAGGTGGCTTTAGGTAGGGCTGTCAAATAAGACACATACTTACATCATTATATCATTTAAATATCATACTATCATTTCAATAGTAAGATTTTTATACTACACCTACATAGAAACTCTCTATACCTTTTTCAAACATAGAGAGGAACGTGAATTATTGGTTACGTTTTAAACTAGCGGGAAGCAATAAAAAAACAAATCACTTTCTCCTCAAGGGAGTAAAAGATGCAACTGTCAAAACTATCGTAAAACGTAATGTGTGCCTAATATTTTAGCAGACAGAATGGAAGACTTGGTCGAATGGACTTATATACCAAATTTTTAAAAAACTTCCCGTCTCACTGTGAATGGACTTATTGCGTTTGCTTTTAAAAAGATAAATACTCGAATTAGCTTTTGGATGTTTTGTTATATTACTTTTAAGGTTTATTAAACTGTTGGTATTTTATTCTCGTAGGTGTAGTATAAAGCACTATCTATCACTTGAAAGAAAGAAAGATTACTAATTTGTGTGTGTATTGAGTTCCTCAGCTGCCTCAATAGTAATCGGTATCTTTCTTCGCGCGTGAAGAATGTACTACAGATGATATGGATCTTACCAGCGATAAACCACAGGCAATGGCAGCACATGCTTAACCTGTGGCAGTCTGGATGAAAGATTCCATTTCAGCGGTAGTGAGTAAGGGGTTACCTGGCTTGCAACCTATCCTCCGCTCACATTCGAGGCTCCAAAAAGCTTGCTATGTTCTGTCTTGGATTTTTGAGTGAGCACTACTTCTGTTTCTGCCTTGGCTTTTCCTAAAGTCCTGAAAAGACCCATAATTAGTAAAAAAAAAACTTTGTTTCATTTCTCAACTTTATCGAAGTAAGAGCCTTCTCATTATACCTCTATGACATTACGCGTCTGTAATTTCTATGAAACTGTAATATTTATAGGCTGAATGCATTAAGCAGATCTAAATACAACTGTTTCGAATTCATAATTTGAACATTAAGAGACGAGTGTAGATAAAGTTAAAACAAATTCGGCGAGGAATTGTTAGCAAGCAAACAAATAATCTTTGAGTGCCGTGTGATGCCGGCTTAGAATAGCAGCACTACTTGTGGTTGTCGTTTAAAGCGACTAAGAGATTTATTTCATCCTAAAAATGAGCAGCAGCGTACCCCGTGAATGCAACATTGTGAACGAGATGTTTCACGTCATTGATCTCGCTCAATGATGCTAATAATTCAGCTGGATCAAAAAAACCATGTATCTTTGCCAAAAACAGGTTTCTCCATAAGAGTAGTATTTCTTATATTTCCCAATTCATACTTAATTATTGCACATCGTACAAAAGGCGGGTCTAATACCGCGGGCATTCTCTACCGGCCAACCAGGGGTAAATAGAGGGAAAAAGAAGCGGGTGCACTAGAGAGAAAAAAAATTAAACACAAAAGAAAATCAAGATATAGTACTACTATGAAAATAAATACCTACCAATACATAATATTATTCATAAAAATATACTAATACATAATTCATAAACATACTTATACTACAAATACTAACATGTAAACAGAAATGTAATTATCGCCATACATTTGTAAACAAAGAACGGATCTTTACAAAGAACGATTTTATTGTTGCTGCCAGGCCATCCATATTGCGTTTTTCCAAACGTTTTTCTGATTGGCAAACAATGTCCAAATAATCAAACGCAAATTTCATGCTTTTTGATTTGAAAAAGGTGCTTACTCAGGTCTGTAAGCATTATAATCTTCCATTGGCTATAAGGAGTGCCGCCTTAAGAACACTTACAGTGTCTCTATTGAATATTATAGTGACTGTAAGCCCTAGCTAGGTACGCCTCGTTAATGCACTTCAAAAGCACTATTACAGCATGTTATGGCGCTTTAAATCAGCTTCGAACAATAGGTAGCTGTATTAAATAGCGCATAAATGTGGGCGCATGGTACTTTTACGACGCTTCCTCAAATCTTTGCTAAATAGATTTCATTGTAACAAGCATTTTGTAAAGAAAATTTCCACTTGTGATGGTTTCAATATTTAGGGCCAGCGCAGAAGTAACGCCATTTAGCTAAGCCATGCTGTGTTTTTATTGTTGTCTTATTCTTTTCGTGTGGGACACCGTTGTGTAAAAACCGTCGTCTAAGTAATCATCAGCCACCGGAACCGACGGCTTATCACGGCCGAAGCACAGGACCATATTTCTTACGGACTGGTGGTTCAACTTTACAAAAGTTATAATATCAACTTTGTGCGTGATCCGTCGGGAATCGAACCCGGAACCTTTGCGCCGCTGGCAGTCGCACTCCCACCACGCCACATCGGTCGTCAACTTTTTATTGTTCTGATGTGATACCTTTACTTTCTTCCTTTCTTTCGTGCGGGCCTCCGAGTCAATACCTGTTAGTATGGAGTGCAGTATGACATAGAGATCAGTGAGTATGACCCTCCAGCCGTCCTTGTCTCCCCACTTTCCCTGGAAATATATAATGCTAAAAGTACATAGGTAGATAGAAACGTCTTGTGATACACACATCACGCCTATAATCTTTTGCGGGGTAGGCAGAGCGTAAACGGCCGCAAAAAACGGACATTTACACCACGTCTGACAAATATTTGAGGGTCATTCGGAAAATTGTGTATCGGCATAGTGACAAGTCAATCGTTTAAAATAGCAATGCACACCCTCGAGTCCCTTAGTCACCTCTTACGACTCCCACGGTAAAGAAATGGGGTGATGCTATTCTAAGCCGGCATCACACGGTACCTTTAATATAAAATGACTTCTTATCACGGCACTTGTGATAAGAGGTAATTTTGTATTTAATCTACTCATTTCGTGGTATGGCATTAGCTATCTGTACTAATTTGATAGTTTTATATTGGTACCTGTACCTATACATAGGTGTAGGAAATCCATACTTAATTATTATTATAAATCTTAGAGTTTGTGTGTGTATGTTTGTTACCTCTTCACGCTCAAACGGCTTGACCGATTTGGATGAAATTTGGAACACAGGTAGAGTATAACCTGGAATAACATATAGGGTACTTTTTTTTGCAGGAAAACAACTATCACCACGGGAAAATGAGTGGCAACGGGTGAAACCGCTGGGTGGAAATCTAGTTGTTCCATAATTGGAATATATTGTAGCGCGATGAAGTTCTCACTGAACTGCTGGGAAACTGGAAGTTCCCATTGCATTTGCATTTACTGCATTTAAAGTTCGTTCTTCGTTTATTCCTTCGTGAGTTCACAAACTCCCGCTTGGTCTTTAATCATTGAAGGTAGGTTGATAGTTTAACCACAGAATAGACAGCCGTACGTAGTTTAATCATTACGATGAGATGACTATTGGAGATGATGTAAATTGTAAGGGTAAAGGTCAAGTTCTTATTTAATTACTCGATAAACAAACACACACAGACATATCACGCCTATTATCCCTTGCGGGGTAGGCAGAGCGTAAACGGCCGCAATAAAAGGTACATTTACGCCACGTCTGACATACTTGAGGGTCATTCGGAAAACTGTGTATCTCCATAGAAATAATTATATTTTGTAACTTTATATACAGTTTGCAGCACCTTAATCCAAGAAATCATGAACCTACGACTGTACAGAACTAGTATTATCACACACATATCACGCCACTATCCCTTGCGGGGTTGCAGAGCGTTACCATCCGTAAAAATACGGTCGCTATCGTCACGTATGACAAATATTTGAGAGGTCAGAAAAATCGTGTAACACTATAGTAATAGGATGTCAGCCTGTCGCCTAAAATTGAAATGCACATGAAACCGTCATTCTTACGCCATACATGGGAATGAAACGGGGCGATGATATTCTAAGCCGGCATTACACGGCAAGGATCAACGGAGAATTGTATTGAATTTTGTTTTAAAATTCACTAAACTGTAAAAAAGCAAAATTCTGTTTCATTTACATTTCCGAAATCAATTCATTTGCTCTACATAAATTTTAATTACGTTACTAAAGATGTCCCTACTGGTCCCTTGCCCTTTCTATTTTATGGTAGTCATTATTTATAGAAATTCGCCCCAGCTGCGTAAATACAAAACTTACTTATCGTCGTTCGCGTTCTCTCTTAATGTTTAGGACTTGTTGTAGTCCAGCGCTACGCGATATCTTATTTTTACAATTTCAGCTACTTTACAGACTATCATAAAATATATATTTTATCAAATGTACTGTATAGGTAGAACTAATTTTCCGACATAAAAAAATGAACAATACTAAAAATTTTCGACCGCATTTTACAAACCGCCAGCAACATAAACACTAACTCATAACGGAGTCGGGTCCGAAGCTTCAATTCTTATTTTTTCGAGTGCTGTAACGAAGAATTTTATTCAGAGATACCCTTTTTTGAAGTTGTTTTTTAATTTACATTAAATCTTATAATCTTTAAAAAAATGCTAAACTGATGGGTACTTTTAAGTTCCAAAATACATCTGCAACACATTGATTTACCATAAAATTAAATGGATAATATATAGTAGCTACTCTCATTTGAAGTTGCTGCTCATATAACTAGTACACTATTCACCTACTACCATCTAATCTCTAAAGGTAGAAAGTAGAATTCGATGTTCATGAAATCTACCTACAAACGCTACATAATGTACTGTAGCACATACTAAAAGGATTGGTGTTATATTTGTGTTTGTATTTACGCCTCTTGGGCAGCCACGTTCTAAGTACGTTAGATGGCAGGACTATCGGAGGGACAGAATCTGGGGACTGAGATAACTTTTGAACATAAGATTGTAATTTATGGCGGAAAATGTGGTTCTTTGAAAGCTTGAGATTTGTATGAAAGGCGTTTAAAATGTCCACAAACATTATATAAGGTCCTATAAAATTTAGTGCAAATAGTTTTAGGATGAGTTCTGACAAAGTAAAACATTTTTGTATGGAAGGTCTAGAATTTTTCGGCTTATGTTCTTTGGAAACAATTGTTCGGTTTCACAAGCTGACCCTAAAAACATTTGAACTCAATTTATATAGGTAATCTGTTTTACTGTGATATGATCACGGCTAGGGCACATAAGTTCATCGTGGTCCTTGAAGCAATAATGATTGCCTAGATACCTATTCCTTCCATGATAATGTCGACGACATTGAGACGTTATAAAAACTCCAACACCAGGGTTAACTATGTCATTTTTCGACGTGTTAACCCAGGCAATGATGACGTAGAGTCACGAGTAAAATAGTCTTTTATGCTGAAATACGGGTGTGTCGTTAAATGGGGTAGTTTTTCGGTCACCTTTATTGGGCACACAGTTATAGTATAGGTCATACATTCTTTTTGTCAGTAGATTGTTGAAGGGTTAATAATCTTTTGCTCAACAGAAAGCGCAATATAGCTTGAAGGTTAGGCAGCATGGCCAATATTACCGTTGCCTGTTCTATGCATGAAGAAGTCCAAAAACCAACGTTTCAATTGGAAGTTTCGGATCTCGAACGCTAAGTAACTAAGCTCTGAATTGAGCTCTGAAATCAGTATTAATATTATAGTCTGGTACGACTGGCACTATTTGAGGGCATAACCTATAAAAATTCTTTAGTCGCTTATTTTTTGTACGATTGCGTTGTGTGTCTGCAAAGCACATATTATATTTTGTGTAATTTTTTACGCTTGAGAATTTTTTTTATTCAGTGTATGGTAACTCGATTACTACCTACATAAAAAAAATGTTTATATTAATAATTTTAAACAAAAGAACAGTATTGTATATGTGACAGTTTACACAGTGTAAAAACTCAGTTTGGGTTGTTTTTATCCACTGCAAACGAAAGCATATACCTAAAATGACACAGTATAATTAATTGGGTTTGGCAAATGGTCCAGAAAATAGAAGCCAAAAATTATCGACTTTAATAATAATAATAAATTATTTCTTAAAAAACAATGACTTATACACTAGATATATAAACTAATTCGTAGAAAAAAACTTAAAGCTAGGTAGAATTTATAATCTAGTACAATTTTGCTAGTATAATTATAAACTAGGCCTTGCCTGCATGCCTGTACCTTAGATATTAGGTGTCCTCCAACTCCAATGTTTAATTAAGTGAACTCAATATTTGCTGTATTCAGTTACGTCCAGATTTTCTTCTTTTTATAATGTTAGGCATAATAAAAAAAGAGAATAAAAGTTTAAAGTAACGTATGTCTCTGCTACCTTAATAGTAGTTTATGCAACTGTCATATAATGGGGGCCATTAGAATGCGAGTGTCTGTTAACTGTCTCGGCTACGCCTCGTGTGATAATAGATTAATACGAGCATTATAATGCCTTATTATATGCAGTTGCATATACAATTTTATCTACACTCTAAAAAATAACTCAGTTGAACACTTTTCCAAACGTCCGCACCGGCGATTGCAAGGCCCGATACATGGTCAAATTCAATACGAGAACGTAATATGGCTTGATATTAATTTTCGAAGATGCTTTACTAACAGTTCTTTAGATGTCGAGTCTTCTCAACAAATAACTAAACAACTGAACAACAACTGAACAACACTGAATAACAACTGAACAACATCGGAATAACAACTGAACAACATCTAAACAACTACTCAACATCTGATGTTGGCGATTGGCGATGGCATGGCGATTTAAATTGGCAAAAAAAACTTCGTTTCATTTCTCAACTTTATCGTAGTAAGAAATTTCTCATTAAGTCATTACGCTTCTGTAATTTATAGTAAACCCTTTATTATAGGCAGAATGCATAAAGTAGGTCTTTATGCAACTGTTTTCGAATTCATAATTCGAACATTATGAGACGAGTGTAGATAAAATTTAATATAAACCTTGTGTCATTATAATTTAAGGTTTATACTATAGCAAATGTGTTATATTTTTTAATCATGAAAAGCTAGCCATACTGGACTATTATGATTGTTATAAATACAAGCGTATATGACTCGTAAGACTTATATATTATAATATAATGTAACAATGACTATTGTAACAATAATACCTGGTTTGCCTTTCGATAGCTGAATAGAAAGATCCAGGCTAGCTGACGCGTCAGACCGGCGCCACATATCCTTATGCTACGTTCACACTATGCACCTGCTCCTGCCGCTACCGCGAATATTGCTCGAAATACGTCTGCGGAAGTATCAACGCGGATGAGTTCACACACTGCCGTCATACGACTTCTCGGAGCAATACGAGCGAGCGAGATAGCAATACATTCGACGCTCGAGCTGGCATCTCTTTGACTTCTGTACGAAAAGCCGACCATCGCGGGAGCACGGGAAGTGGCAGCGGCATGACGAGTAGCAGCGCGAGTATCTTGTTTACATGCTCGCACTGCCCACTTCCCTTACTTACTATAGCTCCAGTGTGTGAACGCGGCATTATACCTAGCTAGGTGGGTCGTTAAAGAGTAATATAAAGTTATGGAGGAATGTAGGATTATACAGTTTACAAATAGGTAATATTTTTACTTCGCCTATTACTTTAGCTAGGATATACAGAATATCTAATTCTTAAGTGGTCTTAGTGCACTCACCCTATTAGTAACTAATTTTTAAGGAATACATATTTTTTTAAACTCTATAATCATATCAAATGTAAATAGTGTTATCCTGTTATTTTGTACGTGAGTAACTTATTTTTACACTGATGAAAAACGTGAACATGTCATATTTATCTACACTAACAATACTTATATTATCGTCAGGATATTTTAGCGAATAAAAGAGTTTCTTGGAATCACAATGCTTTATATTCGATAATATTTTCCAATATAATTTCTCAATTTTACGAAAAAGTGTAAAAACGCCGCTGTCACACCAACAGAACTCCAAATTCGAATAAACGTCATTATTGACTAGCCTCTATGCTCTCCTCTCCTCCATAGACACAAATGTCTATGCACACCTCGCCTCCGCACCTCACCACACCCCACCTCTTTGTATTACATCGCTCCACACCACTTCGCTTTACACTGCTTATCTCGCCAGCCAATAGCTCCTCTCCTCACTAGCCGTTACAGTCGGCCATCCTGAAACCAATTGCACCGCAATTGGCGCAGGAACAATCGTTAACTTTACAGCAGATAAATAGAGCATCATCATCAGATCATTCCCAAATACGACTTCCTCATCTATCACTTTGATCCACTACATTCTATATCACTATCACCACAGTGTGGCTAACGGGACGCTTTAAGTATAACCAATAAGAGAGAAACCACTGCTTGCATTTACACATTACACTTATCTTTGCTAGCTTAGGTTTGGTGGGATTCAACTTATTGGGAATCCCACGTTCAAAGAGTTCAACTAAATGGGATTTCAACTTTATGGTCCGGAAGGTGATACCCTATCTCCTTGCCAACTGTACTATGATGCTACCCTATCTCCTTTGCAGACTGTATTTACTAAAGTAGCAAATTTTGTTAAAGATGTTACTTGTCTCAACTGTATCAACACTATTACTCTACCCTATCTCATCTCTATCGCTTGTCGTCTGCACCTCTTTCTTCCCACACCGCAGTAATTAAAAATACCCACTCACCTCACAAACACATTGCTCAGCTCGTGTGATCATGTCGCCCTCGATCCGGTGTATGGCATCCTCTCCCATGTTACACACCTTCAAGTATCCTACTTCATTGTGAATAATAGAACTGGCCATAACATAGTGAGTACAGCCATTGCTGTGCTGTCTATGGCCGTACGCTCGCTCACGCGGTTTCACGCGCGGGACGTCCCGCGCGGGGCAGATTTGACAAAACACAAGATTGGCGCCCCGTGACGCGGCCTGCGGTCACCCGCGCCGCGGCTTCAGCAACCCGCGACATAATATAACCCGTACGAACACGACGACACTTGCCATATTACAACTACCTAGGCACTATGCGCCTTCTAAATTTGGACGGGTAATAATGGCGGCCATGTCAGACCGCCGCGCGGATCCCGCGAGCCCGCGCGCGGCCGCGTAAGCGAGCGTACGGCCTAAGTCTTGCACACACGTCTCCTCGCGGCGTATATGAGTGGTTTAATAAGCTGTTGCCTACGGCATCTTGTCTTCAGCTACCTGTACTCCATAACTAGAAAATTAATCACAGGCACCTACGTCATCAAATTTTCTCAAAGATGTCATTTTCAAATATTCATCAACCCTTCTTGCTTTTTGGAAGTAGAAACCTTGATCGGATTGATAATGATCAAAAGCTGACAAGAATCTTTCATATACTTTGTCTGGCGTAGAACATTAAAATGCTTGAGCATTAGCTTGCAGCTCGTCGGGTAAACCCCATATTATACAAGACACCGCTGCCTGTTCACTTTGCAAACATCGATAGCTCAGAGCCAACTTCTCTTGGTAGTATTTAGTCATAATTTCACTGGGCAATTTCTTACGTTGCATTATCTATTCCAAAATTACTTGTTTACCACTCCTGCCATGTATGTTCATAAGATTAAAACTCAAGTCTCATCATCATGATCATCTGCCTGCCCTTATCCCAACTTATTTGGGGTCGGTGCAACATGTTTTTTCTTCCATTCATCTCTATCAGTTGTCAAGTCTACGTTTACACCCTTTTGCTTCAATAAGATTCAAGTCTTTTAAATAATAATATACCGTGTGATGCCGGCCTAGAATAGCATCACCCCATTTCTTACTCATGGGTGTCGTAAGAGGCGACTAAGGGACTCGAGGGTGTGTATTGCAATTTTAGGCGATGGGCTGACAACCTGTCACTATAGTGATACACAGCTATCTGATTGACTCTCAAACTTTTGTCAGACGTGGTGTTAATATCCGTTTTACGGCCGTTAACGCTCTGCCTACCCCGTAAGGGATATGGGCGTGATTTATGTGTATGTGTGTCTTTTAAACTAAATGCGTGCCTGACCTTGCAGCTTCGATTGCAAGAAAGAAGATTTCGTTTTATCACTTCAGCTGTAGGTACATTTTCCCCAGTTGTTTAATTTTCTTAATCGAACTCTGAACATTCATATCCTGTTCTTCCGGGTCAAAATCAAGAATAAATTTAGCGGTGTTGAAATTTTTAATGGAATTCAATTCGGTACTGACTGTCTTCCTCATTTAACATAATTTGAAGAGCTGTTCCCAGCGTTTTGGTGATAAAGTTTTCCAAATCTGGTCATGACTCACATTTCCTGGCTTCTTCTTTTGTCGTACATACCGTCTAGGTTTCTCGCCTGAACCCCCCTGCAGAGTTCTCTTCATAGTGGACTTGGAATCATCCCGCTTCTGACTATTATCGTCAGGATATTTAAGCGAATAAAAGAGTTTCTTGGAATCACAATGCTTTATATTCGATAATATTTTCCAATATAATTTCTCAATTTTACGAAAAAGTGTAAAAACGCCGCTGTCACACCAACAGAACTCCAAATTCGAATAAACGTCATTATTGACTAGCCTCTATGCTCTCCTCTCCTCCATAGACACAAATGTCTATGCACACCTCGCCTCCGCACCTCACCACACCCCACCTCTTTGTATTACATCGCTCCACACCACTTCGCTTTACACTGCTTATCTCGCCAGCCAATAGCTCCTCTCCTCACTAGCCGTTACACTTACCTTCCTACATAAACAGTTCTTTGTTCTTTTTTCTTTCAGTCGATTTGGTTTACACGTCATTACACTATTCCCTTTAATCTTATATTCTTTGTGATGTGATAAAAAGTTCGATCTATACACCTACATGCAGGGTATTAGCTTTGGTAGCAGTGTTGCCATTCTCTGACATGAAAATGTTTTCCCCAATTTATTTCTAATCGGTTTCGCATGGTACAGGTAACCTATAGTTATTTCCGTAGTCTAGTAGTCTGAGCTTTAGGATCACAATCCGGATCTCCCTGGTTTGATTCTCGGAGAAGAATACATGAAGTTGATATTGGTAAAATCATGTATACTTTGTGAACTTGTTCCCAGTTTGGTTAGGCCGTTGCAGGCTGGAACCACCCGTCAAAAAAATTGTTCCGCACTTTGATGGGCACGTTAAGCCGTCGTCCCTTGCTGCCTTTGGCAGGGTTCGTTACACAACCATTTCAAAGGCTTACTAGTAGGTAGTACTTAGTTGGTTTAAAAAGGGTTCGTCTGCTCGTTAATTGAATCGGTGTCTTAAACAACAGAAGAAGAAGCAGATAAACTAGCCGACTGGGCAAAATAACCATCCAAAAAACTGTCCAGAAATACTCTTTTCAATACTCATATTTACGAAAATAACAAAAATTCCTCTGCAGCTAATAAAACGCGCGAAACCGCCGAAACAAAGTCCAGGTAATCGTAAGGTTTTAGGAGTGTTTTCCTGAAAGGATTCCAAGTAAATCCACTTTTCGCGATCCGAAACCAATCCTCAGCGTTTATTTGTATTTGCCGGATAAGGGTATGGAAGGAATAGTGAGGCTTAAGATCTATACATACATCTTTTTGTTGTGCGTGTCTGCAAAGGTTACAGCTTTCTCGCCTTTCAAGTACTATCAGCACCTTCAATCGTCGCCTTCAACTATACATTTGTAAACGAAGCAACCTTTTTAGATATCTATGGCTAAAGACGAAATGTAGCTTGCAAAGAAATCGTTCTTCTAGGCCTCTAGAATTTTGAAATCTCCGTTATATTAGACATTTTTAGGTATACTTTTTTAAGCTTTTGCGGTTGTTTACACTATATAATTTAAACAGGTTCTTACCGACAATTGATATTACTTTTTGCTCCCGATATTTCGACGCTGTTGCATAATAACTTTTCCGTTTGCTTGTTTAAATAATAACTATGAATTTGAATTAAAAAACGTGCAATAGTTGTCCAAGTAAAATACCAACATATCTTGAAGAACATCACAAGAAAATAATAAAAACATGATATAAAGCAATAAATACGGTCATAAATCATATTCGTACACAAATCGGCGGTCTCCTATCTCACAAATAAACCTCGCGTTACATAATAAAAATTCTGTAGCGATCCATTTTTACGAAGACAGTTATTTTTTTGTACAATCGACACCATCATGATTTACGTAAACATTAAGCTGGTTTTCAGTTCTGTTATTTAAAATAACTGTTTAAGTATCATTAGGGTTTTTGCTCTTACAGTGCTGGTCTTTTTTTTGTGTTGGAAATAAAGTACACGAACGACCCGATGAACCCTAGTGTCAGAGCTTTTCAACCGCCTACTTCGCCTAGTAGACCTCTGACATGGTTGTGTAACGACCGCCGTCTAAGTAATCATAGACAGCAACTGGGACCGACGGCTTAACGTGCCCTCCAAACCATTTTTCTTATGGACAATCAGATGGTTCAGCCAGCAATGTCCTAACCAGACTGGAAACACCGGGAATTGAACGCGGAACCTCGCACTACTACTGCAGCACATCGACGGTCAATGATAATAAGATGTATTCATGAATGGAAAAAAATTAAAGAGTATTATTTGATTTGACTTCAGCCGGGACTCGAACTCGGGACCGTGGAATACCGCGCCACTGCTTTGCCAACTTAGATACCGGAGCCTTGATTTATGTTGACATCGAACTCTTTATGTAGCGACCTCTGGGAGCTACTGCAAGAAGCTTACTCGAAATGGTCACGAGCGAGCAAGACGCAACAGAAGTTCCAACATTATTATAAACTATTATAATGTGCCTAGCATCCAACACATGTATACTTTGCACAATAACAAACATGTAAGAGGGCACTCTATGAAGTTATGGAAGACAAAAACTGCTAGCAATCCTAGGAAACACTTCTTGCCTAATCGGGTTGTGGATCTCTGGAACACTCTCCCAGATACAGTAAGTCAGTGCACCAAGTGTAAACAGTTTCAAAAATAGACTTGACAATCATTTAAAAACTATACAATCAATAAATTAAGACACAAGTGCAGTGATATACACGCATCAGCTCAATGAGCTGCTAGTGTATTAAAAATAATAATAATATCTGCAAGATGGTGGCGCGTGACAGATGTGCAGAGAAACAAAGAGCCTGAAACGCGGTATCGAAGTGTTTCATCGCGCAACGCAAATATACAACTTCTGCGAGCCGTGCCACGCGTTACTAGCATTTAATACTTTTCCAAAATTGGCGAGCAAGGAACGAGCTGCCGTAGCCCAGATGGAAAAACGATAGTTTTTATGGGTACACGGGCAGAGCCGCGGGTAACAGCTAGTAAAAATATAAAACTTAAGTATAGTGGAATAAAATATATGGATGTAAGTAGTAGAATAAAATAATTCTCTATATTTTAGCGTTGTCAAGCTAGCACAGAGTATAAATCCTATTGGGCATGTGCCCAAGCCCACTATTTCAACCGCATAATTTAGTCTGGTTTTATGCCGCTACGTGTCGTAGCAAGTTGCTACGCCGTAGAACGTAGCATGCAACGGTGGTATATTTTATTTATACATAAATTTGATTAGGTACCTACGTTCTGTGTAACCCTTGTAATCTTGTTGAGAGGGTGATCTCTAAATCATACGTTATTCGAGAAAATGGCCATAATATATTTTAGCAAAATACAATTTGCGGATAATGTCACGATCCCGTTAAAGGGCATAAAACTAAACAATTTGATATATTAATAAAAACAGGCCACTGCTGGACATGGGGTGTTCTATTGAGGAGTCTTGCCATATATACCACGCTTGGCAGGCGGCTTGGCAAGCGCAGTTCCCTAGATTCATCACTTAGTTAGAAGTGGTGCTATTCTAAGCCAGCACCACACGGCACGACATTTGAAGTGCGTTGTATTATTATACATCTATTTATCCAGGACAAATCACACAGCGCCATCTAGCCCCAGACAAAGCAAAGCTTGTACTATGGGAACTAGATAGCTTATTTTATAATAAATTCATATTATACATAGAAAATAAACACCCAGCCTTAACACAAATTTGAAAATTACTTGATATATATTTATATCTTGTGGGGATCGAACCCACGACCCTCGGCGTAGCTGGCAGAGGTACTATCAGCTACGCCATTGGGACAGTCAAAATTATAAATTAACAAATTGAAGAGATTTTGTTTTTCGGATGGTACACCGCGTCGACGAAAGATCCGATGAACCCTGGTGTCAAAGTTTTTCAAATACAAAGTTTGCCAAATACCTAGCTAAAAAAACATGTTGTTTGTTAGTCGTCAAAGCAGAGACAAAACATGTTTTATCGTGTTATTATACAGGCAGCTCCAGATTTTGCGTTTTATGTACAGCGTGTTTCAGTTTCGAGAACATTTTTTAGCGGCTTCTGTTTGCTTATTATAGAGATGTGACATTTCAAAATCATAGAATACTATGTTACAAAAATTTGAATTTAAGCGCACGCTTTGAATATCAAATAAATACTTGATACTCGATACTTGGCCGTGTAATGCCGGCTTAGAATAGCATCACCCCATTTCTTTCCCGTTGGAGTCGTAAGATGCGACTAAGGAACTCAAGGGTGTGTTATACAATTTTAGGCGATGGGCTGACAACTTGTCACTATGGCGATACATAATTTTTCGAATGACCCTCAAATATTTGTCAGACGTGGCGTAAATATTTGTCAGACGTGGCGTGATATGTGTATGTGTATATACTTATGTATGTTAATAAATACTTTTCTACAGGATGTGAGGGACAGCCCTTCGAATTCAGAACATGATACTAAACATAGGAACATTATATCTCGGGGAACGAAAAAGAAATATTGACCGGCTATACAAACTCACGATCGGCTGATTTCCTTTACTACGGGATTTTTTATATGTTTCCTGAAATATATTCCTTGGAGAAAGTGGTTCAATTTCATAGCCTGAATGAAAAGCTGAAGAAGTAGTCAAAGGGCTGTCTCTTACATCCGTATAATAGAGAAACACTTAATATATGCTCTGTTTGTTCAGTCACCTAAATATAAAGATCCGTCGGGTCGTTCATCGACTCGGCATCTCACACGAAAACAAAAATAATATCAAGATCTATGCTAGCTAAAAATTACACTTTTTGAGGTGACAAACCTCAAGTTCTTACCTATAGAATTGAAATTAAATGGAGTAAGTACATGAGTTTCTAAAAGATACTACATTGCACTAACTCACAATTTTGAGCTTATTAGTTTAAAATAGTTTAACACTAAAATTTACATTTTACATACTCAGCTACAATTTTAAATTAGCTCACAATATTGAACTAATTAGTTTAAAATTGTTTAACACTGAAATTGCCCAATATTGGCAAATACACCGCAAACTATTCAAAGTTTTGAGAGTTTTCGAAGTTTTCTCATTTAGTGAAGTGTCGACGACGACGACGAAAATCAAATTAAAACTTTCAGTGCAAATGAAAACGAGCCGATTTTTTAAAGTAAGGCCAGGTTTGGCATATTCCCGGTACGTCACACAATTTGTACGACTCCTTATTCATCACAAGACTTATTTTTTATAGTTTATGGTTTGCTTAATCAACTTCCTACCTACAGTACAATTGTTTAATTCTTTTTTTATTTTTATTGAATTAATTTGTTTAATGCACCTGCTTTGACCCTTTTCACGTGCCCTAAGGTAGACTGGGAGATAACGCCTTTGGCGTTAAGTCGGTAAATTTTTGTGCATAAAGTTAAATAAATAAATAATAAATAAATTATTTATTCAGTGCTACATCTTTTAAAGTACAGTCAGACAAATAATTTAAACGTACTAAGCACATACAGGATGTAAAAGTATTAACTGCAAATATTTTAAGGAGTGAACTATACCATAAAACTGAACATCTGTCCCCAAGGAACAAAGGTCGAAATATGAAGAGAATAATTTAGACCTCCTACACAAATTGACCCGGTCGGCTGGAACATTTTGTATGGCAGGTTCAAAATTTTATTTTCATATTTCGACCTTTGCCGTTAGACCAGTGTCCGAAAGTTGTTCAGTTTCATATGCTGGTTCACCCCTTGAAATGCTGTGACCTATATGACTTATACTTCAAGTCTACTGGTGAAAACACCTTTAAAAGTTTTCTCGTTTTAACGACTGTGAAAGAAAATTTGTTCTTTTAAAAATATAATTGAGAGATTGTTTGTAAGTACTAAAGAAAACAGAAAATATTTGAGTTCCGGTAATTGACAATCTTAAGCCTTACTTATATTAAAATCCAAATTATTTTGTTGTAAGTTGAAGACTTGAAGATAATTGCATAATAGGACTTAAACTAGATTTTCAGAAATGAATTTAGAAGTTTAAAAGGGTCTTCGGTTTACATCTGAACAGGAAAAATCCTGGTTATTGCATGTAAATTAAGCTTTTATGTCACCACATTATCAAATGACCTAACAAGTAAACACTAGGTTTGAACCTGGCACTGGTTGGTTCTACCTAAATCTCTAACATTCATAGTTCCAACTCCAATTTCAAGTTAGACGGCCGATGTGGCGCAGTGGTAGTGCGACTGCCTGCGACGCAAAGGTTCCGGGTTCGATTCTCGGTGGGACACTCACAAAGTTGATATTTATCACTTTGTGAATTTGTTCCCGGTCTGGTTAGGACATTGCGGGGTGAACCACCTGATTGTCCGAAAAGAAATGGTTCCGTGCTTCGGAGGGCACGTTAAGCCGTCGGTCCCGGTTGCTGTCTATGATTACTTAGACGGCGGTCGTTACACAACCATGTCAGAGGCCTACTACTAGTAGCAGGCGGTTGAAAAACTCTGACACCAGGGTTCATCGGGTCGTTGGACGACTCGATGTCCCATACGAAAAGAGAGAGAACTGGTGAAATTCTTGTCCAGTTTATCCCAATAAAAATAATCCCTACCATTGCCCGATAGTATCAAAATACAGGCTACAATTTTACAGCTCAAATTCGATGTTTATTGCGTAGCCAGTTAATATCTCTAGTAACATAATGGCTAACCGACTACGCAATGAACATCGAATTTCAGCTGTAAAATTTCATATTATTGATGTACAAGAAATAATTAAACTTACTCCCTTAAGTAATCACTATTTAAAAAATACACTGATAATATCTAAAATAACACTGTCTCATCTCTACGTTTGATGAGATGACAGCGTGGTTAGCCGGTGTTTGTGTATAGTGTTCAAATTATGTGAAATTCAGCGCAATTTATGTTTGTGTTGTGATGGGAAGCCATTTTTTATCATTGACTATAAAAATAAATACAATATTGACAAGTATTTGGAGTGAGTGTTTTGGAGTCTTAAGAGGCGGCTTAGGCACTCGAGGGCGATACACAATTTTCCGAATGACCCTCAAATATTTGTCAGACTTGGCGTAAATGTCTGTTTTTTGCGACCGTATACGCTTTGCCTACCCCGCAAGGGACTAGAGGCGTGATATGTGTGTGTATGTATTTTATTGTTAAAAAATCGTTTTTAAAGATCTCAGTGACGACTGGCTGAAATTATTTGAAAATTAGAACACACACCAGAGCAACGCATTAGAAAATTGTACCCCAACTATTACCAAACTAAACTTTTCCTTGATTTATCATTGTTTTGTATAAGTTCTCAAGTTTCATTCTGTTTCCGCTAATACAAGGTTACGTCGCAAACACGAACAAAGTTTCAAACTTCCGAGTCATGTAATTAATATGAGTTCATAATTTATTATATTACAGAGCGGACCATAGTCTTTTTTGGGGAGTGGCAATACAAAAATGAGTAAAGTCATTTAGAAAAATATGTTAACATGTTACAGACGACAGTTTTTGATCCCGTTGTAAAGTCATCAGGGTGACCTAAAAGTATGTGTCAATCAGTTAAATGAACGCGCTCCCAAACACAACTAAGCCGTCTCACACGCATCGCATGATATTGCGCTTATAACGACTCCAGTTTTTTGACAAAAGAAATTTATGAAATGCCATATCAAAACCGCACATGAAGGCACACGAAACCGCATCAACATGCGGCTGTCAAAGACAGTCATTTTCTTGCTAGCAACCAAAATTTTGGATAATTTGGCGTTGAAAATAACCAAATAGCCATCGATGTATGTAGCCCATTTACAAATTACTTGCTCTTGGTACGGAACTCTAAAAAATACGTCTAAAATGCTAAACGCACTCAACGTGAAATTAATATTCAGTAGGAGCTCATTATGTTACCTTCATTAAACGTATCTTTGTCTCGTTTTATCCTAGCTAATTAAGTGAGGTAGCTCTTCTAACCTAATTAGAAGTGAGAAAAGAAATTTTAATTCATTCTTGTAAAAGAAAGTTGTTCTGATTTTGCGTATCGCCTTACACCATTATTTACTGGGTATATGTAAAGTAAATACGATGTGAGTATTATTTATATATACCTACAATTGGCATAAGTACTTCAAATTTTATTTGATACTCCTAGTATTTTTTATTTAGGAAGTAAAAAAACTGAACACATTTCAAAAGGTGGAGCAACCCTTAACTCTGTAATTTTTTTCATAAACAAATATAAGTGTTCACACGCACACATATATCTCGTCTTTCTCCCTTGCAGGTTAGGTAGAGCATGAAAAAACGGTCACTATCGCAACGTCTGACAAATAGGTATTTGAGGGCCGTTTCAGAAAAATCATGTATAAAGTTTTCTCGATAATAACCTGGCCTCAACTTCGCCTCTTATTTCAGAATGAATAAATTTATTGTATAAAGTGCATTTCTCCAGTGTTTCCTCCGGCCAAGTACTAAATAAATTAATCGCTTTTTCTTAAGGCGGTTCTTCCACTTTTTGTCTGTCTGTGTATTTTTAATGCGCCGTAACACATGCGTATGTCAGACGAAAACAAATTGCGAATAGCGACGCATGCTTTACGGTGCGTCAAAATACGTAGCAACAGACGAGTGGGAAAACCGCCTTTATATGATTAATGGAATGAGACAAACCCCACTGTGCTGATATCAATCTAGTCTCAGCCAAAGTCTAGACTGAAATTTTTAGCTTCTAACAAAAACCATTCTGGGGACACTGGAGCAAGAAGCAAAATATGATGAAATTAACGATTCGTAAGATTTATATACATACATACATAAATCACGCCTTGGCCCTTACGGGGTAGGCAGAGTGTTAACGGTCGTAAAACGGATATTAACACCACGTCTGACAAAAGCTTGAGGGTCAACTTGATAACTGTGTATGACTATAGTGACAGGTTGTCAGCCCATCGCCTAAAATTGTATACACATCTTCGTCAGCTCTTACGACACCCATGGGTTAGAAATGGGGTGATGCTATTCTAAGCCGGTATCACACGGCATTTATAATGTTCTATGTTCTTACAAAAATGAATACTATGATTTATGACTTTAGTACTTTAGGAACAAACTTATTTTTATGGGTTTTTTAAAACGTTACCATTAGCCATTAGTGTTAAAATGATTTTCTTTTTTAACTGTCGAAAATAGACTTTCCACGTAATCATGAATTATTTTCTATATGTAATACCCAAAGGATCTAGATAGTAAAAAAGTTAGTAATGTTCTATGTTATAGATATTATGTTATGTTTATTTTAATTTTCATAAGTTCAAATCCCGGCGGGCACTAACATTCTTTAAATTTTTTCTTTTCATTTATGAATATGTTAGTAATACTTTTTAGCAGAGAGGAGAGGAGAGCTGGTACCAGAAGTACTCCAAAAGAACTTAATAATTTTTAACCCCAGTTAATACATAGTAAAAATTAATGCTCATAAAAGAGGTCATTTTCTACTAATACATAGTCATATTATCAAGAAACAAATATTGCTAGGGACAAAAATTATTCAGTTTTTTTAGCAAACACCTGGTACCTTATGTGCTACAACAGACTGTACTATCCTTCCCACTTTTTTAGAGCTCCATACCTCAAAAGGAAAAAAAATACCCTTTTAGGATCATTTTGTTGTCTGTCCATCAATCGGACACGATGCGAGATAAATCTTGGGAACGCGTAAAGATTTCGATTTGAAACTTAAAAAATATACTCATATCTACGGCCGCCAGTTATTGTAAAAAAGTCAAGCCCCTAACTTAATGTTACAAAAAGATTCGTTTGTTTATGCTGTAAAAGAGGCGTGTTTTGACCCGATCAAGGGGATTTTTCATAGAGCACTTCCCGTGGTCCTGAAGCTTTGAAAGGCAAGTAGCTTCGTTTAGACATACAAATTTAGGAAACAATCTAAAATAGTAGTTTATGCAACTGTCGTATAATGGGGGTCATTAGAATGCGAGTGTCTGTTTATCACACGAGGCGCAGCCGAGTGTGATAATAGTTTGACACGAGCATTCTAATGCCTAATTACAGCAGTTGCATACACTATTTTATCTACACTCTCAAAAAAAAAACTCTGAAACACTTTTCTAAACGTACGCACCGGCCATTGCAAGGCTCGATACAAGGTCAAATTCAATACGAGAACGTAATATGGCTTGATATGAATTTTTGAAAATTCTGTAATTTAGCAGTTGTTTAGATGTGAAGTGACTTACCTAAACAACTGAACAACATCTGAACAACAACTGAACAACATCTGAACAACAACTGAACAACATCGAAACAAAATGAGAACAACAACTGATCAACATCTGTACAACCACTGAACAACAACTGAACAACATCTGAACAACAACTGAAAAACAACGGTACAACAAATAAACAACATCTGAACAACAACTAAACAACATCTCAACAAAAACCTAATAAAACAAACGCAACATTACCATACATCAACAACTGACAGGTGCGGCGGAAGTTGGCAATAAGAGTATTGGCAAAAAAAACTTCGTTTCATTTCTCAACTTAATCGTATTAAGAGTTTTCTCATTAAGTCATTACGCTTCTGTAATTTATAGTAAACCCTAGTTTTTATAGGCAGAATGCATAAAGTAGGTCATTATGCATCTGTTTTCGAATTCATAATTCGAACATTATGAGACGAGTGTAGATAAAATATATTATTAAATACTGGCTAGAAGTTTAAGAAGGGTATCCTGTGAAAGGGCTTGATGTGCATTTTAAGGAACCCTCCACGGATAAGTCTGACTCGCGTTTTTTATTCATAGTTTAAAGATAGTTCTGATACCATACAAATGATATTGTGTTCAGTGACAGCAACAGTGACAATGCAATTTATTGATCGTGAACTTCACCTCCAGTTTTTGTATGGGGTTTTCTAGTCATTTTGTAAAACAAATGAATCCGACAAAATCATAGCGGTGCAGTGGGAATCGCCGTATTATTTATCAGAACAGAACCACAATCAGAACTCAAAAGTTCTTGAGTGCAAAATACGCGCTTCCACATATTCACAAAGCTATGAATTATATTTCTCTCCAAAATACCAATCCTAGCTCAGCACTTCATCACAGCACGTTTGGAAACGATTTAGAATCATTAATTTCAACTAGAAACTTCTTGCGCCATTATTCTAGCAGTTTTTGTTGTTGGCAGCACCAGGCAGGGTGACTCAGCAGTTTTGATCAAACTACGAACTAGAACTGACAGTTGGAAAAACTATAAAGTTTTCTTTTGCGTGTTATCATAAGTTCTTTTGCTTAAGTGTTATCATTAGTGCATAGATACCAATGCCGTGTGATGCCAGCTTAGAATAGCATCACCCCATTTCTTTCCCGCAGGTGTCCTAAAGGACTTGAGGGTTTCAAGCGTATTAAAATTTTAGGCGATAGGCTGACAACCTGTCACTATGGGGATACACAAGTTTCAAAATGAACCTCAAATGTTTGTCAGACGTGGCGTAAATTGTCGTGTTTTACGACCGTTTGCGCACTGCCTACCCCGCAAGAGATATAGGCGTTCATAGTACGATAACGAGCCAACACATTTGTAATACACCAACAACCCGGGTGAAGGGCTGAATCTCTGGATCGTCAGTTGTTTTTGCTCTAACCCCAACAAATCAGATACATTGTAACTTTTACGACAAATACTGACAACGTAAGCGTCATAAACGTCAAAGCTAATAAAATTTTGACGAGGTAGTCCTAGCAAGAGAACTACACTTGAACTACTTTTGAAGGTATTCACCGAGTCGACAAACGACCCGATATAGCCTGCCGTCCGACGACCACAAGCCCTGATAGGCGCCAAAAGTGTCAATTTCTCCGAGCAAAAATGTGACAACTAGCTGAATGTGCAGGCGCCCCGCCGCCAATACTTATTTTGTGTCGGGGGCGGGCGGGATGATGCGTGCATGCTGATTGGTCAATGGTAGCGTCATCTCTTATATGACCAGTAATACGTTATACTAATGCGATTTTACATCCGACTAATAGGTCTGACTTTAACGTGGTTTTGCAACGGTCTAACATGCGTTCCGAAACATGAAACCATCTTTACTGTGGACATCACAGACAAATCTATTTAGGTCTTTAATGTTCTTAACAAAGTGGGAACAATCCCAAAGAGTGGTTAATAGTTCCATACCAATTTGTGCGTGGTTCATCCGTAGAATCGAACCAAAGACCTCTGGATCTGAAGACTAAGCACAGACCGCTAGACCGATTCAAGATATTGTCTTGACTTGAAAGAACAGAATAAATAATTCTTAGTCTAAGCTTCCGTGAAGTAAAGAGGCTGTATTCAAGAGCTTTGTCTAGAATAGAAAGATATAATGCACGGACAGATTAGTAAAGAAAAGCTTTCAAATTATTGTCTTGAACAAGTACACATACACGTATCACGCCTATAATCTTGCTGGGTAGGCAGAGCGTAAACAGCCGCAAAAAACGGCTATTTACACTACGTCTGACAAATGTTTGATGGTCATTCGAAAAATTGAGTATTGCTATAGTGACAGGTTGTCAGCCCGTCGCCTAAAATTGCAATACACACCCTCGCTCGAGTCCCTAAGTCACCTCTTACGACTCCCACGGGAAAGAAATGGGGTGATGCTATTCTAAGCCGGCATCACACGGCACAAGTACAACAACAACAAGTACAGTGAAAAATAACAATGTTTTAGCATAATACTTGTGTAGCCAAGATTTCGCAAAAAATAATCATATCACCTTACAGTGAACTGCTGGACGTAAGCCTCCCCCAGGGTTCGCCCTAACGCATAAGCCCTCGTTTTCGCCATCCTGTCGCTACCAGCCGCCCTCTTTAAATCATTGGTCTATCTGGCCGGAGGGCGACCAACGCTTCACTTGTTGAGGTGGCCAAAAATTTTCCATGTGATTTTTCACTGATGATCGAGGGATGAAACCAGGGAATGGACAGCACCGTACTCAGTGAATATGTGAAATACAGCTTATTTAGAAAACTTGCTAAATGTTCTACCCCAGCAGGCAGCATATTTTGAACCTGCTACACTACATCCACTATCAGTACAAGCGACGCCTCTTCCATCTAAACTACCGCGGCTCAATCATTGCCTGCTAAAGTATGCAAGTGTATCTCTATGCCAATAACGCGTGGCATGGCTCCATCTACCGGGATAGTTTTTCAACTTATTTTCAGCGACTAATTCATTCTTTACCGATCGAATGTAAAAATGTGATGATGATAAACCAGCAATAAATTAAATACCAAATTTATAACACTTCTCGCGTAAATAAAATGTCAAAACATATAAATATCTAAAACATTCGACGTCAAAAATACCGCCTTGAATCGTTCTGGGTCCAAACGTCCCCATCAGGCTGACGGCATTTCCGCGTTGTATAAAGGATTACATGAAGTTAATTTTTTTTTTAATTTGGACAAGTACTTTGTAATTTTACAATCGTTAAGAAGTCTTAAGTAAGTTCTTGGTTCTTTTCTGTGCGATACAATAGTTTAGAGGCCTGTCTATCTCTCGATCTCGTTTTAGTGCTGACTTCTATTCTCAAAGTAAGTAAATTAAGTTGAAGAAAATTATCAAAAGTATTAGGTACTTAGGCACGTTTGTATGCGTAACCAAAATTGTGTCTACCTTGTAAAATTTTGAAATTTTTAGTACTTGAACCTACTTATTTGACACTAAGATTGCGTTGAAAAACTAATTATAGGGTATTTGACATTATTCACTTCGCTCAGGTCGAATTTTGCAACAATAGATTTGTATTGTACTCCAAGCACACATGTGTGCTGTTACGAGCGGAGTAGTTTAAAATCTCTTCATAAACAAAAAAAACGGATTGCCCATTCCCTGGATTCACCACAAAGTCGCCTTTTACGTCACCCACGAGTAGACATAGGGTGCTGCTGTCTTAAGCCAGCACCATACAGATACTAAAAAATCTGTAACTTATACATTCTGTTAAATGCTGCTAAGTCTCAGGCAATTATAATTGGCAGTCATCAGCGTATTGCCAGGCTACACCTAGCAGATGTGCCAGAGGTTACTCTCAATAACAACCCTATCCCTTACTCGTCAAGGGTGAAGAATCTGGGTATTTTGATGGACCAGACTTTGGCCTGGACTGATCAGGTGAGTGAAGTTAGCCGAAGGTTATACGCTTCTCTTCATTCGCTCAAGAGGCTACAAAACTTCCTCCCCATATACACAAAAATTATGCTGGCTCAGGCCCTTCTTCTACCTTTGTTGGATTATGGGGATGTGGCGTTTCTGGACCTGTCTCAAGAGCTTCTAAATCGAATGGAACGTTTGCAGAACCAGTGTATCCGTTTCGTTTTTGGATTGCGGAAATTCGATCACGTGTCCGAGTTCAGGGAGCGGTTGGGGTGGTTACCAATCCGACAACGCAGAGATTTGCATATCTTGTCCCTCCTGTACAATGTGCTTAACAATCCTAACGCGCCCATCTACTTGCGCGAAAGGTTTGAGTTGCGCACAGTGGAGGCGGGCTCTCGCCTGCGTTCCTTCGGCGATTTATCTCTCCGGATATCGGTCTGCTCGTCTAAGATGTCCGCTGAGTCATTCACTGTCCGCGCTGCGCGCTTATGGAATCAAATTCCTTCTGATGTGAGGAAAAGTAAAAATGTGTTAGGTTTTAAAACTAACATAAAGAAAGTTTGGGGTTTTGGGTCGGATAACTCGGACAATTTGTAGGGTATATTAAGTATGTAAGTAAGTCTATTATATTTACGTCGTATTTATGTAGTATATTATTAAGTAGATAATATTGTATTCAGTTTGGTCCCAAGTATGTATATAAATAGCTTTTCGTTCACCTTTTCTTTCTAGTTTACCTGCTCACATCGTATCCTCAGAGTTTCTCAAGGGTTGACTGGAAGAGATCCCTTAATGGGATAAGTCCGCCTTTGTGTCATTTCTTGTTTTTGATTTAATATATGTTTTCTGTATTAGTTTTAAGAATGCACAATAAAGAGATTATACATACATACATACATACATTCTTATCTTCAAGATAAATAACATTTTGTTGTCATCTTTGTAACCATCAGGATAAAAGCTGGAAGTCCGACTTTCAAAGTTTAAGTTAAAGTCGGCAGCTTAACGTCTGGTAGTAAAGAATGGAATAGCTCTTCTGTTCTGCAAGTTCTAGATAGGATAGTTTCCCGTTTTATCTTGGGGCGTTAAACTGTTGGAAGTAATTTAAATGTAATCTACAACGCGGGTGATACTAAAGTCTAGGGTTTTACGATAATTAATTGTAATTTTAGGCGACATGTAAAATTACATTTTACAAATAACATAAAACCCTGACATGTAACTATAGTCGTACATGTTTTTTTAAAAACGCTCTTTATTTGTCAGACGTGCCGGTTGCGACTGCATTTTTACGGCCATTAATTTGTGTATGTATGTGATATAGATAAACGTTTTATGAATAATGATAAAATATTAATTTGAGTATGTATGTAATATAGACACACCTCGGACACTGGCGCTCAAATGTATGAATCAAACGCGTTGCTACGCACACAGTCTAAGCTCGCGTAGGTGAACGCGAACCATGCTTGTGTGTGTGAGACAACATGTCAGGGTTGCCGCCATTTTGCGTTCGCGAATCGGGAATGCAATGTGCGGCAGTATGAAATGACCTTCGTCGTCGCGTCCTTGCTAGCCGGTGTCTGAGCGTCCTCCGAGCGCGGGTGGGCGGCGCTTGTAGGGGGAGGCAGGGAGTGACCATACTGTACGCTAGTACTATTAATTATACTGTGATATAGATAAACGTTTCATGAACATTGTTACAGAGTATACATGCTATACCAGCTCTATTTATACTTACAAACATTATAGTCGTTAATGTTACTAACATTAAAAACAATTGTTTCGTTTCATACATAAATATATCCCTTGTGGGGTAGGCAGAAAGTAAATGCCCTTAAAAAATAACATTTCCTTAATCGCCTCCTATGACACTCAAGTGAAAAAATGGGACGCTGCTAATTTAAGTCGACATTACACGGTAATGTCTTGTTTTACGGTTATATTTAAAAGAGGCCTTTCCTTGCGATTAGTCCCTGTGCTGCCTGTTTTCCCGTGGTAATAGCAGCTGTACTTACTTCGTAACTGTAGCTTGGTATTGTGATAGTCAAACCTATGTTCTCCACAATGAAATCCTGATATTCAGACCACTAGACTATAAAGATAGTTTCGTTTTACGGCTTAAAGTACGTTAACATGTTTTAGTGGTTTGCTAAGTTTATGAGGAAGGCTTTATCTTGCTTTATTTGACTTGGAATGGGAAGAAAGGGTTTATACTACCCACCCTTTCTACTACTGGTTGGACACTACTACTGGGTCATCCATTTGTTACATACGTATATAATCCCTTGCGGGGTAGGCAGCGCATAAACTGTGGTAACAAACGATTGATTTACCAGCCCTGGCAAAGATTTATAGGTAATTTCAGAAAATTGTATATCAATGCGTTAACAAAGATGTCAGATCATCTAAAAACTGTGAATTTTTTTTACACATTTACAATTTGTGTTGTGATTTCTGGATGGAACTCCATAGTATTCTTGGTAATAAAACACTTTAAAGCATTTAATTTAATATACAGTGGAACTAGTGTAAAAAAGTGTTTTATTACCTAGAATTTAAGTATAGTGTTTAAAAAATCCTTCATGCATAAATAATTCTTCTACTTCTGGTTGGACAGTGCACGAGGGCATCTATTTTGTCTAGGGTGTCGTACGATACGTGTTAAGAGTGAAATTTTCGTGAATCGGGATTCGGTGTTGTGGAGACATGCCTCGCGTTATTGGCATAATGATTCATACATACATATATCACGCCTATATCCCTTGCAGTGTAGGCAAAGCGTAAACCACAGTGAAAAACGAACATTTACCAAACATTTAAAGGATATCCAGAAAAATGTGTATTTGTGTAGATATAAGTAATAAATAAATCAAATCTAATCAAATCAAATATTCGAAAAAATTTACACTAGTGAACTATTGTGAATAAGTTACACTAGTCTTAGTTACTTTACAAAGTTTTTAAAAACTGTACTCGGTGTTTCTAATCTATCTTACTTACAAGTTAGTTGCTAAAACTTAACTTATACTCTAGGAAAGAGGTATTAGTTAAGTTTACGGATAGATCAACTGGTTTTTTATCTTCGATACGCAGTCTTATTCTCTGCTTCATTTCAACTTGCTAAACTTCAATTGCGCCGACTTATAATAAATACAGGTAATTCGTCTATCAATACACACATACATAGTAATATACGCACGCAAAAAACGGGCATTAACGCCACGTCTGACATTGTTAAAACAATAATCAGTCACTTACTTGTAACTGCGCTAAATTCAGTCGAGGGCTGGTGGAAAATTTTATATCACAATTTCTCCTTGCACTACATATACATATCACGCCTATAATCCCTTGCGGGGTAGGCAGAGCGTAAACGAGTTTAAAAACTGACATTAACGCTAAGTCTGACAAATATTTGAGGGTCATTCGGAAAATTGTGTATAGCCATAGTAAAAGGTTGTCAGCCCATCACCTGGATTGCAATACACACTTAGTCACTTATTACAACACCCACGGGAAATAAGTTGGGTGATGCTATTCTAAGCTGGCATCACACGGTATACTTGTTTCATATTTGAAGAAATAAAATTGAAAACATGTGAGGGCGCCACTGGAAAATCGGATTTCGCTCAGCGCAGGCTTAATGTGAAAGTGTTGTTTTCCTCAACCCACCTGTTTGAGGACTTTTGTGAGGCCAATGTGTATGTTGCAACAAGTGGTCGAATGCTATAATATAAACATACTTTGCCTAAAAGCATACAAGTGCTATCAACACTACCTTGAGTTACACATTTTAGGGTGAAAGACAAGATTTCTCTATATACACATAAAATATATACAGAGTTATTACAAAAAAAATTGACTTGTGCTTGAAAGTGTTGAAATTAACTTTTCATAGTTTATTTTGTGGCTTTTATTGAGGCAATATTTTATAATTTCATATTTGAAAACTTGCAAATGTAATGTAGTAATGGCAAAAGTTGTAGGTTCAAATCCTGCCCGTGCTTAAAAATTTTGCAAGTTTTCAACAAAAAGTTGTGTACTTAACAAGGGAAGTGTTTTAACATTTGGTATTCAATAATATTATTATTATTAACCAATACAAATATGACAACGCAACAGAACAACTTAATTCTACAAAAAAAAAAACTTCTAGCTAACCTACAGAAAGTGAGACATTTATTATTTTTATTATAAATCCTATTTTATATTGTAATGTAACTACTGATACTTTGTTATTAGCTAAATCACAAATTATTATTTAATTTTTTTTCGACGAGCACATCATGAGTTCTTATACATTAACAAGAACATAATTTATAATGTAATTTTCAATGTGCAATATAATATTTATAAGTAAACTAGCGGCCCGGCCAGCGGTTTCACCCGCTGCTAACTGATTTCCCACGGGAAACAGACCTTTTCACGACATAAATCATAAATAAAAACCTTCCTCTTGAATCAATTTGTCTTTTAAAAACTTCATTCAGATCCGTTACGTGGTTTGAAGATTTAAGCATACTAACAAACAAACAGACAGTGCACAGAAAATTAAATGTAAATACCTTATAGTTTTTGAAAAAACATACCGATAGTGCGTTTGAAAAACTAACAGCGACATCTATGTTTGTATTATGGAACTAAAATACTATTAAACTACTGAAGCTTGAGAGATAAAACTTGGACATGAAGTTTTTTATGTAATAAAGCAACTATTATAGATAAAATTCCGGTTTTTTTAATCCCCCAAGGGATTAAAAGGGGGTTAAAAGTTTGTATGGAAGTTCCTTGTCTTAAGTGTGATCCGTTTCAAAATTAGTGATTAGACATATTTGAAATTATAACCCTTAATAGGGTCAAAAGAGGGTTAAAAGTTTGTATGAAAGTTCGTTTTTTTAAATGAATGTGATCTGTTTGAAAATTTATGATTAGACTAATAACTTCAAATAATTAAACACGTGTTTCAGCATTTTTGAAATTTTAACCTTAAAATAGATGAAAATAGGGGGCCTACTACTAGTAGGGCTCATCAGGGTTCATTGTGTCGTTGAAGGACTCGGTGTCTCACACGAAAAGAGAAGAGAGTTCCAATTCTTCGAAGCCAGCGATCCACAGATTGACATTTAGCCCTATAAGACATATTTATTTAAAACACGCCTCTATCGATCGGGTTGGCCGGGGCGAAGGGGGTAGGGGGCGTCTAATAATAGACCCCATCGTCTCATCCCCCATCCTTATCGGGTGAAAAGAGCCCTGAATTGTGCCAACTCAATGTGGAAATGTTGGGTATGGCTGAATTAATTCGACTTCCTAACGTGTGATGCCGAATGACATCACCCTATTTATTTATAATCAGCTGGCGTGATAAAAATCGACTAAACGGGACCTTACCTCGAAAAGTAAGATTTTAGTTTTGTATGAAGAAGTTTTAAAAACACGCATTTTACGCATGTCTATTGTTACTGCACTGATATATCTCTACAATTTTCTGAAATGATCGCCAAATAAATATTTGCCAGGGCTGGCGAACAAATCGTTTGTTACGGGTGCTTACGCTCTGCCTACCCCGCAAGGGATATGTAAATACGTCCCACATGTATTATATATGATCAAGAAAATAATATACATATACATTTAATATTGACGGCCGATGTGGCGCAGTGGTAGTGCGACTGCCTGCGACGCAAAGGTTCCGGGTGGTGGTAGGTTCCGATTCTCGGTAGGACACTCACAAAGTTGATATTTATCACTTTGTGAATTTGTTCCCGGTCTGGTTAGGACATTGCAGGGTGAACTACCTGATTGTTCAAAAAGAAATGGTTCCGTGCTTCGGAGGGCACGTTAAGCCGACGGTCCCGGTTGCTGTCTATGATTACTTAGATGGCGGTCATTACACAACCATGTCAGAGTCCTACTACTAGTAGTAGGCGGTTGAAAAACTCTGACACCAGGGTTCATCGTGTCGTTGGACGACTCGGCGTCCCACACGAAAAGCAGAAGCAGAAGAAGAAAATAATACAATGAAGTATATAAGGTAATTTTAAAACTATCGCTAATATTTTCAGGATGTTTAACACATACATACATATACAAGGAGTAAAAAAAGAACTTCAGTTTAGATTCATGTAGATGGCTACGCCATTTATTGCTTATGTGTTTACAAAATTGAACAACAACACATATCACGCTTTTATCCCTTGTGGGGTAGGCAGATCGTTAACTGCCGTAAAAACTTTTGGTATCGCCACGTCTGACAAATATTTGAGGGCCGTTTCAGAAAAATCGTGTATCACTATACTGCCCTGTTACGCCTATCTAATGTATCTATCAGACTGCCATTTGCCACAAATTCACTTTTTATTTTGGAAATAATATTTGCTCATAACTTACATAATATTGATTCTATGAAGAATTTTTTCTTATGAATTAGAGCAAAACAATCATAAAATGCATTCCTTATTTAAATTTTTTCTTATTTTCAAGTGTGTAGTAAAATATAACGATTTTAATATTTTTGCTCCTTTATTTCTCATACAAATCGTGTTACGCGTGGTACTGTATCTAAGATACATGAGATAGCCGCGTCAAGAGCAACATTTTATTGAAATGCTAATCTCCTACAAGTTTAATTACAAGACATAGGCAAAACAGTATAATCTCGGATTATTTACTTCTTGGATAGTATACAGGTTGAACTATTACGGTGTGGTAGTCAGGGACCGGACGAGCGGATTAATTTTCAATACCCTTTGAAGGGGTTTCCCACTCATTTGGCTAGCGCAACGTTTGCTAACCGCGTTGGGATACAAGCTAAATGTTTAGCTTTCCCTTTTTATTTTGGGAAAACTTAACAATTCAAAGTGATTAGCGCTAACCAAAGTCTTTTATAGGCTTACCCAGCATTTTTGGTATTTATGGACGGACGGACGGACTCTGTTGATTATAAATTATAACAAAATAAGGGTAGATTGAACTTGAACTAGAAATGATGTTTTTTGAAAAATGCAAAATCTGACGGTACATAAATAATATCCTGTTTTTAAATTTGATAAATATATGTTTTCTGTCGTACTTATTCAATATTTGGTTGAAGAAAATGTCTAGTGATAATGAATCTCCACCTTCTCCAAGCGGCACTATTGCAAAGTCAATTTCACTCATATTAACTACGCATACGGCACTAACTCGCATGAATTATCTAGCGTGAAGCGCTATCGAATGGTTTCCCTAGCGGATTAGGACAGTCGATCAATAGGCTTTTTTGTTCTGGCTTTGCAACAATTTAACTTACCCGTTGGGAAAGCCTTTTATTGGGTTTCCGTGTGAAGGAATAGTCATTAAAATATCAAGCAATATCGCCGTGTATTTTTATCAAATAAAAGAAATATTCTGCTTCCAAACCCTGGTAAAAACCCCTTAAAGGGAAAGCGCTTCCGGTCCCTGGTGGTAGTGCCTATGGAGAAATCTGAAAATACATCAGATTTAAATGTAAGGTAGGTATCTCATCTATTACATACATACATCAGCCTATAGCAGTCCACTGCTGGACATAGGCCTCCCCCAGGGTACGCCATAGGGCACAATCTCCCGTTTTCGCCATCCAGTCGCTACAGCCGCCTTCTTTAAGTCATTGGTCTACCTGGCCGGAGGTCTTTCAACACTTCGCTTGCCGAGGCGTGGCCTCCACTCGAGAACCCGTTTACTCCACCGTCCGTCGGTTCTACGAAAAATGTGCCTAGCCCACTGCCACTTCAGTTTGCTACACTGCCAGACTATGTCCGTTACTTTGGTCTTTTTGCGGTCTCATTCCGGATTTTATCCATTATAGAGATACCGAGCATAGACCTTTCCATAGCTCTCTTAGTGACATGTAACCGGTGGGCCAGTTTTACTATTGGGTTCCACGTCTCGGCTTCATAGGTCATGTCTGGCAGGACGCACTGATCGAACACCTTGGTCTTGAGGCATTGTGGCAAGGGTGATTCCAAGATATGACGCAACTTCTCAAATGCTGCCCAGCCCAGCTGCACTCTTCTGGTGATTTCAGCCTCAAAGTTGTCTCTACCCAGCTGTAGAGTTTGGCCAAGGTACACATACCTCTGGACAACTTCAAGGCGACCGGCGGCGGCTCGGGGATGATGTGTTGATTGAACATGACTTTCGTCTTGTCCAAGTTCATCCCGAGTCCAACACGTCTCTAGGCGACGTTGAGACTGGTCAGCATACATGGTGTAAAAAGGAATTGCCCGAAATAATTAAAGACATAAAACTGAACCACTTTTACCATGAAACTCAGGTCAAAATATAAAAAAATACTTCCCATACAAAAAATGTCAGCTGACCAAGTCGTCTTGTATGACAGGTCTAAGAAGTTATTGATTTTTACACTGTTTAAGGTAATCTATTAGTAAATTTAAAATTATTAAGGGAAATCAAAAATTACAAGAGATAAAAAATTTATGCTGCAAATCATATAGCTTGCTTATCGTGTAAAACACTGACATTGAAGGTTGATCAATTGAAGACATTTGGGGAGCGTAGAATTGATGCTGTGGACATTATTAACGATTGCTAAAAATTGTGTTAACTTAGGTATAGAAGATATTTAATATATGGGGATTATTATAAAAAGAATCAAAGCAAGTTAGATAAAATCATTTAAAGTTATTATTATAAAAACCAATTAAACAATGAAAATTTCCATAATTAGATAATGTCTTTGAGAAGATGATATAAAAAAGCTAACATTATAAAAAAAAAGTGATTACCTAATAATTGATTAAAAATTATTTGTGCTCTACGTCATCGATTTTTATTTTATTTTATTATTGATGGGTTTGCTCTTGGCTCCAGTCTAGGTCATAGGACAGAGACAGGGTCTAAGATGGAGCAAGCTCACCCAGAAGAAGCCTGTTCACTCTTACTTTGAAGAGATTAGGGTTGTATGCGTTTGGAAATACAGACGCAGGTAGTGAGTTCCACTCTTTAGCAGAAGCGCTTAGTCAGAATTGGTGGAATGGCAACCAGGTATGGATGGTATCCGGCGGTGCGTCTGGGTGTCCGATGGTAGAAGGGAGCTGATGGAACAAGGTCGTGAAGCTCTTGAGCACACTCTCCGAAGTACAATCTGTAAAAAACCGACAAGCAGGCAACCTTGCGGCGATGTGCCAGGCTATGTAGCTTGGTGTCCACCAGTTTTATGTCGCCTATGAGCCTCTTGGCCCTGCGTTCCACCGAGTCAAGAGCGGCAAGTTAGTATTTGGCTGAGCCATCCCAAAGGTGACTGCAATACTCCATGCAGGATCGGACTTGTGCTTTGTAAAGAGTTAAAAGCTGTCCAGGCGTAAAGTAACGCTTCACTCTATTCAGGATGCCCAGCTTCTCAGCCGCCGTTTGAGCATTGTACTCGATGGTCGCGCCGAAGTTTAGATTTGATGTCAACTCCATGCCTAGAAGCTCAAGCCTGTCAGTGACTGGGACAGATGTACCCCGAAAAGTAGGTGTCCAGTCGAAAGGACTCCTTTTTGCAGTGAAAAGACACGCCTGTGTTTTGGTGGCGTTGAATGAGACCAGATTTTCGTCACCCCATTGGGAGACAAGACCTAAGGTCAGATCTGTTCGCTCTACCATGGCCTTTCATATCGAACGTATTTCATCCCCACTGGTGTTTGCACCTGTCAAGTATCTCTCTGAAACGGTACTATCATCTGCGTATCCAACAATCTTTTGTTTTTCTCAATAATCATAATAATAAAATCTTTCAAATGAGTATGAGCAGTTCAAAACAATCACTAATGTATTAAGAGATCACAAAATATACTTATAAGCTATGTTTAAAACATGCAATCGAATTAAAATTATAGAAAATGGAGATCAAAAAGTTTACACTAATTTGAAGCTTTTATTGCACCACACTATCATCTAAATCCTTGACATTATCCTTGACATAAAAAAATGTGTTGATAAATAAATTAAAACAAACACCTTGTATTATTATGTTCACAAAAGGTATTCTGAATAAAAGAAGTACTAAGTAAATAATAGAAATGAAATAAACACCATGTACCTTTCAACTCTAACTTCAACGGCCACAACAGTCCACTGCTGAACATAACCACGCTTGGCAGGCGGATTGGCGAGTGCAGTGCCAAGTGTTGCATTTACAGGAAGCGCTGCTGCCCATTCTCTGGTTAACACTCCATAGCCATAGTCGCCTCATCGACACCCATGGGTAGAAACTTATCTCCTAATGGCAATTCGTTTCGGACGCCGACAAGTTCATACAAGCTTTGTTTTGCCTATCTCATGTAACTCAATATGCCGGAGGTCCGCGCGACTCGTCTCGATGCGTACGGTTTTGCGTATCTCATGTATCTAGAGTTATAGTAGATACGCAAAGCTACTCCATACAAAAATTGAGTTACATGAGTTTTGTTTTTTGGATGTAATATTATAATGATTTATATTTCTTGTAAATATGAACTCGTACGTATATAAATGGGACCTAAAGAATACGATTAAGCTTGTTACGCGTAACTCATGTAACTAAAGATAACGTAGATAGGCGTAACAGGGCAGTATAGTGACAGTTTGTCAGCCTGTCACCTAAAATTGCAATACACATGTGAACCTCGTGTCTCTTAGTCACCTCTTACGACTCCCGCGGGAAATGGAATGGAATTACCAAAAATCCTTGAGAGCAAAAACCCTTATATTGGCACGTGTCGTGTCACAGAAAGCTTGGACAAGTCTGGCATATTGCCAATATTTGCCAAACTTACGACGCGTTGTGAATTTATAAGCACATGGTTAGGAAATTGATGGTTTTTGTTGACTTGGCAGAATATTGAATTTATGGCGTTTGTTGCCTGTGAAAATGTTCAAGCAATATTTCTTTAAACTCTGTAATACGTTCGTAGTTCAAGTACATATAACTCGTCAAGATAACGATAGAATTTGTTATGATGGCAGCTGTGGAGATAATTAAATTACATTATTTATTGATTACAGTATTAATGACTGATTTTAAAACAATAAAATTAAAATAAATTATTAAATTTTAATTAATTTTATTTCAACATAATCATTCCATACAAACATACACATATCACGCCTATAATCCCTTGCGGGGTATTAATTATTAATAATAAAGAAAATAATCAAATCAAGTCAAATCAAAATCATTTATTTCTGAGTAGGAATTTACAAAATTCTCTTTAAGAAAGTTACAGTCTACATAACATAATACATTAAAAAGCTAATTATAAAATAATGATTAATTTACAGAAATATTATATGAAATACATGTAAAAAAAATATTACCGCCTGATTTATGTGTGAGCTTCAGTGCAAGCGCGATAGCATTCTCGCCGGAATTTAAACCTTTAAATTAGGGTCTATTCTATACCCAATCAAACATAACAAAAAAACTAAGAAATTCCTACAAATACGAGAAATTCAAACATCTCTGGATTACTGTTAAATTAACTACGCCGCAATGTTCACATAAAGGTGCACGTCTACTAAGATACAAAGGATTATGCCCAAGTACATTCCAAGAAAGATCCTGTAACAGCCAGAAGCAATCACTGCTATAGATTTTGTACAATCTACATTGGGTGTATCCCATTGATACGATAAGAGGAAGAAGCCAGACGAAAGATAGACCCGTTAAAGTTCTTCTCCTTTTCATGTGGGACATCAAGTCTACGAACAACCTTATGATGCAAACCTATTAGAACAGGATACTCTTTTGTGACAATAATAATAAGTGTGGTGTGGCCAGGTTTAACTCAAATTGCTGCGATAAGTCGGCTTAGAATATCATCACCCCTTTTCTTTCCCGTAGGTCTCGTAAAAGGTGACTAAAGAACTCAAGAGTTACGTTTGTATTGCAATCATGGTGATGGACTGACAACCTCTCATTATGGCGATACACAATTTTCTAAATGACCCTCAAACGTTTGCTAGACGTGCGGAAATGATCGTTTTTACGACCATTTACGCTCTGCCTACACTGCAAGGGATATAGGCATAATATAATATGTATGTTAAGTGTACCTTCTTTAAACATAAATTCGCCAAGACAACGCTGAACGAAGGAAATCATAGGGAGGAATTATGATATAAAGGATTTGCACCTTTGCAATAGCATATATCCCTTTCCTTATCAGTGGAATCGCACATTTACACGTAATCATAGATTCGGTACACCTCGCCTTTGAACGTGATGTTTGTTTACTTCTGATTGGGTGATGCTATTCATACCATTCTATAGATATCTACATTTATAAGGTCTTCGACAGAATTTCTACCCGGCAGAGTAGAGAATTACTTTGAAGTGGGTAGCTATATTTAGTATTCTTTGATTTAGGTATCTATTTAGAGGTACATTCGTACATACATAATATCATTGGCTGGCTCGATGTTTTAGTAGAGAGTACCCCTGTCCGCTACGCCGAGGGTCGTGGGTCCGATCCCCACACAGCACAAGTATTTTGAAGTTACGTTTCTGTATTTGTGTTGACTCTGGGTGTTTTTTATGTATTTTGTATCTAGTTTTCATCGTGCAATATTTGTTTAGGTTGGATGGCGCTGTGTGAAATGTGCAGGATATTTATTTATTTATACAAACTAAATTAGGTACAAAGTAAGTACATATGACGCAAATGTTGTATTGTTGTGTGTATACCTACGTACTTATGTGCGATGAAGCGTTTGATGGTAATCGCAAGGAAAGCTCGACTTAGACAAAACGCTTGCATTTGTCACCGTCAGACCATTCTTGCTTTTTCCAGTCTTCCTTGAGACTAATATCACAGTAGGGTTCAGGTTACGTGCGTTTAGGAAGAATCTTGTTTGTTTTTAAGAGAATTGTTTATCTTTGAGAAAATCCGTGGAAGATTAGATTGTGACGATTTAAAGAGTAAACATTTACAAAAAATTAATTGAGCTCCTATATAGAATGACTCGGTCGGCTGCTACATTTTGTATGGGAAGTCCATATTTTTAGTAATTTGGCCTATGTTCTTCAGGGAAAGTTGTTTCGTAAAATATTTGCCCCTGTTGTGGGCCACACACTGTATTTTTATGAAGCCAGTGATCCTAATGAAATGTATTTTTTTTTAAACTTGCGAAATTCTAACATGGGAAGTGTTTTAAAATTTGGTATTCAATCTTAATTAAATGAGTAGCTAAAGAAGTATTCTGTAACATTCAGGGACAGGCTAAGCGCCTTATCGATTAAGTGCTTAATTTTCTAACCCCATGTCTGAATACCACTTCATATTAGCGTTTCATTTGCTTCAAGTGTATTGAAAAAGGAACCCTATGTATAGAAGAAAAATATGCAAAGAAATCATTCGCAAAGCAAGTTGGTTGTGACTTCACGGCAACTTCAGATCATTGACCAACTGGCTCGTCACCATGTGATGTGCGGGTAATAATAGTCCGTATGAGTGACACGCAGAGGTCAAATTTATGCAAAAGCCGAAAGGGAAACCCTTTCAATAAGGATAGTGGTTTGATGGGGTTTTGATAGCCTTTAAATTAGCGCTTAAAAACACCTTTCTAATGGGTTTTGACGAGATACGAATATGGAGAGTAAACCCATACGTAAAACCTAATCAATAAAGGCTGAAAGGCTTACCAGTGCCAACATTACTTAACATAAAGGATGTAAAACTGATTAAATTTGAAGGGGTGCCCATGCAATAGGGTGTTTTTCAGGGTAGTTATAAATGCAAAACATGTTTGTATAAAATTATTATTCAAAAATGCTAGTATTCTCATTCAATGTTATTCAATCAAAATATGCACAGTTAGTATTATCAACCTTAAAAACAATTAAATGGTTTGTATTTTGTCGCTATACCTTTGTTATACTGCTTTATGACGTCATTGCCTTTATTTTTACTGAAGAAAACATTTAGAAAATTGCTCGTTTGACAAGTAAGAAAATACCATGTGACACAACTTTCCCAAAACAGCACAAATCTAAACATGAAAAAATGAGCTTCCATACAAAATAACTTAAGCGGCTAACACATATCTTTTCATACTTCAATGCTCCTTGTACTGAAATATGTCAGTATCATAAACATATTAACTTCCTTTCAAGTGGTACCCTTTTGGTTACAAGTACAAACATCTCGTCCAACACTGACCTCAGCTGAAACGCCTAGTCTCTCATGCACGGGCATTCACTCACACAATAGCAACGTCTACTTTGAATGGCAGCCGCCAGGGAGAGGGCCGGAATGAATACTGAAGACTGTTATAGAACTGTAGTAACTGCCTTCGTGGCCTAGCCGTCAGATTTTGGTATCAGGGTTGAGTGATCCCTGGTTGGAGTCTTGGGGAGAAATACTTACATATATCACGCTTTTATCCCTTGCGGGAAGGCAGAGCGTAAAATGGACCTGAGAAAAATTGGGGGGTCATTCAGAAAACCATAGTGACACGTGATCAGGGTATTATAAGAGGCGACTTAAAGACTCGAGGGGCCTGATAACATATTTATTTATTTATTTATTTTTATTTTTATTGCAATTTAGGCGATGGTCTGACAAGACCATATTATCAGACGCCTCGAATCTCTTAGTCGCCTCTTACGAAACCCATGGAAAAGAAATGGGGTGATGCTATTCTAAGCCGACATTGAGGAGAAGTTGATACATTCTCAATTTATCACTTTGGTGAGGCCATTGAAGGCTAAACCACCTCGTCTGTAAGACTGTTAGAGCAGTCAGTTTTGGGTGATGAGATGACTAAGATGTCGGTCATAAAATGACCATGTTTAAATAGACTTGCTTGTAGTACTCGTAGGCGGTTACTAAACTCTTATACCAGGCGTCCATCGGGTCTTTCTTCAACCTGGTAAATCACTCGTAAAAAAATAAGATTCTATCCGGGGCAATACTACATTTATGAGGAACTGGTTCGGACATTGCAAGCCGAACCACCTGATTGTTCGCAATAAAAATGATTCCATGCTTTGGATAACACGCTAAGCAGTCGTACTCTGTTGCTATCTAAGTATGAATACTTAGACAGCGCTGCGGTCGTTACAAAATCATGCCCGAGGCCGTGTTGTTGTAGAAAACGGTTGAAAAGCTCTGACGTCGGGTTTCATCGGGTCGTCCGTCTACTCGGTGTTCCACGTGAAAACAAGAAGACGTAAACGAACTCATACTTATAGGTACCTATACACCGATACGAAAATAACTTTGATGCAGTTGAGGCACTGGCTATATCGAAAATGTAACAATCTAAAATTGGATTGAATCTTTCGCCTTTGCGAGCAGAAAACAGAATCGTCTTTGAAGTAAGTCAATGACTTTTTGATGGGAAAAATATTCGCTGAAAACGACGGCTTATAATATTTTCAGCGCAAAATATCTATTGTATTTACCCGTCGCTTCTTTTTTGATTCATGTCAATCTTTATCTTCGTCACGGGCAAAAATAAAAAATACCTAACTATACCTACTTATTCAGTATCTTATCTTTCATTCTCTTCTCAAAATATAAAGGAAATTGGTTTTTATGTGGAAGTAGAATGAAATGAAAAGAAGAGAGATATCGAATTCTGTGCTGTATGTAAGTACAACGTTCTACGAAGGATCAGGCTTTGTAACTTCTGAGCCTAAACAACTTGAAACTTTTTCTTCTTATTCGAATTCGAATAAGGATATGATTTTACAAAGTAAAGTTTAAGAAAAGACTTACACACACAAACACATACTATACATGGAGTATAACATGTAGAAAAGAGGTCAAGGTCAACTCGTCAAACTGGACAACTTTCCACAAGGTACATGGGTCGAAATGAAAAAAAAATTTTTTTTGACCCCATTAGAAAATTGCCGATCAGCTATTTAATTTAATATGGGAGGTCCATTTTTTCATATTTCGACCTATGTTCCATGGGGAAAGTTGATCGGATTCATGAGGACCTGCTTTCATTTTGTAATGCCCTTATTGTTACACGTTGAATAGTTGTAGAAATATAAAATATAATAATATTTGTGTACTTTCATATAACATATTGCAACGATAACGACAAAACAAGATTTCCTTAAAGGGTGTAACATACAAGTAAAATAAATAAAATAATAAGTAGTGATACTTAAGCAATTGAATATTACATACCCACCTCCTTTGCTGAAATCCTGAAGCATATTCAGTTAACAATGTTATGTAATGCTTGTTATAACTACAATGGTGTAAGGACGCCCTTAAGCATTAAGGTACGGTACAAGAACACTTACTATAAGAGCTCGTACTCTGAAATTTAGTTTGTTATAAATAAGAGTTCATGTGGAAATGTTCGATTGTCTTTTATGTGACACATTTTGCAACTCATAATTGATAAGAAGTAAAGTTTTCTCATACGACTATTACATTAGTCTGCATACATTGCTGGATATCAAGAGTTTGTTGTAACAACACCCACTTAATAACCAGAAATGTATGCCGAACCGTGCACGGTATTTAGAATAGTAGCATATGAATCTAAATGCTTCAATTTGGGTAACATTTATGGTAAGTACATATTAATTAAGACATTGATTGCTAAATCAAACAACTTTAACATCATATTATACGCTGTTATTACGACAATAGCAGTAATAACTTATTCCTGTACATAATAATAAGGCCCTGTGATGCCGGCTTAGATTAGCATCACCCCATTTCTCTCCCATGGGAGTCGTAAGAGGCGACTAAGGACTCGAAGGTGTGTATTGCAATTTTAGGTGATGGGCCGACAACCTGTCTGTATGGTGATACACAATTTTCCGAATGACCCTCAAATAATTGTCTGACGTGGCGTAAATGTCCGTTTTTGCGGCCGTTTACGCTTTGCCTAACCCGCAAGGGATTATAAGCGTGATATGAGTATGTGTGTATGTATATGTAATGATACGAAATGATGTCACAAATGTGTAGATTTGAATGACGCACACCTACCAACCAATGCAAAGATACAATTACATATTAAAACTCTAAAGCGCAGGTACACTAAAGCCCTAGAACCCATGCCAACAATAGCAACAGAATATAAAATCAGTTATATTTTCTTGCAATCACGGGCAACTATTTTACGGTGAAAATTTCTCATAAATCTAAGAACTTTCCCCATGAAAAGTTTAGGTCGAAATATATAAAAATGCTATAAACGAATTCACGTAGATAACTTCTATGTTGGATTGAAAATTTCCATGAACTAAAAAAAAATCTTATGTTAAGTCGTACTGTATTACTATGAAGTAATACAGTACGAAAATCATGAAAACGCGTAATCATGAAAAGCCTTTAGATTTTCTTTCTCTCAACAACCTTATTCTCCTAACGTGAAACAACTGGTGCTTATTCGGCTTGATGAAGAAATTCGCGGCTTTTCTCACTCCTCAAACATGTCATCATGTCAGGAGCATCAGAGCTGTGAGGCAGCTCTCACACGCACCACATGATTTTCCGGTATTTTTCCGGATCCGATTTTTTGACAAAAGGAATTCATCACATACTTTTTGAAACCGGATATCATGGAATCATGGGACTTATCACCGCATCAAATTGCGGCTGTCACAGCTGATGCCTAAGTTATGAAACTACAGGCTCCAAGTCTACAGGTGAAATTCTTAGTATATTGCGTAGCTGGTTAATATTCCTGGTATTTTAATAGTTAACTGACTACGCAATGAACATCGAAATTCACCTGTAAAATTGTAGCCCGTAGTTTGATGATATCGGACACTGGTGATTTCTATAGTTGCTAATACGAATCGCAATATCGTCCGGTGCGTGTGCCATTCACCCCAGAGAGCCGTCAGGGGCTGTCAGAGGCGGTAAATTGGGCTGTCACACACCGAGCGAACAGGCCTTGAATATTAATTGCGGACATTAAGGACTGTTTAAGTCTGTGGCACACTGGGCCGAGGAGTGAGTGAGATGGATTTTGAAAGTTGGGTATTCAAACCACGGAGAAAAACTTAATTGTTCTTTTTGGTGGCCGTAATTGTACTGTTTTCGTTTTGTTTTGCTCTTGTAATGTACATTTTAAGTATGTGCAATAAGGTATCATTACCTAATCTAACCTAAAACCCTTCCGACAATTGCAGGTTTAAAAACCTTAGTTTGTAAAACATTAATCTTTCAGGTAACCCTTTTAGGGTAAAAACTAATGGCGGGTGACAGAATGGAGGGTTGCAGGTGGTGTTGGGAAAAGGGTAGCTACCCTGGCTGGTGTTGTGGCCAGGGGACCGACAGACCACAACACCCGGCCGGTATACAATGCGTTGCGCTGTGAACTCTTCGATACTGCGTTTCAGGCCCATTGTTCTCTGCCAATCTGTCACGTGGCGCCATCCTGCGGATATGTTGAGAACTACTATTGCATCTAGCTTGCTTGTAAACCACTTGAATGAGCTTCTTTTAGTAGCTCCCAGAGGTCGCTACAATTCTTTTTAGGGTTAAATATTGGTAGCATATGTAAGACAATAGTTTTTAACCTAATATGATTTTCTAAACAATGTTGTATCTAATTTAATAGATTGTTAATGTTATTAAATACTAAACTAGATAATAAATCTTAATCGCAAGTGCTTTAGGTTACGATAATCAAGTATCGCATGGCGTGTGATGCTGGCTTAGAATAGCACCACCCTATTTCTTTTCCGCAGGAGTCGTATGACTAATGGACTCGAGGGTTTCATGCGTATTACAATTTTAGTGATACACGATTTTTCGGAAACGGTTCTCATATATTTGTCAGACGCAGCGATAGCGATCGTTTGTTTACGCCTGGTAACGTCTACCTCTGTCTACTCCTAATGGGACAAAGGCATGATATGTGTATGTTTGTATGTGTATGTAACCAAGTATCGAATTAATATGTTAATTAAACCTCGTTCCCTCCAAAACCTAACCAATCAACTGGATCACACACCGGAGGTCAATTATCTAACCCATAACAGACACGAGAACACTTTACAACCCATCCATTCCCAGCCTATAATATATTCAAACTGATTTTAGGATCTACATAAGCGAGTACTAGCGTGAATCTAACACTAATGACTTCTTCTTCTCTTCGAGTGGGACACTGAGTGATCCAACGACTCGATGAACCCTGGGTCAGAGTTTTTCAACCGCCTACTACCTGTAATAGGTCTCTGACATGGTTGTATAACGACCGCCGTCTAAGTAATCATAGACAGGAACCGGGACCGCCGGCTTAACGTGCCCTCCGAAGCACGGAACCAGCTGTCTTTTCGGACAATCAAGTGATTTAGCCTGCAATGTCCTAATCCTAACCAGACAGGGAACAAATTCACAAAGTGATAAATTTCAACTTTGTGAGTGCCCCACCGAGAATCGAACCCGGAACCTTTGCGTCGTGTTTTTCAAACTTTTTGATATCGACTGTACCTGGAACTTGAACTCTAAGCTAACTAACTTCTATACTAGACTCCAGAGGACTCACCAGAACATCACTCCTATAATCATAGTATATTACAGTACTAAGTCAAAAATCCGTAGATATATAGACTACGGAATTACGTACGTAATTCTGCTACAATATGTGCTACGAGATATGCTACGGTGGCGTAGCATGTCTTACTTTGGTTAAATCTAAGTGCCGGTGCACTTGTAGTGCCATTTGGCGCTAGTAATTTTCAGTAGCAAATTTAAAATAGGTTCTAAAAAGTGTTGTTTTAGATACATGCAGTATGAATATTATACAATCGAGCACAAGTAAACACTAAGTAGCAAAAACAGAGATAGGTATATTTGAAGAGACATTTACAATAATTAAAGTTCTTATTATTAAATAAAATTACATTTTTATTCAATGTCGTAACACTAAATAGTGATAACAGAAGGGTACAATTTCATTTGTTCTTTTTTGTGTAATTTTGTGTCTACTGTGACCTCAATTCTGTAGATGGAAAGCAGATATCTACGGCCTATGGGTTCTTCGCATTTTCTAGTCAAGTTAGTCGCCATTGTTTTCATCGTTGCCTTAGTTTGACAGATAACACGTATTTTGCGCCAAATTATAAGACATGACGAAAACTTTTGTCTTTTTTCTAAACCTATTTGACGGAATGTGACAGCACTGATTTAAGGTATGATAAAAGAATTTATATCCCGAATTGAGGGCAAATGAGTACATACTTACTTGTATACCAACAATGACATCTACATCTATTGACAACTTTAACAAAGGCTCCTAACGTAACAAGATATCTATTGTGTGCTTCTCTTTCCTCCCATTACATGTAGACAAATATTATTTACAGACGGAGCTAAGTTTGATAATTGTATTAAAGAAATTGCTCTTAGTTAAATGGTTGCTTTTGATAAAAGTAAGTATGAAACATTTTGCTCACGTCATAATAATTACGAATGTACCTTAAATTTCAAAAAGTTTTTTTTAGTTTTTATACAAAATACCTTTTGCAATTTCTAATTGAAAACCAAAAATTAATTTGCCGAAGCTATTTATTTTTTTAATTGCAGGTTTTGGCAATGCTATTTTTAGGTCCTTTAACATCATTTCTACTTTTTCTCAAGTCAAAAATCAACGAAACCATGAAAACAATGTAACAGATTTTAACACAAAAATCTCTTGTTCATAGGAACTAGCAGCGGCGACTCCAACCCAGCGTAACTGGCGAGGCATCCTCATAGCCTTGCTGGTGATAGCAGCAGTCCTAGGACTAATCGTCTTCAGCATCGCCCTGCTCACTCCAGTTGGCGATGGTGGCAAGATCAGAGGAAGGACGCCGACGTTGCAGACCTTATCGCAGCTTACGTATAAGCCTTTCAATGGGAGCTGGCTTACAGGTAAGTGCTTTATTTGTCATTTTTTTTATTTTAGAATGCTTACATGTGAGAATATATTCCAAAAAACCTTCCTGCTAGCTTCTACCTACACCTATAGCCACAAACATTTTGGTAGCAGATCGATGCAGTCACCCCAAAATATTTGCATAAGTTGGCAACTGTTCCGTCTAGTGAGGTTTACAGGAACACTTATAGCATTGCAGGTAATAAAAGCCGTTATGGGGCTGATTGTCTTCGTATTACCCTGCTGACTTCGGTTGGCGTTAGCGGCAAGATTATCAACACTTATGTGTTTATATAGTGAATACTTTAGTATAATTATGTTTTACTGTATCTAAATATACACAGGAAAATATAAATAAGAACATTTTCCTATCATAAATCGACTGCGATTAGTGCCTCAACCAGTGGCTGTTGAATTTAGTTTGTTTGCTCTACCAACTGAACTACCAGAAACTTCAGTCAGTGATATTTTACTGGGTAGTGATTTGATGCAGTTGCGACTAAATTGATGCCAAAGGGTAGGACCTTGGTTGCCCTGTGGAAGCACTTGTAGTCTGTTTTAAGTTTACCTATGTTTCAAGTTCTCAGTATTGTAATGACAAACAAAAAGTAATGTCTAAATATTGAAAGAACGTTTTGATTGCTTTCATATCACCAAAGTTTTATCTTTGTAACAAAAAATGGTCGTTCGTCTTTTGTTCCGATGATGATATCAATAAAAGCAAATTTTTCCAACAAAGGAATTTTCCCAGTTCTGGCAGCCTGCCCAAAAAAAGCTGCCTCAAAGCGGACAAACTCATCGTTTCAATAGCCAATTTATTAAATATCTCCCTTCCTAATCGAGGGAAGTTTCTTTCAGTAGTAGGACATGACCACGTTACAAATGACATGCTGTATAAAATTGGTTTCCCTATTGAAAAGTTTGTTGGTTAAGTAGTAGGCAGTTTGTGGCGATGTTTTCCGATATTAGCAGGAGGTAGGCCGATTGCAGCATCTTTTTTACCTGTTTAAAATATCAAAACTAACACCATTTATCTGACTTTGGCCGTCTGTTATAATTTGCAATATGACAAAGCTTGGTTTTACAACCCGACCACGTAGGTTAAGCTGTGTAGACGTCAAACGTCTTTAATAATACTATTATCGTAGGTACTATCTGCCACCATACGATTGACCACGGTCAGTAGTTATTAAAGGTATCAAAATTATGCTTAAAACTGTTTCTAAATAAAGAACCTGATATTTATATTTGTTTAATAGAATTCTGACCAACTTCGGCTTACACAGCGCAACCTACGTGAATTTATTCTTTATTTAAAATTCACTTCGTATCATTTCAGTTGAGAAACCCCTTTGATGTGGGGTTATATTCAAATGTATTTTATGCCTCACGAGTGAGTAAACAAGAAGATAACATATTATACGGAAGTCACGTCTTCTTGGGAACATATTTCGGGTGTAATTTGACAAGAAAAGTACGTTTGCCCCACACAAAGATAATATGATGGTGTTCGTAAGGGACTTGGATGACGGTCGCTTTTTTTGTTTACGATACAGGTCCAGGATTTGTAGTAGTTTTTTTGTTACTCTTTCCAAATGATGGCTTGATACATTTTGGTGTGCTATTCTAAATACAGTCGGTGAAAAATCTGCCAAAAAGCAGCGTAAAAAGAGAAAATTGTAGCTTAACGATATTTCATCCGAATAATGTCTAATCCTGAAAAACCTGCAAACCAAATCCAGCCATTTGATCCCACACTCACGGATTAATTTACGTAATGTTCTGCACTCAACCCCTTTAACGGTAACATGTCTCTTTTTAGTCTTTAAAAGCCTCTAAGCTGTAAATTGAATATGAACTCTTCAGGTTAACAACCTGAGTGTCAAACGTACAAAGAAGATACGAATGTATGATATACAAGCGAGCGACCCATCCAGTGCTGTAAAAAGTGGCCTATGTTACACAGCAATGGAGAGAGAAATAATAAGGGAAGTGGGTAGCGCAAGCATGTAAACAGGTAACTTGCGCTGCTACTCGTCATGCCGCTGCCACTTCCCGTGCTCACTCGATTGACGGTTTGTCGTGCTCGTACGCGAGTCAAGGAACGGGCAGCACGAGCGCGAGTGGAATGTAATGCTCTCTCGCTGTGTATATACGAGTGGTATTGCTGCGAGAAGAGTACTACGGCAGAATGTGAACAGTCAATCGCGTTGATACTTCCGCGGAAGTATTTCGTGCAATATCCTCGGCAGAGGCAGGAACAGGAGTAGGTCGAGTGTGTGAACGTAGCATAAGAGTGAAAGTATTTTTTTAAATCGTTTCGAGTCATTTCGTAAAATAAAAATTGAATGAAAACAAAATACAAAATATCTTCTTACCTCTATAATAGTATGTTAGATAATATAATGAACATGTGGTCTGCATATTTTTTTTTATCTTAGACATGTAGGTATCCTTGATGTGTGGGACATCGAATCGACGAATGGCCTGACAAACCCTGGTTTTTGAGAAAGCTTGTGCTCGTCGGCAGTCACTTTAAGTCCTTGAAGCTTTTAAAAACTCTGATATTTACCCGGTTATTCCCAAAAAACAAAAACGTTATAAAAAGTATTTGATGATTGCTTCGAGACCCAAAATAATATATTATTAAATTCAAGGCAAATATTATTGGTTAAGTTCTACTTGTGAAACTGATATTATGAAAAAGATCCCCCCTACAAAATGGCACAGTTATTTAACAACTTGTATTGGAGGCCATTTTTTTTATTTATCTTGTCGACCTATTTTCCCTGAAGAATGTTTTTCAGTTTCACGAGTAAAACTCAACCTAAAATTATTGGCACTGTATTTTATAGCACCTTATAATCTCTTATAAGAGCACCTAATATAATATATAATAATATTTCCGTGTGATGCCGGCTTAGAATATCATCACTCCCTTTCTTTCCCGTGGGAGTCGTAAGAGGTGACTAAGGGACTCGAGGGTGTGTATTTCATTTTTAGGTGATGGGCTATCACTATGACGATACACAATTTTCCGAATGACCCTCATGAAAATGTTCGTTTTTTGCGGCCGTTTACACTCTGCCTACCCCGCTAGGGATTATAGGCGTGATGTGTTTGTGTGTGTGTTAATATATTTGAAACAATTTAACTATGCATCACTGTCTCATGTTAGGGTGGCTTTTAGTTATTTTAGCTATTCTCTTTGCGGCGTACCATTAGTACTGTGACGTTTATATTGAAGTTAGGTTATATTCATGTCAGAGTTAGTACAACTGGGAAAAACAGTGCAGCATTTCCCAATTATACAAGATGTAAGAATATTATCTGCAAATATTTTAAGGGAAAAACCAGTCCATGTAACTGGTTAACAAGGAACACAGGTCGAAACAGGAAAACAAATTTTTACCACCCATACAAATGATCCGGTCGGCTGGAACATTTTGTATGGGAGACCTATTTTTTTTTGTTTCTTGGGGAAAGTTGTTCAATTTAATAGGGTTGTTTACCCCTTGAAATATTTACAGCTTTAATTTTTACATTCTTTTTAGTGAGTGTACAGTGCGGGTGGGTCAATTATTACTATACTATAGAGAGTTTCTGCTAAGTTTTTTATTTTAATTTTAATGAAGAAATTTGCCATACACAGTTGGCAGATAGATTATCGAGCTCATTAAAGGATTCAACATTCTAAGAGAACAGTTTTTAGGTTAAAACTACTCATAATCATCTGCATGCCCTAATCCTTATTATTTTGAAGGGTGCAAATTTGTCTTAAGAATTTAATTTACCATAGGATTTGCCTGAAGTCTCTCTTTGAGAATGCTAGTTTAGAAGTAGACTCTGGAATAGGCGTGGGAATTGAGGGCGCTTCTGTGCTTCAGTATGAGAATAGTCATAGCAACCTATGAAAATAAGATTAGTTCACTTTTTCCCCACACCGGGCCCCGAAACTCTCATTTTTTCCATTGTAATGCTAGAGACACTCAACTGTCCTTCTAATGCCACTGTTATCTTCAATACTTCCAACTGTTAGCGGAATACGAAACAACCTAAATCCACCTGACACGCCATCGACAGACAATTGAAGCATATTTAATTTAGCAGACTACATGGTACCTATTCTCTTTCCGCACAGACGATAGGCCAAACCTTCTATGCTGAAGAATAAAAAATATAAAATTTCTTTGCTTATGAACTCGTGAAACTAACGGCATGTCGTTCATAAATATTCCTGTTTGAGGCTACAGCGCTGCCAATGTTGTGTAACAGTTTCTTGGCTGGCGAGAGGCCAAGTAGGAACTCAACTTGGCCTGCAATTTCGTGTTCAATAGTGTTGTACATTGTTAATACCGTAAATTATCGATAAGGAGTAAGATTTGATCAACATCAACAGCCAGAAAAGTCCAGTCCTAGACGTGGACTTTTCCTTGTTAGTAGTATTAATTTGCTGTGTTATCCACGCTTGTTTGGCATATTGGCGAGCGCTGAGCAAGGTATTCTTGTTTGAGGTTAGCATGGCTGCCAATTGAATACCAAATTTTGAAACACTTTAAGTGTTAGGAATAAAAAAAATATAAAATTTGCAAAATTTTCAAGCGCGGGTAGGATTTGTCACTAGTAATGACGAAAGTCGCAGGTTCAAATCCTGCCTGCGCTTGAAAATTTTGCAAGTTAAAAAATAAGTGGCTGCCAATGACGTGTAACTGTTCTTCAGCTGGCGATAGGCCAAACAGGAACTCAAGTTGGCCTAAAATTTTGTGTTTATTTAGTGTTGTACATTATTCATGCAATAGTTTATAAAGAGTCAAAACATACTCGCTAAAGTTCAGTAGCAGAATTGTGGATTACTTGAAGATAATATCCAATTATCGTCTTATTATTTTGTGCAATCTAAAATTTCATTAGTAACAAAACTTTTCAAAAAATAGTCCTCCTTAGATACGGTTTTAATCACTGAAATAGGAGACTCGATCATCGAAACAAATAAAAACGAATACCTAACCTAACCTAACCAATAATTAATATGCATGTCATAATTAAAAGGAAAACCAAAGATAATATAATATGAGGAAAACAAAATGCCAAATTGATGTAATTTTATGACCCATTTTATGCAATTAATCAGAATCTGAATATTGATCGTTATTATATCGATAATTTGGCATCACTAGTGCTAAACCTGCTTCAGTAGGTATCATTTGCGGTGCTGTTGCTTATTTTACACTGGCTGGCTATCTGACGAATGGGTTTGAAGCTTGCGTTTTGTAGTTTAAGCCTGGTACGAACAGGAAATTACGGAAATTAACTCTCAGATAGTATCTATTCTGTTGTTCATCTAATGTCTAATCTAAATTAAGCAGGGTTGTTCTAAATCTGATTTTAAAATTGGATTTGTAAGGGGCTCAAGGGATACGTGTGTGGTTTTATACAGATTTTTGACGTTTTGAATAGTGAATAGTTTCTGTCATATTGTTCTATCATTCATTTTTGTGATCAGAAGATTTTAAAAAATACTTCAAATTCAAATAACTGATACTAAAGTCGATAAGATTTAGGTACTACAACATTTTAACTGACTTTAATTATTGGTTAATTATTTTCAGCCGTAAGCATGTAAAACTCTTACAAAAACATACTATACACACATCACGCCTTTATCCCATGCAGGGTAAACAGAGCGTTAACGGCCGTGATATACGATCTCTATCGCCACGTCTGACAAATATTTGAGTGCGGTTTCACAAAAATTGTGTATCACCATAGTGACAGGTTGTAGGCCTGTCTCCTAAAAATTTAAAAGTCTCTTAGTTTCCTCCCATGACACCCGCAGGAAAGAAATGAGGTGATGCTAATCTAATCCAAAATCACAAGGCATCCCAAGCCGGTATTACACGGTATGGCTGTAAACTCGGTCTAATTTATTCACGACATAACAATCTGTCACAATATACCTAGCCATTACTTCAATTTGCACATGTTCAAATTTTATCAACTTGGACGTTTGAAATTGCAATTTGATTACACAGCAGAAGAACCAGATCCAACATACTGTAAGACCTACTACACAAGATACGGTTTCAGCTTTTGGCGTGGAACCGGGACGTTACGCTAGGCAATTAAGAAATAGATCGCGATAGAACAAAAATAATGTATATTCTAAATAATGACGTCTTATACCTTAGTCATCCGTCACGTAAGAATTATAATATCCAAATTAAGCACAACTTAAATCCATTTAAAATTGTTTTATTGTGATGTTCAAATGCCTCCCTTTCATAACCCACTTGTAAATCCAGTCCTGCAGTATTGAGTTACAGCAAGCCAACACCCTGAGCAGAGCAAATATTTTTCTCTTCGGTTACTTTGGGTATTCACTAGAGTAAGGTCATCTCAATAAGCTATATTAGACAGCTGTCATTTCATACTAAAAAAGACGTACACAAAGGAAAATTGACCCTCTGCCATAGCATTAGCTCTCTTGGAGGATACGGTTAGGTTTCTTTTGGATAATATAAAGGGATTTGTAGAATGAAATAAATTTCTTCACGCTGCCGACATTCTACTTTAATAGGTCACTTACTTAAGGTCTCAGGTTCAACTCCCGGCGGGCGTCCGCACGGTCGAAATGTTATTTTCATTGCATTCCTTTAGCAAAGAGAGAATAAAGAAAAATACTGGAGAAACGGAATGCGGAGGCGCAAAAAAAGTGAAGAATGTTCTACAAAATGTTCAATTGCAAGTACTCAAGTTCTTAAAGCCTTCGTTGAAAAAAATACCGAAACGTTTACTCAAAATCCTGAGTCATTTATACAAAAAAAATACATGTTACAACATGACTTGAATTTTCTGCATTATTTATGAGTAAAGGACAATTTGATGCCCGCTTTGAATAGCATCACCACAATTTTATGAATAACCTTCAATCGTCACCTCTGACAATCAAATGTTTGTCAGAGGTGACGTAAATGTCAGTTTTTTGGCTAATAACAATCTGCTTACCCCGCAAGGGATATATGCGTGATATATATGTAAGAAGGTACATTAATTCTTAGTTCTTTACCAAGTCTAGATCTATACTTATTCTAGTCTTTATTAGCTAGATTGGGCTAGACGGTCGGTTTTACGTTACGGTAGAAACGTATGAGATATTTGTAAGATATCAGTTTGACAATGAAATAACACAACCTACATTATTCTAGTTTGCCTTAACATGAAAATGTTATTTCAAATTTATTATTACTCTACTCTCAAAGATACTCAGATTAAACGAAATATCTCAAGTTGTACATTATTAATTACATAAATCTATTCATGTCGGCCTGTCTCGTCATTCAAATAGAAAATAATTAAATAAAATAATTAATGCCCAGTCAGACTTTATCAAAATAAAATTCTGCGAAAGTCATTTTACTAATTCACTAATCTTGAATTTTTTTGGTTGATTAAAAACATCTTACTAAGAGATTGGATATTCTTATGAAATATATGTATGAGTATAGGTACGTACAGAAGTAATACTTTTATTGAAGTGAACTTTGATTATTGAACGTGTGGGTTATCGAAACGGAGAACGATTTATTACGATGAACCCTGATCCAACAGCCAATCAGGTGTTATACTGACAATCTCAAACTTTGTACCCTCTTGGTTAGCCATTGTAATAACACTTTGCATTACCCAAATAAAAAAAACCTTACAGCTTACACCCACAGCGGCACCCATCCACACACACAAATATACGTACCCACACACATAACAACACACGTACGCAAGCACTTACATGAGCAAACAATTTTATTTAGTTTTCGTTCGGGGGTAGGGGAGAGCGGGGTTCAACGTTCCGATTTTGAAACTACCTTAAAATTTTGTATTATTTACTTTATTTATTTTATTTTACCGTTTATTGTACACAAAAACATTACAAAAGAAACACATACAAAGAATAACGACACAACAGGACAACTTATTTCTACTAAGAAATTTCTTCCAGCTGACCTACGTAAAGTGAGACCTTCCAGTTGTAATTGAATGACATCTCGTATGAACTTGTTATATACCATTAAAATGAATAAAGATGATATTTTCAGATAAGCCAACTAATTATAGTGAAAATTAAATACTTCTCTTTTTACAGATGATTTTTTGACAAAAATGGGAAAGGCACTTTTTACCCCGCTTCGGGGTATCTTGTTCCGACCTTGAGGTCGGTTGTTCCCTTGGAATTTTCCCGCATTTCCCAAAGGAAAATTGCAAGGCTGTGCAAATGAAAATCGTTGGTTAATAAATTTATTTATCGTTTATTATTATAAATATTATAATATTAACTTATTTTAAGTTTTACCATATAAAGAACTAAATAGTTACAAAAATCAAGTAGTATCTTGTGTCATGTAAATCTAAGGTGAATGAGATATTGTCTGATGAGACATAATAAAGCCGTGTGATGCCGGCTTAGAATAGCAACACCCCATTTCTTACCCATAGGTGTCGTAAGAGGCGACTAAGGGACTCGAGGGTTAGATGTGTATTGCAATTTTAGGCGATGGGCTGACAACCTGTCACTATAGTGATACACAGTTATCTAATTGACCCTCAACCTGTTGTCAGACGTGGTGTTAATATCCGTTTTACGGCCGTTAACGCTCTGCCTACCCCGTAAGGGATATATGCGTGATTTATGTATGTATGTAGACATAATAAAAGCATTTCCTCCTTTACTTTGCATGAATCCCGTAAACCAGTCAGGTCCTGCCATTCTGTCCCGATGCCATGAAGGTGGAATATTAGGAAGGATGTATTTTACAGCTTAATCAAATACCAACTCTTATACGTCTCCTGGCAAGGGGCCAAAGTATATAAAAGCACATTTGGGAAGATAATCTGCAAAGACTTTATCTTATCCTATCGCAATAGGATTACCCTTTCTTTTTTTTGCGAATCTGTATCGTGTCATATGGCATATTATGAGTTCTCTTGCCACAGTCTTTGACTTTCGGCCTTCACATCAGCTCCTTTCGCCAACAATTATTTTTAAGTTCTACTCCTTTCTGTTTTTCATTTGTATTTCTGCATCCTTAAACAAACGAAATACTTAGTAAAAATCATCACATACGCTAGGGGCTGGTTGTTCCCACGGAACAACAAGCCCCAATGAAAAGGAACTTATAACCCCGCAGACCTGTTTTTCAATTTAACCTTGACAATTTAAAAAGTAGTTTCAAATCACGATAAAATGATAATGTCATGTCAACGGTAATAAATTCACCGCTGTTTGGTATAATTGCTATAGGAGTAACTCTAAAATTGACTGATTTAGACCAAAAAGTATATAGGCAAAAATATTTACTCACGTGTTAATTTGAGTACTACTATCACATACCGGCTCCGGTAGCGCCACAAGCGAAACTGAATTGGCGGGCAAGGGAGCGCATCGGCTCGATGTTTTGCGGCGCACTTCACACATAATGCTATCGCTTTCTGTTTCGGTGCTATTTCAATCGGAACAACTTACCCCCGGAACTTTAAACCCCGCTCTCCCCTACGTGTCGATACATGCTGTTTTCCTAACGTTTTACATATAATCCATTGTAATCATAACTATTTGTTTTTACTGTGAACGTATGAATGGTGATACTGAATAAATACATGGCGAACGTACCCAAAGACTTTTGATTTCAAAGAAACCCTGAGATGGAGGAGACTTTCTTGATTTTGATTAAGTTTCAGAGTTTTTATTATGTTTTTTCTTTATTTTGCACCATTTTGTACTCAAATATTAACACATTAAGGAAAAGCGGAACCCTCCAGCACAGACAATCTTAATGCTTACAAGGAATTTTACTTAAATAAAATCGTTAAAGAAATAAACAATATTTTTATTATTATTACTAAATTTAAATATATTCTTTAAGATAGACTCCATTACGAAGTCACAGCGCAAAGTTTCCAATCCAGCTCATCAGAATTCTAATAGAGTCTAAAAGGTATTCCTCTTCAATTTCACGCTGCATAAGATAATCACATCTTCGCTGCATTGTAAGACAAAGTACGGGCACGCTAGCTTGCACGAACTTTTCATTCATTTAAAAAAAGAAAAAAAAGTTTTATTTCAGACCTGACGATCCGTAAAAATTACAAAATTAGAGCAGAGTACAAAACAATTAATGAAAAGTATTAGTACACACACTTAAAGTTAAGTTATTCCAGTGTCTTACTGTGCGACCCTCGCAAACCCTTTCCCCTATAACAGACAGGACACTGTTGTTGCTGCCGCAAACCCTCTGCAACGCTGCAGCACACCGCTTGCGAAGCGTAGCAATAAAGCCATCCACATGAGCATCCGCAAACATGAAAGAAGCGCTGCAGAAGCGCGGCAGCCCAAGCAGCGTCCTGAATGCATTGTTATATTGTACATTCAAAGTCTTGAGAGATTTTTGCCGATAAGTAGTTATTTAAGATAACAATATTTTATTATTAATATTATTTATTTATTATACTGGGCGTGGATTCTTTATTTTTTTACTTTTGCTATGCTAGCGACACTCAACCGTAATTTTATTGTCATCTTGATATTCTAACCTTCAAACTGTTAGGAGAATACGAAACGCCCAAAACCATGTCTCTGACAGTGACAGCTATCAACATTCAACTAAAACGCTGTCATTTAGCAAACTTCGGGCCCTTGGTTAAAACCCCCGGGAAAATCAAGTGTATTCTTAGGTTGATGTATTAAATAGGTAAGTGATGTGTCTGCTGAGACCTATTCTTGCATTGTAAGACAAAGTACGACGCATACAACCCTAATATCATCAAAGTAAGAGTGAACAGGCTTCTTCTGGGTAAGCTCGCTCCATCTTAGACTCTGTCTCTGTCCTATGACCTAGCTAGACTAGAGTCAAGAGCAAACTCATCATTAATAAATAAATAAAATAAAGCTAGTTTTTATGTGTTTTTTTGAGTACTCAAGTGTCTTTAGTTGAATACCAAATTTTAAAGCACTTCCCGTGTTAGATAAACAATTTTTGAAAACTTGTAAATTTTTTAAGCGCGGGCAGGATTTGAACCTGCGACTTTCGCATTACAAGTGGTGTCGCCTCTTCCATCTGGACTACCACAGCTCGTTCCTTGCCCGCCAATTTTGCAAGTGTATTTTAATGCCAGTAACGCGTGGCACGGCTCTAGAATTAGCCGGGTATTAGTTGTCTATTGTTATTTAATTTTACTAATGGGCCGTTTTTATTCACTAACATCCATTTATAATGATTGACCATGCATGCTTCAGATTATTGCTTTATGAAATGAAAATTACAAAAAAATGCCAAAATTTTACTTTTTAAGCACTCGCGATCACTTTCACTCATTTTAAGTATTAGACCGGGTCTATCGCGATAGTATTTAGGTAAATATCAGTAATTTATCTGTGTCCCGACGTTTCAATACAGTTTCATGTATTGTGGTCGCGGGTTGACTGACGTCCCAGCGAGTTGTCACCTAGGCGGCGGGTGACGAGATGTACTGCTACCCACATTTGTCTTTATAATTTTAATATTATTGATTGTTTGTAAACATTGCACTAGGCTTAAAACTTAAAATGAATGCCAACATGAACTGACAACCTCTCGATCTAGGACCCAAGTCTCAAACAGTAATCAAATTAGCAAATTACTATTGAAGATTACTTTACAGTATTAAAGGACCTCTTATCCAGATGGACAGCTTTTACTTTATTAAACTTCAGCCTAAGAGCTTCGAAGATTAAGTCACGTTTTACTGAAATTCTATTTCAATGAAATGTTTACTTCCCGGGGCTGTATTTTTTCTTTTTTCTTCACAGACAACAAAAAATTTCTGTATTTTCTGCATTTTCTTGCATTGTCAATCCACACTTAACAAATTTCAACCATTTTTTAATTATGAAATAGTACTTAATTATTCCAAATACAGACAAATTAATGATAGAAAATCTTAAGCAACTTTTGGACTACAATACAACAAAATATATTTAAGTTATTACTTTTTCTTCTTTTTGTGTGGGACACCGAGTCTACGAACGACCCGACGAGCCCTGGTGTCAGAGTTTTGCAACCACTTTCTACTAATAATCACTCAAATCTCATATTTCAATTATACAGTTGTAAATTTTGATATGGAATATTCAATTTGATAACTTCACGAAACCTAACCCTCGCCATCCAAAAACATTTTCATTTTCCAAGTTTATAAAGTCCATTACAATTCCTTAACTAGAATGTGTCGTCTGTATAATGACCTATATAGAAGGAAAAAGATGTCGATGTACTTAATCCAAATCATTATTTATTTGAAAGAAATCAGTTTCAAAAATCCTCACCCTCAAATGTTAATGTTATTCCAGAATCTTACTGTTAGCATGTTGCATGTTAAAATTTAAAATTTATTTATGAACTATGTCTTATTTAATAGTAGCCACTCGCTTAACCAAGCTGTACGTTCACGTTTGTGGTTTTCAATCTAGATTAGTACCGAAGATATCTAGAATGTGTGAATCTGCATTGATTGTAAACTGTTGTATACGTCTGTGAATAAATAAATAAGTTTATATAGCGGCTGGTAGTGACTAGATAGCGGAAACGTGAGATCGTGCCTATGTCGCACCCTGGGGGAGGCCTACGTCCAGCAGTAGATAGTAATAGGCTGATGTATGTATACCCTGAATAAAAATGTAATAAAAAACCTATTCATTGTAATCACATCTTTATTACCACCAAATAAGGGCCATAAATTGTGGCACTTTGTGGATTCCTGTCACGTAATTTTAGCTCTAAATACTGCCCCGGGGGCTGTTTCGACATGATTGCGCCGAATCGCCTTTTTTTAAGGACTCATTAGGATGGGCTACTTTACGATGGAGCTTTGCCAACCAATTTGTGTTTATTTCCTTTTGAAATATTGGACTTTAAAAACATCGTCGCGAATTGACGAGGGCGTAGCGATAAACAGCGTTGTTTTAACCTATCACTGAGGCACTGTTTGCGGTTTGTCATTATTTTGATAGTACTACTGAAATTTTAAGGCGTAAATATAAAATAACTTACCTATTCTAAGATGTATTCAAAATATGCTGCTAAGTTTTCAACAAATTGTATGGTAAGTCCAGCTGCACTAAGACGTGTGTCTTGGCAGAAAATTCCAATGTGTTCCTACCACACTGCACTGAAACCAAGTTCTTTGGTCTGTTGTGTGTGGACCAATGTTAGAAGAAAATCAACTAGTAAACATTATTTTGTTTGCGTTTTTTCACGCATTCTCTTTTTGTGTGGGACACCGAGTCGTCCAACGACCCGATGAACCCTGGTGTCAGAGTTTTTCAACCGCCTACTACCACTAGTAGGCCTCTGCCATGGTTGTGTTACGACCGCCGTCTAAGTAATCATAGACAGCAACCGGGACCGACGGCTTAACGTGCCCTTTCGAAGCACGGAACCATTTCTTTTTTTGGACAATCAGTTGGTTCACCCTGCAATGTCCTAACCAGACCGGGAACAAATTCACAAAGTGATAAATATCAACTTTTGTGAGTGTCCCACCGAGAATCGAACCCGGAACCTTTGCGTCGCAGGCAGTCGCACTACCACTGCGCCACATCGGCCGTCACCATTTCCACGCATTAAAACCGAATATCCTAATACCCATTTCATTACAGTGACGGCCGATGTGGCGCAGTGGTAGTGCGACTGCCTGCGACGCAAAGGTTCCGGGTTCGATTCTCGGCGGGACAGTCATGAAGTTGATATTTATCACTTTGTGAATTTGTTTCCGGTCTGGTTAGGACATTGCAGGCTGAACCACTTGATTGTCTGAAAAGATAGATGGTTCCGTGCTTCGGAGGGCACGTTAAGCCGTCGGTCCCGGTTGCTGTCTATGATTACTTAGACGGCGGTCGTTACATAACCATGTCAGAGGCCTACTACTAGTAGTCGGCGGTTGAAAAACTCTGACACCAGGGTTCATCGGGTCGTTGACGATTCGGTGTCCCACACGAAAAGAGAAGAGAAGAGAGATTACAGTCATAAAAACATTCCGTAAACCCAACTTGCAGCTAATAAAACTTTACAATTGAAACTTTGAGATCAGTTTGAAAAGATATCGCCAACAATAGCTTTATAGAGAAGGAACATCCTTTGTGTGGGCCTTTCTCCAATAGGCCCGTTTTGTCACACTACCGTTTCGCCACACGAAACAAACATATCCCGATTCGTCACAGAGCAATTTCAACATTGTATCGGTTCTAAAATCCACGTAATATGGCTTGTAATGTCCAGTCAGATGAATAATTAGAACTTTTGTTAAAGCTGTGACGAAATGGTCTATAAAAAATAACTATACACTTAAAAGTATAGAGTTGGCAATTTACGGCCGATATCGCACAGTGGTAGGGCGACTGCCTGCCGGTGCAAAAGGGTGCCTGCGGGTTTGAATCTCGGTGGGCCACTCACAAAGTTACTCGTATTATTATCTCTGTGAGTTCGGTGCCAGTCTGATTGCTCGTCAGAATGATGGTATTCTGCTACGGAGGACACGTTCAGTCGTCGGTATTGTTTGCTGTCTATAATAACTTAGATAGCGGCCGTTACACAACCATGTCAGAGGTTCCATGTTAGTAGGTGGTTGAGAAATCCCTGACACCAGGGCTCATCGAGTCCCCACACGAAAAGAAAGAAAAAATATAGAGTGTGACCAACCGGTATTTATTGTATGAATGTTTTTTTATGACGAATCGGTACTGAGGGAAACCGGGCCTAACTGCCTTTTGTGTGGCGAGGTCACAAAGCTGGGGCGGAATCGCGATGTTTAGACCTTGCGTCTCTGACGGATGAAAGAAAATATATTTGAATATAGTTCATTAGTATTGTGAAAGATTTTTGAGTAATTAAATTTTAAAAAATGGCGTGTGATGCCGGCTTAGAATAGCATCACCCTACCCATGGGACTCAAGAACTATATTGTGAAGAATAGAATTAGATGTGTATTAGCGAAAGGCTGACAACCTGTCACTATGATGATACACAATATTCCAAATGACCCTCAAATGTTTGTCAGACATGGCGTAAATGTCCGTTTTTTACAGCCGTAGGGATATAGTACTGATTTATGTATATTTGTATGTATTAAATAAAACAAATGGAATCAGGTTTTAAGTACTTTTGATACCTTGAGGTAAACATGTTTGAAAACTTACAAAATTTTCAAGCGCGGGCAGGATTTGAACCTGCGACTTTCGTCATTACTAGCGACGCCTCTTCCATTTGTACAACCGCAGCAGTAGTAGAAAGTACCTTGCCCGCCAATTTTGCAAGGATATAATATTTGAAGTGGACATACCGATCCCAAACTAGTCACTACTAATGGATCATAACATACATACATCTTATTGCTGGACGTAGGCCTCCCCCAGGGTACGCCATAGGGCACGATCTCTCGTGTTTTCCATACAGTCGCTACCAGACACCTTTTTTAAGTCATCGGTCTATCTGGCCGGAGGGCGTCCAACGCTACGCTTTCCATGTACTTAGTAATAAATTAGAACATCAAGATTTTACGCCTTAAGCAAAAACTTTCAAGTTTTATTGTGGTAGGGCAGCTAGTTATGTGGCTGTTTTATCACTTAAATCTCAACATACGAGTATCAATCACCCAATGTATTTTTTTTTTTATGAAACGGTTTTTTAAACATTTTGGCTTGTAAATGGCGTTGTTTTTATTCACCGTTTCCTTGTCAAAATTATTATTATTTTCAGTAAATTTTCCTAATAATGTAAAATAAAATAAAATAGAAACGCGATTTTTGTCACGACCATAATTAAATTCTGTTCAATTAATAACCTCCCAGTGTAAAAAACGGGTTTCATATTGTTCATTTGCAAAAACAAATAAAACATATTTCAGTTCAAACAAAAATAAACCCCTTTTTATTTTAATAACCGTGAAGCACAATTTCATTTGCTCCAAAATAAATCTCAGGCGTTTTAATAACAGCGCCGAAAGCGTTCAAACAAAACGTATCGAGCCATCAAAGTTGCTAAACAATTTGCCGGCATTACTGACCGTTTTACCCCGGTCGGGGCAGTGTGGCTTATCGAAAAATGAGTCAAAAAAAGGTAAAAATGTCTTGTTGCGTATATAATTTCAAGAGTTTCCTTAATTTTTCATGCACAGTGCCTGACCTGATGACTCAAGAAATACTTATACATACATATATATAACGCTTTTATCACTTGCAGGGTAGGCAGAGCATAAACGGCCGCAAAAAACGGACATTTACGCCATGTCTGACAAACATTTGAGGGTCTTTTGGAAAATTGTGCATTGCTATAGTGACAGGTTGTCAGCCCATCGCCTTAAATTACAATATACACCCTCGAGTCCCTTTGCAACCTCTTACGACACCCACGTGATGGATTGATGCTATTCTAATCCGACATCACACGGAAATACCATTTAAAATAATTTACTTAAGTCACCCACGCGTCTTTGGTGAACCATATTAAACAAACCAAAAAAGGCGTTTGTAGAATATGTATTAGAGATATGAAAAAGAAAACATATATTCCCACGAACCTCTGCCATTTTTGAAGTCGGTTAAAACGGGGGTATGAAAGAAAAACAAATGCCCATCAAGGCCTGACGGGGTGGAAAATTGAAAAATGCTCGCCGATCCGAAGTCCGCGCCTTGTTGTGTTCGACCGTGTTTTTTTATATACATATACGTCATGCCTTTATCCCTTTCGGGGTAGGCAGAGCGTTAACGGCCATAAAATACGGTCGCTATCGCCACGTCTGGCAAATATTTGAGGGCCGTTTCAGAAAAATCGTGTATCACATCACAATAGTGACAGGTTGGCAGCCAAAGTGATACGCATGAAACCCTCGAGTCGCTTAGTCGCCTTTTCGACACCCACGGTAAAGAAATGGGGTGATGCTATTCTTAGCCAGCATCACACGGCTTTTTTTATATAATGCTCTGAAAAGGGTGCTAGTGGCACATGAGTCAGGGAAATGGTGTAAAAATCCTCAAATTAGTCTAGTTTTTCTACACTGTGTTTAGAATAAATCTAGGCAAATTTACAGGGTGAGTTTGAGAATCAAACTGAACAACTTTTCTTCATGACGTTTCATCTTAAACTTACGAAATCATGTATGAGAAGTGTACTTTATTTTCTGATTTGAAAAAAGTTACAGGCAAAAGGTGTTTAGTTACACGTCTAGAACACGCCCCAAATAGTTTGTCCAGTCGTTCTTTAACACATTGCATATTTTACGTATTGTCGATTAAAAAAATTGCTGGATTCAGCAAGGTTTACTAAATCATATCAAGTATCGACTAAATCATATTACCTACATTCTCAATTTAGTCATTCAATCATAATTTTCATGTAAGTTAGAAACTTAGTTCGTCGCCATACGCTGATTGATTAAACTTCAAATTACCGAGATTATTAGGTTGTTATTAATGAGGTTATAGTTGAAATTGAGATTCAAATTGGCTTTAGGATGTTTAATACATACATACATACTCATATCACGCCTATATCCCACGCGTGGCAGAAATAAATAGTTACGCCACGTCTGACAAACATTTGAGGGTCGGTCGTTCGGAAAGTTGGTTTAGTATCATGAACTGATTCAGCCCTTGAAATATTTTCAGTTAATATCTTATAATTCAGTTAATAATATAATACTATACACTTATTTTTATCGATAACTTTTCTCATGAAATTGACAAATATACACCAAGTAAAAAACTGTTCATAATGCATTCAACGCCTTTATTCTGGTATTTACGGAGTAAGCTACGCCCGATATTTTGGAATTTCCTCAGTCTTCCAAAATAATTATTATTGCGCGTTTGGAGAGACGAGACTGCCGCAAATAATTCGGATTATTTGAAAACATAGATTCCATTTCCATAATATTTCAAGGTTCAGAAGCGTGCCGTGTGATGCCGGCTTTGAATAGCATCATCCCATTTCTCTCCCGCGGGTGTCGTAAAAAGCGACTAAGGGACTCGAGGGTGTGTATTGCAATTTTGGGCGATGGTCTGACACCATTTTCCGAATGACTTTCAAATGTTTGTCAGACGTGGCGTAAATCTCTGTTTTTACGGCTATTTACGCTCTGCCTACCCCGCAAAGGATTAAAGGCATGATATATGTATGTATGTCAGAAGCGTAATTTATATCAAAATCACAATGTAAAAGTAAACTAGCTAAGCAAAGAATATAAGCGTGATGTTTGTATAGTTATTAAAAGTAAATCTGTTTATTCATTAGTGTTTGTAAGACAAAAGAACCTAACGTTAAATTACTGAAATCATAATTACATCACAAATGCATTAAGATTGTGATCTTCAGTTAATTTTCTTTTAACAAACATGCAAGGTTAGTTTGTTGTATTTTTAATATATTGTATTGTGTTGTTTTTTATATGTTTTTTAAACAAAAATACTGTTTGTTATATTTGTACAAAAGAAGACACCAAGCTTAATAATTTAGAGCTATCTTGTTGGTGGAAATATTGAAATCCTTTCCCTTTTTTCTTTTCACAAGTTAAAATTAAAATTGACGATACGAACTAGTCTTGTTTAATTTCGTTTTCCTAAATTATTAATTAAATTACATGCATTTTTAGACTAATTAATTGCTTTTTTCGTAGAATAGCAGTCAGAGACGCAGGCGATTATAATCAATATACTAAACCAGCAGAAACCAGCAATACCTTACTTTCTGAAGCTCTACAAAGGCCATATAATATTTGACTATTAATTACCTATATTTAAAAGAAATTCGCAATTCATATTTATCTCTATAGCTAAGCTGATTCAGCGAAATACCTTACGAAACCTAAATATTCAATTTCACATTCAAATTATTGTAAAACTCTACTGCAATGCAGGAAATTTATCAAAAAACTTCTATCCAGCTTCTTCCAAAGCTTACTGGTGTATTAGCGACAGCCCTCACTATATATTATCGTTTTGCCGCTCGTATTTTACGTGCAGCTGGCAACCCTCCAGCATTTATACCTGGCAACATTTTAACCCGTGCGTAACAGAAAAAAGGTGGATAGAAATGGGTTTTGGCGATTTAATTCGGTTGAATCATCTTACAACTAACTTCAGCTTCATTAACAACTTCTCATGAGAAAATATTTCAGAAAACTTGAAAAAAATGACTTCCTTAATCATTGCAGTCAGTTGATCGTATGACATATGTTCCTAGGGGAAAGTTGTTCAGTTCTATGGTCTGCATAATTATCAGAATTCAGAGGGCTGTCCCTTACACCCCGTATACACTGTAGACACAGATCTACAATGCCGCCGTAGCATCGGCTACGCAGCTACGAAATTTGCTACGCAATTTGCTACGCACAAACGCATGTTGGTTGGTCCAGTGATATTCGTATATATTTTATCTATTTTTCACCGTTCAAAATCCCATAATTATAATGCACGAAAATCCTACTTACTTGTCAATTCACTCTTTTCTATACCATTCCACATGTGTTTCGTTATCTGTGCTACAAAGCTGAGTGTCACTTTATCCTGCCCTTACATAATTCTGTCGCACGGCGAGTACGTGATGTATGTTTGTCAGACGGATTACGGTCTGGCTGGTTTAAGGACGTCTTTTAATTAAGTGACGTGTTTATGGTTATAACAAGAAGCTACTTGTTTTAAAGTTGGTGGTGACGTCCTTTTAAACTTTGGATAAGATCTAACGTATACATTATGAACTGTTAACGTAAAGTTCCAAACCTTTTGGTGCTGACTTTACCTGTAAGTATGGAGTTTAAGTCTTGAATTCTCAAGATTCTCATCATCAGATCACAACATCACAACTTCGAAATCATTTTAGAAGTATATACAAACAAAAAGTGGGGACCACGTGGACAGAGTAACTTTCAAACAAAATAAAGAATTTCCTAAATATTCCCAAGCGTTTGAGTAATCGATGAGCAATAAAAGCAAATGATGTACCAAATCAGAACCACTTCCTTTTTTATAATCGATAAGAAACGGGTTATGCAAGTTATTTTTCGCTGGCTTTTCCGTGTAGTGCCAGCTTAGAATAGGATCATCTCATTTTTGACGTAAAAGACGACTCAAGGATGAATCCAGAGAATTGGCAGCAGCGTTCAATGTTAATACTTACATCACCTGCACTGCGCTTGCCAATCCACCTGCCAAGCGTGGTGAGTATGGCAAGTAGCCCCCAATAGGGGTAGGCCCAAGTCCAGCAGTGGACTGATGTAGTAGTACAAGTTATTTGTATGAATACTTCTGTTCATCTGGTATTTACATACATACACACATATCACGCCTATAATCCCTTGCGGTGTAGGCAGAGCGTAAACAGCCGCAAAAAACTGCCATTTACACCACTTCTGACAAATGTTTGAGGGTCATTCGGAAAATTGTGTATCGCCATAGTGACAGATTGTCAGCCCATCGCCTAAAATTGCAATACACACCCTCGAGTCCCTTAGTCGCCTCTTACGACTCCCCCGGGAAAGAAATGGGGTGATGCTATTCTAAGCCGGCATCACACGGCAAACGGCGACAGTGTCTGGTATTTACCAATCAACAAACCTGCTTACTACAGTTGTTGTTAATTACTCATTTCATCGGAAAATCATTAAACCGGACTACTTGTTAAAAAGCAGAAATTGTGATTGCAGAGCTGGGTAGGAACGCGCAGTGAATAAACAAATTACTCAACACAAACAATTAAACTGTTAATTTTTAAATGAATCCATCAACGAAATTTTTCATAATTCCGTGTATCATATTGTGAACGCTTTAAATATAAACCATTATGAAAAAGCTGGATATTCCCTCGTAATACTTGCAAAAAATGCAAACGATATAATCTACAGTAAATTCAGATTATGGCTGACTTCGTTTACCTTTGGGACTGTTTGTCAATCTAATTTATCCTTGAATATAAGTACTTAGTGACAAAGAATGATTTTTAACGATATTTTTCTACTTTCCTTACCTAGAACAAAAATCTATTTCTCAAAATTTATCTCGCCGTTTTGGAATATAGGTTGAAATTTTACTAGTAACTGGTAGTGAAAACTTAAGACGGGCTGGTGATTAAGAATTTTCTTGAATCATTATTTATTATTTTTAAATTGCGTCAAATTGGCGTGGCTTTATTGTATACAATGATGTATATAATAATAGAAATTAGTACAAATTCATAACACGTAAAACCGTCGGTCCCGGTTGCTGTCTATGATAACTTCGACGGCGGTCGTTAAAAAACCTACTACTAGTAACGGTAACGTAACTGTAGTGACGGTTGAAGAACTCTGACAACAGCGTTCATCGTGTCGTTGGACGACTCGGTATCCCACACGAAAATAAAGAGAGAGTAGAAATTCATAGAAATTAGTTGGCTTCTGCATTATGACACAAACTCATAACTACAAGACTTTCCGAGGAATGTGTAATCGTATTTGTAGTATAAACTTAAAACGCCATTTTTGCGACACAAAATCTGTTAAAAAACACAGTGCTCTCATTTGACATTCTGAAATCCTTTTCCGCTTCTCAAGCGGAAGTATAAATCCATTTTAGAATTCTTTTCCACTTTTTGAAATGGTTATGCTGCCATTCAAAGATATCGTCGAGGTAAAATCCTGATTCCACCTAATTTGGTTTTAGTACTACCGAATAATCTACCTAAAAAGGTACGAAACTTTTTTCCTGGAAGCTTTTATCTTCTGTGGAATTAGATAAGACTCTTTTTGTCTGCATTTTATCAACATTATGTTAAGTACTGATGAAGGCTTGTAAATTGTCAATCTCATTTAGTTTAGAAGGTTAAAAAAAAACCCTTGTTTTTTATGTACCTACTCTTATACATAAATTTACATTTATAAGCCAATACCTAAAGATTTGTCATATACTATTAAAGTATACATTCACAGCCCCAACAGTCCACATTTGGACATAGACTATTTGGACAATTCATTTTCTAGGAAAGGTTTATATTTCTGCCCCACCCCTTTGGAAATCCTGGGTACGCCCATGTAGCTGACTATGATTATTTAGACGCCGGTCGTAACAAAACCGTGTCAGAGGCCTACTTTTTATTCTTTCTTTTTTTTCGACCCTTTCATTTTAGCCCCGGGGCTATTAAAATCTACACCTGACTGTATGGTGTCAAGTTAAGTGTCAAAGGCTTACTGCTACCACTAAGCCGTTGAAAAACTCTGAGACCAGGGATCATCAGGTCGTTGAACGACTCCGTCCCACATGAAATAGAAGAAAGACAACAACCAGAAAATATTTTATATGCCGCGTATTTTCTTCTTAAGATCGGCAGAATATTTTAGACTAAATTTCCTTAACCCATTTAAAACTAGTTACGATAAAAACTACGTTTAGGAAAGCATTTGCGGTACGTTTACGTAAACCGTTGACCAGTCGAGTATTAGTGTGCCGATTCTGCCGAACGAGTTCTTAAGGCAACTTGAAAGTTTTCTTTTTTCATATTTGGAAACATTATAGAAACTGGCATGGATACTGTCATTATGCCAACTACAACCATGTTTGACTTTTAAAGTTGCGCAAAATGAATCGAGACCATCTAAAACTTTTCATAAATATATCAATTTATTAAAAATAAGTATTATTAATATTATATATATTTATAACATTATTACAGGTGTTGAACGAACGACCTACTTATCGTTCTTTTCTTTACATACACATATCACGCCTATAATCCCTAGACAGAGCGTAAACGGCCGCAAAAAACGGTCACTTACGCCACGTCTGACAAATATTTGAGGGTCAATCAGAAAATCAAACATGCCTGTGAGCACGGTAAGCGACTCTCAACGGCAAATGGCAGTACATACATACATAAATAAATCACGCACATATCCCTTAAGAGGTAGCCATAGCGTTTATGGCCGTTAAACGGATATTAACACCACGTCTGGCAAAAGTTTCAGGGTCAATCAGATAACTTTGCACCTATCACTATAGTGACAGGTTGTCAGCCTATCGCCTAAAATTGCAATACACATGTAACCCTCGAGTCCTTTAGTCGCCATTTACGACACCCATGGGTAAGAAATGGGGTGATGCTATTCTAATCCGGCATCACACGGTGCAAATGGCAGTGCAGGCCATTAAAAATGGAGATAATATACTTCCATTACTTATTACTTGCGCAAATAAAGAAATGATCCCAAATTGGCAACTTTATTATTTGTCTCTCTGTAAAAATATAGTGACATATGATTTCAAAAATAATGTTGCCATTTCGGGAAGTTTGCTTTATCTGCGCGACTTATACGCAAGATTATTTTAAGAATGTGTACGCCAGAATCAGCGCCACTGTCCACCCGGGCATGCCTGGGAGCACAGTAAGCGACTGTCAACGGCAGATGGCAGTGCAAGCCATTTAGACCGGAAAATCTTTAAAATGTTTTCCTTATTTTGTTCGCTATACGTCGTAATCCGCAGGTCTATTATTAGGTTATCTGATATAATTGTAGGAAAACAGGCAATGTTTTCCTAAAATTATATCAGATAACGCATCACACTTTACTTTATTATAAAATAAGACACCAGGTTTCAACGGATCCTTTGTAGATATGGTGGCCCATACTTCAAGAAGTAGATAAATAATAAATATTTGGGACAATTCGCACAGTACCATCTAGCCACGGAATCTAGCCATCAAATACATAATTAATTGAATTTGATACATAAATACAATCCTTTGTAAATAAATACATAGAAAACACCCACACTCAACACAAATATTTGAAAAGTAACTTATAAATACTTGTGCTGTGTGGGGATCGAACCCACTACCCTCGGCCTAGCTGGCAGATGTGCTTTTTACTACGCCATCGGGCCAGTCAAGTCATGATAAAACAGAGTTTTTGCTGCGTTAAGACATCTCTGAAATGACAGCAACAATTTTAAATAAATTACTCAGAATTTCTAACTAACATAAGTTACATTTTACAGCTCAAAAACGCCTTTTCCCATTGTAAAACGGGTGACAGCTAGTGAATTAGCTGGGCGTACTGTTAGTATACAATAAATTGTATCCTTCTGCATTTTATGTTCCGCGCTGCCAGCCGACGGCATGGTAAACGTCTGTCAGCGGCAGATGGTACAGCTGACTATTTATCATTCGGGAACCTTTTTTTTTACTTGTCGACGTCAAAGAACTTTTTGTATTGCATTCTTCATTTGAATACTCGTTACAAATACGTATAGAGTGCTGTGATTTAATGTAAAGAGAAACTTTTCTCTATTGAGATCTATTCTTGCGGTTTTACATAAGTCTCGTAGCGACGAGTCTGTCAAACGACAGACGCATCCGTAAACTCACCGTATCGGATTTGTATGGAAATAAGATTGGAATTCGCAATTTATTTTTGTCTGAAAGACGCATGCATTAAAGTGCGTAAAAATTAAGCAGCGACGGCTACAAGTGGGACAACCACCTAAAAGATTTTTCTCTCATACGGTCGTACTGAATTAATATTTAGGACTATATAAGTACATACATACATAAATCACGCCTCTTTCCCGGAGGGGTAGGCAGAGAACTTATCCTTCCACTTACTACGATCCTGGCATACTTCTTTCGCCTCCTCTACATTCATCAATCTCTTCATGCACGCTCGTCGGTTTAGGGTACTCTTTAGCACGTCCCCGATTTGATCGAGGTACGTTCGTCGAGGTCTTCCACTTTCGACGTTCCCGTCCACTTGCCATATACACCTGTTTCTCTCATCCTCTCTACATGACCAAACCACCTAAGCATACCCTTTTCTACACCAGTCACTACGTCGTCTTTTATACCACAACGTTCCCTTATCACGCTTTTCCTTATCCTGACACTCAATTTTACGTCAATCATACTTCTTAACGCTCTCATTTGTACTGCATTTATTCTACTTTCATGCTTTTTCTGCCACACCCAACTTTCACTCCCATACATAAGTTTCGGAACTAACACCCCTCTATGCACAGCCATAAGTAATGTATAATAAATAATAATTAAATAGGTAAAGTTATAAAAGCCATATTTTCATAATTAATAAACAAAGAAAGATACCTACCAATTACAATTGAATCATTACAGACACTAATACCCAAAGGCGTCTAAAAGAGAAGAAATACTTGCTTGAAAATTATTATTATTATTATTGAAATTTTCAACAAACTTCTCAACGATATTCCAAAGTTTTTGGCTCGCTGTTGTAATTTTCAGGATGTATTTTCAGTCTGTTGAGAGTCGTCAAAACCAGTGTTTCCCAACACTTAAAGGAAAGTTACGGTGAAGACACCTTTCGAAACTTTTAAGGGTAAAGAGACTATTTCGTGTTTAAAGTATACATTTAGGTTCAAATTATTACTAAGGTTTATTTTATTAAAATTGAAATACCTTCCTTGCCGTTTTTAGTTATTTTCAGAAACTTTGTCCTAATGATTTAATTTCACAGGATTTGTAAAATTGTATTAGATATTTTACAATGAAAAACAATTCTGAAGAACTCGAAATTTTGGAAAAATTAAGCCATCCTTGTATTTTATTCTTATTTTTATTAATGATGGGTTTGCTCTTGGCTCTAGTCTAGGTCATAGGTCTTGTATAGCGGAGAAACGCAGCTACTGACACCACATTAGTCTAATTGATAACCTGTTTTTTGAAGTCAGTTAAAAACTGTTGGACTACCAGTTTTGCCGTGTGATTCCGGCTTAGAATAACACTACCCCAATTCTACTGGTTGGTGTCATAAAAAGCGACTATAAGGGGATAGGCACAAGCGTTTCTTGTGAATGCAACATCTTTTCAATTCGCATGCCAAGCGTGGCGAGTATGCCAATACCCTCTAATAGGGGAGAACCATGCCCAGCAGTGAAATGTTGACGGCCGATGTGGCGCAGTGGTAGTGCGACTGCCTGCGACGCAAAGGTTCCGGGTTCGATTCTCGGTGGGACACTCACAAAGTTGATATTTATCACTTTGTGAATTTGTTTCCGGGCTGTTTAGGACATTGCAGGGTGAACCAACTGATTGTCCGAAAAAAAATTGTTCCGTGCTTCGAAGGGCACGGTTGCTGTTTATGATTACTTAGACGGCGGTCGTAACACAACCATGTGAGAGGCCTACTAGTGGTAGTAGGCGGTTGAAAAACTCTGATACCAGGGTTCATCGGGTCATGGGACGACTCGGTGTACCATATATACGAAAAGAGAGAAGAGAGTGAACTGTTGTGGCTGGTAATGTATGTATGTAATACTAGTTTGAGAATCGCTGAGCAAGAGTGTTCCTAAAGTAGTTAAAGTTGAGGTGTTACTTTGATGAAACTCCTGACGCTGAGCTCGACTTGACTTTTAGGAAGTTTTCTGCTGAGTCCCGGTTCCCATCGGAACGTAACCAGAGTTTCGGTCGATATTCTAGTTTGGAATACAAGAATAGGTACAAGAATATTTATTTGTGATAAATGTGGTCATACATGGATGACTTGCTATCAGAGATGCACCGACTAGTCGAGGAGTAGTCGGAAAAGCCAACTGCTTATCGATAGACGGCCATTTTTATTCTATTAGCTAACCTTGTAAAGAGAAGTGCTCACTTACCAGACAATATTGCGTCCTGGAACAGCTACCATACAATCAAACAAACAACCTATTTAAATAAAAAAAATATAGATTTATGTAGGGTAGTCACTTTCACTTTAATTATTATTAAAACATATGGTGTCCCAATGCTGGGCAAGGCTATCACATTTTTTTTTACTATACTTCATCTGGACTACCGCGGCTCATCCTTTGCCAGCGAATTTTGCAAATGTACCTTAAAGGCAATAACGCGCTGCACGGCTCCATCTACCGGGTAAGTTTTGCAACTAATGCCCTTATTAACTATTGACTAATTATCTATTTCCTAATTTCAAAATTGTAAACCTAAAACGGGAAGTGTTTCAAAAAACTTGGTCTTCTGCAACCACTCTTCTTATATTTTTGCCATGAAATCTACCTCTACACCAAACCTCAAGATTTGGCCGTGGAGCCAAAGTTGAGCATAAAACTATTTGATCAAAACCACAAAAAACAAATTGCAATTTGGCCTGAATTCTCAATTTAGTTAACAACTAAAAACTTCTTAAAATATCGTCGGCTTCGAAAGTTTTGGGCTCCAATTACAAAGTTTTCAAACTTCGCTAAATCCCTTTCTTCTTACGTGCTACAAATAAACCAAGCAACGAGTGTACTAACCAGAACGATACCAGAAACCTAGACGACCCGAACAGTTTATAAATTAATTAATATCCTGGACAATTCACACAGCGCCATCTGACCCCAAACTAAGCAAAGCTTGTACTATGCGATGTGGGAACTAGATAGCTGATATTAATACATATATGTTTTTTTTTGTAAATAAATACATATTATAAATAGAAACAAACCCAGACTAAACACAAATATCTGATAATGACTTAACAAATACTTGTGTCTCGTGGGGATCGAACCCACGACCCTCGGCGTAGCAGGCAGGGGTACCATCCGCTACGCCATTGGCTCAGTCTTATGTCTTTAGTTTATGACTTGGGCTAACATAGTTTCCGTGATATTCGTAATTGCGTGCATTTTACGCAATACAACGGCTAGCGTCTCGTTGGTTATTGCGGTCGTAAGTCGGCTCTATGGTGTAGCGGATAGTACCCCTGCCTGCTACGCCGAGGGTCGTGGGTTCGATCCCCACAAGGCACAAATATTTGTTATGACATTTTCAGAAATTCATGTTTAGTCTGGGTCTTTTCTATGTATAATGTATTTATTTACAAAAAAAAGTTTATACGTATTGATATCAGCTATCTATTTCCCATAGTGCAAGGTTTGCTTAGTTTGTGGCTAGATAGCGCTGTGTAAGTTGTCCTAGATATTTATTTATTTATTGTTATTTGTATGTATTATTTGGGCACATTCGTGACAAGGAGATTCGTTTTCGGGGTACAAAGATTCGTGTGTCGTGATTCAGTACATTCATCAACAGCCACCACAGTCCTAATAAAGAAATAACAATATAACAGTCCACTTCTGAACATGGGCCTTCCCCTGTCTGGGAGTATTGCCATACTCTCCACGTTTGGCATGCGGATGGGCGAGCGCAGTGCAAGATGTTGCATTCGCAGGGACCGCTGCTGCCCATTCCCTTGGTGATTATCCATTAGTCAATTTCTACGACATCCATGGGTATAATTGGGGTGAAGCTATTCTAAGCCAACGACTACGATACGACTGGTCAGTGCACGATTTCAGAAATCACCGAACCAAGAATCATAAGGTAGGACGTTTTTCATACAAAAGTAAAATGGACTTACGTCTTTAAAGGAGACAAAAGTTTAATTTAAAAACTCGCTGGGAAGTCTCGTGATGATATAAAGTTTTCGTAAAATAATGAAATTAAATTGTAAGCCATAAGATTTCTTTATTAAAACCGATTTGCTACTTAATGCCAATAAATGGAGCTACTGCTGCAAAAAATGAGTTTGATTGTATTGTGGACGAAATACTCTTTAACTTTTAACCAAAAGTAGTTTTGCGCCAAATTTATGTGTGCCTTCATCGTTTCGCATAATCATTTGTTGAAAAAATTGCTCTCCATCTCATGTCCATTGAATTTCAGTTTATCCTTTGTATGTTTTACTTCCCATCTTAAACCGATATTTTCAACCTTCTTTTTTGTAGTCTTTTTCAATATCGGATCAACCATCTGTCTCAACACGATCTATTTTTGTATTCATACAACGCCTTCAATACTCCAAATTATTTATCTAATATCTGGTCGGATACCCAAATTCGTGAGCTGGCAGCGTCCCAACTGAGTTTCATCCGTGAATTCTACCCCTCGACCCGTGACAAACACCACTCTGGGTATTCGGATGGTAAATAGCTTCCATAGACTAGATATAATCTAGACATTCTAGACCAATAACAAAAGAATACTCTGGTAAATTCACACAGCGCAATCTAGCCCCGAACTAAGATTATTAAGATCTTAAGCCAACAAGGAATAATGGAGCCAAGGCCAACCCAACCTTTTTGTCTTAGTAACATGCCTCCACATCATTACTAACAATTAATTAGCAATCATCCCTCATAATCGAAAATCGGCCTACTTCTTATTAAAATTATGCATAGCTTCTTTACAATAAAAAAAACATGGAGCTGATCCCATTATGAAGACGGAAGGTAGATTTCTCATTCTTCATACAGTTAATGAAAAAAGACTAGCGATTGACGTAGAAAGGTCAGATCAAGAGTATCCTTAACCGACGAGCGTGCATGAAGAGATTGATGAATATAGAGGAGGCGAAAGAAGTATGTCAGGATAGTAGTAAGTTGAAGGAAGTAGTCTCTGCCCCTCCGATAGAGAAGCGTGATTTTTGTATGTATGTTAACAATTCACGAAAATTGTGGTAGAAAAGTCATTGAATCCAATTGGTCTTCCAAGCCACTTGGTTCCTCTTCAACTTTGTTTACCGAAACTGAGTGACCTATTTGGCTCTCATTGCCGTGGCTTTGGCACTTGGGGGACTGAGCTCCCACATAGAACTAATATACCTACATACACACTAACATATATCACGCGGGGTAGGCAGAGCTTAAACAGTTGTAGAAAAGGGACATTTACGCCAGGTGTGACAAATATCTGAGGGTCATTCAGGAAATTGTGTATCACCTTAGTTACAGGATGTTAGCTCATCGCCTTAAATTGCAATATAAATGTCGCAACGCATGTAAAACGAACTAGAATTTGAGATTAACCAAGATTCGAACCAATGCTACTATATGATTTGATGAACCCTGATAAAAACTGAACACTTAGGACAGGCTGGTAGAAATGAAAAATTTAAGGAATATAGTGCGTAAATGATTAATTTAGAACATGTTTTGATAATATCAAACTACAATGATACCACGGACCTCTCGTTCCTTTACCGACCGATTCCGTTGATTTATAGAAATCCATACGTTTAACTTCCGTCCTAGACAAATAATAAACAAAACTGTCGTTTGCCGACGCCCTTAGAATGGAATGACACTTGAGTCGAACTTATTTCAAAAGCTTACAAGAGAATATTTGCTTACACATTTTCTCAAAGTTGCATCCATCAAAGAGAAATCTTTGTGAAGTCTGGAATATCCTACTTCAAAGTATCTTTAAGTTACGAATTCTGGTTTAAAGGCAGCTACTTCAAATCTTAGCTTGTGGGACGATGTTTTTTCTTATATTGTGGCTTCGTGGCCATATCATAAAATAGCGCAATAACGGCCGCAAAACGGACATTTACGCCACGTCTGACAAATATTTGAGGGTGAAAATTCGGAAAATTGTGCATCGCCATAGTGAGAGGTTGTCAGCCCATCGCCTAAAATTTAAATGCACACCCTCGAGTCCCTTAGTCGCCTCTTACGAGGCCCAAGGGTAAGAAATGGGGTGATGCTATTCTAAGCCGGCATCACTCGGCAACGATGATGCCGATACAATAATGTTTTATGTACAAATAAACATTATTGTACTAAATACAAAGAATACAGAAAAAAAAACTGACACAGCTGTTACAGCTTACAGGGTGTAAGGGAAAATGTACCGAAGACTTTGGAGTAATCAGACCATGAAACTTAACAACTTTTTCTCTTTTACCAGTAAAGCCTCCAGAGACAAAGTTGTTCAGTTTCATGGTTAGATCATGCCTGTCAGTGTTCGTTACATTGTCCCTTACACCACGTATACCTATACCTACCAAGGAAAGCAGTATTTAGAAACGTTTCATAGAAAGCACTATCTCGGTTGCTGTGTCTAATTAGGTATTAGCTGTGTGATGCTGGCTTAGAAGCCGTGTGATGCCGGCTTAGAAGCCGTGTGATGCCGCCTTAGAATAGTGGCGGGTGCCGTAAGAGGCGACTAAGGGACTATAGGTTTTGAAGTGTACCTGGCACTATAGCGATGCATGATTTTTCTGAAACGACCCTCAAGTTTTTGACAAACGTGGCGATAGCGACCGTATTTCACGGCCGTTAACGTTCTGCCTACCCCGCAAGGTGTAAAATTGGTATGTATGTTTGTACTGTTATACGACCTTGTCGTGGTCTGTTACAACTAGCACTAGGTGAAGCAAAGCCAATTTATACAAGGAGTAACAAAAAGGATACAAGTCGACTGAACAACTTTCCCCATGCCGAAATATTATGAAAAAAACGTCCCTCTTCACATAGTTCAGTTGGTCGGCAATTTTGTATGAGGGGTCCGTTTTTTCTTTGTTCAGACCAGTGTTCCATGGGGAAAGTTGCCCAGTTTCATGAGTACCTACTTTGAGCTCCTTTTGGCTTGTTTTGCCCTTTTTGTTATTTCTTGTAATGTGCTAGGTAGTTGAAGACATCTGTCATCGAATTGTTTACAGACACGGTTTTCTTGCGATAAGTAAGCATTCGTAAGGGAATTAACAAAAACCAGATTTAAGCGTTTTTTTTTTATATGGACAAGGGTCGGCATGCATTTTAATCAAGTTTGATACTATCGGAGACATCTATCGTCTTATTTGCAACTAAAAAACTGAGTGACGCTTCCAGTTCGGCGATCGTTTGTCCTAAATGTTATATATGGTCCTTGATATGGAGTAAGTCTTGAAACACGAATTCAATATTTTTGGTAGTAAGCCCTTTATATTTAAATTTTGCTAACAACTCAAAGCCAGCTATTACACAACTAACCAAAAAATAAACATTCGTCGAAATACAAAGCTCCGAATTACATTTTCAAGATAAACTTTAGAAGCGACTTGTTCAACTAAAATAAACACGTGGAACATGTTTTCTCAAGTCTGAACATGTTTATGCTCTGGAATAACGAAGATAAAGGTTAGCACACACTGATAAGTAAAACGACTACTCGATCTAACGTGACAGTTAAAAAAAACTTTTAATAAAGGCATTGCGTTTTACTACAGACAAACTGTGTAATAGAAAAGTTATATTTCGTTTAAGTATTAGTGTTAATACAACCACAATCATACGATTGTGTAAAAAACGATTTGAGTAAAAAACATATAAGTAAGTAGGTAAGTAAAAACACTGAATTGCACAAGTAAAAAAAACATCTCAAGCTAGAATGCGCATAGGTGGCCTTAATGCTAAAAACGATCTCTTCCAGATTACCTTTCAGCAGAGGAAATAGAAATACATAAGTTTAAGTATATATATATATATGTCGGTGTGCGTCATTGCGTAGGAGTCTTGCATAGGTTCCGTCTCAGCGTGACCGACCCCGTAATTCAATACTATATATGAACGTTTATTGTTTTTACGTAAAACTTACTACTTTATGTACCTATTATTCATGTTAAACTGTTCATATCATCCGCTTTTAATAGTATATCCGTTTTTAACGAAGGTAAGAGGATTGAAAGGCTATATTAAGCATTATAAGAAGAGCACGAAAATGTTTGGTATTAAAAGGTTCGCTTTCGTTCTTTTGACGGCCGATGTGGCGAAGTGGTAGTGCGACTGCCTGCGGCGCAACGGTTTTAGGTTTGATTCCCGGTGGGACAATTACAAAGTTGATTTTACCACTTTGTGAATTTGTTCCCAGTCTGGTTCGGAAATTACAGGCTGAACCACCTGATTGTCCGTATGAAATATGGTTTCGTGCTTCGGAGATCACGTTTAGGTGCGGTCTCGGTTGCTGACTATGATTACTTAGACTGCGGTCGTCACACAACCATGCCTAAGGCCAATTCGCAATTTCTTTTCGTCTGACAGACGCATGCGATGCGTTTAAGAATACGCAGCGACGGACGACATGTGGAAAAACCGCCATAGGGTCTAGAGAGGATTGTTCGTAGATGGAACGGGCAAAAATCGCAATGACTTGGCTTCCTGACTATATCCTCTCATCTACGTCTAGTACAGCGCGTGTACCAGTGATTTTGAATCTTACCACTCCCACTTAAAGTTTTAACCTTTGAAAAACATAACAATAGGCTAACGCGCTTATGGTTAGCACGCATTAAGTGCCATTATGTTATCAAAATACTGGCTACAAGTCTACTTGTGAAATTCTTAGTACATTGCGTAGCCTGTTAATATTCTTGGTATCATAATGACTAACCGACTACGCAATAAGCATCGAATTTTACCCCGTAAAATTGTAGCCAGCAGTTTGATAATATCGGGCACTGTTGAGCAAAGATTATTAGTCTTCATTCCAGTAGATATTATAGGTATTAATACCTACCTATTCACTTTAATACTAAGCTATTATACTGTATACTAGCTATCAACCACAAAGCTCGTTGCCGGCAACATATGGCAGGAATTACCGTCGTCAATATAGGCTTAATAATGGACTCAATTCAGAGCACCAGTGGCATGGCCAAGGGCATGGCCAAAATACAGGGTGTAAGGGACGGTGTACCGAAAACATTGCAGTCATGATCAGAATATGAAACTGATCAACTTTTGACGTGGGAAACGATTTTTTTTTTAATTGCCATAGAAAATCAGTCTGCTGATCGGGATTTTTGTTTGGGAGGTCGAATTATTTTTCTCGTTTACCAACATTTTGTCCATAGAAAAGTTGGTCAGTTACATAGTCTGATTATAACTGCAAAGTTTTCGGTACACCGTCCCTTCCACCCCATTTTAATAATATAATGTTAAGTTTACATGACAATATTTAATTTTTTATTGTTTTTTTAAACGTGATTGTAAAATTTCTACGCCACGAGCAGATTTGCTCTTCACTGATACACAATGCCAAGTATTTGTCTTAAGTGGGTTTAATAAAGATAAAATGCTGTACTAAATTCAGTTAAAAAAAAATCGCTGTTTTTTATTCTTTGTCGAGTAGATGGCAACCGTTAAATTTTCCATGACTACTAATATTTGGCAACTGAAATTCCCCTTGGGCTCTTTTTCGCTTTATGACAAAATTTCCATAAAGCTTATTTAATTGTTAATAATGGTTCGTAGAATCAAGTCCAATTTAATTTGTGATAAACGCGTGTGGTGTGCTGTGTGGTGAAGCGGATTATTCGATTAATGACAGGATAATTAGTTAATTTGGTTTTCCATTCAGCCACTATACAGGATGTTTATTTAAATGCACAGTATTGCTTAAGGGTAGGTTCAGTATCGAAAAAATTACATAAAAAAGATTTGAAAAATTCCTTAGTTTTTTACTTGATTTAGCCGAAATTTTATTCAATTGCAATCTTAGCCTAGTTTCGTCCAAACTCAAAATTGGCGCACTCTTCCCGAAAAAAAATACTAAATGGGTTTAAAAGTGGCACGAGATACTGCCGCTTTTGAAACAAAGGCAAAATACTAAACATGAAATGCTTGGCTTAAATTTACATTAAAATAATGTAAATTTAAGTCAGAGATAGCGCGCCAGCAAGATTTTTAAACAATAACAGCCATAAAATTCTGAAATATGTTATTATCAAGAATCTAACTGATACAAATTGCCTTCAGTTACACAATTTGACAAACTTTACATGATGAAAAATATACGAAGTAAGCTATTTGTAACATTTTTCCATATTATGTCTTCAGTTATAAATCCTGTGTGATGCCGGCTTAGAATAGCATCACCCCATTTCTTTCCCGTGGGAGTCGTAAGAGGCGACTAAGGGACTCGAGGGTGTGTATTGCAATTTTGGGCGATGGGCTAGCAACCTGTCACTATGGCGATACACAATTTTACGAATGACCCTCAAGTGTTTGTCAGACGTGGCGTAGATGTCCGTTTTTTGCGCCAATTTACGCTCTGCCTAACCCGCAGGGGATTATAGGCGTAATATGTGTATGTGTATGTATAAAACTTTTTACCAATTTTATGCTTTAATTTAGATGCATAACTTTTCTACTAAAAATGGCTAAATCAGACATTATAATACTACTCCTCTTGTTTCTATGTCGAAAAACCGTAAAATCTCGCAAAAATTGAACGCAAAATGATTAGCTGAATGAAAATCACCAACTTTTCAAAAGAACAAGGTCAGAGACATACTGTATGGAAGGTTCAACTTACAAATTATATCTTGAAATACTGTCAGCTTATTTTTATCGATTCAAATTGAATTTCATGGTATTTTTAGGTTTCCGTTCTTCAAAAGGAACAAAACGGAACCCTTATGAGATCACTTTGTTGTCCGTCCGTCCGTTTTTGTTAAATCAAAAAAGATCAAAATTTTAAAAATGATGCTTGTAGTTCAAGTAAAGTATAAAGAAAGAATTTTAAACTTTTTAATTAATTTTAATTAGACTAGAGTTATGAGCAAACACGATGTTGATAAAAAAAGTGAACAATTTTTTACACTATTTCCGCTATTCCATTAAAACACTTTTACAGTCTGAATCATATGTCTTTATCAAAAACTCATAATAAAGATTCTGGATCAGCAAAGTATCCTAACCCTTTCGCAAATCATAAAAAACCAAATAATGTCAGTTGAAAGGAATTTTATTAGCAATAAATTTTACTTTAACTTTATCTATTGAACGTCGGCTTCTCCGCGAATAAATTGTGAAACTCATTAACTTGACGCCATTGGAATTAAATTGAATATTTATTTCATTCCTTCGACGAGGTGCCAGCGCAATTAAGTTTAAGGGAATCCCGAACGAAACTGGTGCCGCCATCTTTTTAATCCGTACTTACATTATAAATCTGAGAGTTTATGTGTGTGTGTGTGTGTGTCTGTATGTTTGTTACCCTTTCACGTTTAAACGGCTTGACCGATTTGGATGAAATTTGGAACACATGTGGAGTATAACCTGGAATAACACATAGGCTACTTTTTACCGCAACAAAACAACTATTGCCACGGGAAAATGAGTGGCGCGTGAAACCGCTGGGCTGAAGTCTTGTTTACTAATAAATTTATCTTATATCTTTTTTTCTTAATACTGTATAATAAGTTAAAGAAAAGATACAACGAAAGTTCAACTTAAGTTTGTCTCCTTTTTTTGCGGTTTGACATTCGATTTCTTTAACTATAGTCACAGAATAAAATATAATATTAGAGTACCTACTACTACTACAGTCCATTACAAGAAAGGAGAGTGAGGTTTCACCTCACTCTCCTTCTTTTACTAGTGACCGATAGCGAAATCTCAAGACTGGCTGGTAATAAGGAACAACTTTCCCCAAGGGACATAAATTAAAATATGGCAAAACTGTTTTGAGTTTTCATAGTAATACAAATCAGCTGATCGACAATTTTTTTTTCATATTTCGACCTACGCTTTTGGGGAAAGTTATTCCGTATCACCAGCTCGCTCCCGCCTTGAGGTTTTGCTATCGGCCACTAGTTAAACTTGCCCCTTTATACCATATTACCACGCTTGGAGAATGCTACTGCCCATTAGCTACTACACCTATGAGTAGAATTGGATTGATGCTATTCTAAGCCGGCATCAAAGAGTAGTTACCTAGGGAACCAAAGATTTATTAAACATTTAAGACTGTTACTGCCTTCCGTTTTCCTTATAACTAAACCATTACCATCAGAGCAGAAACCATCAAATAAATACTACGTGTTAACTACCGTAGACCTTCAGGTAGGACTTAAGGAAATATATAGCCCCGTATTAAGGCGGAAGATTGACGTCCTTCGGGTCTCAGCAAGATGGATTTATAGAACTGTGTAGACTGAAATATGGTATTTCAAGATATTTAAGGCGAGTGTAATCGTGAACGGCCTCGATAGTGGCGCCACTTCACAAAAAAAAACTCTGTATACAAACAATCTTTCAGAATGTCCGCTGCTCAAGTTTTTAGAAGCCGCACGATTCAAGATTAAAAACCAGCGAATACTATTCTGAAGTGAGTAGAGAAAGAGCTTTAACTTTCATTTTTTTAGCTTTGTTGGCCGTGTGATGCCAGAATATTCTGGAATCACCCTTGCCACAATGCCTCAAGGCCAATATATTCGATCAGTGCGTAATGCCAGTCATGAACTATGGAGCCGAGACGTGAAACCTGACAGTAAAACTGGCCCATCGGCTGCATGTAACTTAGACAGCTATGTAATGGTCTCTGCTTTGCTCAGTAATTTGACGATACTTGAGGCTTAATCATACATAAGAGACCATAATATATGTACAAACTACGACAATGCATTACACGTTATAACGTTAGTGGGTGAGTTCTTGAGTGGACAATTGTCATGACCTATGGAGCCGAGACGTGAAACCTGACAGTAAAACTGGCCCACCGGCTACATGTCACTTAAAGTTCTATGGAATCGTCTCTGCTCTGTAATTTGACGATACTTAAGTCTTAATCATACATTAGAGAACAGAATAAAAGTACGAACTACGACAATGCATTACACGTGATTACGTTAGTGAGTGGGTTCTTGAGTGGACCATTATTAACCACTGCTTAGGCCGTCACTTGCCCGCAGGACGTGGTCAGCCATTTTGACGAAACAAAATTATCGTGCAACTTAGATACTTGGCTAGGTTCTCATTTACCTACCTACTTACCAACTGGTTTATGAATTTGTTCCCAGTCTGGTTGGGTCATTGCAGGCTAAACCATCTGATTACCCGTAAGAAAGATGGTTCCGCGCTTCGGAGGGCACGATAAGCCGTCGGTCCCGCTGTCATGGTTAATTAGACGTTGGGCGTAACACAATCATATCAGAGGCCTGCTAGTAGTAGTAGGTAGTTGAAAAATTCTGACACCAGGGTTCATCGGGTCGTTCGCCTACTCGAAAAAGATGATACGTTTATCGTATATCCCTAAATGGTATCTGGTAGCAATGTTCTTTATTTCCATGATCAAATCATATAAATACCACAGAATACATAATTAAATACGTTATATCTAAACAATTTAACAGGCTGGATTTTACAAAGCAAAGTTTAAAAATGTGTAAAGTTACACAATGTGCATTACTCCAATTAGGCTATAAAATATACCATACTGTAGCATAGTTTGTAGGGTTACATTTGCATGCATATGTTAGTTATATAATTAAGATAGGTATTACAAATTGTGTGTAAAAAGTGTTATCTTGCTTGCAAACTGCTTTTGCAAATTTGCGAGAATATTAAAGTAAATATTTGTAATATGTGTTTTTTTTTTAGTTAGCCTTGTCTGTGCCCCACTGCAGGGCAAAGGCCTCCCCTCTTTCACGCCACGAGTCTCGGTCTTGGGCTTCCAAATGCCAGTCTTGGAGAAAGGTTTTAAAATCATCACACCATCTTCTCCTAGGCCGACCACGACGACGACGCCCATCCTGTGGTATCCATTTTGTGGCAATTATTGCCCATCTGTCGGGATGCATGCGACAGACGTGTCCTGCCCAATCCCACTTCAGCCGTGCGGACTTTTTGCCGACGTCTATGATGCCAGTTTTGGAGCGCAGGGTTGTTTTTCTGATACGGTCGATCCTTTTAACACCCAAGATGCTGCGCTCCATGGCGCGTTGGCAAACCTTGAGATTGGACTTTTGTGCTTCAGTCAAAGACCACGTTTGTGCGCCGTACGTGAGGACGGGCAGAATACACATGTCGACTAGTTTTCGCTTCAGTGTAAGAGGAAGGTCTCCCTTCATCAGTTCTTTCATGGACCAGTAGCTCTTCCAGGCATTTTGGATTCGTCTTTCGACCTCTTTGTCCTGCCTGTTTTCGAAGGATGCTATCTGGCCCAAGTAAGTGTATTCGTCGACATAATGTATTATCTGCCCGCCTACTTTCACTCTGTGTTTAGAACTGTTGCACATGAGTTGAGTCTATGTCATATTCATTTTGAGTCCAACCTCAAGGCTTGCCACGCTTATCTCTCGTAGCATAGTTTCGAGCTCTGCGGCTGAAGTGAAAAACAGGACGATGTCGTCTGCGAAACGGAGGTTTGTTAATTGTTTGTCACCAATGCCGATGCCTTTGGATGACCAGGATGCCGAGAGTTTTTTTAATATGTGTAAGTCCTCAAAAAAATTTAATAGGCGTTCCCTGTGAAATCAACGCTGCATGCATATATATATATATATATATATATATTTATCACGCATATTAACCCTTGCGGGGTAGGCAGAGCGTAAACGGCCGCAAAAACGGACATTTACGCCACGTCTGACAAATATTTAAGGGACATTCGGAAAATTGTGTATCGCTATAGTCACAGGTTGTCATCCCATTGCCTAAAATTGCACTTCACACCCTCGAGTCCCTTAGTCGCCTTTTACGACTCCCACGGAAAATAAATAGGGTGATGCTATTCTAATCTGGCATGACACGGCAAGCAACAACAAATATAAACTTTTTCTAAACACTACAAATATTTAGTACTGTAAATATGTTTTGTCAAGACTTTTTGTATACCCGCTGGAATCCTACCTTTGCGAAAGTTTTGCTCCAAATTTTCTCAATGTTCATAATCACCTCCTTCCTGACCTATCCTGGCCGCGGGACTCGATAAAACAAACTATTTTGCTGATTCGGCTCCATCTCGCCTTACCCTGAGGCATAACTCCACCCAGATTAATGTCTATGTATGTCACATAAATCCTAAGAGGAGGCGTATTTCAGTAAGGTTTAAAAAAGCTGAGGAGGTATTAAGACGGTAAAACGCATCTATTCGTCTTTATGTCAATTTATCCTCTTAGACTAATCCGGCAGCGAAAATCTGAGTTACGTTGGTGTGTGTGAATGCTAGTGTCTTTAATATAAACGACACGCCATTCGCGCCTTCATTAAGAAGCACATTTCTAGCTGGATAAGCTTTATTCTTCTTTAGAAAGCTACTTAATTCCTGAGCGGCGTAGGTTTTACGACAGAAACACATCTATTCTCACAAACAGGAAGCAAAGGGTAATGAAATGACCGATATGAATGGAAACCGATGAACGGTGCAGCAAGGAGGTTCTCGAATGGAGGTTACACCTCTGCAAGCGCAGCGTTGGACGCCTATAGACCGCAGATAGACTGATGACTTGAAGAGGGCCGTGGATGGCAAATCATACATCGTACCCTGGCGTTTAGCGGTAAACTGCTATCAGTTTTGGTGATGTGATTACGCAGCAACATTTTTCTTCAGTGATATTGGCTTTTGTACTTATCTAAGAGAAAACAAGTAGCAGCTTGTGGAACTGATTGACGGGCCTCTAGTAGATATAATAGTCTTAGACCTGAACTGTGGTTTATTTTGCACTCACAGTGCTGTATTATTTACATTGAATACCTACTGTAATGAGGACAAACATAACATCAATATACTAAATTGCACAAAAACAAGACATGGACATACAGATACAAAAGAAAGAGTACAATATAAGCGGCCTTATAGCTAGGTAGCTATTTTCTCAGACAACCTTTCTAACTAACCATAGTATTAGTACGCTAGTACTATTAATTATACTGTGGTATTAGTTAAAATAACTTACACTAGAAGTCGCTTGCACGTCGCTTTAAGATGTTGAAAATTTGAAAGTGTTCGGTTTAGGCGCCGGTAGATCAGTGGCGAATGAGTAAAACGGTACTCCACAGGTCCTTGATTTAATCCCCGGTCGACGCTAACATTGTTTCAATTCCTATCCCAAGTGTTACACCTATTATGTAGGTAGGTGTAATGTGCACTTACAGCCTATTTCTGTATCTTGGCTACAGTCCATACGCCTTTAGTAGCCGGTACAAGGGTGCGGCGACAATCTAGTTAGTGTAATGCGCTGGGTGCTTGCAGACGAGCGTTTTACGAGAGGAAATAATTCTAAATATGCCGTGTGATGCCAGCTTAGAATAGCATCACCCCATTTCTTGCCCGTGGAAGTCGTAAGAGGCGACTAAGGGACTCGAGGGTGTGTATTGCAGTTTTAGGCGATGGGCTGACAACCTGTCACTATGGCGATACATGATTGTCCGGATGACCCTCAAATGTTTGTCAGACGTGGCGTAAATGTCCGTTTTATGCGGCCATTTATGCTCTGCCTACCCCGCAAGGGATTATAGGCGTGATATGTGTATGTGTTTGTAAATAATTCTGCATCTCAATAATAGTTGGTTGTACATACATACATATGTATAACGCCTTTTCCCTTGTAGGTAGGCACAGCGTTAACGGGCGTAAAATACAGTTACTATCGTCACGTCTGACAAATATTGAGGGCTGTTTCAGAAAATTGGTTCATCAATACAGTGACATGTTGTCAGCCTGTCGCCTAAAATGGTTAACGCATGAAACCCTCAAGTCCCTTAAGCGCCTTTTACGACACCCGCGGAATAAGATACTAAGACCTAAATAGCAAATAAATATCTTTATCTTTATTTGAAAAAAAATGAACAAACATAATAATTTTAATGCCAGCCTTACTTTTATTTGATGTTTTTTCGTAAAGTACGAAAATTATAAAAACGACGATATAAGACATAAAGAACGATGTTTTGCAGATTTGACATCAAAAAGTAGTTTATCTGGACGACTTTTTTCCCGTGTGTCTAGTGCTTACCCCTCAATAAGACCGGGCAGCAATCCGGTTAAGATAATGCTTTTACCGTGTCGCCGTGGTTATTTTTAGATTGCTATCATTTGCTCAACCACCGCACCGTGCCATTTCTAGATCCTACCTCTTTTTAACCGACTTTAAAAAGCGAACAATCGTCTTTCGAATTATTTTTATTCGACTACGGCATAATCAAAAGGAAGGGTTAAAGTTTAACAAATATTTTAATTGGTATATTTGTTAGTGGAACAAGTGTCAAAATTTTTCTGTTATCTAGAATATTCAAGATAAGGTGAAAGGTGATCCCAAAAATTATTATGTGATACTAAAAACTAAGAAAAATCCCTGGATTTGCATATGGATAGATGCAATGTTGAATATCATGTTCAAAAGAGAGGTAACCCCATACCTAGCCGCCCGCTGGCTGGCTGTAGTGTATCATTAATAGGTACAGAATTTTAAACTAGTATAAGCAAATATTTTAAGGGGTGAACCTTTTCCTAAGGAATACAGGTCGAACTAAATTAAATAAAATACCTTCCATACTGTTGAACCCCTTAAAACATTTGCAGCTAATATTTTTAATAACATTTGTATATTAGAAAATATCACGGTTTATCATTTTCTGTAGTCGGTTTGTGATTTATAAACAGTGTCTTATATTTCCACGATGGTTCACTTGAAACTCACTTTTTTATCTTTTTCTTCTTACATCCTTCAGTTCGTAGTCCTAGAATTAGTTTTATTCTTTGTAATGGGTTTCCTTTCGTTCCAAAGTAATGAGAAGTGAACTATTATACAGTAATTAAAAATTTCAGTTGGATAATTTGTTTACGTGCTAGCGATGTTTAGCTTTTTTGAATTCTGATTGACATTTTGTTAAACTTATGAACTACCTGTAACATGTGATGCCGGCTTAGAATAGCATCACTCGATATATTTTATGTTGGTGTGGTAAGAGGCGACTAAAGGAACGCAAGGGTTACGTGTGTTTTGTATTTTTAGGCGAAGGTCTGAAAACCTGTCACTATGGTAATAAACACAAATTTCTGAATGATCCTCAAATTTTATTATTATACAAAAAAGTATTACTCAAGACGTAGGTTTACGTGACTTACTTTTTTACGATTTCGTACGAGTAGAGTGTTTAGGCTTCTACGTTTCGGCTGGTTAAGACAGCCTTCTTCACGGAGGTCGACAGATCACATACGCCCGCCGGACACTGCCGGCTGCTGCACTCGCGACGAGAAGGTAGGTGGCGCTGCAGTAGCCGCAGTTAATGGCTCTTGCGGTGGTTGCGGTTGAGTGCTAAACTCTTAGCCAAATAAATAATAAGCAAGTCGCGTAACCCCACATCATGAACCTCGAATATTCGTCAGATGTGGCGTTAATTAACGTTTTTTGTGGCAGTTTACTCTTTGCCCATGCAATGGATAAAGGCGTTTATCTAAGCTTTCGTTTAAATTTTAAAAATAACATTTTTTTTTTATACTGGACTCTTTGACATAAATTAAACATTAAAAAAATGTAAACCAAAATAATTTGGTATCATGTTACTTCAAATGTGAAATAATATTATATGAACAACAATAAACTTCTCAGAGATATAGGGTCATAATAATGTGTCGTTATGAGCTTTAAAATAACATCCGATCCGAAGTAATAGCTTACGATATCGTGACTCGTACGTGCTACGACGTGGGCGAACGTGATATCACGCTGGAGCATACAGGGTCTTTTATTCATAAGACTGTTTTATTATGAAGTAGAGCGAAAAAATAACACTCATGATTTAGATATACGCGACTTACTTGTTGAGGCATTTAAAATGGTTTGGGGTCGGTTTGCATAAAATTTTAAGTCATATTTGTATTACGCATATTATATACTATAGTCATAATTATTCAAAGTCATAAAAAAACACGCATAGCCCTTGAAGCATAAATTACCAAGTCATAATGTCGACTACATACTCCTAGAAAAGCATGTTATGTCATAACCTATTACTTTGATGTATTTCAAATTATAAAATAGGTCAAAATAAAAGTATGACTTTCAATGCAGTATGACACATAAATACCATGCCAAACAAATAGAATGACAAAAAAAATGCAAACCGAGGTATGCCAAAGTATATTAGGAACTTCAACAATATGCAAAACTACGGTATCCCCTTTAAAATAAGGCTAGAGCACTGGAAGAAAAATTATCCACCCGACGTGTCCCAAATCCCGCCGGCTGAAAAACTTCCACCAGGTTCTTCTAGACTGCCCAGGGAAGACCTTCCCTGGGCAGTCTAGAAGTCACTCAACCGACTCCGGGCTGGTGTTGGAAGATGCCACGCAAACAGAGCTAAGTCGTGTTTTTTAGCCGACGATAAGTGCGATTGTGGAGCCGTCCAAACCATGGCTCACCTACTGTGCTGCCCTTACTGTCCAAAGCCTAGCACATTTTAGGACCTAAAAGAGGCGAACCCTATAGCTATCGCCGTAGCCAAATACTGACCCAAGGCTATCTAAAAAATTACCAATCAACTCGATAAAGAAGAACTTGTTGATTATTTGGTACAGAGAAACCCCTTTACGTTTTGGCTGGTTACGACAGCCTTCACGGAGGGAAGAAGAGAGAGTTAGAGGGCTATACTCTCTACCAAATAATCAACAAGCGTAAACCTAAGTCATGTGTAATACTGTATTGCATGTGTGAAAAATGTGTTGAGCTACACAAAGCTTAGCGTACGTTGCACTGTATTGCGTGTGTTTTAATAACATCTGATAAAAGTCTTACGATATCGTGACACGTACGTGCTACTTCGTGAACGTACTGACTCCTTTTATTGTATTTAAAATAAAAAATACACGTAAAAATTTAATGAAATGGCTTAGAAACTAGAAAAAAATTATTAATAAAAGTTAGGCCAACTAAATACTAACTAAATCAGCATAATCTAAAAGTCCCCGCATAGTGCGCCCTGGGCGAATGTGCCCAGTATGCAAGCTGCGTTCCCTGTTTGGATCGCCAGCGAGGCGCGTTGTGTCAGGAAGAACCCTGATCGAGGGTCTTCGCCTTTTGTCGCATTCTATATTTTATGCTGGCTATCAATAATATATTTTTTTAATTCTCAGTAAAAGAACACTCTTTTCGTGTGCGACAGCTTAATTATTCCAGTAAATTCAGCGGGTTCAATACCTACCGTTGCTTGGCTGTGTTTTTTCGTAGTGTTGTGAAGTACTAATAGTATCTTACCTACATTACGTCACCTACTATGTCATAAATGGATAATTATAAGAAATTGAAAAAGTGGTAATGGCGGCTGAGGCTTGAACCCGGGACCGTCGGGTAAAGTCCCCTGCTCTGTCAAATGACCTACCGGCGCCTCGACAGCTACTGCCAAATCTCTATGCCATGCCATTATAACACTGTGAATGCAATAATTAACAATAGTTCGCTACCATGTCACTTACATGGCTTCAAATCATTAAGGCGGCCAAATATGACTGTTACTTGCGCAGCCACTACTTGACCAATCCAGTTTAGGAGGAGTGATGATGAGGCCAGTAGGCCGAGTGACGACTGTGAGGAAAAGGGTAGCTACCCGCCTGGTCGGGAGTTGTGACCAGGGAAACGATTGTTCCAACCGGACATGTTTCGAAGTTGTTTATATAGCGATCGGCAGAAACACTGCGATACCGCGTTTCAGGACTTGTATGTCTAGTACGCCACATCGGTATCAGTAATCAATATCTGTTCAAACAATACGAACATATCTATTCTCTAAGATGATTCATCAAATAAGATGTAATCAGTAAGTTGATACCTATGCAAACATAAAATTATGTAAGACCCTGTGTGAAATGGGATACTAAAGTCACGTATTCACGAAGGGTAACAAGATATATTACACAGCGGATATTTTAAAATGAACTTTCGAGAAAATCTTGTATTTTTCTACTTTATTATTTATCCACTGTGATATTTTTCATTTATTTTTCTGTCGATGTTGTAATGGCATTTATTTGAATAATTTAATATTTGTTTTGTTATTTATGTTAGAGAGTCTAGAGTGTGTGTGTGATGTTTGGCACTCACACATACATAAAAAGTAAACACTTATCTACGCCAGGGACCAATGCAAAAAAACACAATAACAGTCATTAATTTAAAAAACAGTTACGTTTGATCATCATCATCAGCCAACATCCACGCACTGCAGGGCATAGGCCTCTTCTCTATTGCGCCAATCTTCACGGTCCTGTGCTAAACTTATCCATAGAGATCCTGTCAACTTGGTGATATCATCGGACCACCGGGCTGATGGTCTGCCCGCTGACCTTTTTGTTCCCCTTGGCCACCACTCTGTGACTGCTTTTGTCTACAGTCCATCAAGCCTCCTTGCCACGTGTCCTGCCCTTCTCACCTCTATCTTGTAATTCGGTTTCCTACATCTTCGACTTTCGTCTTACATCGAATTTTGACGTTTGTTACGCGATCAACGAGGGAGATGCTTGGCATGGCGCGCTCCATGTCTATGCCCTCAATTCGGGATGTAAATTATCTTATCTTACCTTAAACTAGTGCTGTGAAGTGTTCGGGGTGGTATGGGATCTACCTCCTAGCGGTCCACCCCGGGCAACGGCAACACAGGCTTGTCTGTGGATAAGTCCGGCTGAACGATCCCACGTGCGCGGTGGAAGGCTTCGTAAGGGGCCGCCTGGCTCGCGACCACCATCCCACCGAAGTCTGGCGCCAAGTAGCTTGCTGCGTTCCGTCAGTGTGTGGGAGTGCCAGTGCCTTAACAGGCACCTTCTGGGTGAGCTCGCTCCATCTTAGACTCTGTCTCTGTCCTATGTCCTAGACTAGAGTCAAGAGCAAACCCATAATTAATATTAAAAAAAGATATTTAAGTCCTGCCATGTTTAAAAATTGACAATGGGTTCTTCGCAATTTCTAGTCAATTTAGTCGCTATTGTTTTCATCGTCGCCTAATTTTGACACATAACACGTATTTTGTGACATGACTAAGATATCTCCTATCCTTTTCTTATACTATTTGAAGGAAAGCGACAGCACAAATTTAAGGTAAATTAAGAGAATTTATATCCCGAATGGAGGCCTATTTAGCTAACTAAAGTAACTCCTTTAGTAACTTAAGAGCTCTATAATAAAAAGGTCTTGAGCTAAGCGCTTCCAGTCATCATTTATAATGCGCACTGCTAAAGAGTGGAACTCACTTCCTGCGTCTGTGTTTCCAAACTCATACAACCCTAATGTCTTCAAAGTAAGAGTGAACAGGCTTCTTCTGGGTGAGCTCGCTCCATCTTAGACTCTGTCTCTGTCCTATGACCTAGACTAGAGTCAAGAGCAAACCCATCATTAATAAAAAAAAAAAAAAAAAAAAAAAAATAGTCGAGTTCTCAAAGGAATTGGATCGAGGAGCTCTTAAAAAAACTATAGTCTAATGCACTTAGGTTGATAAATTCAATACGATTCCGGATGAAAAGTGATTGGGTTGAGACGAAGCAATCTATTTAATGTCTGCCGAGATTTATATTCTAAGGGTTTGTACATACGGACTTCATTGAAAATGTTTAAGATTGAATAAAGATGCCGTGTGATGCCGGTTTAGAATAGCATCACCCCTCCCGTGGGAGTCGTGAGAGTTGACAAAGGGACTCGAGGGTGTGTATTGCAATTTTAGGCGATGGGTTGACAACCTGTCACTATGGCGATACACAGATTTCCGCATACCCTCAAATATTTGTCAGACGTTGCGTAAATGTCCGTTTTTGCGGCTGTTTACACTCTGCCTACCCCGCAAGGAATTATAGGTGTGATATGTAATCCGTACATATAATAATATTATAAATCTGAGAGTGTCCGTGTGTGTATGTATGTATGTTTGTTACCTCTTCACGCTCAAACGGTTCGACCGATTTGGATGAAATTTGGAACACAAGTAGTGTATAACTTGAAATAACACATAGGCTACTTTTTACCCCAGGAAAAAGAGTGGCACCGGGTGAAACCGCTGCTGGGCCGAAATCTATCTAGTATATGATATGTGATATGTGAATATTTTAGTTCATGAAAACCTGTCCGGTTAAAAGTAGGTTGCAGTCTGCAGAAACCCTTACCTATGTAAATTATGTCGATAGTTTATGCTACCATTCTCATATCAGCAAAGTGCAGTTCAGTCATTGGGAGTGCCAAAATACTGTAGCTATCTACCAACTAGTGTAGCATAGATACCTAGTATACCGACCAGTGGGGAAGGGTCCGTATAACTTTGAATTTTTACTTCCCGTGTTAGGTATTTAATTAAATCTGGGATGTGTTTTAAAAATTTGGGATACAAATGTAATAATTTCATAAAACGTTTACTAGGTAAAGTACTCGGAAACTCGCTTCCCGGCGTGTTATAGTCTATCTCTTTCTTACGGCGCGCGCTATCTCCGTCTTGGTCATCCGGTTGTTGGCAGACGGCCGCGAATTCACCCGTAGGTACTGAGCGCGACTGCGCGATTAAACACGGCTAAAAGCCGGATTGTGACGAGTTGTGGGGACTCTTTTTCATGGTGTCATTAGTGCGTAAAAGTACGAAAGTGCGTGTCTTGGGTGTTATTGGTGTATTGTTATATTAATGTGGAAATTAAAATGTTTTTTTGATTTTGTTTTTTTGGTCTTTGATTTCCTATTACGGCTTCCCTTTTGAGAAACTTTACCCTTCACCACTGGTACCTATCTATTTATATTCTCTGAAGCTTAGTTATACTAATTTACCTTTCTTATAAGAGCAAGCCATTCGATTTTTTAAATTTTATTAAATGACGCAAGTAATATGTAATAAGAATAACAGTTTATTGCACAATAAGAAAAAAACAGCGTATATTAAACTAAAAATGCGCAAAGGCGGCCTAATCGCTGAGACCGATCTGTTACAGCTAACCTTTGGTTGTTATCGTTTTAGTCCCATTAGTTACTGTTTACTTGGTACTTTTAAGTTTTAAACTTTCATGTTTAGGGGGTTTAGCTGGTATATTCTATTTTTTTGTGTGGGACACCCAGTCGTCCAACGACACTGTTAATATTAAGTTTCGCTCCACAACGTAACACTAACAATAAACCAATCTTATTTTAAGCTGAATAAGCTTTATAGGATTGCCAGTAAATTCCCACATAATCTTACAGTCAATTATAGATGCAAGGCAAACCCTGTTCGGTTCATACTCCCGAGCAGTCAACCGGAAATTTCCGGACGGATATTATCCCCGAATTGGGGGTTTCCGTACCTAGATATGACTACAAACGCTGGTTCTAAGTTAGTGTTGCTTTTTTGTTCAATCACTTTGTCAACAGAGAGATACTCGTAACTCAAAGAATGTGTTTTTTTCATATTAAAATTTTTGTTCTTATAAACAAGAAAAGGATTAAACTATCCGATGAAAACGACTTGACAGGCGTATCCGTAAAAGCGTCGTAGCCGTATTTTTTTGGAAATAAGATCGGATTTCGTAATTTTCTTTCGTCTGACGGACGCATGCGTTACGGTGCGTTGAAATACGCAACGTCGGACGACAAGTGGGAAAACCACCAACTCCTTGCTTAGAAAATAAAAATTGACAAAAGAAATTGCCATAGCTACTTTTACAGCATATCTTCAAACTATTATCCGGATATTTCTGCCCAACTATCCGGAAGCTATCCCAAATTGCTGGTTTTCATCGGGATCTGATACCGAGCAAAGGACTATCCTGTATTTTATAAATGAATTTCGCAAGAAACAATTAAACCCACAACACAATACCCTTACAAAACAAATTAATCCAATTCCACCCTTCTGACGTTGTAATTACGGTTATAATCTAAAATTCTCCTGCCATTTGTGTTTAAACCAGGAAAAAAACAAGTCGTTTGTTTAACCGGGGTAAAGCCAGCCGGGTAATTATAAATCCGTGACAACTTGGTTAGCCTCTACGTTAAAAAAACAATACTCGGCCTTTGTAATTATAATTGCGCGAGCAAGATTTTTAAACCAGTCAAATGAGACAATTACAGTTATAAAATTTTGGAAATACCTATAAAAGTTGTTTTTGGGGATCTGACAGAAAATCACTGCGAAAGAAAGACCGTCGAAAAATCGACGCGCTTGTGATGTGGTGTTGGAGGCGCATGTTGAATATACCTTGGACGGTTTTTCGCACGAACATATCTATCCTAAAGGAACTCAAGGTCAAGGAATGGGTTTCGTCGACTGTACGAGTACGAATACTACAATTCTTTGGCCACATATCCAGAAATAAGCACTCGATTGAGAGACTGGCCGATGGCTGCCTTGAGGGCAAAAGACCAAGAGGCCGATCACCCATCCAATGGACTGACCTAATTAAATCATCGACTCATACTACCATGGCAGAATGTTCTCGCAACGCAGCAAACTGGCGAAAATGGAAAGACATTGCCAAGAAAGCAGTTCAAGCTAACAAAGCGACTGACGACGAAGACTAACCGTGTACGCGTACCAACCCCCCACCTCGTACGACATCGGAACAACCACGACCACTCTGTCAAGTGTACGAATGAGAAGAAGAACAGACAATATATACTTATCAATTACACAATTTGTCAAAATTTGTTCGATAGAAAAAACATCCATCACCTGAGCCCTACGCTGAAACTACAACTTACCAGATTGTGGCAAACTATAACGAAATCTACAATCCCAAATCATGTCTAAACTTCTTTTATTTAAATGTGCAAAGTTTAAGTAATAAATTTGATGACTTAACGTGCATAATACGCTCAATAACTACCAAAACTCACGTGATCTTGATATCTGAAACTTGGATCACATCCGAAGAACAAGCTATGAGTTTCCATATACTAAATTACACATCAAACCCTCGAGTCCCTTCGTCGCCTCTTACGACACTCATGGGTAAGAAATGGGGTGATGCTATTTTAAGCCGGTATCACATGGCATAGGTTTGTAGATAGATGTATAAAAACTATCGCTTTAAAATACGGACGCGTTTTCAGCCGGATGAACCAGTTTACTACCGGGTTATAAACTTGTTATATTACTCGTATTAGCTTTCGCTAGAACAAAAGCTTTTTGTTCGCTTCTATTGACACCGATGTGGCGCAGTGGTAGTGCGACTGCCTGCGACGCAAGGGTTCCGGGTTCGTTTCTCGGTGGGACACTCGCAAAGTTGATATTTATCACTTTCTGAATTTGTTCTGCAGGATGAACCACCTGATTTTCCGAAAAGAAAGATGGTTCCTTGCTTCGGAGAGCCGTCGGTTCCGGTAGCTGTCTATGATTACTTAGACGGCGGTCGTTACAGAACGTAAAACTCTGACACCTTTGATGATGATGACTCGGTGTCCCACACGAAAAAGAAAGAAGAAGAAGAATGGGCGTGGTCGTATTTTCCGTGTTTATCAAATAAAATATATTTCACAAAACAAATTTCTCATCTTAAATAAAAAGCCTACTCGCTATACAGTCCTTTGAAAAGTGACGTTGTTGCCATTAAAGCTTCAAATCTACGATATTCACAAAGATTTATCCATTCACTGAATCAGGGCATTCGTGTGCTGACATTTGGGTGTATTCCCAAAACGGAGAAAGGGTAAATTTGGTTTAAAAAAATTCTCGTTGTAATTTTTTATGTATTCACATTAATTAATGAAGAATGTGCGATGAACAACATTAAATGCACATACTCGATCCGTCGCGTAGTTCTCTGCATGTTTTCCCTAAATATTTATTTAGCAAATTTCTTTCGTATATTGTATGTAATCCATATTCTTTTGGAGATGTAAGTGTTCTCAATGGATTCAGGAGGAAATTAGAAGGTCTAAATAAAGTGAGTGCGTGAATTGTAGGCGATAAACAAGTCTAATTTACGTTTGCTAGTGATGGACGGTTATATTTATATCGAACAAAACTTATTTCTGTTGTCGAATATGATATAAAAATAATCATTCATCCGTTTTAGTTGATTAGCCGGGTCTATCGCATTAGATTTGAGGTATCAGCTGAAACGTCGGAATCCAGATAAATCGTTTATAGGTAGGTATATTTACCTCATAACCATTAGCCGTGTGATGCCGGCCTAGAATAGCATCACCCCATTTCTTACCTATGGGTGTCGTAAGAAGCGACTACGGGACTCGAGGGTTAGATGTGTATTTCATTTTAGGCGATGGGCTGACAACCTGTCACTATAGTAATACACAGTTATCTGATTGACTCTCAAACTTTTGTCAGACGTGGTGTTAATATCCGTTTTACGGCCTACCCCGTAAGGGATATAGGCGTGATTTATGTATGTATGTATGTAAACCATCGCGACAGACCTAGTTTATCAACGAAAAAGCTTAAAAGTTATTATTATTCATCGTTGAAATATCGATTTGGAATGCAAATTTTATGATTATTGCCATGCTATGAATGATGTACGGTTTTAATGTAATTTTTGTCATTAATTTGTACATTAGCGATGCGACGGCGATGTAACGGGGGCGACACGGCTAAGCCTAAACGAAACGTTACTGTAAAAAATATGTGTTTTTAAAATAACTCAGATATCTGATGTATATTTTTTTAATCTTTGTCGACAATGACTGTACAAATCTTTTGGGCGTGTTCTAGACGTGAAACTGAACAACGTTTCTTAGTATATACGGAATATATTTTTCCTGAGCTGATCTAGATTTTGTGCGGGAGGTAATTTTTTTGTCGTTTCCTGACATATATTCCTAGGGTAAAGTTGACCAGTTTCATGGTCTGCATGTACCCTATCAGTTTTCGGAGCCCTGTCCCTTACACCCCGTATATGAATCATAAAATCAATTCAATTTCCATAGAATAATCGAATATTTTTCCCATCTCTACACGTAACAAAGCAATCAAAAGTCTCGCTAAGTAACTGAGCTTTTCTTAAATTCTCTTTTCTTAGAAATTACTCTTAGCCGTATTGTTTCAATCAACGTCCATTTTATTATGAAGAACTTTTGAATTTAAAGCGGTTGTCAACATTAGCCCTTGAAACAGAACCATCTAAGAAACATAGTTCAAAATATTTAAATTTCGTCCCCCATTTCATTCCCGTGGGAGTCGTAATAGGCGACAAAGGGACTCGAGGGTGTGTATTGCAATTTTAATCGATGGGCTGACAACCTGTCACTGTAGCGTAACACAATTTTCCAAATGACACCTACATGCATACATTATATACATATACCACGCCTATATCCCTTGCGGGGTAGGCAGAACGTTTACGGCCGAAAAACGGTCACTTACGCCACGTCTGACAAACATTTAAGGGGCTTGCAGATAACTAAGTATTACTATAGTGACAGGACCCTTCGCCTAAAATTGCAAAACACATGTAACCCTCGAGTACCTTAGTCGCCTCATACGACACCCATGGGAAAGAAATGGGGTGATGCTATTCTAAGCCATCACACGGCATGACCCTGAAATATATGTCAGACGTGGCATTAATGTCAGTTTTTTGCGGCCGTTTACGCTCTGCATAAAAGGGATTATAGGCGTGAAATGTGTATGTAATATATAAAAAAAAAAACTTAATAAATGACACGATCGGTTTGTGGACAGTCTAATTATTATTTTTCTTACTTTTGCTAGCACCTCGAATTTCAAAACAAAGTCAGTTGTTTCTAAAACTTCTCAAAATAACAAAATAAATTCTGCTCCTCTGCTTGGCAGTATAATAATTCAATTTGGTAATTTAAACAGTCTGTTAAGTATCTTTTAATGGAATTCTTGTTTCGAATTAGGAATAATTGAATTTCATAATACACCTGAATTATGTTCGTAGAGAGAGGTGTTTATAAGAAGGCGTCATTATTACAGGTGTGAATTTTAGCCAAAAATAAAACAATACCAAAATCACGCCTCCATTGGCGGAAAGTGTGAACAGTCGTTAACTTCTGAGTCACAATAATAATAGCTAGTATACGGTGTTAAAGTTTGCAGGCATGATCAGACCATTAAATTAAACAACTTTTTCTATTGAGAAAAAATTACGAACTCCCGTAAAAAATGCTGGCCCCTGACTGACTTTCTTTGGAAACACGAAAATGTTTTTCGTTTGCCAACATAGGCTCCATATGAACAACTTTTCCAAAGGAACTTAGGGTGAAATAAGTCCATAATTTAAGCTTCCATAGGAACTCAAATCAGCTGAAATCGGCAATTTGGTCGGAGTTGAATGGGAGGTCTAAATTGTGTTTTCCATATTTTGAGGTATATGCTCCGTGAGGAAAGTTATTCCGCAACATCAGCCCAATGACGGCCAATGTGGCGCAGTGGTAGTGCGACTGCCTGTGACGCAAAGATTCCGGTTCGATTCTCGGTGGGGCACTCACAATAGCTGATGTTCATCACTTTGTGTATTTGTTCCGCAGTCTGGTTAGGACATTGCAGGCTGAACCACCTGATTGTCCGAAAAGAAAGGAGGTTCCGTGCTTCGTAGGGCACGTCAACGTCAAACCGTCGGTCCCGGTTGCTGTCTCTGATTACTTAGACGGCGGTCGTTACACAACCACGTCAGAGCCCTACTACTAGTAGTAGGCGTTTAAAAAGCTCTGACACCAGGGTTCTTCACAGTTAGTCACTAGTAATATTAAATTTTAGTTTGAGACAAGCTTTTGGGTTTACCTATGATCATACTCGTAAGAGTAATACTAGGGTAATACTAGTGAAAATAATATCACAAATCGAAAATACCATGAGCCGAAACTTCCACGACGGCAATCTCGTGGGTCCGACATTTTATAACCAGATTTTACCCTTTCTCCCTTTTGGGAATACACACAAATGTCAGCACACGAATGCCCTTATTCAGTGAATGGATAAATCTCTGTGAATATCGTAAATTTGAAAAAGCTTTAATGGCATCAGCGTAAATTTTCAAAGAACTGTATAGTGAGTAGGCTTTTTATTTGAGCTGAGAAATTTGTTTTGTGAAATATATAATTTATTTGATAAGCACGGAAAAATACGACCACGCCCATTCTACTTTTTCTTTCTTTTTCGTGTGGGACACCGAGTCATCCAACGAACTGATAAACCCTGGTGTCATAGTTTTTCAACCGCCTACTACTAGTCGTCTGACATGGTTGTGTAACGCGACCGCCGACTAAGTAATCATAGACAGCAACCGAGACCGACGGCCCTCCGAAGCACGGAACTATCTTTCTATTATTCGATCTTTTAAATGTCCCTTTCTCACTTATATCAAAAACTGTGTGTGAGCATAAATAAACAGGTAATCAAAAAACTGTACAAAAAGAATGTAGTAATGTACAAGACAAGACGTATCGTATTCGCAAAAAAATATGCGTTATGTTCATAAGATTGCTATACACTACGCATAAAAGTGTAAAATTAGACCAAACTCTGAAAAACAAATCTATCGAGCAAACTTTCTTTAATCGTGTTTTCCTGCGAGCAAAATCTAGACAGTACAATGAAAAATCATTAAACATAAAAATAAGGTGTTTATCGTATTCATTAACAAAATTGCGTGCATCAAAAAATACCCATTTTGCTCACGGCGCGGCTTAAATATATATCTTAATTGCTTAGTAGGTTAGTTACATTATTTTGTATTTTTAAGAATGTAATATTTGAGGATTAAAGAAAACAAAATAACAGTAATAATGTCATCATAACAATGCCGGGAAAACTGGTACCTATTTATCTAAATAACAACAGATTAAGAAACCTAAACTAAATACTTATGATAAGTAAGTACTCGTATCTTAGGTATAAACCAAAAATTATTCTAATAAAAAACCTATACTACAACTTTAAGAGCCGCAAAAGTGGTGGACTTTTAAGGCTGTAAGTTCCCCAAATAAAATGAAATAAAATACTCACCACCCTTGGCAGGCGGATTGGCGAGCGCAGTGCAAGGTGTTGTTCCTATTCACAGGAAACGCTGCTGCCCATTGCCTGGATTTGTTTACGACACCCATGGGTACAAATGGGGTGAAGCAATTCTAAGCCGGCACCACGCCTATACTTATCTTCAAGAATACAATAATTATTATAATACAAGCACCATAAGACTCGTTTAAAGCCCTTTTTTGTCTGAAAAGTTGGCTCCTTTCATTCGCGCTGCGCCAGTGAGAAACAGCCAATCATTTCACACACCACACAAACACAAACTTTCAGGACACTTTACGGTTTTGGCGACATAGAAACTAGAAAAATACCGTTACAATTTCTAAGTTAGCCGTTCGTACTAGAAAAGGGTATGCATCTAAATTATAACATTAAAAAAATTTAGTAACTTTAAAACTGTAGACATATTATTGAAAAAATATTTCGATTCCATAGACGTTATTGTGTTTTTTTTCCTATAAAGTAACGTTTTACAAATTATGGAACTTATATTATCTGTTATCTATGAGATCCTCGACAATAACATTATATTCTGAATTTTATGGCTGTAATTGTCTAAATAAAACCAGTTTAAAATCCTCGCCATAAATAACCATGAAACAAAACAAAAATCTTAAACGTTTGAAGAATAGTTGAAAATTTGATTTTTAGACAAGCCTCATCCATTCCAAGGCCAGCCGTGTAGTTAACCAATATGGCGGTCTAGAGGCTCACACCGGAAGTCGATTCGTCGGGCTTTGAGCTGAATTGTTTTTTTTTCTTTGGGAGTGGCTTTTACTATTGTTCTTTGGTGCCGGTTTCGTGGAATAGAAAGAGTTGTATTCTCTTTTGTAATTGATTAAGAAACGAAACACACATAAGTAAATTTAGTGAACTAATTTCGGAACGTTTGAATATGACATCTAAGATAGTTGTTCCTCAACTACTTTAAGCCGTGATAGACGGCACTTCTTCTTCTTCTTCAAATTTAAGAGTTAAGGTCTTGTCGGTGGAGTAACTTCCATTTTTCCCTCTTTTCTGCTAGTGACTTGACCTACTGATACGGCATGGACGGCCTTCTAAGGGCTAATAATTTCTGGCAACACATCAGATATACTCTGTGTAGTTAGTCGAAAGGCTGAAGAGTAGCAAAGACTACTTTTTACCACGAAAAACATGTCATTTTCAAAAAGAAAAATAGTCGCTTTTGAAACCATAAAACGCGGAAAGTTAGTAATAAATGCATTTGATTTAGGTACGGTCTGATTATTACGTTAATCATGAAATTTCTCTCTGTATTAAATCCCAATTAAGACCGTCATCGGTCTTGTGTGACAACGGACTGTCTAGATACAATCACTACACACGGACACAGTAAACGATAAGTGACAAGTGCCTTTTAACACAAAATAGAGAATGTACAGAAGGATCACTCGGCCCTTTTTTCGATTATTTCCGCTTTCGGCAAGGGCTGCCACAGTTTTCTTACCGATGTTATTCATTGGAGTAGGTAGCTTAACATACAGGGAGTTACAGAAAGGCTATATCAAGCCTCTTCTCTTTTCGTGTGGGACACCGAGTCGTCCAACGACCTGATAAACCCTGGTGTCAGAGTTTTTCAACCGCCGACTACAAGTAGTAGGCCATAGGGTATATCAAGCCGAGAGGTGCTCATGAAACTGAACAACTTTCCCCATTTCCCCACTTTGACCTCCTTTCGGCTTGATATACCCTTTCTGTTACTCCCTGTAGGTATTTACATACATTACACTACCTACATAGCACAATTATTATGAAATGGGGAATGACGAGTAGGTAGATATCTGCTCTGGGGCTGTTGAGACTGAGCATCACCCATTTCTTTCCCGTCGGAATCGTAAAAGGCAACTAAGGGACTTGAGGGTGGGTATTGCAATTTTAGGCGATGGGCTGGCAACCTGTCACTATGGCGATACACAATTTTCCGAATGACCCTCAAATTTTGTCAGACGTGGTGTAAATATCCGTTTTTGCAGCCGTTTACGCTCTGCCTTCCCCGCAAGGGATAATAGACGTGATATGTGTATGTACATCAAAAATAAAAAGTTGCCTTTATTTAAGTAGAAACTCAAATCACATGATAAAAAAATATGCTGATTAGAGATAATCTTGTTTGTTCTTTTATGAAAACAAGCTTTTATTTAAGTTGGTACAAAATATTATAGGAACATTGTACAAATCACATCGTATACTAATAAACCTATTTATTACCTATTTATATTTGTGAGTTATTACCATTTTGCACGTCCGCACCAAACGCAGTTGACACTCGACTACAAGTGTGTTTGGATTGGTTTGGATTTCCTTGTAAACGGCGGCGTGTCAAATTGTGGAGAGTTTCGTGACGTTTGCTTGAAGTGAGCTCTCTGTATTCGGCGCGCAGCCGCCAATACTTACTTTGTGCTTTTAACCTCAACATACAAAATCGCATTGTTTTGAAGTAGGAATCTATGTCATTTACCTACTCTTAGAATAGGTACCCACAATTGTTGTTTTTGGTAAGGGTAGTAAGATACTAAGTCTGTCCTACGTCATAAGTCAAACGGAGTATAACAACATAGTATTTAATTGATTTTTGTGTTTAGTGCGTTTCATGAAGTTGATTGATCTTTAATATAGAACGTAGAAAAATCAGCAGAAATTCTCAAATCACTTATGAAATCACATTAATAAATAATAATACAATCGATTCAAGAGGAGCTTCCTGTCACATGAAACCATTTTTGCGAGTGACAGGAAGGTATTCCAAGTTGAAGAGTGGAGGTAAAAGGCAGCTTGTACTGACTGGTCTGCCTGGATAGGATTGGAAGTGAATACCAAAATTTTAATACCCGTGTCGGGTATACAACTTTAGAAAACTTGCAAAATTGGCTGGAAGAGATCTCTTCTTAGAGATAAGCTCGCCTTTGCACACACTGTTTGTACATTTTTCGTTTGTTTTTATGCAATAAAGGATATATATAAAATTATCTACTGCAGGCAGGATTTGAACCTGTGACGTTTGCTTTCAGTACTAGTGACGCCTTTTCGTATAGTAGTTTAATTCCAATAACGCGTGGCATGGCTCCATCTACCACGAAAATTTTGCAGCTAATTCTCGGCGACTAATTCATTCTTTACAGATTAAATGTAGTCAAAGCTATGAAAACCCGCAATAAATTGAATACCAAATTTAAAACACTTCCCGTGTTGGTTATACAATTTTAGAAAAATTGCAAAATTTAAGCCAGCAAAGATTGCGCAAAGAAGGTCACTGGTTCCAAATCCTGCCAATTTTGCAAGTTTTCTAAAAAAAGATTAGATAGTTATGCGGTTCGCTGTGAACATTTTTGCCTGTAAAACATTCAAAGTGCCTATGTATAAGGGGTCGCTACACCATTAAATGAAGACAATTGAATACTAGCCTCTCTTGTTGGCTGTGTGTATAAAATAAGCCGGTAAAAGCCGACTTGTGTTACGCTCGGTGATTGATAGTGAAGCTGCTCGGGCTATGTGCGCCATTTATACTTATAATAGCCTGAATTGAGTTTTTATTTACCATGTTTAATCGGCTAAAATCTGTTTCGGTGTAAAGGCTGGTGCAGATGTTATGAAGAAAAGTATGCATTTTGGATGTTTATGTGAAGTAGGCGACTTTAAATTAATGGCTGGTAGCGACTGGGTGCAGAAAACGGAAGATCGAGCCGTATGACCGTACGCGGGGGGGTGGCCTACGTCCTACAGTGAACTGCTTTAGGCTGATTTTATGTATTGTAAAGGGTTTGGGGTCGGCTTGCATAAAATTTAAGTCATAGTTGTATTGCGAATATGTTCTCATAATGTCTGCTACTTACTCCTAGAAAAGCATGTTCGCGGCTTAGGGGTGACCCTAGGGTTTAAAGTTTAAAGGGTTTAATTACTTTAAAGGTGTTTCCAATTTTAAAATAGGTCAAAATAATAGTATGACTTTCAGTGCAGTATGATATATAAGGTCCTATTAAATTCAGTGCAAATATTTTTAGGCTGAGCTCTACTCGTTAAACTGAACAACTTTTCCGAATAAACATAGGTCGAAATACGAAAAATAAAATTGCACCTCTCATACAAAGTCACACTTTTTTTGAACATTGTTGTATGGTAGGTCCAATTTTTTTTTTCATATTTCGAGGTTATATTTATTGGGAAATGTTGTTCAGTTTTGCGAGTAGAACTCACCCTAAAAATATTTGCACTGAATTTAATAGGACCTTATATAAACATTATGCCAAAAAAATATAATGACAAAGAATTTTAGTATATTAGGAACTTCAACAATATGCAAAACGACGGTATCCCTTATAAAGTCGATCGTGCAATGTTTTAGGTCATTGTGATATATATAGAGTGAAATAGTGCTAGAGACTGATAGCAAACACTCAAGACGGGCTGGTGATAGGGAACATCTGAAACAATTCCCAATCAAAATGGCTGATCATCTGATTTTACTATAGATTATTTAAATTCATCATCCGTGTGATGCCGGCCTCATCCGTGTGATGCCGGCCTCATCCGTGTGATGCCGGCCTAGAATAGCATCACCCCATTTCTTACTCATGGGTGTCGTAAGAGGCGACTAAGGGACTCGAGGGTGTGTATTGCAATTTTAGGCGATGGGCTGACAACCTGTCACTATAGTGATACACAGCTATCTGATTGACCCTCAAACTTTTGTCAGACGTGGTGTTAATATCCGTTTTACGGCCGTTAACGCTCTGCCTACCCCGTAAGGGATATGGGCGTGATTTATGTATGTATGTATGTATGTATGTTATTTAAATTCAAAATATTTTTGTCATATTTCGACCCATGTTCCTTGGGGAAAGTTGTTTCTTATCACCAGTCAGATTTGAGATTCCGCTATCGGTCACAAGAAAAAAAAACACCATATAAAAAAGTCATCATCTGCCTGCCCTTATCCCAATTTATTTGGGGTCAGCGCAACATGTTTTTTTCTTCCTTTTATCTCTATCAGCTGTCAAATCTTCGTTTACAAATAATCCTGTAAAAAAAAGTATCCGTTGAAATGATCATGTAATGTCATCATCATCAGCCTATTTCAGTCCACTACTGGACGTAGGCCTCCCCCAGGGTACGCCATATGGCACGATCTCACGTTTTCGCCATCCAGTCGCTACCAGCCGCCTTTTCTAAGTCATCGGTCCATCTGGCCGGAGGTCGTTGAACACTAAGCTTGCCGAGGCGTGGTCTCCACTCGAGAACCCGTTTACTCCACCGTCCGTCGGTTCTACGACAGCTGTGCCCAGCCCACTGCCACTTCAGTTTGCAATGTAATGTATTCGTAAATAAACATATTTCTCTTTGGTTACAGATGAGGAGCTGGTATTCCGAGATCGCTGGGGAGGCCTCACACTCTTCAACGTGAGGAATTTCACCACCAGACTGCTCATGAACAACTCTACGTTTGTAAGTACATTTTATTCTACTTACTCTCGAAAAACCTTCAGTAAGAACAGGAAAAATTCCTTGGCTGGACACGCTAGTCATCTTTTTTTTTTTTTTTTTTTTATTAATGATGGGTTTGCTCTTGACTCTAGTCTAGGTCATAGGACAGAGACAGAGTCTAAGATGGAAACCAAATTATCAATTCACGGCAATAAATACCTACAATGGTTATTTAGAATCAATAACACCTTGGAAAAACTATGCGCTTTAGTCATATATTGTTAATTTGATAAAAGAAGAAAATGATATAAGTTGCCACTTTTAGATGACAAGCGTGTCCAGTCTGGGTTTTATTCTTGTTTGGGAGCGCCCCTGGCCTCTCGAACCACCTTATACAAATTAAAACAAAATTGACGAAATCTAGGGATTAAGGGACCTTTACACTTTCAGGTACCTCACTACTGAGGTCCTTTACTTCTAAATGCGTCAATGTTATAAAATCCCTGAATGCAGAATATGTAAAATGATTTTATAACATTTCGTCAGCAAAAAATATTCCAATCACTTGAAAAACACTTATAACAAAACCATACCCTCACCCATCCTGGTAAGCACATAAAAATAATCACGCCCTCACAAAAAAATACACGATTCAAATTGAGTAAGTCTGTAAAAAATAAAAGTACAAAATGGCCGGAAAAGCTCTTACGGGTTAACGGTCTCAGAGCAAGGAGATCTTTCAGACGGATCCCTACGAAAGATAAACTCGGCGCAACCAGGGTAGCAGGAACTAAAACACTACAGTTCCGTCCTTTGCAGGGCGCACTAAGCCGTTGGTCCCGGTTGCTGTCTATGATAACTTAGACGCTGGCGGTCGTTAGACATACACAACCATGTCAGAGGCCTACTGGCTTACTGCACACGTAAAGCGGTTGTAAAAATATGTGACTATGATGCCATGTTTCGTCGGGTTGTTGATATATGCAGTGTCTCACATGAAAAATGAAGAAGAAAGGCAGTAATTTGCACAAAAACACGTTATAATTTGTTTACTGATACAGAAATGTAAACAAAATATAAATATTTTATGAAATAGGCCCCGCATTTGTCTGCTATCCCACCTGATGGTAAGTGACAATTCAGACGATGATGGTACATTTGCTTGCCTATATAATGCCTATTCACTTTTGCCTTTGGCCTATAATGTTCCGGGCACAGATCCATTCCAATCCTGCATTCATACATGATTTTACACTTCTTATTAGCGAATCGATTCTGGCGGTTGCTAAATTTGTTTGGACCAGTACTCAGCGCACAGCGTTGTTTGTGGCATCATAAAGGTCTTCGCGTGTGTAGGTACTATGGCACGCGGGGTAAGACAATAGATGTGCCATTGACTGCTGGGAAACACCGCACACACGACTGTGTGTGCGGTGTTTTTGGTTGTTTGCACATATTTTCCTTACTGCGGCCGACTTGGGTCCGGAGTCTGTTAAGAGACGTCGGCCAAATAAGGTTGTGTCCAAGGTGCAGTTGCTCTGAGAGTGAAGCTATGGTTTCTGTTAGGATTTTGTACTGTACTGTACCAACAGTAGTATCTTGTGTTTTGTACATGTCGCTGATTTTGTTTTGGCACACTCCAAGCCTAAGTGTCAACGCTGCGTCGAGCGGAGCGAAGTACAAGCGCATCGCTGCAAGACGTGGGACGCCCAGCCCGCGCTGCTCTCGTATTTTGCCGAATCTAGCCCGCTCGACGCAGCGTAGGCGCTTTTTGCGATTAGTTTTTTTTCATCGGCTTCATTTTGTTCTTCAATACGTCTCCCTCTGAAAAAGCCCTCGGTTTGCGCTTACAGGATAACGGTTAAGCCGGAAACATTTGTATGATCACATGCCCCGGGGATTTCCCGGAAAAAGGTAAATGGTATGTAACGTGTTAAAAATGTGTAGCACTTATAGTACTAGAGTAACATCCGGTGTTGGACACTATGTTTAGCCGTGTGATTGGGGCTTAGAATAGCATTCTCGGGACTCGAGGGTTTCATGTTTATTACAATTTTAGGCGACAGACTACCTGCGTCTGTGTTCCCAAACGCATACAACCCTAATCTTTTCAAAGTAAGAGTGAACAGGCTTCTTCTGGGTGAGCTCGCTCCATCTTAGACTCTGTCTCTGTCCTATGACCTAGACTAGAGGCAAGAGCAAACACATTCTTATTAAAAAAAACAAAAAAAAACAGGCCTACGACTTGCCACTAAAGTGATACACGATTTTTCTAAAACGCTACTCGAAATATTTCTCAGACGTTGCGATAGCGACCGTTTTTTACGGCCGTAGACGCTCTGCCTACCCCGAAAGGATTATAGGCGTGATATTTGTATGTATGTGATTTGCTTGTTGACAACTAAACGTCCAGTAGGCAGACCACCCGCTAGATGGACGGACGACCTAGCGACCATTGCTGGCAAACAGTGGATGCGGGAGGCACAGGACCGGCGCAGATGGCGAGAAAAAGAAGAGGCCTATACTCAGCACTGGGTAGATGTGGGCTGATATGATGATGATGATGATGCTTGTTGGCGGTCAAATAAAACGGACATTTACGCCACGTCTGACAAACATGTGAGGGTTATTCAGAAAATTGTGTATCACCATTGTGACCCACAAGAAAGCATTGGGGTGATGCTATTCTAAGCCAGCATCACACGGCGGCAAATCACTGCCGATGATAACGATTTTAGTTGGTTTAGTAAAGAAAACCGGACCGAAAGTAATACCACAAAATCTCGCCGTACGTGCAAGAACAACTAAAGGACAGTTTCTTTTTATTTATATTTATTTATTTTCTTGCCGATAGCACGTCACTAGGCACACATGACTACACCACAGAGGCAGTATCTAGGTTGATTAAAAAACAAGATAAATAGTTCCACCGTGTTTCAGCGTAGTTGGTTTAAAAATGTATTTATTGGATTTCGATACGAATTACCTTTTATTTGTGGCATTCAGATGCAGCAAATACGACAATAAATTGTTGGTGAAACAAAATAAATACCGTATTTCGTATTGTCGTCACATTTTTTGTTGCTTTTTGTCTGTAATATTTTATCGGCAAATATTGGCCACAATTCGGGATAATAATTCTCTCAATTTACCTTAAGCCTGCGTCGAGCGTAAGCCGACCGTCCAGTGGCGCCCTCCCATGTTTTTTAATAAATTCTTTAAATCTAGAACAAAAATTAAAAATCTAAGACGGACAAATTGTTGTCGAACACGATAAGTTTATTTTAAGGTACAACAATGAGCTTTTTCTTGTGTTTTAAATTTTAAGTCACTAAAACCATAGTATAAAGAAGGAGGAAGTACGTTATCTTCATACAAACGAACCGCGCGCGGCTTGTATGTGTGCGCGATAGTATCTATGCGTCGCCGCACGCACACACGGACAAATCTCGGGTGGGTTCGGACTGCGCTTCGTCGGGGCCGCCAGTCGTCACCGCACGACGAGTCACGCGGCACGGCTTAATGGTACGACGAAACCACGATTGTAAAATGGCTGACTATCGCAAAAGAAAGTATTGCTGCGTGTTTGTATGTCTAAATTTTTCATCATTTCCATTTTTGTCTCATTTCAAATTACATACTGACCAGGAAAGGTACCTAAGTAATTCATTTGTTTTAACATAATATAGGTAATAGATATTTTTTACTATGTTAACCCGATAATGAGATTATTATTAGTTGTATTTTGTTGAATTATTTATCCTAGTAGGTATAGGTGCTATTGATCGGCAATTTGAGTCTGCCGGTTGCTCACATTAGGTATTGTTAATATTTTCTTGTCGTGTATGTTGGGCACCGAGCCGTGAACGACCCGATGAACCCAGGTGTCAGAGTTTTAAGCCGACTACGTAAATTAACTTAATTCAATCCGTTCGCTCAGATGCGTTCGCACGTACCGGCACTTGCAAAGGATGCCTGCCGCCTCACAAACAAAGGATGCCGCCGCGTGCAAACGCAAAGAGCGATCGTATCTGAGCGAACGGCTTCATTGATGGATTTATGATCGATCATCGCCGAGTTAGTTATATTTTACTGAGATGACATGCTCAACCAACACCACCCCGCACGTCTGCTGGTCGTTCAACCAGATACCACCCATTATCTCATGTTTTCCAAACATGATTCTTTCTTTCTTTAAATAGGTTTCATCGTCGTGTGGTAAGGTAAAACTGACCTCAGACACTGGTTGGACCAATACAATTTAAAATGAAACTGCTCAACGATTGCCAATTCCTAGGCACTGAATTGAAATTTTGTTGAAAGTGACAACCCTGTGAGACTAGGCAATTATAGCGCGGATAAGGCCGGAGTTGGCCTACTTCCCCCTTCTTTATACTATGCTAAAACGGAAAAGGGTGGCCACCATTTTCCGTTTTAGTGATTTTAAAGACGCATAACAATGTAAAGCTTATTGTTGTACCTTAAAATAAAGTTATCGTATAGGACAACAATTTGTCCGTCTTAGATTTTTAATGTTTGCCCTAGATTTTAAGAAATTATTAAAAAACATGGGAGGGCGCCACTGGACGGTCGGATTTCGCACGGCGCCGCCTTAAATAAGCGCTGTCACTTTCCATCAGGTCTACAAAAAGATTAGAGATGAGATATCGAAATCCTGTCATGTCGTATAATTTGACGCAAATGCGGGTTATCTGTCAAAATAAGGCAACTTTTAAAACAATGGCGCCTAATTTGCCTTAGAAATAGCGAAGAACCCATTGACATTATTAAACGTGATAGGACTCAGATATCTCCAATCCTTTTCTAAATCTGTTTGAAAGAAAGTGACAGCACTAATTTGGGATAAGTTAATATATTTGTTATCCCGAATTGAGACCAATAACTACCCTTTCATTACATTAGCACTAATCAAAATCATATAGGTGGGTATTTCAATCTTAAGGCCGAGTTGCTTCGAGAAAAAAATAAAGTATAACCATTTTTGGACCTAGTCCTAACTTGGCCTGAGTACACTAAAGTCCCAAAATTAATGCAGTTACTCAATAACATATTTTATCGTCCCGTAGCGAAATATTTCGTAGCTGTTTGCTACGCATCCGGTTTCTCGTAGCGGATTTGTAGCAAATTAAGAGCTCATTGATGATTACTGTAAGGGTTTGTTGCTATGTTAGGTTCCATATGAGTTAGATCAAATAGGTCTTTCAAATAATTTCAGATTACTTGAAAATTACCTCAATGATTTTAATTCTAAATAATCATAATTAATGAATTCGAAAACCTTACCGATCTATAGAAGATATTTTTTTAATATTTGAACAAATGAAAATAATCTTAAATGGATCAGGTACGTTTGAACTGAAACGTTTTCAGAATATGAAAATGTCATAAAATGCTCGATCACACTAAATTTGACGTTTTGTGCGAGAGCTCGTATCTCTACGGTTCTCTCTAGATTTCCGGTTTTATTTGGATTTCCAAAGGTTACTAGTGACAAACGTATTGATATTACATTTTTGTAGTCCAAAATTACAAATCTATATACAGAGTAGGCACAGCGTAAACGGCCGTGAAAACGGGCATTTACGCCACGTTTGACGAAATTTAAGGATCGTTAAGAAATTTGCGTATCAACATAGTGACAGGTTCTCAGCCTATCGCCTAAAATTGTAACACACACGATAAACCTTAAAGCCCTTAGTCGCCTTTTCGACACCTGCGAGAAAGGGATGGGGTGATGTATCACAATCCAAATCCATACGCTCGCTATCGCCACGTCTGCCAATATTTGAGGGCTTTTTTATAAAAATCGTGTATCACTATAGCGTCAGATTCTCAGCTTGAAACATATACATGATATACTAAAACCCTCAAGTCCTTTAGTCGCCTCTTACGACACCCGCGGGAAAGAAATGGGGTAATGTTATTCTAAGCCGACCTCACACGGCCATCTAATCGGGTATCACACAGCTATGTAACTTCTTACAAGTCGCAAGCATTGCTTTAGCCGCTTGGCATTCCATGTACGAAGAGAGATATGCCCTATGTCACTTGCCAATATGACAGGCCACGTGTTATCGCGTATCTTAAAAATTGAGATTTGTGGCTTTACCTTCGAATTTGGTTACAGTATGCATAGATTATTAGAATCCAACATAGATTTACTATTCTTTGCATTCTGACCGCATTTCTTAACTAAATAATTTATTCTTCTATTGTAGGTGTGTGAATTGACAAACGATCCGACTCATTGATTTATAAACTTTGATTGAAAGTAATATTTTGACAGCAATTCTACAAGTTTTTGTATAATTAAGAAAGCTAAACGTCCTTAAAATATACTCATACATAAAATGCGAAAGTAACAATCAAATCAAACTTAAATACGTTGTCTTATAAAACTAAAGACTATTTTACACAAGACCACCAGGTTGGTTAGTTAGTGCTGATAATAGTTATCTATATCAATTACATACGCATTGGCTTAATTTCATACCAAGGGTACGTCACTTACTACTGTTTTCGGCAAAAGTTTTACTTGGTTAGTTCTGTGTGCATTTCTGTTTGCTAAGCTGCAAGCAAATACCAGCCACGCTTGCCTGCCGGCTGACAAGGTTTGTAAAACATTTTGTTTAAAAAACTGCAAGCAAATTCCGACCAACTAGGTTTGTGGCTACTTAGCCCATCAAGCAACAAGCCAATTTCCCATTCACGATTGCATGTCAGCCAGTTATGACTGTGACCGCTTCAGTTCACATTGCGGTGCCGTCATAAAGAGTATTGCCGGAGCTGGATTATGGCCTGCACCCATCAAGAGTTTTAAACATTTTTACAGTCACAATTCACGAAGACATTCTCATACTTTTTAGCTGCGGTGTACGCCCATTTTTATTTAAGATCGTAGAATTTCTGGCTCGCTTTGCTCGCATTATAACCCTGTCGACGTCAGCTTGAATCTTCCTCTTTCTATTATTGGTGCTGTCCTGTAGCTGCGACGAATTGTTCCATCTCGTACATAACAATATCAAACATTTATGAAAAACCGTGTTCGCTTTACTCGCGATACCTCACCTCCTGTCATATTTCATAACAGGTAAAGCAGGGAGCCAAATTCCGCTCTAGTACCAGCACCAGTGACCCCAACAACTCTATACCTCAGTTTATTTTGGAATGACTAATCATGTAAACTAACTTTATATATAACTGACAGTTGCGAGCCGTCAGTTACATACAAAGTTTGTTTATATGATTAGTCAATCTGAATTAAACAGAGTAAAGTAGTGTAATTAGAAAAACAGCTTGTGAGACCCGAAAACCTGGGGGGTACGCCTATGTCCATACGCTTAACAGTGAACATAGTGCTACATGTATTTTTATTTAAATTTTTACTGTTGTCACCCCGCAACATACATGCAAAACAAAATGGCGTCATGTCGTGGTTTGCACAGGCTCCGGGCCGTACATTTTGTATGGTTTAGTTTTTGTATAACTTTGAAGTTTTGTAGTACTGTTTTGATTATTGTACATACCAACCTATACTGACTGACCATAGTATTCGTTTCAAATAACTTATACTAGATGTCGCTTGTCGTCGCTTCGAGACGAGTACCAAGAGGTTGAAGATTTCGTCGGCTTACGTCGGGGCGCCGGTAGCTCAGTTGGCAGAGCAGTGGAACGGTACTCCACGGTCCCGGGTTCAAGTCCCGGCGGGCGCTGACATTTTTTCAATTTGTTATTTTCATTTATGAAAGTAATATAGCACTGTGAGTGCAAAATAAAACCATAGTACATTTAAGCAAAGCTTCATCGCATGGTTCGAATTTCACTCTTAAGTGGACTGACCATAGTATTCGTTTCAAATAACTTATACTAGATGTCGCTTGTCGTCGCTTCGAGACGAGTACCAAGAGGTTGAAGATTTCGTCGGCTTACGTCGGGGCGCCGGTAGCTCAGTTGGCAGAGCAGTGGAACGGTACTCCACGGTCCCGGGTTCAAGTCCCGGCGGGCGCTGACATTTTTTCAATTTCTTATTTTCATTTACCAACCTATATATTAAAAATGTCTGTTGCGGAATGGTGCCGAGACAAACTTTGAAAGTTTAACGGCCCCAGTTAAATTGTTTACTTTCTAATGTTTCTTTAATAAATGATTAATCTATCAAATTTATCTATCTATCCATTCCTACTTCTGAGGTTTAGATTAGAATGAGAAAGTTGTTAGTGCAGTTATTGTTGCACTTTTCATATGTCACATTAACCGCTTAATTTAGCTCACCAAGATCACAATTTATTCTAAACCGGTTTGTCAAATAAACCGGATAAAAATTGGTGACCAAAACCTAAACCAAAATAAATTTCGGTTTGGGGGCAAATACCAAATTTGCCATTTGGTATTCAAATTTAAAAGCACTCCGATTCTCTTATTTTTATCCGTTGTAATGCCATAGACACTGAATTGTAATTTAATTGCCACTGCGGTTTTCTATACTTCAAACTCATAACAGAATACAAAATGGCAAAAACCATCTAACACGTTTTTCAAATAGCGGAACACGGCAACTACTGGTTTCCAATCTTTGCGAAATGCACAGATTTCTGTTTCCATCAAAATGCGAGATGTAGACTGTTGGAAAGTTGTTGAAGAATTCCTTCGTTGTTTTTGAAGATTGGGGGATTGAGCAGCTTAGCTTGGTCGGGTTCGTTTGTTCGGTAAAGTTTCAGGATTCTGCTACAAATAGCACAGCCAATTAAGTACAAAGTTTAAATTTAATAGATGGTTACTTGTCATGTAGGATATGAAGTCAATGAACCTAATGAAGTTCTTGTCAGAGTTTTTTAACCACCTACCTACCATTCATAAGCCGCTGACGAAGTTGGTTAACGACTGCTTGCAATTTAGGTAATCATAAAGTGCAACTAGGTCAGAAGTCATTTGTAGCGTGAAACCATCTTTCTTATGGACAATCAAGCCTGCAATGTCCTAATCAACTGAGAACAATAAAAAAACCTGCCACTCAACTAGTTGTGTGGGTAAATGGCGTTGTTTGATGAAGAAGCTAGCTGTGCAGTTGAACAGCGTTTGTAACCAGTTGACTGCGACATATACATAAAATAAAGCTGTAAAGGGTTGAAAGTAAGTTCATAGAAGAATCAATTTTATTTATTTCAGGCCCTGTTATTCCTAAAGGTTCGTCCCTTTCATTCGCGTTGCGCCAGAGACAAACAGCTCATTATTTACATAAATAAAAATAAGAAATTGAGTGCCCGCCGGGACTTAAACCCGGGATCGTGGGGTACCGTCCCACTACTCTGCCAACTGAGCTACCGGCGCCCCGACTGACACTTGCCAATTTTTCAATCTCTTGGTACTCGTCTCGAAGCGACGTACAAGCGACATCTAGTATAAGTTATTGCAACTAAATGCAAGATAAATCTCCATGGGTTTAATTCAAATGTATAAAGTAAATATTTGCAGTGCCTTTATTTTTATTTTTTATCCCGCCCGAGCCGGTTTTCTATTAGGACAATACAAAATTGTTATAAAAAGAAGAAAATTGCGTTATGCAAATTTCTTTTTTTTACAATGACCGATCATGACGTCAATAAGTGATAATGCTAATCGTACATTGAATAAAGTTATTTCATTTTCATTTCATTTTCATTTTCAACTAATACTATGGTCAGTCCACAATTAGTGTAGGAATTCAAACCATGCGATGAAATTTTGCTTACTGAAATATGTACTATGATTTTATTATGCACTCACAGTGCTATATTATTTTCATAAATGAAAATAAGGAATTGAAAAAATGACAGCGCCCACTGGGACTTGAACCCGGGACCGTGGGGTAGCTCAGTTGGCAGAGCAAACGTGTTTCCTGTGAAAGTAATATCTTACACTGCGCTCGCCAATTTGCTTGCCAAGCGTTGTGACGAGAGTTTTGTGTGGGTGTAATTTTTTTCCGCGTTTACCTAACTCCATAGTTTCAAAACATGTGTCACTCACTGTGTATGAAAGGTCTATTTTTAATGTTACGACCTAATGTTTAATGGGAAAACTTGTTCAGTTTTACGAGTAATACTCACTCAAAAAATATTTGCACTGAATATTCACACGATGTGCTGAAATAATTGGCTGATATCATCCTTGAGTAGAAATGGAGTAATTCTTCTTATTTATCGAAATTCATTGTAACAGTTTTTCATTACCTATCTTGGACCAGTAGTATTTTGCCACGGCTATAGATGTTGTATTCACCTTTTTTAGTTTATGACATTCTAAGTCTCGGCTTTGCCGTGTGGTGTCAGCTTAGAATAATGCGCACTGCTAAAGAGTGGAATTTACTACCTGCGTCTGTGTTTCCAAAAGCATACAACCCTAATCTCTTCAAAGTAAGAGTGAACAGGCTTCTTCTGGGTGAGCTCGCTCCATCTTAGACTCTGTCTCTGTCCTATGACCTAGACTAGAGTCAAGAGTAAACCCACCATTAATAAAAAAAAAAAAAAGCATCACCCCATTTCTTTCCCGTGGGTGTCGTAAGAGACGACTAAGGCATTCGAGGTTTATACGTGTATTGAAATTGTAGGCTAACAACCTGTCACTATAACATTTTTCTGAATGACCCTCAAATGTTTGTCAGACGTGGCGCAAATGTTCGTTGTTACGACCTTTTTCCACTCTGCCTACCCTTCAAGGGATATAAGCGTGATAGATGTATGTAAGTCTCAGCTTGTAGATTATTTCCTTTTGTCTGTGGTAATATAAAATTGAGAATATCTTAAGCGCAGTGCTTTGTGTGTTCGGCAGCATCAGTAGAATCGATACTTACCACCAGGGACCGCTATTACTAACATTGTAGACTATTTGCTTCGACGCTTGAAGATACCTAACCTTAGACTATTTATACAGGGTTTTTTTCAAGTAAGTACGCAAACTTTGCTTTTTTCTCATAACTTTGAACAATTTTTAGTATAAGGACATTAGCGAAATAACGAAAAAAAAGGTTTTGTGTGTGTTTTGGTAATGTGTACATTTTTCTGTTTAAAAACCCATTTTTATTGCGATTTTGCAAGTCGCCTCAAAGTAAAAGTTGTTCAGAATCAATTAGTAGACGACACTGCAAAAATTGTTTACTGACCTAAAAAATAACCCTGTAGATCAAAATTATAACGTTTTTGCAGTGTGTAATACTCGCCGTGTGATGTGGACTTAGAATAGCATCGACCAATTTCTCTCCCATGGGTGTCGTAAGTGGCGACTAAGGGACTCGAGGGTTACATGTGTGTTTTTACGGTCGTTTTCGCTTTTTTTTACCACGCAAGGGATATAGGCGTGATAGGGATGTATGTTTGTTTTGTAATAATGACTATTTTGCCATTAAGTTTTTTGTAATTTATCAATTAGTTCATTATTCCAGTTTTAGCACTTTACAAAATTTAATGATTTTACCCTATATTAAGTTTGTTAAGAATATTAGACAAGATAAAATCTTTTTCCATTATACCTGAAGACGTAAACATTTCAACTCGTAATAGTAGTTTATGCAACTGTCGTATAATGGGGGTCATTAGAATGCGAGTGTCTGTTTATCACACGAGGCGCAGCCGAGTGTGATAATAGTTTGACACGAGCATTCTAATGCCTAATTATAGCAGTTGCATACACTATTTTATCTACACTCTCCAAAAAACTCAGAAATACTTTTCTAAACGTACGCACCGGCCATTGCAAGGCCCGATACAAGGACAAATTCAATACGAGAACGTAATATGGCTTGATATGAATTTTTAAAAATCTACACTTTAGCAGTTGTTTAGATGTGGAGTCTTAACAATAACTTAACTAAACAACTGAACAACATCTGAACAACACCTGAACAACAACTGAACAACATCTGAACAACAACTGAACAACATCTGAACAACATCGAAACAACATCTGAACAACATCTGTACAACAACTGAACAACAACTGAACAACAACTGAACAACAACTGAACAACATCGGAATAACATCTGAACCACAACTAATCAACATCTGAACAACAACAGAACAAAAACCTATTAAAACAACTGAACAACATCCGAAAAATTACCGTACAACAACAACTGTCAGGTGCGGCGGAAGATAGCGATTTGAGTATTGGAAAAAAAACTTCGTTTCATTTCTCAACTTTATCGTATTAAGAGTTTTGTCATTAAGTCATTACGCTTCTGTAATTTATAGTAAACCCAAGTTTTTATAGGCAGAATGCATAAAGTAGGTCATTATGCATCTGTTTTCGAATTCATAATTCGAACATTATGAGACGAGTGTATATAAAAGCTTTTAAAATGTGACAAATTTATTCTACGTTAAGCTAAGATTACATTGCTAGGCTAAGTCATCTGCTTACTTTGTGATTCACTTAGTAGATAAGTGGATATCGTTAAATATTGATACTTTATGTTCAGTCCTTCACCTAGAACTGGGGCTTATTTAATGAAGAATATTTGTTTGAGGAGATAGTTTGTGTATTAAAATGGACCAATTTCAAATTATAGTTATTTTAGGACACATTCTGAATCCAAACAATTTTAAAATATAAGGTGAAATATTGACCGATACAGAAAACTCAGAACAGGCTGGTCACAAGGGTTGGTGCTTTCTAGTGGAACACTTATTATATCCAGTCGGGTTTCAGTGAGTTGACGTTTTGTTTTTGAATTGTTCTGCTGGCAAATGCTTTCACGGTTATACGGTCTAGCGTGACGTCATAGAAAAGTCAAATAAAGGTCGTGTTTTCACTAAAATTATTGAAAATAACGCAATTAATTTTAAATATGTTTTACAGGAAATGCATTTTAGACTTTAATCTCTTCTATTTACGCTCGGGCGGGATAAAAAAATGAAAATATAAAGGCACTGCCTTGGGGCTGGCCAGGTAATCAAACGGCATGTAACGCCACCACCGTCTGAAAACGTCATTTGTTCGCCATTGCCACGTCTGACAAATATTTAAGGGCAGTTTCAGAAAAGCCGTGTATCACGCTTGGTTGCTTTAACGCTTAATTGCTTTTTCAAAATGGTGTTTAAAATGTGGTGTGTTTTCGCGGAATAATCTTTAAACTATGTGTAATTAAATCAAAATAATTAGACGCCACCTCCAGAGTTGATGCAATTTAGTGCTGTGATGTGGTTTTATGTGGTTCGGTTCAAACAACCAGATTTCCAGATCTAACAACGCCAGAATTTTTCAAATAATATTTTTTGAAAGCTCATACATACAATAACGAGTCATAAAACTTTAAATTTCCTGAATTATCTACAGATGAAATGCGAAATGAAATGTATTGGAATAAGCGTGTTTTAATTTTAAGAAATTCTAGAGCTGGCGATATGAAAGTTATATTTTTAAAACATAATAACATACATTTTACATCTTTTAATGCCTGGTTTTTAAAAACAAAACTCAATTTGCATGATTAATATAAAATGGAATCCGATTTTCATAGGTCGATTTACTTTTGGTCCACCCAGTATGTAAATTCTAATAACGTTTCATTTTGACGCAGGTGTACATGATCCATTTTAAGATTATTTTTATTTGTTTAAATATAGAAATATCTGGCAAGCGTCAAGTTATACTTCAGTACAAGTTTCTTCTTGTATGAATTATGATATAAATATTTGTGGCCATCTTTAAATTTATGTATGAATAATCAGTTGATGAAAAAATGCTCTAGAATGAAAACCCGAAGTGCTACATACATACATATATGACGCCTATCTATATCCCTTGCGAGGTAGGCAGAGTGTTCACAAAAAATTAACTACATCTAACAAACATTTGAGGGTCATTCAGAAAATTTTGTATCACTATAGTGACAGGTTGTTAGCCAATCGCCTTAAATTGCAAAACACATCTAACCCTCAAGTCCCTTAATTACCTCTTACAACACCCACGAGAAAGAAATGGGGTGATGCTATTCTAAGCCGGCATCATACGGCAAACTCGAAGTGCTGCTGTTCTAAATTATAAATAGATCTAAGTGGTTCTTCATTTTTCACGTTTGAAGAAAATTGTATCAGTTTTCAGTTCTAACATTATTTATTTAATATAATTTTCACCGACCTTTAGAAGTTGAAATCCAACTCGCAGACTAATAAATAAAGTAAGTTACAAGTTGAACGCGTTTATTTATCTTTGTATCAGACGTTATTCAAGACGTCACACATGCCGATGTATTCCCAGACCGCAATATACATACATACTCATAAACATAAGATATATAATATTATAAAACATACATTTTCCGTATGATGCCGGCTTAGAATAGCATCACCCCCTTTCATTCCTGTGAGTGTCATAAGAGGCGATTAAGGGACTCGAGGGTGTCATGTGTATTACAATTTTAGGCGACACGTTAACAACCTGTTACTATAGTGATACACATTATTTCTGAGGTCGATTATGAGATTAAATATTTGTCAGATGTGGTGATAGCGACCGTATTTTTAGGCCCGTTAAAGCTCTACTTACCCTACAAGAGATTAAAGCGTGATAATTGTAATTATGTATGTAGAGGTATGTATTAAACAACATCATACAAAATTGCAGATCAGCATAGAGTAAATAAAGATACTATGGAGGAGGCGAATATAGTATACAGGGTGTAAGGGACAGCCCTCCGAATACTGATAGGGTGCATGCAGACCATGTATTATTATGTTTTTAATATGATATGAACTTTAAGAGAGTGAGGTACAAAATAACTGGTACAATAGTTGGACCGAGGTAAACCAGGCCTTATATTATTCCGCTACGACGACGTAGCAATCAGCTACGGTCATTCTGCTACGGCGGCGTAGCATCCAGCTACGGCAATTTTCACGCTATTTTGAAACTTTGTAAGTTGGCATTTAAACATCTCTCTGAAATTTATATTATATATCATTATTGATATTTTGCTATTTTATATCCCTATTGCAATCTTCGGTCCCGCTTCGTGACCGTATTATGGTAACGTAACTGTAACGTTTGACGTTCACGTCGTCTCCTCGTATATCTACGTTCGTTCGTGGTCCTTATTTGTAAAGAAAAGTAATAAATCTCGATAACGCGTTCAATCCCTAAGACTTATATGTAAAAGCCGTGCGTATACGTTGAAATTGTTTTCTTCAATTTTGAGATAAGCAATATAAATGAGTATTGTCACAAAGAAAAATATAAACGCCATTTTGTTTGAAGCTGAACATCAATTTTATACACGTACGGTATCTTATTTTGTGTACAAAAGTAAGTTTTTTTTATTTATTTAGGCGGTTCTCCCACTTGTACGTCCATCGCTGCGTATTTTTAAACGCACCGTAACGCATGTGTCGGTCAGACGAAAGGAAATTGCGAATTCCAAGACGTATTTGTATGGAAATAAGGTCGGAAATCTCAATTTCCTTTCGTCTGACAGCCGCGTGCGCTACGTTAAAAAACATGGACGAGCGACAAGTGGGAGAATCTCTTTAGAAAACGGCCCATTTAAAAATGTATATTCTATTTTCTGATTCTCTAAGGAAAGATTCCTTCGTTTATTACAGCAGCCAAAAATAACCAGCAACTTATAAAAATAGACTTTCATGATTTTTATGAAGGTCATATTATTTTGAGTATGGGACATTTTTAAGTACGCTTTTTCATTTTGAGAAAAGAATATTCTAAAAATGGACTATCTGGACTTAGGTTCATTTCACGTAATGCTTTCAAATCCAAATCAAGAAAATATTCTACAAATTGACAGGTTGTACAGAACGTTCAAACTAAACCGCCCGACGCAGGCTGTTTTACCCTAATTAATTAATAACTTTTTGTTTACCTTTTTATTATGTATATTAGGAGATAATGTATTCTGTCATGGAACAATAGGGCTGGCATGTAAAGTCGGTTGTAGCACATAAGTACCAGGTGTACTCTAAAAGAACTGAATTATTTTTATTCCAAGTTAATACATAATTTTAATTTAAACTTATTCTCATAAAAATAGTCATTATGTACTGACACATATTCATTTCAAGAATAAAATATTGCTCGAGACAAAAATAATTCAGTCTTGTTGGAGAACCCCTGGTACCTTATGTACTACAACCGACTGTACATAAAGAACAAAAGCCCTTATGTAATATAGTAGATAAAAAAGCACTTTCTTTGACCTGGTTCTTTGCAAACATTACAATGTTATTTATTTTCTCACAATATTAATTTTTAGTTAACTTACAATATTTAGTTGTTTATTCAATATTATTTGTTTGTTTATATAAATTATTTGGTAGGTATTAATATTGTTTTGTCTAATTAGTTAGATTTGTTAAATTTGTTAAATTAATGTTTTTATGTAATGTTTTATTTTATACAAAACATTATTGTACAAAACTTTTATCTTGTGTACAATAAACAGTTAAATAAATAAATATGTCTTTAACGTGTTGCCGCTGCTATTTACAGTGTCTTTTCATTGTTTTTTCTTAGTGTGCAGGGTTGCCTGGAAGAGATCGCTTGCGATAAGGCCGACTTTGCTTATATTGTGTTGTTGGTTTTTCTTCTTGTTTATGTTATAACTATAAGTGTGCGCAATAAAGTGTTTTTTTCTGTCTATAATTAAAACATTTAAATAACAATGCTGTGTGATGCTCAAATAAGCATCACCTCATTTCTTACCCGCGGGAATCGTAAGAGGCGACTAAGGGACTCGAGGATTTTCATGCGTATTGCAATTTTAGTCGACTTGCTTTCAACCTGTTACTACAGTAATACACGAAATATTTGTCAGACGTCGCGATAGTGACCGTATTTTTGCAGCCGGTAACACTCTGCCTACCCCTCAAGGGATAAAGGCGTGATATGTGTCTGTTTATTAAAACATTCCTGTAATCACTTCAATCCTTCACAGGCTCCCTGAAGATAAGAACTTCGTAATAAATAATACACCCTCTCTCTCGATCATTTGAAAATAATTTGCTCTTTTCCCGCGGGAGACATAGTGGCACCGCGTTTTATATCTATTTGATTGGATAGGGAGCTGGGAGTCGGTCTACGGTCCCGTGGGAAAATTCCTAGACTATTGGCTTTGCAGACTAGATTTTGAAATTTCCGTTGTTTCAAATTTTATTCGTACGCTGAAATTGAAGCAAAAGTTTAATACAAAAATTACTGCGTTCCACTTGTTTACTGCACTCTATTTAAACAATAAAACATACAATAATATTGAAAGTTAAAAAGTTGTACCGATCTCAAACTGTGCTTATGACATTTGAACATTTTCTTTGATTACACCAGGATCCCATCATCAAATTGTGATGTGACTACAAAAAATTATAATTCACATACACACACATGTACACATAACACGCCTATAATACCTTGCCAAGAAGGCAGAGCGTAAACAGCTGCAAAAACGGACATTTACACCTTTTCTGACAAATATTTGAGGGCTATTCGGAAATTTGTGAATCGCCATAGTGACAGATTGTCAGGCCATCGCCTAAAAATTGCAATACACACCTTCGAGTCCCTAAGTCGGCTCTTACGACTCCCACGGGAAAGAAATGGGGTGATGCTATTCTAAGCCGGCATCACAGCTTTAGAATAATCGGTCAACATTAATCATAGTTCATCGGGTCGTTAGTCAACTTGGTGTTCCACATGATACAAGAATTAAACATACACCGACCTCGACGTATTGTTAACCTTCTCCTATTTTCTTAGTCAGTTAATAAAATAACCTTGTACATATGAGCACGTTTCAGCTGCATAGCGAGAATGCAATCAAAACAAGCAACACGAGTACTGAGCGAGTACTCAATGCAGTAACTACGTGAGGCACAGATACTGGCCCGATGGCGTAGCGGATAGTGCCTGCCTGCTACGCCAAAGGTTGTGGTTTCGATTCCCACTAAGTGTTTAGTCAGAGTGTTTTCAATGTATAATATGTATTTATGCCGTGTGATGCCGGCTTAGAATAGCATCACCCCATTTCTTTCCCGTGGGAGTCGTAAGAGCCGACTTAGGGACTCGAAGGTGTGTATTGCAATTTTTAGGCGATGGCCTGACAATCTGTCACTATGGCGATTCACAAATTTCCGAATGACCCTCAAACATTTGTAAGACGTGGTGTAAATATCCGTTATTTGCGGCTGTTTACGCTCTGCCTCCCCCGCAAGGGATTATAGGCGTAATATGTGTGTGTGTGTGTGTGTGTTTAGTCGAAGTGTTTTCAATGTATAATATGTATTTATTTTGAAACAAAAAGCTGTGTAATGCCGGCTTAGAATAACATCACCCCAATTATTTCCCGTGGGTGTCGTATGATGTGACTAGGGGGTTACATGTGTTTTGCAATTTTTGGAGGTGGGTTAACAACCTTTCACTATAGTGATACACAATTTTCTGAATGACCCTCAAATGTTTGTCAGACGTGACGTAAATGAGCGTTTTTTTGGCCGTTTAGGCTTACATACATTAACATACATACATATATCACGCCTATATCCCTTGTGGGGTAGGCAGAGCGTAACGTAAAAACTAACATTTACGCCACGTCTGGCAACGTTTGAGGGTCATACAGAAATTTGTGTATCACCATAGTGACAGCATGTCCGTCCATGGTCTAAAACTGCAATACACACACATGTTACCCCCGAGTCCCTTAGTCGCCTCTTACGACACCCACGGGAAATAAATGGGTTGATGCTATTCTAAGCCAGCATCACACAGCATCCAAAAAGATCCTCGATATAAAAAATTGTGGCTTCTTTGTCCACAGAGAGAGCTGAATGCAGTCGATTTCAAGGTGTCAGCTGATCTGAAATACGTGTTGTTAATATCAGACGTAAGACCGGGGTGGAAACACGCGCGGTTGGCCAGATATCACGTATATGACGTCATCAATAGGTAAGTAAATAGGTAACATATGTTATATTTGTAAAAATCTCGTGCTTAGTTTACTCAGCCCATGATAATGATAATTTTTTGCTCAAGTGTAATTGTGCTCTTGACATATTTAAGTTTTAGTTCTAATTAGTGGAAATCGAGGTCTATTTGTTTCTATATATTGTTACTTGATTTGTTTAAGACTGTATGTATCCCAAAAAAAATTCGAACTTTCAGGAAACCATAAGAAAAATATCCCACTAGAAGTTTTGCGCTTTTGCTGTAACAATGAGTAAAAAGTAGCCTCAGAAACTTAAGAAAAAGTTATTTTTTTTTGTAATCATCACATTTTTTTTTTCTGAGGCGATTATCCTACTCGTCGATCGTCGGTCCGTTTTTTTAACGCACCGTAGCCGTATTTGTATGTGAGTAAGGCCGGATTTCTCAATTTCCTTACGTCTGACAGACGCACACGTAAAGGTGCGTTAAAAAACCGCACCGCCGCGACGGACGACAAGTGGGATAACCGCCTATGTACTAATAACACCTGCGGTTCTAGAAAATAGTAAAATTTCTAGTGTTGTTATGAAAACTAAACTACCCAAACAGATGCGAAACATAATATTCTCTGAAATACCACGAAACAGTAGAAAATTCAGCTTGTGTGATGTAGTAGTTTGTGTAGTTAGGTAGATACAAGATTTGTGGTGCATGCAGCACAGAGAAAAGATTACCTTAGAAGGAATCTACAAGCAAGAAGAATGAAACCATGAACAACTTGCTGTAAGCAGATTTATATATTTACTCAGGGACTCGAAGGTTGTGTATTGCAATTTAAGGCGATGGACTGTCAACCTGTCACTATGGCGATACATGATTTTCTGAATGACCCTCAAATATTTGTCAGACGTGGCGTAACTGTCCGTTTTTGCAGCCGTTTACGCTCTGCCTACCTCGCAAGGGATTATGGGCGTGATATGTATATATAGTATATTATATACATACGTTGTCAGTCCATCGCCTAAAATTGCAATACACACCGTCGAGTCCCTTAGTCGCCTCTTACGACTCCCACCACGGGAAAGAAATCGGGTGATGCTATTCTATGCCGGCATTATACGGCGAATCAGATTTGACACGCATAAATATACAAAATACATGCATAAAAATACAAAGTACTCTTTTTAAACATACCTATTTAATAAAATGTCTGTGGTCTATAAAATACAAAATAAAAATGACCTAACATTAACTTAAGTCTAGAAGTCTTTAAATTAACCTAACGGTTTAAATTGCTTATTCAAGATATATCCAGAATTTGCTGTAAAGGACTCATAGGTTTCATGTATATTAGAGGTAATTTAAGCTGACAAGCTGACAACCTGACACTCTGCGAAAACACAATTTTCTGAAATTACCGTCATAATATATTTGTCAGACGTTGCTATGAAGTTTTTATAGACGTTTACACTCTGCCTACCCCGCATAGGATATACGAGATGTGTTTACGTATATATCAATCCAACTTTTTCGTAAGGTCTGAAACATTTATTTTCTCTGAGGCATGCCAAAGTTGCAAGTGTATTACATGTAGTGCCTGAACATAAATCACACTCTGACAGGGTTGTTAAGTTAGAACATAAACCATCGCTGGCCAATAGCATGATACAAGCTGATTCAGGGTTAGATGGAGAATAACTAGTACTTATCTATAGGTACGTTAAAACTTAAAACTTATCTATAGTAAAGTGAACTACCAAAACTTGCTGGGTTACATAAAAAAAGAAATAGTTTGGATTGCGTACCTACCCACTACCAGGGATGTAACTAAAGAATCAAAAATCGATTATTTAATGATTGATTATTATGTCGATTTTGACTTTGAAAAGCATCAATTTTTTATTAATCAATATTCCATTATATTTTACTTGAGTTTACACAACAATTATATTATCATGTAATTACTGACAGATATAATAAACATAATAACGACGAAAGAAAAATCTGTTAGGGACTCACAATAAGGTGTCGTGTATTTTGATTGATGCGTAAGTTAGGCTCGAAAAAATCATCGATGCAAATAATTGGCACCAGACACCGAAAATTTGAAAAAATCTGTTTCATACTCAACTAGCATATTCGATTGATAAAACTCTTTTTTATCATCAATTATTATCTTTTCTTTCCTATCTAAAACAAACAAAAACCACCATCTAAAATAAACGTTCTATAATACTGCACACTGTAGGTAAAAAAAACTTTTACACTAGTTTAACTAATATATTTTATTCAACATCATCAGGCAGTGCACTGATATAACGAAACTGGTCGTTTAATAGTTCAATAAAAATTTATTAGTGAAACTAGTGTAAAAAGTATTTTATTTACCTAGAATATGGACACAACACACTACACATCTACACATTGTGTTGCATCCAATCAAATCGTTTGATATGCAAATTCAAATCAGACTGCATGTTCATAATGTTACTGCTGTAGTTTTGCTGGACATATTGTGATATTAGTTTGGTCGTTGTGAACTGAATATGGTGATTAACAATACGTATTTGCTATTAGTAGTTTGATATTTACTACACGACGTCATTATGGATTACTGATGACGTGAACGTAATAGAAAGATACAATCAGGTAGAATTTAATTATAGTAGAGCCGTGTAAATAAATAAAGGCATAAACTTTAAGGCCGTATGACTCACACATTTTAAATATTAGACCGGGTCTATCACGATAATATTCAGGTAAATATTGGACTTATTTCCAGAAATATATTCTCATAACTTACCCTTAATTAGCACTGTCACTGTTTGCGTTAAATTAAAAGACATGACTTGACTTAGATGTAACCTATTTGACGGACAGTGCCCTCAGTTCGGAATATAAATTATCTATAGCCTTCAAATAGGTTTCAAAAGGTAAGGAGATATCTAAGTCCTATCATGTTTAAAATTACAATGAGTTTTTTGCAATTTCTAGTCAAATTTTGTCGCTAACACATATTTTGCGTCAAATTCTAAGACGTGACATGACTAAAATATCTCATATCCTTTTCGAAACCTATTTGATGGAAAATGACTGCACTAATTTAAGAATAAGCTATGATAATTTATATCCCGAATTGAGGCCATTAATAATTCACCTGTGTTCCGACGCTACAACACAACATATAACAACAATATGGCGACGCGATTGTGTGTATTGTGTTTCGTATAACGTTTATTCTGAATTGGATCTTTCTCCGCAGGAATAAAATCACCATATCACCAGTAGAAGATGACCGCTCAGCACCCTTGCTTCAATACGCCGAATGGGCACCGACAGGGTCCGGTTTGGTCTTCGTACATGACAACGACATCTACTACAAGCCAAAAGTCTGGAGGACCTTGGTCTGCCGGATCACGAAAACTGGTAAGAACACCTGTAAAACATTTTCACACAAAGCTTTTTATATGGCGTCACATATCTATGGTTAAGACGTATTTTTCCAATTCGGTCAGTCCCCATGCATAGAAACAACGGTTTTAAGAAAGTTATCGCTAAAGTTGGTAATGCATATAAACTGGTATTACTTTTATGTATATGTACACTTATACTGGTAGAAAGAGCATTGTTAACGAAAAAAGCACTTCCGTTTAATAAGTTTAACGCCATTATCCAAGGCTGCATTGCACCACTTTTCTGTGTTGTTCTCTCCAAACACACATACACACACACACACACACACACACACACACACAAAATGCACAAAGGATTAATTGGTTTCTTGTAATTTTTTCAATATACTCGTAACTACATTTTAAGTTTTTAGTAATTGTGTTGTTAATCAATTTTACCCACTCGAAAAATTAAAGCTAATTCTTGAAATGAGAAGGTCGGAGCTGAAAATCAGTGCAGACTGCAGACAGGTGGCCTTCGGTAACCTGTTCTGCAATAACAGACCTCTATATTTTCTTGAGTTTGCACAACTATTACTCATCACAATAAAACAATTTTGAACGGATTTAAGCTGTGTTTATTTTGGATTTTACATAAATAATGACGTCTAACCCTTAGTCATCCGTGACCACGGGCTCTGTAAAGAGCTCGCCTTAAATCCGTTTAAAATTGTTTTTATGTGAAGACCCTCCCACCTATTGCTACATAATTATAATTTTGTGTTTACGTTTTTGTAATCTACAGAGATTTTGTGTACAATAAAGGCATTTTGTTATTATTATTATTGGCAAGATCAGCACAGATTAGGAAACGGGTACCTACTTACTCAAATCAATACAATAAAACACATCAGGCCATACCCTCGATAAAGGAATATCTTCTTTTTTCTAGGTGTTCCAGGCGTGATCTTCAACGGCGTGCCAGACTTCCTCTACGAGACTGAAGTGTTACGCCTAGACCGGGCGCTATGGTTCAGCCCCGACGGGCAGACCCTCATGTACGTGACGTACAACGACAGTCTGGTCCAGGAACATAAGTACTCCTGGTACGGCCTGGACCTGCAGGAGCCACCAGCCTATCCTAGCATACGGACGCTTAGGTATCCCAAGGTAAGATTATTAAAGGCAATTACTTGTTTATTTGCCGTGTGTTGCCGGCTTAGAATAGCATCATCCCATGGGAGTCGTAAAAGGTGACTAAGGGGCTCGAGGGTGTGTATTGCAATTTTAGGCGATGGGCTGCCAACCTGTCACTATGGCGATACACAATTTTCTGAATGACCCTCAAATGACCTCTGCCTACCCCGCAAGGTATTATAGGCGTGATATGTGTGTGTATGCAAGTATGTACTTATTAATCCGCAGGTAACATAAAGTTATAAAGTTCTTAAAACATTTTAGAATTATTAATTTACTTGCAGAAGTACCTGAATTCCAGGCCACCCAATTGTCTTATTGTAATTTATTGTAATGCCATTGAAACTAAATTGCCATTTCATTGCTATTGTAATTTTCTATGTACTTCAAACTGCTAGTATGCGAAACGGCCAAAACCATCCAACTGACACACTATTGAAATACAACAGAGACACTTTTCAAATAGTGCAATACTTTCCCAAGTAAGCTAATGTCATGAGGTCATGCGCATGTGTGTTCGTTTCATCGTGTATGGAATCGAATAAAATTGGAATATTTATTATTTACAATAACAGATATCAAAATGAGAAATTACATACATATTATTACATCTAGTGTTGAAACTATAAAAAATGTACACAGCATTCTTAATTGTACGTACACTACCTACACCGTATTCTATTCTTTTTTTTTTATTAATGATGGGTTTGCTCTTGACTCTAGTCTAGGTCATAGGGCCTACTCTACTTACCTAGCTGTAAGTGTAGAGTGGCGGTATTTTATAGGAAAATGTGTTCTTATTTGATTTTGTGTCTTTGGGTACAGATAATATAATACTACTGGAAGCACTTTGGGTTAGGTAAAGTTTTTCTCTTCGGTGCTACTACCATACAATGAGAAATTTTCTAGTGATTCTCATGTGTCATGTAGAGGGCGCTAAGCTTAATTGAAATAACTTTTCTTTACACGAAATCTATACCAATTTATAATTTATTCTTTACTTTGTGTTTATTGTTTTTTATATTCTTACATGAAAGACACTCATTATAATAGCAAGACGAGAAGTTTATTTTGTAGCAAATCAAACTAACAGAATTAATAAGTAACGAACGCAACGTGAAACGGGACCTGTGGCAAAACTATGGCTGCTGCCAGCCATATTGAAACGTCAAACTTTCAGTTTAGCACAGCGCCCTCTGGTTTGACATTCAGAACTAGCAACAAAACTGTCAACGGAAAAACTCCCATCCACAAACAAGGGCAGGCAAGGATTTCCTAAACTTTATTTTAAACTCCCTAAAGCAGTAATAGATTAGTTGATTACGATTGGTAAACCTACATGAAGTTTTGAAGTTAGTAACAAGTTTTACTAAAAGTAGATAGTTTTATGACCAGTTGTATCAACTTCGTGAACTCCATGCCAGTTTTCAGAAGTTTGTTGATTACGCCATCTTGAGTAAATAATTATGAAAGTTTAAATTTACGTCAGAAGCTCAGGAGTGCGGACTTAAAACTTGGGCAAGGTTTTGTCGGTGATATGGCTCAAAGTTTTTGAAATTTTGCCACTTCATTTGGAAAATAAGTGCTAAACTTAATGTTTTTTACTGTTTAAATACACAGGTGTCTAGGAAGGATGATGGTGGAAACACATCCATTCTTTATTTAAGCTGTTTAAATAGTTCATTTTTTTATATTTGTATTAAGAATGACAAATTAGACCTAACTAATATTCTACAGCAGCTATATTTAGTGTTAATTTAACAATTTTTTTTGCAACTCCCTCGTATCATGGTTTACCTGCGCACACCATGTCCTCTGGATTTCTCAAAGGTTGAGTGGGAGAGATCCCTTAATGGGATAAGTCTGTTATTTGTGTTTTTTGTGATTTATTTGGTGCAATAAAGTTTATTATTACATACATACATACAAAATAACACAGAGCAAAAATTCACGCGTGGTGTGACAGCGCATGACATTTACCCAAATGCTCTGTGCAAAATACATAGAAGTGCTGAATTCTTTTTGCCCCAGTCATTTCTGATTGATAACTCCTAGGCTCGTCAATCCACCTACCAAGCGTGGTGAGTATGGTAAATACCTCCTAATAGGGGGAGGCCCATGTCCAGCAGTGGACTGTTGTGGCTATTGAAGGAGTAGGCTAGTTTTTACACGACAGCCCAACCAAAAAAGGAGTGTTTTTAGAACTCATGTATGTCTGTATATATGTGCGATTCTTTAAAGGACTGAAACTTGTCAAACACTGAACAGATTCGAATGCTAATTGTATCGGAAGAATCCTTACATTATCCCAAATGTCATAGGCTAGGCTTTATCTTAGGAAGCAATCCTATTTCTTATTTTATTATGCTTGTTGAAACCAGTAGCGCAACCGGGTATTTAAGCTCTATCCCGTTTAAGCTGTATCCCTTTCCTTATCCCGTAAGTTATGTATACTTATGCTTGATTTGTGTGTACTTATCTACAATTTTGTTTTTCAGGCGAACACCAACAACCCGGTGGTGACAGTCTATGTAGTGAGTTTGAGGACCCCGAAGTTCCTTTTTCCGCACGCCATACAGTTCTCCACACAAGTTGATAAAGGTGAGTCAATGGGGTTGGAAAGTACTAAAGTGGCTGTCATGCATTCTGCCAGCTAATTTTCCTTGATGACTCCGAGTTACTCTTTCCACACGCTATACAGTTCTCCTTAAAAGGTTATAAAGGTAAGTCAATTCTACTACTTCGATAGGGTCAGGAGAAACAAATAGTGGCTGAAGTGCGTGCATCTTGCCCTGTGGTCCGGTTGCCGGACAACTTGTTCAGTTCTCAGCCGAGCCGGTTTTCTATTAGGACAATACAAAATTGTTATAAAAAGAAGAAAATTGCGTTATGCAAATTTCTTATTTTTACAATGACCGATCATGACGTCAATAAGTAATAATGCTATCCTACATTGAATAAAGTTATTTCATTTTCTTTTTTATTTTCTAAATGGTATTATTCACGCTCACTCGACAATACGCCAGAAGAGTACACCAATGTGCGAGAAGATTTGGAGTAGGCACTGTAAGTGAGTGAAAGGTGGTCTTAAAACACTGCACCAGGGTCATCCTTACTCGCGCTGCTACTCGTCATGCCGTTGCCACTTCCCGTGCTCCCTCGAATGTCGGCTTTAAGTGCGCGAGTCAAAGGAACACGGCAACACGAGCTAGAATGGAATGTATTGTTATCTCGCTCACTCGGCAATACGCCCGTAGAGTACACCAATGTGCGAGAAGAGAATGACGGCAGTGTGTGAACACTCACTCGCCTTGATATTTCCACGGCAGTATTTCAGCAATATTCGCGACAGCGGCAGGACCAGGAACAGGTGCATAGTGTGAACGTGCTATAAAATTTCCCACTAAGCTACTTGACAGATGTCAAGCTCTTATTTTCTTTGAGCAATATTGCGAACTAGTTCCTATTCCCTTCGAGCAACACGATCTTCTGTCTCGTTCCGACCCGAAACGCGTTGATGGAAGCCTATCCCTCAACAATGACTAACAATTCTAATCAAAGTAATTATAAAATGTATTTCCAGAATGGTACGTGCGCTGGACCACCTGGATCTCGGAGCGCCAAATCGGAGTTCTGCTCCTCAATAGGCCCCAGAACATTTCCATCATCAGCGTCTGCAACGCCACTTCTTACACCTGTCAGGACGTAAGTTTTAACATTGTCTTTCACAATCATCAACAATAGCTGTGTGACATTCACTATTGGACATTTGTAATTATCGCTTTTGGGATAGGCAGAGCGTATATACATACATCAGCCTATTGCAGTCCACTGCTGGACGTATAGGCCTCCCTCGAGACCATGCCCTATGGCGTACCCTGGGGCAGACCGTTAACAACCGCAATAATACGGCTGCTATCGCCACGTATGATAAATATATACGAGGAAGGCCCTCGGCCCTGAAAAGGCTTTCAGATAAAAATCGTGTATCACTATAGTGACAGGTTGTCAGCCTGTCGCCGAAAATTGTAATACACATGAAACCCTCGAGTCCCTTAGTCGCCTCTTACGACACCCGCGGGAAAGAAATGGAGTAGTGCTTTTCTAAGCCGACATCACACGGCATTTATAGACAATGATTTCGAGCTGATTGCAGCCAAGTTTACCTTCAGCATTTACTAGTCGTCAAACTATCCGGTAGGAGTCCTACGCTGTGCTTTCCGATGCGTGGCTGGCTAGTGGCTACCCACTGATTAACTCGGCATACCCAATTCTCGTATGTACTTGTAGTTTCATACCTGAAACGGGGAACGATCCAGGCCTGTCTAAACTCAAACTCTATAAGAAACAACTACCTTACCTAACCTAACCTGAAGAACTACCTTACCTAACCTAACCTGATCAGCTGATTCAGCTTTCGTATGTCAAAAATGCTCACCTTTCCAGATATACCGTGACGAATCCGATGGTTCCCGCTGGTCGGGCCTTGGCTCCGAGCCCACAGAAGATGACTGCGGGTGGTGTGGGGGCGGAGCCCTGCTCGGCGGCAGGTACGACACCGGAACTTATTTATAATGTGTTAGGATTTAGCCTAACATTTGAACGGCTGAATGCCTACTTTAACCTTTGCCTGGGCTCTATCACCAAATTATCATAAGTGTTTTTGGGTTCGAATTTGTGACTCCGCGAAAAAAGACGTGTTCAAAGAATTTAGCACCCAAGATCCAACAGACATCACCAGTCAATATCAATCACACCAGGGTTAATCGTGTCGTTGGCAGACTCTGTGTCTCACTCGAAAAAGAAAAGAAAAAAAAGATTCCATCACATACAGTCCACTCTCACCAGCTGACGTCGAAACAAATGACTTCCATGACTATCATATTACACTTACCACGCCATACCAGAGCATTAACCATACAATTAAAAAGTTATTGAAGGCAGGCGCAGATTAAGACCACTTGATGCCCTAAGCAATCCAAGTCTGGGTGCCCCCCCCCCCCCTAACCTAGAATCTGTCTTTAATTTTATTCTGTATTTTTTCTTAAAAAAAATTAGATGAGGAATTGGTGTGACTAGATTAAAACCCAAGGCATGTACTTATCGTTTATTTATTAAAATGCACCTTGCGGCTTTTTCGACAATAACATTCTCGAATGATACTATTTATGTCCAAATTTTTTTATAAATCACTTTCTATAAACAATATTTTGAACATAAATGCACAGCAGACCAAAAACCAAAACAATGCGATTGACACAGATTAGCTTTGCGACAAAAAAAACTGATGCCCTCCGAAAAACTGGTGGTTATTGTGGACTGTGGTGCCCCCCAAGGCGTGATGCCCTAAGCAACTGCCTAGTTTGCCTTAGGGTTAATCCGCGACTGATTGAAGGTAACAGTCTTTAGCACAACACAAGGCAGATATTCAAAAAAACTACGGAAACCATCTCGATTTACACACTTTGTGTTATCTGGCTAAGATCATGAACGGCCTCTGAAGTGGCTGCTTTGCCAATATTGGGGTAGTTGGGCATAAGGCACTCAGGATACAAATTTCAAGAATATAAACCGTTTTTCCAGGAGCGGGATCTTCACAACAGCGCCGGTAGCCGACCAGCCCGGCACCTGGAGACATGCAGTCAGGATCAGTCCGGACGCCAAGACCACTCTGACTCAAGGAACCTATGAGATCACGCAGCTGACGGGCTGGGATGAGAGGAGGCGGTTGTTGTGAGTATTATTCCGAGCTTTGGAAGGCACGTTAACGCTTAACGCCAACACACTTTGATGCAAGAAACTTTTGAGTTTTTTATTATTATTATTTAATGGTGGCAGAGCCACTGGCGCCACAACTCTTTTATAGAGTCGTATTTTGCCATTTAAGTAAGGTCAGTTTTGTAGGTTATGTAAAAGTCGTCAGTAAGGTATGTGGCATTACGCCGAGGGAGAGTCCACAACACAGAGAACCTAGTCTTACGACTAGGGGCTGTGTCGCGCAGTTTGTGTAGCAACAGAAACGTGATATTAACATTTCTGCACCACGTGGTGATCCGCTCGTCACTATTTCACAATATCAGATATATGTCTTAATTACAATATCCTATTCAATGTTCAGTTTAAGAATAGTTTGTTGCCTAAATCACTATCCGATTTGATCACCAAACACTGACGGCCGATGTGGCGCAGTGGTAGTGCGACTGCCTGCGACGCAAAGGTTCCGGGTTCGATTCTCGGTGGGACATTCACAAAGTTGATATTATCACTTTGTGAATTTGTTCCCAGTCTAGTTAGGACATTGCAGGGTGAACCAACTGATTGTCCGAAAAGAAATGGTTCCGTGCTTCGGAGGGCACGTTAAGCCGTCGGTCCCAGTTGCTGTCTATGATTACTTAGACGGCGGTCGTAACACAACCATGTCAGAAGTCTACTACTTGTAGTCGGCGGTTGAAAAACTCTGACACCAGGGTGCATCGGGTCGTTGGACGACTCGGTGTCCCACACGAAAAGAGAAAGAGAGACCAAACACTCAAATAAACAAGAAAAATAAAATTATAACCAATTCACATCCGCCATTACGGAACAGCAACGAAGGAATCCCTTTGACCTTGCAACTCTCTTGCAATACGTGTGTGTATCACAGTGTGGCTGGTTTCACTCATAATGCACATAATAATGGTGGGAGTAATTTATTTATTGTAGTATGAATGGAATGATCCGACTATCAACCCACGGTTAGAAGTAAAATACTTGTGGCACAGCGAAAAACGTTTACAAGAACGAGGATAAAACAAAATGTATGAAACTGCGTCCATATGGCCTACTGGTGCTGCACTGCGAGGCATCGGTCTCATGAGTGTCTTACGACAACTCGTGTATGATTTTCTTTCTCTACGATAAGCTTCTTGTAGCCGAGCGGGGCAATGCTAAACTTTATGTATTCCTTTACCAGTTCAGCATAAAAACTGAACTAAAGTACACAAAGTGTATGAGGTAAAGACAATCATTTTATTCGTTTTACGTTGGAATTTTGTTATTTTCAGATACCTAATCGGCACGGCCCCTGAAAAGGCCGGCGAGCGTCACTTATACAGGGTGTTAATCCCAGAAGACCCAGCCAGCTGGCCTGAACCAGCCTACTGCCTCACTTGCACAGAATCCGACCCTCTACCGCCTGATTCTACAGCAGAACCTACTAGTGAAGATCCTGTAAGTTTGCACGTAATATTTTACTGTTGAAATGTGTACTAGGCAAAAGTTTGGGCCTTGTTAATCACTCGTCTGTCGCTTCATATTATAACAATTTCATTGGTTTTGAATTTTATTGTGGGTAGTTAAGGTTCAAAATTGTTGTCCGGCTCCCGGTACGTGACAGACAAGCGGTTAAACGAAAAAATAAACACACACACAGCGCCATTTAGCTAGGCAAAGCTAGTACTATGGGAACTAGATAGCTGATATTAAGACTTATATACTTTTTTTGTAAATTAATAAATATTCAACACAGTAAATACCCAGACAAAACATAAATATCTGAAAAACAATAATTCCTCAAATAGTGGAATTGCTAACACCATCTTTCAGATTCACTAATTGAGTTAATATCATAGAGTAGAAATCACATAGAGATGACACTCCCGCTCCAGACGCGCTCAAGGTCAATCCGTCTGGCTGTCTCTTAGAGAACAATTCAGTCGGGAGTGCGCTTCGCCGCGGAAACGTTCGTCGTGCGGGTCGAATTATCATTTTTTGTGAAAAATTTAGCAATTCCGAATTATTGTAGTGTGTATGGCTGCAAAAGTAAGTTTTTTTAATTTGCCTAAAGATGAGCCAAGGTAAGTGATGATTTTACAGTAATACCTAGGTACCTACCATTCGTTATTATACGTAATTGTTGTGTGTACTCCTATTTTTACTTACGTAGGTACCTAGTTTCCATTTTCTAATTTAAACTACCTAGGTGCCTAAGTCATTGTTAGCTGATAATGATAAATAAGCACATTCGTATCGTAGGTATGTTTTGCACCTATTTTAAAATTCTGTACCTACCTATTAACAATAAAATGGTAAGGTAAGACTTTAAAACGGGTAAATATTTTGTTCCCACGGGAAAACTGTTAGCAGCGGTCGCAACCGCTTGACTGGCCGCTAGTCTGGAATAAAATTATTGGCACGTGACAGCCCCGACTTAAAGCGCGGGAGAGTGCGGGGCGTTACGGGCTGCGGGGGGAAGTAGGTATTTAAAGCGCGGCTTTTGGGGCCCAGACAAAGGAGTTTCGTTTCTATACGCAGTATTATTATCTATTCTTATGTTAATATTAAAAAGCTCTCAGAATAACTCGTTATTTTAACATGCAATCGTAATTTGGATGTTTTGATCTTGTTTGTTGTAGCGTTACGCCAATTCAGGTAGGTAGTGAACCAGCCATCCTGCAAAATATTTGAGTATCTTGAGGTTCAGGTACCGATCGATAGATCGCAGAAGTAATTATCTAGATAAAGTATTATAATTTTGTTCCGCAGCAAGAGCAAGAAAACGCGACGTCATCACTACCAGCATGGCCGACGTCCACAGTCCTGCCTCATGTCGGAGACGAGAACGACACTCTGCCAGCCGAATGCCTGTACAACAGAGTCATCTTTAGCAAAAACTTGTCTTACTATGTCCATGTGAGTAGCCATACCTCCTGTACATAAAGTTATGTCCATAAAGTTCTCTAGCTGTTATTTTTCTCTTTTTCACAACTTTAAAAACGTTGTCTTACTTACTATGTTCATGTGATTAGATCTATGCCTCCTGCAAAGCTACATAAGTTCTGTAGCTGTTATTTTTCTCTCTTTCACAAATTTAAAAAACGTTGTCTTACTATATCCATGCCTCCTGTAAAGCTACATAAGTTTTGTAGGTGTTATTTTTCTCTCTTTCACAAATTTAAAAAACGTTCTGCAAATGGGGATGATTGATTTTATTTATCACACAGTAGATATTACATTATAAAGTTATAGATGTCCGTAATAAGAATTTACATAGCGCTCGTCAAAAACATGAATAATCTTCCAGAATCCAACGTATACATTAGTGGTGGTCATAAGTCAAAAGTATTGATTGTTGAAAACTTGCATAACTTTCGCCAATGGCAAAAGTCGCAGGTTCAAATCGTGCCCGAGCTTGAAAATTTTGCAAGTTTTCAACTATTGTGTACCTAACACGGAAAGTGAAATTTGGTATTCAAAACGTATGGTTAAAGTAATAGGTTATTGTTTTAAATTTTAAACAATCTTTAGGGATAGGCGAACATAACACTTCCCATACAACCTAAAAATCCCGTAAAGGTATATTTCACTAATGTTGCATATTTTGCTTGTGCAGGAGTGTCTTGGCCCAGGCCCGCCTGCTTATTTCCTCTGCTCCGCTAACGGCGAGCGACGCGCCGTGCTGTGGGATGGACAGCCGCTGCGGCAGAAATTCGCTGGTTTAGCGCAACCTCAAGCGAAAGTCTTCAGAGTTGAGGTAAAAAGAGGGCTTTTCCGAAAAATGGCCGTTACTGACTTCTTCTCCTTGTTTTTGTGTGGGACATCGATGAACCCTGGTGGCAGAGTATTTCAACCGCCAACTACTACATGGTTGTGTATCGACTGCCGTCCAAGTAATCATAGGCAGAAGGGATCGACGCCATAACTTGCCCTGCGAAGCGCGGAACCATCTTTCTTACGGACAATCAGGTGGTTCAGCCTGCAATGTTCTAACCAGACTGGGAACAAATCCACAAAGGTGATAAATATCAACTTTGTGAGTGGCCCACTGGGAATCAAACCCGTAAACTTTGCGCCGCAGGCAGTTGCACCACCACTACGCCACATCAGCCGTCACTGACTTATTTTATCTGATCAAGTTAAAAATAGCAAGCCGTGTGATGCCGGCTTAGAATAGCATCACTCTATTTATTTCCCGTATGTGTCGTAAGAGGCGACTAAGGGACTCGAGGGTGTGTATAGCCATTTTTATGGCGATGGGCTGACAACTTGTCACTATGGCGTTACACAATTTTTCGAATGACCCTCAAATGTTTGTCAGACGTGAAATTTGCAGCTTTTTGCGCTCTACCTCGCAAGGGATAAAGGCGTGATATATGTATGTTTGTAAGTTAAAAATCTACATGTCCTGGAAAGACTCGGTTTTTTTTCGGTAACAATGTAACATTATTGCAGGTTCAAGCAGACCGTGAGGCGCGAGTGCGTCTTCTGCTGCCCCCAGGGTTTAGAGAATCGGAAGATTTACCTCTACCGCTTGTGTTGCACGTGTAAGTAACAATAATATACTTACAATTTTTTTTAACCTCCCTTTTGTCTTCGTCAACCGTGATGGCGGTTTAGAATAGCATCACCCCATTTCTACCCGTGGGTTTCGTAAAAGGTGACTAAGGGATAAATCCGGGGAATGGGCAGCAGCGTTCTCTGCGAACATCTATAGCACCTTACACTGCGCTCGCCAATCCGCCTGCCAAGCAAGCGTGGTGAGTACGGCAAATACCCCCCTGTAGGGGGAGGCCCATGTCCAGCAGTGGACTGTTGTAGCTGTTGTGGTTGTGGTTGTCTACGTCTATACAACTTCATTTAAAAAAAAGCTCTCTAGATTTTAGTTTATGTTTTCTTTATGTAGATGGCGCTTTTTAACATACTCACTCTGTCCTAATTACATAATTCAAATAACAACAGCATCACAAAATTTTATGAAGGTTTGGTTTTTACTGCTTTAAACTTGCACAGTTCCTGTAAAAGTACACACACACCCACATACATACACACACACACACATCACGCGTTTATCCCTTGCGGGTTAGGCGAAGCGCTAACGGCCGTAAAACTGCGGTCGCTATCGCCACGTCTGACAAATATTTTGGGGCCGTTTCAGAGAAAAAACGTGTATCACTATGTGATCACTATAGTGACAGATTGACAGCCTGTCGCCTTAAATTGTAACACACATTAAACCTTCGAGTCGCTAAGTTACCTATTATGAGACCCACGGGAAAGAAATGGGGAGACGCTAATTTTATTATAAACCGACATCACACGGCAAAAATAAATACTATGAGACATTTCTGTATATTTCCAGGTCTGCAAAGCCCGGCGGTCAGCTGGTCACTGAAAAGTGGCATCCAGACTGGGGCTGGTACTTGGCTACGGCCAGGAACTTCATAGTAGCAGAAATAGACGCCAGAGGCGCTGGTGGTCAGGGGGAGGAGTTGAGGACTGAGATCTACCATAAACTGCTGTCTGAAGATGTTGAGGATCAAATTGCTGTGTTGTCGTAAGTACCTATCTACTTGTAATGATCTGTGACATAACAAAATAGAATTATTATTTTCAGAAAACTCGCATATGTTTCTACCACGGGCAGGATTTGAACCTGCGACTTTGGCTATCACTATAAACGACGCCTTTTTAATCAGGGCTACCGCATTTCATTCCTTGCCCGCGAATTTTTAGTTAGTTTTTCAACAATAGATGAAGTGGCAAACATAAAAAGTCGGAAGGCCTTAAAAGAAAAAGCCGTGAAAGAAACAAAAATAAATGGATTTCTCCCCTAAAAGTTCAAAAGTAGCGCCATAATTCCTAAATATTTGGACAAATATTTGTTCTTCTTTTCGTGTGGAACAAATGGGCGAACGACCCTGGTATCAGGGTTTTAAACCATGTTGTACTAGTAGGCCTCTTACATGGTTGTTGTAGCGGAAGCTACAATCTAGCGTATTTTCACTTAGGGGAATTTAATCATAATTCAATTCCCTACGTGATTTGCGTCATACTTTTACTTAGGTTTAGTTACTATATAAGCTGAATGACATGTTAATAAGATGTGCATTAACTACGGATACGTTGAGTACTAATTACCGCTACCACTAACCATCAGTCGGTATAGTTGTCTTACCTTGTCTAACTAATCATAAACATCAACCGGGACCAATAGCTGACGTGCCTTCCGAAGCACAGAATCATCTCAGAACTCCATAACTAATTAAATCGGCATACTGATATCAATCATCATACGGACAATCAGGTGGTTTAGCCTGCAATAACTGAAGCTATAGCTTATATTCTTGAATTTTAGGTATCTTCGCGACAATCTAAAGATGGTGGACGGTACCAGAGTGGGTGTCTGGGGTCAAGGTTACGGCGGTGGTGCGGCGACGGCGCTAGCAGCTGATGACGTCAGAAATGTCACACGGTGTCTGGCTGTGTTGGCACCACTGACAGATCTGAGACATTACAGTGAGTCCATGTTCTTCTTTTCGCGTGAGACACCGAGTCGACGAACTCGATGAACCCTGGTATCAGAGTTTTTTAACCGCCTTCTACCACTAGTAGTCCTCTGACATGGTTGTGTAACGACTGCCGTCTAAGTAGTCATACACAGCAACCAGGACCAACGGCGCAAATGTTTGCCAGAAGCGGTGAAAACGTCTGATTTTAACCACCGCTTATACTCTGACTGCCCTGTATACGAGTAAGATAAAGATGATTGTGATTTTGTACCACTTTCATATTTAAATATGGATAATTTTAAACCTTCCATCAAAAATCTTATCGTACACATATGAACTTCCCTCTAAAATATTATTCTAAAACCCTTTAAATTATTTTGTCACAAATAAACTACTCCGTAAGAAAAAAATGTTGCGCCAAACATATTTAAAATTTCCACTAATATGTAACACATTTTTATTCTCACGCGCAGCAAATATTCTATTATTACAGAAACTATATTATTCTTGCCCAAAATATACTAATGTTACACATTTTTTCCAAATTAATCAAAAAAGTATCTAATATGAATCTTAAAATCGTACCCATATTTTAAACAGTTTTGTACCACGTTTATGTTACTCAAATAATTCTTCTTGAAGAACTAATAATGTTTTTCGTACTACATTAATTCTGAAAAATGTATTTTTGATGACTTATAATGATGAAATATTTCCTTTATTCACTGGACGGTTGTCTTGCCTACCAACAATTGTGACTCGATACATGGTGAGTGTAACTGCCCCCAGTTTTATAAAAATTATGAATGTTAACACATAACCGGACTTGTAGGTAATCAGGCTGAAATACTTACGTAGCACCACCGGTGGAAGCCAAAAACAAAGTTATCGGTGAAAAAAGAAAACGGGGGCGTCCATCCAAGGCAAAACGCGCTTTATTAGTGCAATAATAATAATAAGAAACTGAATTGATCATGTGTAATGACAAATTAAATATTTTAGTAAGTACTAAAGACTTTTGTTACCATTTTGATTTCTTTTTATGTTTAAGACTGATTAGTACAAAATAGCTATAAAGATTAGCATTACACTTTATTAGATAATAATTTGTAATAAATAAAACTACATTGTGATTTAATTGGTGTTTGATTTAAATATACTTTGCGGTACATTGATTGAAGTTAAACTTTATTTAAAAAACTTCCTTCAATAAATAAGGTGCAATATTAGTTTTACATATTTGCAACAGTCAATAAATAGGAGCTTATTGAGAAATATTTATGTGAGCATATTTTTGTGCACAATTAGTATTTTTGATTGAACAATGGGAAAAATTGATAGAAAAATCGAGAATAAATAGAGGTACAGTTAAATACGATCCTTTAAATATCTCTATTGCAATCATATAGTACAGTCAAGTTTAGCCTGGGTTAGACACTCAAACTGATAAAGTAAGTCTTATGTGGTTTGTGCTTTCAGAATTAATTTATCAAAAAGAGTTACACTCACTTACTCGAGAAACTTAAGTAACACTAATTATTTACGCATTGATTTAACGTTAATATACAGAGTCATTAGCTTTTTTAGTCACTTCTTATTCTAGTTATAATAGTTATAAAACTTACTTTGACGAAGCTTGTTGCTGATTATTTATGTTTCATTTTATTAAGTTGATGAAACTTGTGGTGGATTTATTTTGTTATTATTATTATTTTCAGACGAAGGGTGTTGCTGATGAGTGTATGTTCTACCCTTTTCTTATGGTGTTTTGACGAAGCTTACAGTTAATCGTAGCTTATTTAATATTGTTAACTGTAATTACCTGTGCTATCCTACATAATAAATTTAGAAAATTAGGTACACTGAAACTAAAACAACACAACAAGCAAAAATGCGCCTCTTATGCTCGCGGAATAAGAACGGTCCAAAGTCCAAATTATCCAACCCAGCCAGATCTTGACTGTACATTTGTATCTGCACATTATTTCAGATTCGTACTGGACGGAGCGATACAGCGGCTACGGGTCGAACTGGGCGGGGGCGCTTAGCGTGAACGCTGTGTGGCGCAAGGCAGGCAACTTGCCGCCCCGCCGGCTATTGCTGGCGCATGCGACCGCCGACCTAATGGCGCCTCCGCACCACGCGCTGGCGTTGGCCAGGGCGCTTATTAAAGTCAACGCTGTTTATACTCACCAGGTAGGTATCTATGCAGAGACGCTGGGTGTCTGGCCGCCCATTTTTTACACAGTTTGTCTGACACGATACTCAAAAATTATTGAGAACCAAATTTTAAAACACTTGCTGTGTTAGGTATATTTTTTTTTAAACTTGCAAAATTTTTGCTTGCGCTTGAAAATTTTGCAATTTAAAAAAAACCTATTGTTATTTTTTGTCTTAAACCAATTTTCGCAATGCAGGGTTGTCATTACATTGTATGTTTTTCCAGGTATATCCCGACGAGGGACACAACTTTGAGCGTTCTTCCATCCACCTCTACAAGGCGATGGAGCAATTCTTCGACGAATGCTTCGGCCCAGTAGAGGTTTCTGACTGGGAAAACGAGGGCATGGAGGGATTGTTCCCTTTTAGAGGGTAGTCCATGGAGTGCGACTGCCGTTAAGTCGACCTTGAACTTGAAAGTTTGAACTTGAACTTGAAATGACCTTGACCTCTGAAGAGGCTGTGAAGTTTTGTGAGCTGAATTTTATCGGGTTATGAATTGTGTGTAGCATGAATGTGGACAAATAAGAGGACTTATTTCAATGTTAAATACAAACAAAAAATATTGTTCGAAATATATACCTAAGTAACACGGCTAAGTAACGACATTATCGCGAGATTGAAACTTAAAAAGTGGGCAAACTACTTCACACTCAAACAAGTTTCATTGTTAACCAATAATAAGAAAACTGTACTCAATCGTTTCGTCATAATACCTGCAAAAGTTTTCTCAGACGCATAGTACGAATATAAGCCAAAGTGGAACTACCAACCAAATTGACATAATCATAAATGTCGTGTTTCACTTTAACTTAATATTGTTGTTCCGTTTGTTTGCAATTAAATTCTTCGATCCATTGGTGTTTTAATTGACATTTATCAAAATTGTTGATACTCAAATGAATAGACTCTTATTTATCATAATGGTGCATAATAGTAGGTCTCCATTCGGTCAGAATGGACTGTTAGTAAATACTAAGTAGATTTAGTCATTAGGTTATTGGTATAAGCCTAAAAATTGCTATTTAAATAAATCTTTTGTCAAATGATACGATCGTTGGTGTATGAAAACTTTAAAATAAGTAATGATGTTTTTGTGGACAATTATAGGGTAAACGTTTGGTTTTGAGATACTAGTCTTCCTAGACTTTAATTAATGTGTAAGCTCTCACAGTAGATTCAGTTTCTTTAGATGATTTACTTTATATTATTCGTAACGATAACAATTTAATATAAACAATCTCTGTTAACTTGTTACCTATCCAGTATCTTATTCGTATTTAACAGCTAAAGGAATTGAACTACAAATAAAATTGTTCACAAACAACATCACCAAATAAAGGAGAGAAAAAGCTCCTGTTTTTCTTATGATTACGATAAGGAAAGCTCTATATTTTAGTGTAAATGTTTCACATCTCTTTTTATGTCCCTCGCTTTCGATGTATCAAATTCTAGCTTTAAACCACTGTAAATGTCATAGTATTTATTTTATAGATCAATTTAGGGACGTTGCAATCTATTTCCGATTATAATAATAAATATTTATATCATAAATAAGGTATGATCAATTTATAATTAAGAAAACTACACTTCTACAAAAAAGGAGAAGAAAACAAAGGACTACAGCCATCTATTATTTTGAACCTGAACGATGAACTATATTTTTTTCTTTAATATTATAAATAAAGTAACTAATCCGAAATTCAGATGGCGCTGAACGCCGCCATAGGCTAAGTCGGTCTTTAGCGTTGTAGAACACCGTCTTTCTAATTAGTTTCTTAAAAAAAATGCCCATTCACGATTCAGAATGTTAATGTTCATTCCTAATAAAAATTCTAGTCATTTTAACAATAATTTATACTCAAAGTGATTAATGACTATGACAGAAAGATTTTAAATAAAAATACATTTACAATTGAATGACAATAGGAAACATAAAGAAAATATTCGCTTACAATTTAAGCCACCTAAAATTTATTGTTTTTGATGTATATGTATGTTAAGATGAGAATGAATTACAAATGAGAAAAGAAATTTTGTTCCTCAACCATGGTAGAAAATAATTGTTCAGGTCTATCAATATCTAGACTATAAGACTTGATAAGGAATGTAAACAAACTGGAATTGAAATTGAAATTCTTTATTCAATGTAGGATAGTATTATCATATCACTTATTGACGTCATGAAAGAGAGGAAAGAGATAACTGACTTTATACCATGTGCCAGATAAGTTGTAGTATCTATGATATAAATAATACGTTCTATGGAGAGCACGAATAGTATTTTTATTTTTTTAACTGTATTAAATTATTTTACAAAAAGCGTCTTTCTGCTCTGACGCCATCTTGAAGACAATCTGACATTCGTTAGTTTTTTACTTTTTTGCCATTCGGACCTACATCTAGCCAGTGTCAATAAATTATATATTTATAGGTACAACGAATTATAAAAGCGGTCACTGAGTGTAAAGACGTTAAAGTATGATTGTTTAAATTCTTTATCTCGTCTCATTGGCTTTGCCTTTAGCTCTATAAATCCTAGATTTTTAGAGTCTAGACCACCAGGTTAGATCTTTATCTTGTTACTATTCTCAATATTCTTATTCTATATTTTCTTCAACTAATTTCAAAAATAGAATAAACTAATAAATCTGAATGTTCATTCGATGTTGAGACTTAAAATTTAAATATTAGGTGCGTCGGGCACCTACTTATTCATTAATTATTAATTGTTATAGGCATATCTTAACGTGTAGTAGGTATGCCACACAATTTTCAGAATGTTTGTCAGACGTGGCGTAAATGTTCGTTTTTTACGGCTGTGTACGCTCTGTTTAGGTACCCCGCAAGGGATATAGGCTTGATATATGTATGTATGTAAGTATACCTACCATTATTTTTATTACAATGTTTAAAAATACCAATCAATCTTATGTTGATGTAGGTACTATGTAAACTAAAGAAACGAAATAAATAATATAAACAAACTAAATAGATACATTGACCATACGACAGATATGGACAGGGACAGATCATAACAGCTGTCACTTAGTCATAAGTTTTACATTATTTAATTATATTATTCTCTATGATGCTCCTTTTGATTGAAATAATAAATTAAATCAATAGTGCTACTAGTTTAGCCGGAAATTAAAAAATATAAATACAGGGTGTAAGGGACAGCTTCCATAATACTGATAGCCTACTGTTATCTGTACATTATTCTATGTTGAGTTATTTGTTATATATATTTACTTGCCGTGTGATGCCGGTTTAGATTGATAGTGGTGTAAATGGCCTTTTTTGCGGCTGTTTACGCTCTGCCTACCCCGCAAGGGATGATAGGCGTGATATGTGTAGGTATGTATGTATGTATATTTTTACAGTGATATAATTATTTTTGAATAAGATTAACATTAGGGCCCGAACCACAAAAAAGGCGCGCGTTGAACTCATGTCTAAAACATTTCTTTATTTTTGAAAACCTACACACGCCTTGGACGCGCGTCTGACTTTTTATGGTTAGCCGTGTTTGGTTTAAAAGAAAAACATGTAATATGCGATGTTGGCTGTTAGGGGAGGATCAAGAGAAACACGTATGTGCAGTTCAGACGTATATTGGCGACTGACTGACGCTACAAGCTAACTTATACATAACTATAATATACCTAATAGTAGGGAGTGATGTGTCACCACAGTACACCACCCCCCTTAATTTTGAAAAAAAAATTAATGCCAAAAGTATATATTTTTTCTTATTCTTGTACTTATTATTACTACATTATTTTAAGTAACAACAGTTTTTTGAAAAATTATATCATGTCAACATTTTGTTTTTGACATTTAATATGAAACAAAACAAATTTTTATTATTATTCATAGTTTGATCACAATCTTACAACATATAGTTATAATAATTTGGTTCTTTATAAAATTTTTTAAATAGGTTAGTCATATAAAAAATAAACTTTGTTTGCATTACCTACAACAAGTTTATATATTTATTTTTAGAACCAAGGTGCAGTTAGAATTTTTTATCTTTCTTTCCAAATTATTTAAACTTTCTTACATTAAAATATTTAAAAGATACATCAATATAATTAGATCTACTCATAAATGAAAATAACAGTTCGATAAAGATGTAATTAGAATTACTCCAGTTGGAACTTGACACTGAAGCCGTGAAATATGCGATAAAATAATAATTATTTTCATTTATGGATATAATAATAAAAGTAAAAATAGTAAGTACCTAAGTGCAAAAATTAAAATGTAATAATTAATTGAAAATTAAAACTGTATTGAAAACTATATAATTGTTATTAAAAGATTGAATTTATTTGATCATAGTAAAAAAAACATAGTATTAATCACGTTTTATTGTAGCTCCAAATCCGTGCCTATTATTGTTCAGAAATTAATATTTCACAAAAAAAATTACATGTTAATGCAAACCGCTTCAAAAAAAGGGCAGGGTCGCCATGCGATGTTGGCTGTTAGGGGAGGATCAAGAGAAACACGTATGTGCAGTTCAGACGTATATTGGCGACTGACTGACGCTACAAGCTAACTTATACATAACTATAATATACCTAATAGTAGGGAGTGATGTGTCACCACAGTACAAATAGATGTTGAAAAATGAAGGAATACTTTAAAAAACAATTGTGTTGCCCTGAGTATTTTAAGAATTAGGTGTGCAAAAAATACACTATCGGTATTTGGAGTGCTGTTCCTTTTCGACACCCTGTAGTTGCCGTCAAAATAAAATTTTGTTCTCTAATAAGACCCACAGCCGATTAGACCCAGTGGGTTATTAATCTAAGAAGACTATGTGCAAACTGTACAAAAATTCACCTGATTTTGTCAGAGGGGCTTAATTTGCGACAGTGACAGGATCAGTGGGGAAAAAGCAGTCACTGTAACAACTCAAAATAAAAATATTTAAATTACTTTTTGTCCTAAATGTAACTATTGAATGTGGAGACAAAGCTCAGACGATAATGTTCAATCAATTTATGTTGAGATGTTGTTTTCAAAAATATTAAAAACGTTGTTCCCAATTTCATATCTTTTATTAGTTATTACCTATATTCTAAGGCTGCCGCAGACAAAACTTATGTTTTTGCGAGCGACACCAAGAGCACTATTCAAAGCAATCCGAAAATGAACTATGCTACGTAGGTAACTGAAATAAATGTGACATATTGCCTAGAACGACAATCGTCTCCGAGCGCCCCCAGGCGACCGTGAGGCGTTTCTCGTTCTAGATTAGGGAGTTTTATTTTCATTTATTTTTAAAATCTTCCCTAGTCGCTGGATAGATCACAATACATGGTACATTAACGTAAAAAACGGAACGTCGCATAATTTTCGGATGACTGAGATCGAGATTAGGTATATCACTCGCATCGCAACATCATTTTGTCGAATCCTTCTTCTGCAGTCGCCATGAAATTGTACTGCATGTTACTGAAATTAATTAAGATTAGAAAAGGATCTTTTTGTCATTCGTAACGGGGCTGACATAGGCATTTTTTTTTAATAAAAATTAAATAAAAACTCATCACAAAAATATTTGCTTTAATGGGTTTCCCTGATATTAACGAAAACAACATACAAACCAAACAGAGTTTTAATTAATAACGAAGCGCGAAAAACAAGGATAGATTCAGAAAGAACAATAAAATGAAATTATTTTTTTCATGTCATTTGGCTTTGGCACTTCTTCTTCTTCTTCTCCTTGTCGAGTGGGTAGAGTGGGACACCGTCGTTTGGCACTTAGAAGAGTAGTCCGTTCAATGCCATCTACAGAGTTCTTGGATTAGGTACCCTACTAAACTTTTTTAACTCTCAAAAAGAAAACTAAAACGTAGGTAGTGTAGTGTTACTCGCAAGAACGTACGTTTAATCTGCGGCAGCTGTCTGCATGTGATAGGAAACCTAGATCTGTGAGTAGGAATTTAGTAAAGGGCGGGGCACACCGGCTCCGTATCCAGCTCTCGTCCGTAGTCACGCACGAACTGATGACGTTGTAATGTATGGGACTGTATGAGATACGGCACACCGCTTGCGTGCAGCACGGAACGGATACGCAACGCAAGCGGTGTGCCGTATCTCATACAATCCTATACATTACAACGTCATCAGTTCGTGCGTGACTACGGACGAGAGCTGGATACGGAACGCATACGGAGCCGGTCTGCCCCGCCCTTAAGTGTGATCATTCTGCGGTCTCAACCGAAATATCCTACTGAATGTGCCCTGAGAATCATCTTTGTTAGTTGCTCGTTTTTGTTTGAGTAGCCCATTAGCCCTATTATGACTTTGCATATTGTTATCAGTACAATTAAAGTTTTTTACCACTTACGATAATAAAAGAAAGAAAGGCAGCAATGCTTCTCCAAACCAGCGGCATCACCTGGTGCGTGTACGGTCGATGTGGCGCAGTGGTAGTGCGACTGCCTGTGGCGCAAAGGTTCGGTATATTATATCAACGACTATAAAAATCAACTAAGTTGATATTATCACTTTGTGAATTTATTTCCAGTCAGAACATTGCTGGCTGAACCACCTGATTGTCCGTAAGAAAGACAGTTCCGTACTTTGGAGAGCATCGGAAGCCGATGGTCTCGGTTGCTATCTATAATTACTTAGACGCAGCCACACAACCATTTCAGCGGCCTCCTAGTAGCAGAAGGCGGTTGAAAAACTTTGACACCAGGGTTCATTGGGTTGTTCCTCGACCCGTTGTCCCACACGACAAGAAGATTGTTCCCATTGTCCTACTATGCAGGCCCCATGACATGATGCGGCGTAATATTCGAACGGCAGTGCGAGCTGTGCGAGTGCCAAACCGTGCATTTTGGCAGGTAGGTACAGTCAAACTCAGACTGGGTAAAACAGCTTGGACTTTGGACCGTTCTTATGCCGCACGCGTTAAGATTTACATTAGCGGTTCAACTGTCTAACCGGATGTAGGTAAGCTTGACTGTGGGTACTTGTCCTAAAACCTTCTGTTTACCGGCAACTGAAATACGAACTCTCTAACTACTCTTACTTTACACCTTACACCTAACTTACACCCTTGTCATCCGTGACCACGAGCTCTGCAAAGAGCTGTAAGCGTAGGAATTGTAAAATCCAAAATAAACACAACTTAAATCAGTTTCAAATAGTTATATTGTGATTTTCGAAGATAATACAGATTTAAACTATACTGACAGCGAGGTTGCGGCGATACGAACCGGCCGACGACGGCGGGCGCGTGCCTGAGTATATAACAGTTAGGTCCCAGTCACTAATTGTAAATCTTAACATTTTCTTCACATCTACGATATAAACGCGTGCGAAGCCGCGGGCAAAAACTAGTTCTTAATAAAAGAAAACCCTGAAAACCACAGATTACAACAAACTACTTATTACTCCTTGACGGAAGAAAACTAACTATCAGTCTGCGTAAGTTGGAACGTTTTATGAGTTTCAAAAAATAATCATCAGATGGCGCCATGTGTGTTAGTATTGCCAGTTAAGAGAATTAACGCCATTTTGGGGGAAATACTATTCTTATTATTGTAGCATCACATCAGTTATAATTTATAATTTGTGTGAAATGCAACCTTAACAATCAGTAATTTTCAGACTTGTCTTAAAAACAATGGTTCTCAATCACGCAAAAGATACAGCATACGTCAATACTGCAGCCATTGTAAGTTTATTGTTACATTCTCACGGGCCCATCTACATAAAAAATTACTAGTTTAGGGAAGTTTGAAAATTGAATCTGGCAACCCTGCACGCGTACGTCATTTTTAGTCGGGTGGTGATAAGATTTTCCGAGAGTAAAGTCGAAATTACTAAGGTAAAAATCAATTATACTAATAAAAAATTGGTGCTTTTGTGTGAAATTTATTGTGTTTATTAATATTTAGTGTACTAAATAGTGCTGGTTTGCAGAAAGTGAGAAAAAAACTTGAGTATCGTTCGCTGCAGGTTGGGTTCGAAATTCGAAAAATGTGCTTACATTTTCCAAAACGATTGCATTCATTTGTTTGTTGAGTTAATTTCATATATTGCGTGATTATTTTTAATTATTTCTTACTTTGTACTTCCAAACCGGTGAAGTTTTTCAGTAAACTTCATGTTATGTAACTAGTAGGTATTGATTGTCAAAATGGCTTAGGTAACCTCTTTTCTTATCGTATCCTTGCCTGAAATCCGGGCAGACCTATTGTCTAAGGTATATGTGATTCTTATTTTGTTCTGATTATGTGATAATTATGATTGTTACTGGTATTTATTGTTTTTCATTCACTACTACAGCCAAATACAAATGATTTTCAATTGTTATCTGCTATTCTAAAATGAACAGTATGCTCCTTTATTTTATATTTATATTCTCTGATACAACTTAAAAATAAATTGTTAACCTAGCTTGTAAACTATACCATTCATTGGTCTGTTTATACTTCGCAATTTCAAACAGTGGTTAATAAAATGTCAAACAAATGCAGAATGTTACTTAGTCTTCTCGTTATTTGCAATTTTTACCATTTTGAACGCCAGGTGTTGTATTTTACAATAAGTTTTGTTTCATTAATTTGGTCTTGGAATTAATTATAGAAGAATAGTTGATTTTCGATTAAATAACATTCTGTAAGTTACTTATTCATTTTGCAAACTCTACTTTTGGTAAATCATATGATGTAATAAGATGCTTTTATTGTTAAAGTAAGGCCATCCCAATAAGCCATATTTGATAGCTGATTGGGATGGCCCTATTGTAAGGGCAACACAACCATGAAGATACAATAAAATTTTATCTTAAGATGATATGTGATGCCCTCATCACTTAAAATATCATAACTCAATGAAAATGTAATTTATGGAAAATTAAATTATAAGAGATTGAAGTAGGTATAGACACTTATAATTATTTAAAAAAATTGCAAGAAACTGCATTTTGTAAATATTCTTTAGTGTCCGAACAGAAAAACAGATTCTTCAAGCTCCTCCAGTACTTTTGATACACATTCATCTTCCTTCTTCTTTTCGTGTGAGTCACCGAGTCAACAAACAAATGAATGAACTCTGGTGTCTTTCAAGCGCCTTCTATTCCTAGGCCTCTGAGATGGTTGTTTATCAACCACCGTCTAAGTTATCATAGACAGCAACTGGGAACCATAGCTTAACATGCCCTTTGAAACACGAAACCATCTTTCTTATGGTCAATCAAGTGGTTCAGCCGCAATGCTGCAGCTGCAATGTCCTAACCAAACTGGAAACAAACTCACAAACTGATAATATCAACTTTGTGAGTGCCCCATCGAGACTTAAACCCAGAACCTTTGGCTAGCAGGCAGTCGCACTACCACTGTGCAACATCAATTGTCATTATTCATTAACTACTCCGCTCGTAAAAGCACACATTTGTGCTTGAAGAACAATACAAATCTATTGTTGCAAAATTCGACCTAAGCGAAGTGGTTAAGTTATGTTTTCATAAGTGATGAGGGCAGAAGTCTTAAAATGCCTTAAATCCATACTAATATTATAAATCTGAGAGTTTGTGTGTGTGTATGTATGTTTGTTACCTCTTCACGCTCAAACGGCTTGACTGATTTGGATGAATTTTGGAACATAGGTAGAGTATAACTTGCAATAACACATAGGCCACTTTTAACTGCCGGAAAACAACTATTACCTCTTAAAAATGAGTGGCAACAGGTGAAACCGCTGGGTGGAAAGCTAGTAAAAATTCCTTTCCTGTATTAATAATGTTTTTGTTTATATGTTACAGTAAGATGTCAAACTACCTCCTCCGTCGTGCACTGCTAGAGGCAGTGCGAGTGCCCATCGGCGCCCGTGCTTCAAGCAACGTCAACAACGAACTTGTCAAGGTACTGTCACAATACAGGGTTATTTTTTATTCACCCCGGAAATTTTACAGGCTGATTCTACTCATGATTCTGAACAACTTTTAGTATTAAGTCACCTGCGAAATCGCGAAAAAAAAACAGCTGTTCCATACATTTTGTTCGAGTACCCAGGTATGAATTTTTCAATGGAGCAGCTGTTTTTTTTACGCGATTTTGCAGATGACCCCATAATAAAAGTTGTTCAGAATCATAAGTAGAATCATCCTGTAAGGGTCCGGGGTGAATAAAAATAACCCTGTATACCAAGGAGCAGTAGGTAGTTTCCCCCTGAAACTATGTCGCCCGTGTGATGCCGGCTTAGAACAGCATCACCCCATTTCTTGTCGTAAGAGGCGACTAAGGGACTCGAGGGTTAATTGCGTATTGCAGTTTTTAGGCGATGGGCTGAGAACCTGTCACCAGAGTGATACACAGCCTATTGACCCTCAAACTTTTGTCATATGTTGTGTTAATATCTGTTTTACGGCCGTTAACACTGCCTACCCCGTAAGGGATATAGGCGTGATTTATGTATGTAAGTAACTACCTACATTCACATAAATCTATTCAATTCACACGCGATATAAGCAGCATATAAGCAGACACTCTCAACATAATGGCTGAAAACCAGTGCTGCCCTCTTTTAGGCATTCCTTGCACTAAGCCTTGGCTTTTTGCATTGCTGCAGCACGCATGTGCGTTTAACACTTTATATGAGAAGACCATTTTTTTTTAAATATGTATTTTGAAACAAGGTTCCTTGGGAAAAGTTTTTTAGTTCACCTCCTGTAACATTTTCGATAATTATTTGGAAACTTTTTCAGCGTGGGCAGGATGAAAAAGTTTTGAAAATTTTGCATGTTTTTTAAATAATTTATAGGTATACAACACGGGAAGTGTCTTAAAATTTTGTATCAAATTTTCGACAATATTTTTATTTGATACTTACATCTTTCACAGATCGGTAACCGCGAGTGGGTGGGCTACGGCTACAACGGTCAACCCAACTACGTCGACAGGCCCGACTTCCCCCTCCCTGCCGTCCGTTTCCGCGCCGACACACCCGACATCAAGGTATTTTTTTTTTTTTATTTATGATGGGTTTGCTCTTGACTCTAGTCTAGGTCATAGGACAGAGACAGAGTCTAAGATGGAGCGAGCTCACCCAGAAGAAGCCTGTTCACTCTTACTTTGAAGAGATTAGGGTTGTATGCGTTTGGAAACACAGACGCAGGTAGTGAGTTCCACTCTTTAGCAGTGCGCATTATAAACGATGAATGGAAGCGCTCAGTCCGAATTGGTGGAATGTCAATCAGGATGGAGGAGGATAGATTCTTATTTTGTTACGGACTTTTACTCTTTCTCCTTCATTGCCCACGGCCGTCAGATTATGGAACTCCCTCCCACAAATTTCTTACAGCAGATGTAGGGAAGAGTAGGTAATGGTATTAAACCATATGCGGATAAGACGTGCACAGAATATATATCTAAATTTTAATCTAAAATATATAACAAAGGAAGGTATAATAAATATATATATAAACATACATATATAATACGGATTAATTTGAGAGAGAAAGATAATGTTCTATAACTCGTTTTTGAAGATAGCGATAGATGGGCTATCGCGTACAGTGTGTGGGAGGGAGTTCCATAATCTGACGGCGTAGGCAGTGAAGGAGAAAGAGTAAAAGTCCGTAACAAAATAAGAATCCATCCTCCTCCATCCTGATTGCCATTCCACCAATTCGGACTAAGCGCTTCCAGTCATCATTTATAATGCGCACTGCTAAAGAGTGGAACTCACTACCTGCGTCTGTGTTTCCAAACTCATACAACCCTAATCTCTTCAAAGTAAGAGTGAACAAGCTTCTTCTGGGTGATATCGCTCCATCTTAGACTCTGTCTCTGTCCTATGACCTACTAGGAGCAAACCCATCACTAATAAAAAAAAAAAAAAAGAAACATGACAGGACTTAGATATAGATATAGCCTATCCTTTTCTAAATCTATTTGACTGAGAATGACAGCACAAATTTAAGGTAAGTTAAGAGAATTTATATCCCAAATTGAGGGCATTATCTAACAGTTATCTCTTACTTGTTTGATACCTACTACCTGTTTCTATTAATGCAAGAATTCACACATGAATGATAATAAGCATATCCGTTTCCGTGTGATACTGGCTTCGAATAGCATCATAAAGTAAGAGGTAATCAAGGCACTCGAGGGTACCATGAGTACTACAAATAAGTCAGTTAACTAATCACCTGCGCTGCAAAATCGAATGTTTTACGGCCGTTGACACTACTTACCCCGCAAGGCAAAAGAGCGTGATTGTGGTGTACTAGTACCTAAAACCATAACTATCTTCCACAGGTTCTCCGCGAAAAGGAAAAGGGCGACTGGCGCAAGATGACCCTTGAGGAGAAGAAAGCGCTTTACCGCGCGTCCTTCTGCCAGACCTTCGCCGAGTTCAAGGCCCCCACTGGAGAATGGAAGGGGGCCCTCGGCTGGAGTCTGATCCTCGCCTCCCTGTCCATCTGGATCTACATGGGCATGAAGGTGTTCGGTGAGTCATCATTAAAAAACATAATCCGTGTAGCTCTCTTCAGAGGCATGGTTATGTTTGGCAGCCTTTGGGGATGGGTGTGTATGGCCCGCGCGAAATGGCAACGTCGCGCCGACCGAGATGGGACACTTCTGCATCTAATGTGGCAAGCTGAGATGTGTGTTAACCCCTTCGGGTGTGTGTGTGTGTGTGTGGGGCACGCTGGTAATTGTATAACCCCCTTTGGGGACGGGTGTGTGTAAAGCACGTTGAAATGTGTGTAACCCTCTCTGTATTATTAATACTAGTTTCACCCGCTGCTACCCATTTTCCCATGGAAATAAGATCTTTTCCCATAAAAACCGTCCCATTAAATAACTCTATCTATGAAAGAAGACCGCATAAAAATTAGTTGCGTAATTTTAAAGATCTAAGCATACTACGAACGGGACACGGGCGACTTTATTTTGTACTATAAAGTGATGTATGTTTGTTGTTTGCAGTGTACAGCCCGATCCCCGAGTCGCTGTCCGACGAGAACCAGAAGGCTCAGCTGAAGCGCATGCTGGACCTTAAGGTCAACCCCATCGATGGCCTCGCGTCCAAGTGGGACTACGAGAACAACCGCTGGAAGTAGACTATACCACGGTGAGTGCAACTCACTGCCATATAAACGTGAAATGTTATAAATGCGGACAACCACATCACAAATTGTTATGTTGGAAAATTTCGCTATTGGAATGTTGCAGTTGTAAAAAAAGCCATAAATCGTAATTCCAAATTCAAAATCCATATAAATTATGGCTACCTGTTAAAAGATGTTATTGAAAAAACGACGATATCGTAAAATGGTCTAAGAAACGAAATGTCTGAGTAATTCAAAACTAAATTACAGAGTAAAAATACGTCTAATAGCAGAATGAATTAAATCATAAATGACTAAAGTAATGCAACAGCATATCAGTACAATCATAAATCAATAAAAAATAATAGCTTGCGAAATACTTCACGAATAGTGAAACGAATAAGGAAATACAAAAAATCAGTCAGCATTTAGGTTTAGATGTTAATATCGTGCTAGCCGTAAAAAAGTTTCCTCTTGTTCCAGATGTTAAGCAGGTGCTTCTGGCTGTGCTACGCGGCACTCTCAGGTGTTAGAGTAGACAAATTATGTAATTTATAAGAATAACTCTGTAAGATAAATAAAATGTGATTCCAATCAATCCATACCAGCATTTTTCCTTTATTTTATTTACAATCCATACCATAGCTTACAATTACCACTTGCACTTTAGCACTTAAGTTTTTGTTTAACAGAACATCTCACAAAAAAGTAAGTGTAAAAGAAAGGTAATCTGCATGGCATTTACCTCCCTAAGGCGAATGTACTCGTGAACGACCTCGACAGTGGCGCCACTTCACAAAAACATATTTTCTCTTTATACAAACAATCTATCAGAATATCCGTTGCCCAAGTTTTTAGTATTATTCTTAAGTAAAATGAGAACCTGCAAACTCAATGAAATATTCGCTGTAATTTAAGTTATGGCAATTAATACCAAAAGTTGCCTTTTTTGGGCACTTTTTTCCATAACTTTAATTGCAGCGAATAATTCATTGAGTTAGCAGGTCTTAATTTTACATAAGGATAATACTAAAAACTTGGGCAACGGACATTCTGATAGATTGTTTGTATAAAGAGTTTTTTTCTGTGGAATTGCGCCACTGTCGAGGTCGGTGACGGCCTAACTCGCCTTAAGTGACATGTGAAACTCTTATTAAAGAACCAGTCTGAATACTCTGAATGCGTTATAGCGAGTGGATAGTGACGTCCAAAGACAAAACTTAAATGCCTTATAGTGAGGGGAGTCCGATTCACGCTATGTATGTTATGCGTTTTTTGTAGTTCCCGAGTAAATCAAATTTTAAAGTTGTATAGGAAAAATTCTTCTGGGAAGGCCTTTTATTTGTACACTAGAAAGTTCAAATCATGAAGATCATGCTACAGGAACAACCGGTCGAAAAGCCCTATTATGAAAATAAAAGACAGGAAAGTCTGTCCGTCGAAATTTTCCCATACAACTTTAAAAGTTGAAACTACTAAAAATCGCAGAACATACATGCGGATTCAGATTTTGTCTTTGGAATTCAGCCCTTCGTCCTATTATATATTCTGTGCCTTCGTGCACTTTCGTAACAAGAAACCATTTCGTAACCATCCTGTACTTGTGTGAAAGCAGTTTCAATACATTCCCTGGTGGTAATTTCTAATATATCTTCCGTAGAACTATGTGTCGGAAATCATCCGTACTAATATTATAAATCGGAGAGTTTGTATGTATGTTTGTTACCTCTTCACGCTTGACCGATTCGGATGAAATTTGGAACGCAGGTTAGGGTATAACCTGATAACACATAGGCCACTTTTTACGCAGGAAAACAACAATTACCACGGGAAAATGGCTGGCAACGGGTAAAGCCGCTGGATGGAAATCTAGTTACTTATAATTTTTTTGCGTAATGTACGACAGATCATAGTCGATAGCTTTTGCGTCGCACGTCACTTTCTGCTTTGAATGTGTTGAATGGTAGATTATTGTATCGTACGCTTTTCGGCTAGCTGATAAACCTGAGAAGTCATTCAGTAGTTATATACACATATCACGCCTATAATCCCTTGCGGGGTAGGCAGAGCGTAAACGGTCGCAAAAAACGGACAGGCTTTTTAGGCCGTACGCTCCCTTACGCGGTTTCACGCGCGGGCGGGCCAGATTTGACAAAACACAAGATTGGCGCCTCGTGACGCGGCCTGCGGTCATCCGCGCTGCGGCTTCAGCAACCCGCGGCGCGGGCGCGTGCCTGTTTTGCGAAAATCAGTACTCGCCGCTACGTCGCGCGGGCCGCACGCTCCGGTACGATCACTTACAACTAACAATGACGTATATGCTTCTAGACACGGAACGTATTATTTTAGAGGTGCAGGAGAACCCTGTGCTGTGGGATATGCCCCACGAACTCTATAAAGATGCCAGGCAAAGTGCCTGGCTAGAAATTTGCAGAACTTTTTCATTATTTTAGTGAAAATAGTGAACAGGAAAAAAAGAATGCTGGTAGGAACCTATTGTTGAGGTTTATTTTATTAACTACGTACTAAAATACCTATTTCTTGTTTAACATAACTACCTACGGTTATTTTTGTACTTTTGTGTATTAATTCTACGTTTTTTTGCCAAATAATAAACTATAAATTGATCCATGTCAATTTTCACGGCACACAGTTCTTCGCACACGACCGCACATACGCTCAGTCTACCAATAACCCGTACGAACACGACGACACTTGCCATAATACACCTACCTAGGCACTATGCGCCTTCTAAATTTGGACGGGTAATAATGGCGGCGCTGTCAGACCGCCGCGCGGATCCCGCGTGACCGCGCGATGACAGGCCGCCCGTGAAACCACGTGACGGGGCGGACGGCCTTATAATGCATATAATCCAGTCCCTAGTTATTACTACGACGGACGATGTGGCGCAGTGGCTGTGTGGCTGCCTGCGACGCAAAGGTTCCGGGTTCAAATCCCGGTGGGGCACTCACACAAAGTTGATATTCATCACTTTGTGGATTTGTTCCCAGTCATATTAGGGCATTGCAGGCTGAACCACCTGATTGTCCGAAAAGAAATATGGTTCCGTGCTTCGGAGGGCACGTTAAGCCGTCGGTCCCGGTTGCTGACTATGTTTACTTAGACGGTGGTCGTTACACAACCATGTCAGAGGCCTACTACATCAGGGTTCATCGGGCGTTGGACGACTCGGTGTCCTACACGAAAAGAGAAAGAGAGAGTTATTATTATTACTAATTGCTTAATATACTCTCTGACCCATATTTCTATGGGAAAATGTGTTGGCAATGTGCTCCAGGGAATAAATCGAATATCCAGTGACCCTCTATACGGAACCATTAGCAAATCACGGCTGCCGATTTCCTGTATATATTTGCTTTTACTTTTTTATGAATGTTACAGGAATAAACGAAAATAAGAAATTGAAACAATTTTAACCCCCGCCGGGTCTTGAACCCGAGACCGTGCGGTACCGTCCCACTGATCTGCCAACAGCTACCGGCGCCGCGACTGACCAATCCAAATTTTCAATCTCTCGGTACTCGACTCGAAGCGACGTACAAGTCCCGGGTTCTAGTACCGACGGGCGCTGATGAAAATAATATAGTATAAAAGGCTATAAGTGCATAATAAACCATATGACATATAATTTAAAAAGTTATACGCAAGAATTGTGCCCATTGTATTTTAGAATTTCCTTTTTGGCTTTGTTTTTGATGAAGCTTTCGATTTAATATCGTTTACAAATTCTTCATTCAGGATTTCCATTAGAAAATCATTATCCATTAGGTTGGATAGCTCAGCTAGTTGATTGTTTGTAATCAAATCCTCAGAAGATACCGATCTCATTTTCTTTTCCGATGTAAAATTGTTTTGAGGTTTAGTCTTCTTTTCATCCATTTTATCAATAGCCTCGTCTTTTGTATTGTTTATATTCGCTAGTTTAGGATTTTTCTTTGGACGTTTTGTTAACTTGTTATTTTTGCTTTGTTTCTTAGTTTTAACTAGAGGAAATGGTACATATGGAATACTTTGATCCAAAATAGCTTCAATGTTAATATAAGGTTCATCAGTTTTAACCTTCTCCTGTTTTGTTCCTACAACTGATCTATCCTTTTTCTCCACTTCTTCCTCTGATGTCGAACCCGTTTCTAGCACTAAATCTGGTATAGCTGGCAACGCAGAGGTTGTAAGCAAGCCTTCTTTTGTGGCTAAATCTGGCATCTCTGACGTTGTGTTTTTAAGTAAGACTATCTTCAAATCTAGCATCTCAGATGATGTGACTAAAAATTCTGACATTTTGAAATGTGGCTTCACTGACGTTGTGTTCATAAGATCAGCTAACTCCAAATTTTGCTTTTCAGATGATGTGACTAACAATCCAGCTATCTCTAAATCTGGTTTCACAGAAGTTGTGTTCATAAGTTCAGCTAACTCCAAGTTTTGCCTTTCATATGATGTGACTAACGATTCAGCCATCTCAAAATCTGGCTTCACAGACGTTGTGCGTATAGGTTGAGCCTTCTCTAAATCTGGCATTTCAGATGTTGCGCGTAATTTTTTTTTTTTCGTTAAATCTGACATTGCAGTAGTTGTACTTAAATGTTTACTCATAATCAAATCAGGCGCCATTGACATTGTTGCTAAATAATCTATCATTCCAGAATCTGGATTATCATCAGTTTGTTTCTTTGTTTGTTTAGTAACCGATGTAACCTTATCTTCTTCCATTTCCGAATCTGGTTCTGTTGGATTAGTCACATCATCTTCTTCATTATCATTGTCCGTAGTATCGAAGGGGATTATTTTTGTCGTCCGTATATTTTTGATTTCGATGTCACTTTCAAAGCTTGCGTTTTCATTCAAAGATGGGGTTTCATCTTCTATAATCGCTGTGACTTGTGGATCTGGTACATCTGGCACTGTTGGTTCGTACCTTGCTTTCTGCTTCATTTCCCCATTCTTTAACAGACGTAGCATTAATTGTTGCAACTCCGCATTCTGCCCTAGGCCTTTTCCAGTATTTGTGATTTTATCTGCGTATTTTTCAGCTTCGCCACTATTGAACATTGTCTTGAGGAAGTTTTTAAACAATTCTTTGTCTTTGGCTTCTAATTCATTTCCACTGGGTATCTTCTTAGTTCCTTCTTCTCGTAAGTGTTTGACTTTTTTATATTTGTATTCGTATTCTAGTGCAGCTTCATTGTTTTGTATTGTAGATTCTATAACTGCGCTTTGTATTGCAGGCTTTAATGCTTCTTCAATGATATTGATATCAATGGCAGTTGTAGCTGGTTGTACGAGCATAATCGTGTATTCGGTAAAGTCTGGTGGTGATGGTGGTTCATATGGATAAGTAGGTGGAAGTTCTGTTGTATGACCCTTAATGACTGGTACATGCTAGAAAGAGAACAATATGGATTAGTAAGGTATTTATTGATGTATATACTATAGGGTTACTGGTAATATGTCACAATATCGTCAAGAAGTGGACCAGCATATAAAACAAAATAACTTTTTATTTATTTTATAAAATTTGAAAATTAATAATACAGATATTCGTTAAAACTACAGTTTTAGGAACTTAGGATCTATTGGCGACCAAGATTGAATCCATCGCTATTCTCAGGGTTCTAATTCAAAATAGCGCCCTCGCATTAAATACATTGCTTGATTAAGGGCATTGTCATTAAAACTAGTATTTGTTTCATCAGCTAACCCAAAAAGGTACAATAATCTGCCATTAAACTTATATAATACACATTCCTTGCGGGGTAGGCAGAACGTCATTTAGAAAGTTGTGATGTGAGGAAATAATGACAGTTTGCCAGCCCATCGCCTTTAATTGCAATACACGTGTAACCCTCGAGTCCCTTAGTCGCCTCTTACGACACGGGAAATAAATAAGGTGATGCTATTCTATGCCGACATCACACGGCATCTGCCAATAAACATATTTTCATAAAAGTGATCGTGACGTATCACCAGTAAACCTGTATAATAAACTCTTGGATAAAATACAAGCAAAAGAGTTAGGAAAAGAACTGCGCTTGAGTCCTTTTAAGGCCTGAACTAATTGAACTTTTTCAAGGATCATAGGACGAAGTGTGTAAAAGTACAGTTGTTCACAGTATGATTCAGGAACGCAGTATTTTCCAAGCCTGCTATAGCACGTTACCCAATGCCAATATGGGCAGGGAAATAGTAATGGAGGTGGGCAGCGCGAACATGTAAGCAGGTTACTTGCACTGCTAAAGCTCTTTCACTGAGAAAGTGTCGCGACCAGCGTCAGTTTATCCGATTTTTCACCACAATCGAATTTACCCTAAGGTGGATTCTAGGACTTGACTTCCATACTCTATACACGCACGTACGGGCGCGTATTGACAGTTATGCTGGTCATGACACTATCTAAGCGAATTAAGTCTACTCGTCGCTGCCACTTCCCGTGCTCCCGCGAGTCTCGTCTTTTCGTTCGCGAGTCAAAGGAACGGCAGCACGAACGCATTTGGCATGCATTGCTATCTCGATCTCTCATATTGGTGCGAGTAGAATATGACAGCAGTATGTGAAAACTCTCTCGCGTTGATACTTCCGCGGAAGTATATCGAGCAATATTCGCGACAGCGGCAGGAGCAGGAGCAGGTGCATAGTGTGAACGTGATATTAAGTACTAGATGAACACACATATCACGCCTATAATCTCTTGCGGGGTAGGCAGAGCGAAACGGCCGCAAAAAACGGTAATTTACGCCACGTCTGTCAAACATTTGAGGGTAAATCGGAAAATTGTGTATCGCCATAGTGACAGATTGTCAGCCCATCGCCAAAAATTGCAATACACTTCCTCTAATCCCTTAGTCGCCTCTTACGACACCTACGGGAAAGAAATGGGGTGATGCTATTCTAAGCCGGCATCACATGGCATGATGAAGATTTGTATTAATTACCTGTTCCATGATTTCTTCAATCCAGTCGTTATAGAAGCCAACTTTGGTGAAGACAGTTGGGGCATCAGGGGTCCCGCAGGCAGGGCTACCGAAACTGACGATTCCCATCAGTTTGCCTCCGATTATTCCTGGGTCACCCACGTCGCGCTGTAAGTATGCAAGCAAAATAAGCTTCAATGCTGCGTCGAGTGGTCCGGCCACACGTGGTCTAGATTCGGTAAAATACAACAGCGGGTTGGGCAAACCGCGTCACGCAGCTCTGCTCTTGTATTTTGCCGAATATGGCCCGCGCGTGCAGCACGCTCGATGCAGCGTTGGCGCTAAAGGTTTCATTGCGTACCACATTTTATACCGCGTGTAAGCGAAAGTTCTACTAAAAACTTAGCAGGTGCGATTAGCCAGTTTCATGATCATCTTTCTCAAGCAAAGATTATTGTTGGGAAATAACAAAAAAAAAACAACTCTATACAGGGTGTAAGGAAAAGTAGTGTATTGCTTTGAACCACGAGTTCTGTACTGTAGCTAAGTATAACAAAGTATGTAGAGAGTGTTAAAAATTATAGAAAAATGGTTATGATAAAATATATTTTATCTACACTCGTCTCATAATGTTCGAATTATGAACTCGAAAACAGTTGCATAAAGACCTACTTTATGCATTCTGCCTATATAAACTACGGTTTAAGTCATTTCATTACGCTTCTGTAATTTCTATTAATGAGAAAACTCTTACTACGATAGTTGAGAAATGAAACGAAGTTTTTTTGTGGCATTACTAAAATCGCCATCTTTCGCAGCGCCTGACAGTTGTTGTTGTACGTAAATTTTTCGGATGTTGTTCAGTTGTTTTAATATGTTTTTGTTCTATTGTAGTTTAGTTTAGACGTTGTTCAGATGTTGAGCAGTTGTTTAGATATTGTTCAGTTGTTATTCCGTTGTTCAGTGTTGTTCAGTTGTTTAGTTATTTGTTGTTCAGTCAGAGTCGACATCTAAACAACTGCTAGTATATAATTTTCGAAAATTCATATATAGCCATATTACGTTCTCGTATTGAATTTGGCCTTGCAATCGCCGGTGCGGACTTTTGGAAAAGTGTTAAACTGAGATTTTTTTTGGAGAGTGTAGATAAAATAGTGTACCTATGCAACTCGGCTACGCCTCGTGTGATAAACAGACACTCGTATTCTTAGAGTATACATATAGACAAGTATAGACAAGCTATATGTATACTCTAAGCTCGTATTCTAATGACCCCCGTTTTAAGATGCATAAACTACTATTATAAAATCTTTATAATAAACTGGTCATAGTTCATTACGCGACTAAACGTGCTGATACAGTCAAGTTTAGCTATGATACATACACAAATCACGCCTATAATCCCTTTAGGGATACAAAACGGTACAAAGTCCGTGTTGTACTTGAGTATACCCACTGCGCGCTGTGTTATAGGGTTGAACAATTAAATAAAAAGATTTTGAGAAATACTTGTTTTTGTAAATAATAATTGAACACACTTATCCTGTATACAGTTTGCAGCTAGTCGTGTATTTTCTGTGGCGGAAATTTTCGTCTCAATTCCTAACATGGTTGATGTTGAAGATTCCTGCAGAGTGTTCGGTACACCGTCCCTTACATCCGGAAATGTATTGGCTATACTGAGAGTTAAACAAAATTTATTAAACACTCACGTTACACGCTCCACTGCCGGTGCTTATAGAGCCAGCGCAGAAATGGCGATGGGTCACATACTCTCTGAAAAAAAGTAAGTTGATTATATACGTCGTTTTATACCTACTGGGGCCAAGTAGGTATTTAAAAGAATATAAACAAACTAAATAAAGGGACTGTTTCTCTTTATGCCACAAATAAAGTATTGGCGGGCGAGCTCAACACAGATGAACGGCTCCAAGGAAACGTCAGTATTTCACGCACACATCTAACCGCAGCCGTTTACGGGCGAAAACTGGTTTGTACTGGTATGACATAGATTATTTTTCGCTCGTAAAATAATACTGTTTCTGGTAAGTACCGAAGTAAAATTACGTTGCGCTTGCGATTTTGCGCAGGCAAACAAAAATATATTTTTTTGGGCGTGACAATAATGACGAGGTGTATTGTAAATAGTGTAACATGGTAATCCATTCTAAACATTCAGAGCGAAAGCTGTAGCAACCCTAGGCACGGGCGTGTACATTACAGATGAAGTACGCACGGGATATACGCGTGGGCTGCGTGTGTTGAGCGTGTTGTACTAACACACAAAATCACGCGTGTGCAGCGCGTGGTCAACGCGTAGGCTGCGCTGATGACTTATTTTACCTACGTGTATAGAACCCGTCCTGAGGGATCGGCTGAGCGATAGCAGCCGTAGAATTAGTAGAGTAAGAGAGATTATATCGCCACGTCTGGTAAATATTTCAGTAAATTGTGTTATCACAATATAGTGACTCCATTTCTACCACTTAACAAAAAATGAGTAATAAGATACCTAGGTATTAGGTAGGTTTCTACGTCTTTGTTGGTCCGTTCATATTTACACAAGTAGCAAATGGCCCCACTCGACGAAACAGTGCCATAATAAAAGCCAGATAAGAACAATAAAAATAATCATAAAAATTTCCTATAAGTATAAAATATTGTTTTAACCTTTTTACTCTTATACTCACTTAGAGTAGACATCCTTGCAATCTTCATGTGCGTACAAATTAAGAGTGGAAAAACTCAGCTTATTGTCGAAAGGGCTGTGGAGTATGTTGGCACGCTAAAAAATACAATTAGCTGGTTTTGACAGAGTGTAAGGTATAGCCCTCCGAATACTGACGAGTGCAACTTTTCTTTTCTTGAACAACTTTCACCTAGAAAAATATTTCAGCAAACGACAAAAAAGAATTGACTTTCTATAAACATTAGGTATAATTCGCTGACTTCCTTTACTAAGGGACAAAAATTACAGCGGTTCCCTGAAATATTCTAATGAGAAAGATCTTCAGTTCCATGGAGTGCACCCTGCCCTTGGAGGGCTGTCCCTTACACTTTGTATAAACACAGAATAACCAATAGTATTAAATAAAATATATTATTATATTATACATACAGAACGGACACTCACTTCCCCGCACCTCAGCCCCCGAGCCGCACCCCCTCGAGAAATGTCAAAATACCAGTGGAGAATTAAGTAGAAACTAGCGCTAGGATTGTTAAATCCTCTTTGATAGTTACTGTATGTATTCATCAGGTTAGGTATAAAAATCAACCTGCATGCCAACCCTGCACTCACACATCTGTGATCATCCACACATGCACATGTAGAAATGACAGTTGTCTATAAAGAGTCCGCTGTATGGTATAAGTTAGTACGTGGTGCGATATAAGTTAGTGTTTCGCTGGCTTAGAACAACATTAGTCTATTTCTACATGTGGGTGTTGTAAAAGGCAACTAAGGGATAAATCTAGGGAATGCTCCATGTGAATGCGATCCCTTGAACTGCGTTTTCCAATCCTGCTAAGGGTGGTGAGAATTTTTACGTTGTAGTATTCAGATGTGTCTATTTACTAGTGGTATCATGGAATAGTGTCATGAAAGCCCGTTGCACATCGTCCGCTGCATAACCTGCTAAGGGTGGTGAGAATTTTTACGTTGTAGTATTCAGATGTGTCTATTTACTAGTGGTATCATGGAATAGTGTCATGAAAGCCCGTTGCACATCGTCCGCTGCATAATCAGTTCTACTTAGTTTATTAGCAATAAATATGACTTCTGCGCCAAATTCCAGTTTTCGTTTAGTCAGTAGGAACGCACACTTTACAGGGTGATTCTACCTACTCATGAGTTTGAACAACTTTCAGTACCTAGATATAGATATTTCTAAAATCGAAATTCTTTCTTCCATATATTTTAGTCGATAGTAAAAGTTGTTCATAAACATGAGTAGAACACCCAGCAAAGCGTACTGACAAAAAAAAACAGTAACCCGCTGTCGATAAAAGTATCATCACTTACAGGGTGATCGGTACACAACCCTGTCAGATGCCACTAGTAGTAGGCGGTTAAAGAACTCTCGACACCAGGTTCGTCAGTTCGTTCATCTCCTCGGGAGTCCCACACGAAAGAAGAAAGAGGTCTTACCGTCTTTGCGCCCCATCCCACCAGTTGCACCCTCCCCGCATTGCTAGCCAGCCGATGGTCCTCAGTATCCAATCGAATTTTTTTCACGCTCTTGTTCTTTTTCAACTTGATCTTCCTAATCAGTCTCATCACAGCGACGTTGTGGTTCAGGTTCTTAGGATTATACCCTGGGTGGAAGTAGACCTCCATCACGTCTATACTCTCCCCTCCAACCTCATAAAAGGAGCTGCCTACTCTCACGGATAGGAATAAAGGGTTCTCGCGGTAGAAACGGTTGTTATAAGCTCTGCAAAAGAAAATGGTTTACTTTAGTCGGAGTAGCCGGAATAGCCCAAAATAACTTTAGGACCATTGAAAAGTTGATTGTGAACTGGCATCTAGATGAAATATAGGGCACGAATAGTGACGACCAAAGACATATTGAGGGGTATTCGAATCACCCGCGATTTTTGTGGTTTCCTAGTTATTCAACATTTAAAGTTGTATGAAAAAATTCAAATGGCTGGCTTCTTTCCTTCTTTTTTACTTCCGAAAAATTGTAGCATTATTTTCATGATTTTTAGTTTCTAGCGTACAAAAGAAAGAGAAAAGCATGCCAGTCGATTTTTTTCCATACAAAAGTCGAATAACTCGGCAACTACAAATAACGCAGACATGGCGGGTAGAAATGGGGTGATATTTTAAGCCAGCACCATACGACTACGCTACATCGGTCTTCAAACAGCTAAGTAGTTCACTTTTGGTTTACAAACATTTCAGGTCATTATGAAAATCATGTATTGCGACAACGACAGGCTGTCACCCCTTTACCTAAAATTGCAATACACACGTAATATAACCCTCGACTCTTTTAGTCACCTCTTACGACACCCGCGGGAAAGAAATGAGGTGATGCTATTCTAAGAAGTCTTCTTACGGCAGGCACACTTCCACCAAAAGGTGGGTACAATAAAATTTGAGTGTATAACGGCTCTACAACTACAACCTGTATTTGACACACAGTACCTCGACGCGCGGTACCTTGTATCTCGACACAAGAAACCCCATAAAAGCAGAAAACTCGCAATTCAGCGGGGGAATGCTGCCAGCCTTTTGGGTACGTTGCCTCAGTGTGGTGCGTTGGAAGAGTTTTTAATTTGTAGTTTTTAAATATTGTTGTATTTTTCGTTATATGTTTTTTTTATAAATATATTTAGCGGCGATGATGATGATAATTTATTGATGACTTTTATAAGATTGCGTGTGTCGAGATATTTTTCGTCGTGTGTTTAAATACCGTGTCACACTGACATGATGTTGAGAATACGTTATACACCCATAAAAATATTATTTACTTACAATTGCAAGCAAGAAGCAGCGGTGAGAACCAGGTCGGCCTTGATGATGGATCCTCCACACTGGAACTTGCCGAAGATCTGCACGCTCGCCATGAAAGGAAAGTCCTTGATCTTCGTCCGTTTGCCGTTGTAGATACGTCTGCCACTGATCTGCGCCTCTGATTCATCTAAGTACATACATAAGTATATCACGCCTATATCCCTTGCTAAAGTTGAACTATGTAGAACTATGAAATGAACATTGTTCATTGTGAGAAAACAGAGAACGCCGTTTACAAAATGTGGTAGCCGACCATATCCATTTGTACGAGATTTAAACTATTTTTAATCTAAGATGATTGAAACGGCGTCTAAAGGACAGCCCTCCGAATACTGATAGGGTCCATTCAGATTCCGACCACATTGAGACGACGACAGTGAAAAACTTTAATAGGAATATAAATAAAGAAATAATTCAGTCAGTCAGCTGATCGTGATTTTGTATGGGGATTAGATTTTCGTCGTTTCCTGACATATGATGAGCGGTTATTCAGTGGCATGGTCCGCATTGGTGCCTATACCCTATCAGTGTAGTCCCTTACATATTACTTGAGAAAAGTTTACTATAGTTTGGTTCGGTTGAATTATTTCCGGCTAGAATTAAAACTTTAATGTTTACTATATATCAATAAAAAAATGCAAAAATGATGTGGATACGTACTCCAGGTAGGAAGGTCATCCAAAATATAATCATACGATACGGTATTAGAATTTGGGCTCGTAGTTGTAACGTTCAGATCTGGAGGATCCTCTTGTTGCAGAATCTTCAAAATTTCTTTGTTAAGCTCCATATCTTCATCTTTATTTCCAATGTTCTTCAAATGTTGTAGTTTATTTCCTATGTCGTAATCAAGTGTTTTGGAATCGTCATCTATCAAACTTTGCAGTTTTGCCACATTTTCTTCATCAAGAATTTCATTTAACAAATCTATTAATTCGATAGTTCCATTTAACAGTTTTATTCTATCAACTCTTGTAAGTTTTGCTATTTCTTTCAGTGTATTGTAATCCTGTAGCGTCAGTGATATAAAATAGTTGTAGAAAAGAGAATATTGCTTTAATCTTGGTTTATCTCTTACATTTCTCAAACCTAAATTGTGAAAAAGAGTGTTGAACGTTGCTCTTATATCAGATTCCGCTTGAATAATACTATTATCTTCAACATTTGGCAAGGTCACTAGGCTGTCGCTTTTGTCAATAATATAAAATCCGGCAAAAATAAATAAGCACTTAGTTTCAAACATGTGAACTTTTTCAATTCTAAGATTACGAAATAAAATCTATAGCTCTACATATTTATATTTTTTTGAACAGGCACCGAATAAAATATATTAAAGCAAACATTTTACGACGCCGGAAAATATACCATGCATGCTTTGGTTATGACATTTTTATAGACGCAGTAAAATAGGTGAGAAATAAGTAACTTACTATAAGTACTAAAATGTACCTACCTATATAAAATAAGTAAAACGATAAAATAATAAATTAATATCTACTTTATTATAATAAGAAATATACTTTATTATTATAAGAATAACTAAATAAATTCAATCCTTATATTCCATGGATCCATAACACATAACAAAATCTAGTAATATCTTCAATACTTTTCGTTCTTGAAGGAATGAAGTAACGATGGCAAATTAATTCACTGAAACAAAATACCCAAGACATTAATATCAAGAGATTTATATAAACGATCAGACCCTTTTACGCATTACAAATATGCGGTATCTCGACACGCGTTATCTCGACACGCGGTATCTCGACACACGATATCTCAACACATGGTATCTCGACATTCATGGTATTACGCGTGTCAAAATACCGTGATATCAAGATGATGTTATCTATTCGCAACATTAATACTGAGACGGAACTTTCTCGTGTGAAATCCTAAATAAACCAGTGTAACTAGTTGTCATATATCTCCACCATACCAGAATACCCAATCGTCACTAAAACCAGTGCATGACATGGACCTTGCACTTTTCTTTTCAAAACGATGAAAAAGAGCTATCATCATCATCAAGCAACGGCGCCATCCATTGAGACGGAGCTGTACGGAACGGAGCCCAGTGGTTCATGAATTTATTTATATATTTAACATGATGGACAAAATGTGCAAGGGCGCCAAAGGCGTTATCTCCCAGTCTGCCTTAGGGCATGAGGAAAGATTGAACTAAAAACAAAATTGAATTCACCATGACTGATGATTCCCTGACGAAAATCGAAATTTCGAGGAATTGGTCGATTCATGCACCGCTCCGCACAGTTCCGCCTCAATGAGGTCACACCCTAAGACGTCCACTGCATGTAAAAGTACGTAGGCTTTAATTTCCAAAATTGTCATTTTGCGAATTGGCGCCTCCAAGGACCTTGACTGAAACTGGTTAAATACTAGAACAGCACTGAATAAGGTTTCGGCCGACCAGCCGACTAGTCACAGACTATAAACATGACCGTCTAGTCGACTTTCCTGACTATTTAGTCATCTCAGCGACGACGTTTGGAAATTATCGTTGCGCGAGTATTTGAGCCTTGTCTACCAATAAACAGCGGTGATGTCACTGATGTCATTCGAAACATATTAATCAATAAACATTTTATGTCATTATACATACATACATACACTCATATCACGCCTATAATCCCATTCGGGGTAGGCAGAGCGTAAACGGTCGCAAAAAACGGACATTTACGCCAAGTATGACAAATATTTGAGGGTCATTCGGAAAATTGTGTAACGCTATAGTGACAGGTTGTCAGCCCATCGCCTAAAATTGCAATACACACCCTCGATTCCCTTAGTCGCCTCTTGCGACTCCCACGGGAAAGAAATGGGGTGATGCTATTCTAAGCTGGCATCACACGGCAAATGTCATTATAAGAGCAGAATAATCGGCTATTCAGCAGACTACAAAATGGCCGACTAGTCATTACTTCTGGACCTCAGACCCAACAGGTCGGATGTGTCATTTTTGCCAAAATCACTTTTTTATGGGAACATACTTAATTTTTTTTTCTCTTTCGGGCTATGTAATCCTTATTTTGCTATCTCTTTAATTCTCCAAGATCAAAAGGTCGGTTGTCCATTTAACCTTCAAACCAAAACGACTGATATTTAATTGCGACTTTTTTCCCCAACTAATTATGATGCACGTCTTAAAAAGTAGGTCTGATGTACACATAAGATTAATTGGAAATCAACTTTCCTTAGAGCGCAACGTCTTATGTTTACTTCAGACGTTTTGGTTCGGGGAATCCGAAAAAACACACTAGAGAAAGAGATAGCAATATAATTTTAAAAGTGTTAGAAAGAGACAGAATGTAAACATACGACCGAACCTAAACGACTAAAACTGTCAGTTCCTTGCCAAGAAAATAGGAGCCGAAGCTCTCAGAAAAAAAAGAGTACATCATGGTTAGTACCTACAGGTTATTTTTATTAACTAAAGTTTAGTTAAGAAGACATTGTAGGGTGCAGGCTATACCGACTAAATAATACTCGACGTCTCCGTAGTTAATGCACAATTTATTAACATGTAATTCAGCTTATATAGTAACTAAACCTAAGTAAAAGTATCACGCAAATCACGTAGGGAATTGAGATATGATGAAATTCCCCTACGTGAAAATATGCTAGATTGTAGCTTCCGCTACAGTACACCCCCCTTTGAGAAAGAAATTTTTTATGGACTCTTAAAAATACAGTAAAGTTACAATAATATCTTAAAAATTTTTAGCAACCAATGAGTATTATGATTTGATAACGCTTGATGAATGTGCTTGAACCGCTGATTCGACTAGTAGCCGACTGTAGTCTTCGTTGGAATGTGCTGACCGGGCAGTTTGCTGTAACTCCGTGTTTCGCCGACTTGTATTTTCGCTTGTTGTGGTGACATTGACCTTGTTCAATCATATGATATCTTTTGTTATCGTTGTCTTGCGTCGCGTTGCTTCAAATTATTTTAAACAAAACTGAGGGAAAGCTGCATCCTCGTAGTTTCTTGCTGCTCCAGTCCTGGGCTATGGACGAGCGTAAATTACTCAAGCTCCTGATCGGGCGAGTTTAGTTTCAACTGACTGGCCGCCTTATGCTGTAGCTCAGCAGGTACGTACAAATTACGACCGACTACGCAAATCCGAATGGATGGGGCACTGTGTCAGGAAAGTGCAGTGCGTGTGCGACGATAAACATTTTCATGACATCTTGTGACGATTATGTAGGTCCCGTAGATATTCCTTATTCCATTTCTAGGCTTGCTGTATGTGCAGCAATGCGGCCGTAGTGATCATACATTTATTTTGTCGGGCTGCGGTGCGGCATGTTACGGTGTGGTGCGGAATAGGTATTACCGTCCGCTCCGCGCGACGCTGTACGCGAGTTGTGATGCGGTGCGGCGAGTTGCCGCGCGGTGCGGCGTTGCGGCGTAGTTGACGTTTTGCGGTTTCTGTGGCTGTGTGCGGCATCCTGCAGGTAGGCGATGATTCTTCCTTGTTACTTCTCGGGAGGGTGGATGGATTCCTGTCTGAAGTGATGCATTGGAGTTACGTCGAGAGATGTTATGAAATCAGACAGGGCTTGGCGTCGTGTGGGGTCGTGGTGTGAGCAGTTGTTCGTGTAGTCTTGCGGTGCGGTGTCATCTTAAAGTCCGATGCGGCAGGCATTCTGGCTGGAGCGGGCGAACTCTGACAGCCGAGCCGATGCTGTCTCCAGGTCCTCGGTGCGTCGGGAGTTATGGAGATTTATTTCAGAATAGCCATATATTTATAATTATATGGCTATTCTGAAATATTGATTTGATCTCCAATATCTCCTAAGTGAAAACCAGTATTAATTTTCAAAAGTTTATTTTCGCTCTACTGAAAAGTGTCAAAAATTGACATCCGACCAGTTGGGTCTGAGGTCCAGACTTATAAATAGGTACTTACTTTCCACTGATCCCTTTCGTAGTCCCACTTGGAGGAGATACCATCTATGGGATTTGTCCTGGTCTCCAGGATCTGTCGAAGTGCAGCGGCCTGTCTCTCAGGAGAAAAACTTTCCGGCAGGGGTTCGTTTACTGGAATAAGAAGGTTAATTACATAACATATATTACAAACGGCCAGCCCAGCAGCTTTACCCTCTGCTTACCGTTTTCCCGCGAGAAAAAGACCTTTCTCGGCATTTATTTTACATAAAAACCTTTCCTTTGAATTACTCTATCTACTTAAGAAAACCGCTTCAATTTTCGTTGCGAACTTTTACAGATTTAAGCATACATAGGGACACGGGTTCATATTGGTGATGATAATGATGATTATCCTTTGTCGCGTGGGTAGAACGTAGAAGGCCTTGAAAATACAGCTACATCCTTGCAAGGAGAAAAATCTCCTATTTTTTGTAGCCTAATTGTAAGTGCCGTGTGATGCCGGCTTAGAATAGCATCACCCCATATCTTACTCATGGGTGTCGTAAGAGGCGACTAAGGGATTCGAGGGTGTGTATTGCAATTTTAGGCGACGGGCTGACAACCTGTCTCTATAGTGTTACACAGTTATCTGATTGACCCTCAAACTTTTGTCAGACGTGGTGTTAATATCCGTTGAACGGCCGTTAACACTCTGCCTACCCCGTAAGGGATATAGGCGTGATTTATGTATGTATGTATGTAATTGTACGTAAATAGGATTATGGGACATACCTACTCAGATATCGACCATTAAGATTAGTACACCACGCCAGTAGTCTTTGTGTCGTGACACGAGGGTTCAATAAAGAACAAGATCATCCTCTATACATGGATTCAAGTTCCACTCGTTTGAAATCAAACTGTACGCGATTTAGACTCCATCAAAGTATCCGAGTATAAGGACGAGGTTTGCAGTGGTGGTATACGGACAGTTGCAGACATACCAGTCTTACAAAATTGCTTACTTAAAAAGTGATGCAACATCATCGCCCAGAAGCCAAAAGAGGTGGCGAAGAGGACGCCACCAAGGATCAGCTTCCACTGTCCTGTATTGGCTTGGAACTCTGAGAAGGTCTGGCAGAATGAGGCACGGTACAGAGTCTTCTTCTCTTCGCAGCTCAGCATCCTCCAATCGCCTTGCTCCCGCTCTCGTAAACTCTACATAATTACAATTACAAGGTATAAGAGAGACAGCTCCGAATACTGATAGGGTGCATGCAGACCAAGATAATGAACATCCTTCCCCTAGGAACATAATATGTTAGGAAACAACAAAAAATTACCTCCCATTCAAAATTACGATAAGATGACTGCCTTTATTTGAGAGTTTTTCAGTTTCAGGGTCTGAATGCACCCTATCAGTATTCGGTGAGCTGTCTGAGCTGTCTCTCACACCCAGTATTCACTATTTAAAAGAATCAGGGTAAATCTTTTAAGGAGTTTTGGGCTGTTGCTAAAAACCTTCCGTGACAGAAGTTGCCACGCTCACGCTGTCTCAAAAGTAGAAGAAATTACTTACACAAATGCAAGAATCGTTCTCCCTGAATCTGATCGCTGGGAAAGGAAAGTGTGCGTCATCTTTATACACCGCCATGCCGTTGCAGCCGTGCCCGACTATATCTCGATTACCTATGAGAATGCAACAAATCGTTTTATTCTTTGTGATGACTACAAAGTCGTAATTTTGCTCGACGACTGAAGCATTTATTTTGTTTACAGTTTATTGCACACAAAAATAGAAAAACACAAAACATAGAGTAAGTAATACGACACAACAGGTACAGCTTATTTTCATGTAGAAATTTCTTCCAGCTGAACCTCGTAAGTGAGATATTATGATGACTATATTATAAAGAAAGGCAGAGAAGACGTTGATCTTTTCTTCATCCATAAGCCACACCAGCAAAAGCATTCTCTGGTGAATATTTTAGGAGTCTCACGAGTAAAAATGTGGCAATGCTGTTCTGAAAATCATCACATATGACCTTAGAATAATGATCGCTGGACCTTTCATACATGCGCATATCACGCCTTTATCCCTTGCATGGTAGGCAGAGCGTACACGGCTGTAAAAAAAACAACCGCTTTCGCCACATCTCACAAATATTTGAGGGCCGTTTCAGAAAAAATTGCGTATCGCTATTGTGAGAGGTCGTCAGCCTGTCGCGTTAAATTGTTATACGAAAGAAACCCTCGAGTCCCTTAGACGCCTCTTACCACTTCCGTGGGGAAGAAATTGGATGGTGCTATTCTAATCCGGCATCACACGAATATTTTACATTTCACGGATCTTTCATCTAAGCACATATCCTCCTTGACATGTACAGTTGGTTGTTGCACTTAAGATACCAGGGTTACTCCAAAAGAACTGAATCATTTTTATCTCTAGTTAATACACATTAAAAAAATTCCCTTGTGATTCCGGCCTAGAATAGCATCACCCCATTTCTTACCCATGGGTGTCGTAAGAGCCAACTAAGGGAATCGAGGGATGTGTATTACAATTTTAGGCGATGGGCTGACAACCTGTCACTATAGTGATACACAGTTATCTGATTGACCCTCAAGCTTTTGTCAGACGTGGTGTTAATATCCGTTTTACGGCCGTTAACGCTCTGCCTACCCCGTAAGGGATATGGGCGTGATTTATGTATGTATGTAAAACAATTAACTTATTCTCATAAAAAAGAGCTTTTGTACTAATACATATTCATGTGAAGAATAAGATATTGCTGGGAACAAAAATAATTCAGTTCTTTTTTTTTTAGAAGGCTCTGGCTCTCCCACACACTGACGGAACGCAGCAAGCTACTTGGCGCCAGACTTCGGTGGGATGGTGGTCGCGAGCCAGGCGGCCCCTTACGGAGCCTTCCACCGCTTAGTGGGATCGTTCAGCCGGACTTGTCCACAGGCAAGCCTGTGTTGCCGTTGCCCGGGGTGGATCGCTAGGAGGTAGATCCCATACCACCCCAAAAAAAGTTCTTCTGGAGTTCCTCTGGTACTTTATGTGCTACAACCAACCTACTACTACCTATCTCTTACCTATGCGAGACCATCCGTAAGCATTCCTCGTATTTTGTACCACCACCTTACTGATTCTCTGGAGCGACTTCCACATTTTAGATGACAATTAACCCTGACTGTTGATCCAACCGTTGATAAAATACTTTTGACAATCGTCAGTCTATTTTTCCGTGGTTTTCTTTCGATTTTCTGTTCAGATCTGATTCAAATCCAATCAAGAATAAAAAAATCAAGTACGGAAACAACGTAAACTTTGACAAAGTCACATAAATATAGAACTTCACAGCGCTTTAACCATAGACATTGAAGGCTTCAACAAGTTTTTATGATGAGTTTTCGTAAGTCTCTGCGGCGGCATAATGGGTTGCGTCCTTTGCTCTATTGGGCAGCATCCTTGGCTGCTGGCACGGGTACCGCCTTGAAGGTGGTTTAGGCGGAATAACTTCAATACCGCGTTTCAGGACTTGTATGTGGAGCGCATGCGCGCCGCCACAGTGGCATCTTCTACAGCCAAGATAGTAATTGTTGACATGAAGGTAAAGCACACTGAGAAATCTGTACTGAAATGTACTATGGTTTTATTTGGCACTCCCAGCGCTATATTATTTTTATAAATGAAAATACATTCCAGACGAGTATCAAGAGATTGAAAAATTGGCAAGTGTCAGTCGGAGTCGGGTGCCGTGTGAAGCCGGTTTAGAGTAGCATCACCCCAAATCTTTCCCGTGGGTGTCGTAAGAGGTGACTAAGGGACTTGAGGGTGTGCATTGCAATTATAGGCGATGGGCTGACAACCTGTCACTATGGCGATACACAATTTTGCGAATGACCCTCAAAATGTTTGTCAGACGCGGCATACCTATATGTCCGTTTTTTGCAACCGTTTACGCTCTGCCTACCCCGTAAGGGATATAGGCGTGATATATGTTTGTTTGTTTGTTTGTGTCAGTCGGAAGCTCAGGTTGGCAGAGCAGTGGGACGGTACCCCACGGTCCCAAGTTCAAGTCCCGGTGGGAGCTAAAATTTTTTTTCAATATCTTATTTTCATTTCTGTACTGACTGAATGACCACAGAGCCCCTTAATTTCCAAAGAGAGCCCTTAAATGTGGATTTGTGACCGTTCTCGCTAACAATATACCTACATTAGGTATCCTACCGACTATTTTAGTTGGGCGGGTAGTGTATCATACCTACATACAGACCGATAGATGGTGTTGTGATTTATGCTGGACCGCAAATTGAGCGATAAGAAATATTCACGAAATATTAGTCGACTTTATATTGGAGATGCACCTAATAATCGGCATCTAGTCGGCTGAAAAGTCGATTAGTGGGCTGTAAAAACGACATAAGTAATGATTTTTTAAACTTGCAAAATTTTTAAATGCAGGCAGGATTTGAACCTGCGACTTTCGCCATTACTAGTGGCGACGCCTCTTCCATCTGGGCTACCGCAGCTCGATCCTTTCCTGCGAATTTTGCAAGTGTATTTAAATGCCAGTAACGCGTGGCACGGCTCCCTGTGGTTCAAATCCTACCCGCGCTCGAATATTTTGGAAGTAAAAAAAAAAACATTTATTTCAACCTGTAATTTAAGCATGTGCTTAATGAATTCACAACTGTTTAAATTGGTAGAAAGGCTAACGTGCACAGACGCTACTTTTTTATTCCAAACGTAACCAAGGTTATGATTTCGGCGAGCCCCGCCATCAATACTTACATGAAATTTATATATATGTATATAAATTCATACGTATATTTGTTATGATCTATTATCAACAAGGGTGTATTTATTTATTAGTTAATATTATTCCCTTCGTGCACTTTCGTAACTAGCTACGAAAATACATTTTATTCACTGTTTCGTAACTAGTTACCAATAAACACATTTATTTATATATATTAGTTTAAGAGTAAGCTTTCTTATCATCATTTATTTTATTACCATTCTAAAGTACCGTTTACCAGCAAATTACATATCCTCTGAGTCTCTCAAAGGTTGACTGGAAGAGATCCCTTTGTGGGATAAGTCGGCCTTTGTGCCTCTTCTTTTATTCCATCCTTTACTGATAATGTAAATTAGTTTTGTGGTACAATAAAGTTAATACATATATACTTACTTTGTATTACGATTATGATCGATTCAGCCATTTTTGTAGTTGGCAAATAAATAAATAAATTAATAAATATGCGTCGACGCGCATCCATGCGTACACTCATATGCGTGCAGCGTTCAGCAGTCATTAAAAAAAACAACATTAATATAAATTAACACATTTATTTTAAAAAGTAACTTATAAAAGTAAAATACATTGTACTACTCTCAAAATAACCAATCCAGAATTTCTGATATGTATTTTAAATCCAAGCTCATCAGGCCTTAAGTACATACAACCCTAATCTCTTCAAAGTAAGAGTGAACAGGCTTCTTCTGGGTGAGCTCGCTCCATCTTAGACTCTGTCTCTATCCTATGACCTAGACTAGAGTCAAGAGCAAACCAATCATTAATAATAAAAAAAAAAAGTTGATTTGAGGTCGTCAACAAACTACGTCACGCAATTAGGAGGGGGCGGGTAATCTAATGGCGGCCGCAGATCAAGAGCAGTATTTAACCTACGATTCACATCTGAAAATACTACAGGTCATCCAAAACCGTGTCATGCGCAATGCTACCTATAGGGCGCTCTAGTATAAGCGGAACGCCAACCTCCACATCGACTTAGGTCTCCCTACCATTAAAGCGTATATGAAGGAAGCGTCTCGTCGCTTCGTCGACAACGCTCCCCACCATAAAAACCCCTTGATAGTTGCCGCGTCCAACTACTTACCCCATCCAACCTCGCGTTTTAAACACCGTCCGGGACACGTCCTTTCGGAAAAAGATGACGAAATCACAGTAGCCGCTGCTGCAGCCATTGCGAGTATATCACACTCTACAAGCTCCTAAAGCAACGCTCCTCAAGGTCCCTCATTGTTCCCCATTTTGGGAACTACCGGCACGTGCCGGGTAGATCCAGTCCAGTCCTTTCTTCCCAGAGCAACTCGTAAGCCGATTGGGCTGGTTGTTTGAACAACATACAGCCAGGTGTAGATTTTCATAAAAAGAACAGTTTCGCGAGCGACAGCTCGAGTACTTATGACTGGAAATTCATAAAGAAACTCTTTCAGTTCAATAAATTTTAAATTTCGCTTTACGTAATATGTTGACGACCCCTTACTATGTCCGGTTGGTCCCAGATAGGCATATTATAAGATCGGCTCCGGTAAGCTTAGACTACATGACATAGTCAACATCCCACATGTTCAACATTAACATCAATAAATAAATAATTATTCTATCGTCACTATACCGATAACCTACAGCATTATTATAAATTATTTGCCAAATTTTCTTGAAGTTAGTCATTAGAGAATTGGGCCTTGGTGTCTTCGCGTCCAACCATATCTGGTATGATGGCCTGTAAATAACCAAACAATTTATTTATTTATATATTTGTTTAACTTTATGCAAAAAAATGTACACGGGCGGACTATCTCCCAGTCTACCTTAGGGCATGTGGAAAGGGTCATGACAGGTGCATCATACAAAAACAAAATTTAAAGAAAGGCTTGAATATATATAACTCAGTAATACGTACAATAACAATAAACACTACACATATACATTTATCATAAATAAAAATATACATACTATAATAATACAATAATCTACATCTACACTAATATAATAAAGAGGAAAGATTTGTTTTTTTGTTTGTTTGTATGTAATCGATAAACTCCGAAACTACTAGACCGATTTCCAAAATTAATTCACTATAAGAAAGCTACAACATTCCTGAGTAACATAGGCTACTTTTTACTACGGGAAAATTCCTCATTCCCACGGGAAAACGGTTAGAAGCAGGAAAAGCGGGAAATATAGCGGATATTACCCAAATTAGCCAAACTGATTAAGCGATCTTCGTGAAATTTGGCACTAATATTGGTGGTATATGAAAAACGGACTTGGACTACTTTTTGTCAGCACTTAAGGATCTGGAGTACCTGATGGAGGGCACCAGGAGCACAGCTAAACTATAAGAGATACGAAAATGGCTTCATAGCAAAAGTTGTCCAGCATGACGGGGCGCTTCTGCTGACACATGGTTATCGAGGATCTGGAGTACCTGATGCAGACCACCAGCATCCCATCTCAACTATAGGAGATACGGTAATGATTTCAAAGTAAAAGTTGTTTATCATGACAGGCCGCTTTTGTTGGCACTTGATCATTGAGGGTCTGGAGTAGGTACTCCACCATCAGGTGATGGTGGGCACCAGGAACACTGCTAAACTATATGAGATACGATAATGGCTTGATAGCAATAGTTGTTCAGCATGACGGGCCGCTTCTGCTGGAACATGGTCATCAAGGATCTGGAGTACCTGATGCAGACCACCAGCATCCCATGTAAACTAGAAGAGCTACGGTAATTGCTTCAAAGTAAAAGTTGTTTAGCATGACGGGCTGCTTTTGCTGATACATGGTCATCGAGGGTCTGGAGTACCTAAAGCTGACCACCAGCATCCCATCTAAACTACAGGAGATAAGGTATCGGCATAAAATTAAAAGTTGTTTAACATGACGGGCCGCTTTTGCTGGCACATGGTCCTGTTGAGTCACTTCTGCTGGAACGGAGTAAAGAAGTAAACTACTCGAAAACTGGTAAGTAGCAGCGGGTGAAACCGCTGGGCGGGCCGCTAGTCTATCATACTTGCGTACAAATCGAAAGATGGAAGCCTTTATCATGGAGATGCGTCGACTGAATAGTAACGACGACATCTTAGAGGTATTTCAACCAATTTATTACAATAATTATGTTCGAAAAAAAAACACTGTTTTAATTGGTAGAAAGGCTCTAAAAATATATATTTTTAATCGTAATGTAGGCTCAGCCGAATAGTTTGCCCGACTATATCTCTACCTTATATATTACATAATTTAGGGCTAGCACAAATTGGATGCGTATGCGTCAACGCGCATCGATGCGTTCGCGCCGGTCGTAACAAATAGAGATGTACGAGATATATCAGATCATGAGCGTGCAACCTTCAGCAATCATTAAAAAACAACATAAATCTAAAAATAAAGACGTTTATTAAAAAAAAGTTACATAGTAAAGTAAAATTCATTGTACTACTCTCAAAATAACCAATGCAGAATGGCTGATATGATTTCAAATCCAAGCTCATCAGGCCTCAAGTCAAGTAATTACGTCACGCAATTAAGGCGAGTGTAGCCGTCAACGACCGAAGCAAATTGAATTGCAGCGAATATTTCATTGAGTTGGCAGGTTCTAATTTTACTTAAGGATAATAATGATAACTTGGACATCAGACATTCTGATGGATTGTTTGTATAAAGATAAAACTTTTTTTTTTTTGTGTAGTGGCGCCACTGTCGAGGTCGTTCACGACCTAACCGGGCGTTATGTTTCATACTTAGGGCTGCCGCAGACAAAAGCAGTTTTTGTGACTAGAAATTCGAAAAGTGATTCTTTCGGCTCAATAAATTTTAAATTTTGCTTTACGTAATATGTGGACGACCCCTAAATATGTCTGTTTGGTCCCCGACACGACAGGCATATTAAAAGATCGGCTCCGGTAAGCTTAGACTACATGAAATCGTAACATAGACATTAGGTACCCCATCAGTTGAATAAACAAATAAATATTCAATCGTGAACTTCAGTCACTACTCTGACAGCCTACTTCATTATTAGTATATTGCCAAAATTTCTTGACGAGTTTCTTGAAGTTAGTCATTTGGAAATTGGGGCTTGGTGTTCACGTGTGCATATCTGGTATTCATTCATTCATTAACAGCCCCAACAGTCTACTGCTGGACACGGCCCCCCCTCTATCTGTTACGATGGCCTGTAAATAACCAAACAATGTTATTAGATATCAAATTTTTAAAACACTTCCCGTGTTAGGTATAAAATTTTTGAAAACTTGCAAAAATTTCCAATCCTGCCCGCGCTTGAAAATCATGCAAGTCAAAAAAAATGTTTTTAGTTTTTTTATCTACCTAATTGGGCTTTTATAGAGTACATTAGTTCATAATAATAAACTAGCGGCCGCCCCAGCGGTTTCACCTGCTGCTAATCGTTTACCCAGCATGAATTATATCATATCGTCTCTTATTTATTCTCGACCTTTCAAACGTATAATCTTATAGTTTCTATTTTTGTAACATATAATTTACAGGTATTCTTATAATTTGCAGGTACTTATTTAGGTTCCAGTTAGATATTTTTGATGCTAGTTTTTATACTGCCGCGTTTTTTTGCCGTGTGATGCCGGCTTAGAATAGCATCATCCCATTTCTTTCCCGTGGGAGTCGTAAGAGGTGACTAAGGGACTCGAGGGTGTGTATTGCAATTTAAGGCGATGGGCTGACAACCTGTCACTATGGCGATACACAATTTTCCGAACCACCCTCAAATATTTGTCAGACGTGGTGAAAATGGTCGTTTTTTGCGGCCGTTTACGCTCTGCCTACCCCGCAAGGGATAATAGGGACATTTTACTTTAAAAAATAGTATAATGATACATAAATTGCTGTAAAATTTAATATTATTTTTTGATATAATTATTTTATACTTTCGGTCTACTTGTTCGGTGGACTCACAAATATTGGTTATTAGATTTACTTACTAATCAATCCCAAAAAAATTGCTTGATATACCTCTAGAATTATTGTCGAAAATCAAGAATGTTCTCATAGTATGGTGTTTGTTTGTGTGTAATCGATAAACTCCGAAAAAACTAGCGAAATTAAAGAACTTCAATTATACAAGTCAAGCAAAGTAATTTTCCCCGAGGCTTACATAGTGCTTTTCTCAAAAAAAGGCTAGGAAATGAAAGATTGTACTTCTTATAAAAGTTGTTTTTAATTTATGTTCAACGTAATATTAGTCATATGTGGGCAATTATTAAAAGAAAAATTAATTGTTTTTCCAGGCACGCTAATATTTGTTTGCTGTGTCGGTTGATGGGTCAGCCCTTATATTTGGCGGCGTGCAATCCATTTCTATATCACTTTCGTCTGTACTCATTTTATTTTGTTACTTTAGCGACCACAACACAACGAAACAAATAAATAATTAACAATTTTCCCACCAATTGTAATTTTTTAAAATAAATTCGCCTGTAAGGCACAGTATTATTCTTTTTTAATTCTGGACAGGCAAGGGTCTTCGCATCATACAGCCTCGTCTTTAGTTACCTGTTTCATACAAAATTACGTCCCGTTTCTATGAGAGTCATCGAGATAATTTTGAAATCAAATTATGTGGGTTTAGCGTATATAACGAATTTATCTTAATGGACACCAGCAAAGGATTTCCATACAACTTTGCTGGCGTGATCTGAGACGTGACAAACAATGTGAAACTTCGCGGTTTCTTTTTTTGAAAGAAATGAACACATTTCCTAGCATGTTTGAGAAAAGACTTTTTTTATCTTATTCCAACGAGCAGCGGTTCAAACCAACTGTCCCGATGGCGTAGTGGATAATAGTAGAGTCTGCTACGCCGCCCGGTCGTGGGTTCCACACACAGTACAAATATTTGTAAGTTACTTTTCAAATATTTGTGTTAAGTCCAGATATTTTCTATGTATTTATTTACAAAATATAAGTATTTGTGTATTATATCAACCATCTAGTTCCCATAGTACAAGCTTTGCTTAGTTAGGGACTAGATGGCGCTGTGTGAAATGTCCAGAGTATTTAAACCGCTGGCTTCTATGAATCTTACCTTCCATTCGTCTTCGTCGTAATTCCACAGCGACGATATCCCGTCAATAGGGTTCACGTGTAATTCGATCATTCTTCTAAGCTGGATCATTTGATTTTCTAAACTAAGACTGGCTGGGCGCTCATCATTGACTGCAAAAAAACATCATGCTTTAAGGCTCAGGAAAAGAAACGTCCAGCAGGCAGACCACCCTCTAGATGGACGGACGACCTAGCAAACATTGCTGGCAAACAGTGGATGCGGGAGGCACAAGACCGGCGGCGTAAATAGCGAGAAAAAGAAGAGGCCTATACTCAGCAGTGGGTAGAAGTGGGCTGATGATGATTATGATTTCATGACACGTAGTCACAGATTTAAGGCTCAGGACAGGATATGTAGTCACAGATTTAAGGCTCAGGACATGATATGTAGTCACAGATTTAAGGCTCAGGGCAAGATATTTAGTCGCAGATTTGTCTGAACGTCAACAACAAACTAACACCAAACGTTTCGAGTGAAAACTCCTGCTCGAAGGACCAAAATATGTGATACATTGGTCGCAGTGGACTGTAAGTGGCTAGCTGAAGGTGGTGGCTTGGGTGCGTGGTATATATATATATCACGCTTTTATCCCTTGCAGGGTAGGCAGAGCGTAAACGGCTGCAAAAACGGATATTCACGCCACACCTGACAAACATTTGAGGGTCATTCGGAAAGTTGTGTATCGCCATAGCGACAGGTTGTCAGCCCATCGCCTAAAATTCAATACAAATCCTCGACTAAGGGAGTCGCCTCTTACGACACCCACGGGAAAAAATGGGCTGATGCTATTCTAAGCCGCCATTACACGGCCCAACACGTGCACGTGAATGGCTGTTTTATTTACCGAAAGAAGCGGTGAATATCATGAACCAGAAGCCAAAGGAAGTGACGAAGAGAACGCCGCCGAGAATCAGCTTCCACTGGCCAGTGTTGGCCTGGAACTCGGAGAAGGTCTGGCAGAAAGAGGCGCGGTACAAGAGCTTCTTCTCCACACAACTAAGCATCCTCCAGTCGCCTTTTTCTTTGATACGGAGAGCCTGAAGAGAAATACGTAAGCGCATAAGTTTTGTACAACACACAGCAAAGCAAACAAGACTTAGCAAAGCATACAAGACAAAGCATAGTGTACATACAAAACAAAGGAATATTGACATACAACACCCAAGATAGCATACAAGACATAGCATAACATACAAGACATAGCATAGTGTACATATAAAACAAAGCAAAGCGTACATTCAACACATTGCTTAGTGTTCATACAGCACATAGCAACGCGTACAATCAACACATAGCAATGCGTACACTCAACACATAGCAATGCGTACAATCAACACATAGCAATGCGTACATTAGGGCCTAGAAAGATTGTTAATTTAGAGTAGGAGCACATCTGGGCAGGTTTTTTGGGGGGTTTTTCCTGTTCAGGGGGTCCGGTTAATTATACGCATGTTAATAACACGCTTTGGAAATCTTGACTAAAATTTGAAACAAATGTCGTTTACAAATGGTGGTGGCGTAAAGTTACGTGCTGTGTGATTAACCTGGCCAGCCCCGAGGCAGTGCCTTTATTTTTATTTTTATTTTTTTATCCCGCCCGAGCCGGTTTTCTATTAGGACAATACAAAATTGTTATAAAAAGAAGAAGATTGCGTTATGCAAATTTCTTTTTTTTACAATGACCGATCATGACGTCAATAAGTGATAATGCTATCCTACATTAAATAAAGTTATTTCATTTTCATTTTCATTTTCATTTACAATCAACACATATCAAAGCATACTAGACATAGCATAGTGTACATACAACACATAGCAATGCGTACAATCAACACATAGCAATGCGTACAATCAACACATAGCAATGCGTACAATCAACTCATAGCAATGCGTACAATCAACACATAGCAATGAGTACAATCAACACATAGCAATGCGTACAATCAACTCATAGCAATGCGTACAATCAACACATAGCAATGCGTACAATCAACACATAGCAATGCGTACAATCAACTCATAGCAATGCGTACAATCAACACATAGCAATGCGTACAATCAACTCATAGCAATGCGTACAATCAACACATAGCAATGCGTACAATCAACACATAGCAATGCGTACAATCAACTCATAGCAATGCGTACAATCAACACATAGCAATGAGTACAATCAACACATAGCAATGCGTACAATCAACACATAGCAATGCGTACAATCAACTCATAGCAATGCGTACAATCAACACATAGCAATGCGTACAATCAACACATAGCAATGTTTACATTCAACACTTAGCAATGCGTACAATCAACACATAGCAATGCGTACAATCAACACATAGCAATGTGTACACTCAACACATAGCAATGTGTACAATCAACACATAGCAATGCGTACAATCAACACATAGCAATGCGTACACTCAACACATAGCAATGTGTACAATCAACACATAGCAATGCGTCCACTCAACACATAGCAATGTGTACATTCAACACATAGCAATGTGTACACTCAACACATAGCAATGTGTACAATCAACACATAGCAATGCGTACAATCAACACATAGCAATGCGTACACTCAACACATAGCAATGTGTACAATCAACACATAGCAATGCGTACACTCAACACATAGCAATGCGTACAATCAACACATAGCAATGCGTACACTCAACACATAGCAATGTGTACATTCAACACATAGCAATGCGTACAATCGACACATATCAAAGCGTACTAGACATAGCATAGTGTACATACAACACATAGCAATGCGTACATACAGCACATAGAAAAATAAACATACAACACATAGCAAAGCGTACATACAACTAATATCATAGCGTACATACAATACAACACATAGTGCACAAACAACACATAGCAAAGCGTACAATCAACACATAGCAATGTGTACAATCAACACATAGCAATGCGTACAATCAACACATAGCAATGCGTACAATCAACACATATCAAAGCATACTAGACATAGCATAGTGTACATACAAAACATAGCAATGCGTACAATCAACACATAGCAATGCGTACAATCAACTCATAGCAATGCGTACAATCAACACATAGCAATGAGTACAATCAACACATAGCAATGCGTACAATCAACACATAGCAATGCGTACAATCAACTCATAGCAATGCGTACAATCAACACATAGCAATGCGTACAATCAACACATAGCAATGTCTACATTCAACACTTAGCAATGCGTACAATCAACACATAGCAATGCGTACAATCAACACATAGCAATGTGTACACTCAACACATAGCAATGTGTACAATCAACACATAGCAATGCGTACAATCAACACATAGCAATGCGTACACTCAACACATAGCAATGTGTACAATCAACACATAGCAATGCGTACACTCAACACATAGCAATGCGTACAATCAACACATAGCAATGCGTACACTCAACACATAGCAATGTGTACATTCAACACATAGCAATGCGTACAATCGACACATATCAAAGCGTACTAGACATAGCATAGTGTACATACAACACATAGCAATGCGTACATACAGCACATACAAAAATAAACATACAACACATAGCAAAGCGTACATACAACTAATATCATAGCGTACATACAATACAACACATAGTGCAAAAACAACACATAGCAAAGCGTACAATCAACACATAGCAATGTGTACAATCAACACATAGCAATGCGTACAATCAACACATAGCAATGCGTACAATCAACACATATCAAAGCATACTAGACATAGCATAGTGTACATACAACACATAGCAATGTGTACATTCAACACATAGCAATACGTACAATCGACACATATCAAAGCGTACTAGACATAGCATAGTGTACATACAACACATAGCAATGCGTACATACAGCACATAGAAAAATAAACATACAACACATAGCAAAGCGTACATACAACTCATATCATAGCGTACATACAATACAACACATAGTGCACAAACAACACATAGCAAAGCGTACAATCAACACATAGCAATGTGTACAATCAACACATAGCAATGCGTACAATCAACACATATCAAAGCATACTAGACATAGCATAGTGTACATACAACACATAGCAATGCGTACAATCAACACATAGCAATGCGTACAATCAACACATAGCAATGCGTACAATCAACTCATAGCAATGCGTACAATCAACACATAGCAATGAGTACAATCAACACATAGCAATGCGTATAATCAACTCATAGCAATGCGTACAATCAACACATAGCAATGCGTACAATCAACACATAGCAATGCGTACAATCAACTCATAGCAATGCGTACAATCAACACATAGCAATGCGTATAATCAACTCATAGCCATGCGTACAATCAACACATAGCAATGCGTACAATCAACACATAGCAATGCGTACAATCAACTCATAGCAATGCGTACAATCAACACATAGCAATGAGTACAATCAACACATAGCAATGCGTACAATCAACACATATCAATGCGTACAATCAACTCATAGCAATGCGTACAATCAACACATAGCAATGCGTACAATCAACACATAGCAATGTCTACATTCAACACTTAGCAATGCAAACAATCAACACATAGCAATGCGTACAATCAACACATAGCAATGTGTACACTCAACACATAGCAATGTGTACAATCAACACATAGCAATGCGTACAATCAACACATAGCAATGCGTACACTCAACACATAGCAATGCGTACAATCAACACATAGCAATGCGTACAATCAACACATAGCAATGCGTACACTCAACACATAGCAATGTGTACAATCAACACATAGCAATGCGTACTATCAACACATAGCAATGCGTAAAATCAACACATAGCAATGCGTACACTCAACACATAGCAATGTGTACATTCAACACATAGCAATACGTACAATCGACACATATCAAAGCGTACTAGACATAGCATAGTGTACATACAACACATAGCAATGCGTACATACAGCACATAGAAAAATAAACATACAACACATAGCAAAGCGTACATACAACTCATATCATAGCGTACATACAATACAACACATAGTGCACAAACAACACATAGCAAAGCGTACAATCAACACATAGCAATGCGTACAATCAACACATAGCAATGCGTACAATCAACACATAGCAATGCGTACAATCAACACATATCAAAGCATACTAGACATAGCATAGTGTACATACAACACATAGCAATGCGTACAATCAACACATAGCAATGCGTACAATCAACACATAGCAATACGTACAATCAACTCATAGAAATGTGTACAATCAACACATAGCAATGCGTACAATCAACACATAGCAATGCGTACAATCAACACATAGCAATGCGTACACTCAACACATAGCAATGTGTACAATCAACACATAGCAATGCGTACTATCAACACATAGCAATGCGTAAAATCAACACATAGCAATGCGTACATTCAACACATAGCAATGTGTACATTCAACACATAGCAATACGTACAATCGACACATATCAAAGCGTACTAGACATAGCATAGTGTCAGGGGCGTGCAGTCCATATAGGCACAAAAGCACTGTCTACCCTGATATTTTGATCCACACAAAATTATAAATATTTAATAAAATTATTATTTGAAGAAATATACCCATTCGTAAAAAGGAACGTCATTTTCAAAACTTTCGCGCCCCTTGTGAACTCGAACATTACCATTGTCAATCGAGCCTAGGGGCCTCGACCGCTGCCTGCTTTTATGAATGAAATGGACTATTACTACGTGTTCAAACCGGTTCAAACTAGTAGCGCTAACAGAGCCAAACAGACCTCCAAAGGTGCTGCTTATTAAAAAAAAAAAACGACTGCATACACACGGCGAGTTCCTATACTGCATAACAGTGTTTTGCACAGCAAAATCATGGCCGACACAGCTACGCATGTCCCAAGCCTGCACGACAGTGGCAATTGTGGCTTGATCGCTCGCTTTATTCGCTCCAGGGGGTCACAACTCTAACCTAACCTACTGTATTGAATCTGTGTCAAAAATGTTTAGTTTTAATGGGCTTCGCCCCCTAAAGCCCCTTGAAGACGATCCTATGACTGTGTCGTACACAGTCATGTTGTACAAAACGTTGTCCGGCGCAATCGTGTTGTGCATAATCAACGTCGTGCAGTGATGGTTGGTTGGTTGGTTGGTCAAAAATCTAGTAACAAAACGCAAAAACTGTAGAAAAAAGCGCGCGGGTTGAGGTGTGAGGGAGGGGCGGTGCGTATAATCCGACCAATTTGTGACACCTTTCTTTTGAACTATTTGCATAATAATGAGGTGCAATTTTGCTTGATAGTATTTTACTTTAGAAGACATTGCAAATTCCTCCATTGTTGTTTACCCGTGTTGTTTATTTTAGGTTAGGTTTTTCAAGTAAAGCTTTAAAGTTTAATTGTGAAAATGTTGTTCGGTTGGTGTTCTATGATAGAAAAGAATGAAAAATTACAGAACTTCTGTCATACTTTCTAATGTGCGCGATAAACAAGTGTAATAAGATTTGTGTTGTGTGTTTACAAAAGTTAAAGTACTGTTTTCAATACCTAAGTTGATATTATGTGTGATAAAATGCAGATCAACAATTGGAAATTACGCAAATAAAAGGTAACAATAGGTCCTACTTGAAAATTTAATTTTGTCAGATTGTTGTGTGCAAACATTGAAAGAGATGAACAATCATCTTCGTGAATCGCACGCATTGGACCACCACCGGACAATACTGCGGTTCTTTACATCTTTGGTGACAGCCCCCGCACACATGGCATCTTGTGACAGCCGCAATTTGATGCGGTAACGTGTACTAATGATACCTATCCAAATTTTGTATGGGATCTCGTAAACTATTTTCCCCTAAAAACCGGATACGACAAAACACTGAAAAAGATGAGGTTCGTGTGAGAACCGCCTTTGTTTGTACTGCCTACCCAGTCGTGAAACCCTGTGCACGCCACTGCATAGTGTACATACAACACATAGCAATGCGTACATACAGCACATAGAAAAATAAACATACAACACATAGCTTAATGTACATACAACACGTAGCATAGCATACACGACCTAGCATAGCATACAAGACATAGCATATTGTACAAACAACACAAAGCATAGCGTACCTACAACACAAAGCATAGCGTACATACAATACTTAGCACAGCGTACATAAAATTCATAGTGAACATACATCACATAACATAGCGAACATACTACAAATCTACGAAACTACAGTCTACGAGTAATTTGAAACTACAGTATGTAAAAAACGTCTAACAAAAGAATACAAGAAACTTGTAACTACACTTTAAGAGTAACTTGAAACTACAGTTTACGAGGAACTTAAAACAACATTCTTTACTCGTTTATATATCTTACTTACTACAGTGAACGTGTAATGTCTTACTACAAAATACAAGTATCGTCTATCTATAGTATACGATTAACGTCTTGCTACAGTATACGAGAAAAGTGTAACTACAATTTACGAGTAACTTAAAACTTCAGAATACAAGTGACCTGATAGAAAAGTATACGAGGAAATTGTTACAACTGAATACGAGTAACTAGTTACGACAGTATATAAGTAACTATGTTACTACAGTAAACGCGTAACGTACAACAAAATATGAGAAATGTCTGACAACAGTATACGAGTAACGTCTATCTACAGTATACGAGTAACGCTTACTACAGAATACAAGTCACTTGTAACTACAGTATACGAGTCACTTGTAACTACAGTATACGAATAACTTGTAACTTCAGTATACGACTAACTTGTAACTACAGTATTCGAGTAACTCGTAACAACAGTATACGAGTCATTTCTTACTACAGTATATGAGTAACTTGTAACAACAGTATACGACTAACTCGTAACAACAGTTTACGAGTAACTCGTAACTACAGTATACGAGTCACTTGTAACTACAGTATACGAGTAACTTGTAACTTCAGTATACGAGTCACTTGTAACTACAGTATACGAGTAACTTGTAACTACAGTATACGAGTAACTTGTAACTTCAGTATACGAGTAACTTGTAACTACGGTATACGAGTCACTTGTAACTACAGTATACAAGTCACTTGTAACTACAGTATACGACTTGAATGTAACTACAGTATACGAGTAACTTGTAACTACAGTATACGAGTAACTTGTGACAACAGTAAACGAGTCACTTGTAACTACAGAATACGAGTAACTTGTAACTACAGTATACGAGTCACTTGTAACTACAGTATAAGAGTTTAATGTAACTACAGTATACGAGTCACTTGTAACTACAGTATACGAGTAACGTGTAACTACAGTATACGAATCACTTCTAACTACAGTATACGAGTAACTTGTAACTACAGTATACGAGTCACTTAAAACTACAGTATACGAGTTAAATATAACTACAGTATACGAGTAACTTGTAACTACAGTATTCGAGTAACTCGTTACAACAGTATACGAGTCACTTGTAACTACAGTATACGAGTAACATGTAACTACAGTATACGAGTAACATGTAACTACATAATACGAGTTTAATGTAACTACAGTATACGAGTAACTTGTAACTACAGAATACGAGTTACTTGTAACTACAGTAAACGAGTAACTTGTAACTACAGAATACGAGTAACTTGTAACTACAGAATACGAGTTACTCGTAACTACAGTATACGAGTCACTTGTAACTACAGTATACGAGTAACATGTAACTGCAGTATACGAGTAACTTGTAACAACAGTAAACGAGTCACTTGTAACTACAGAATACGAGTAACTTGTAACTACAGTATACGAGTCACTTGTAACTACAGTATAAGAGTTTAATGTAACTACAGTATACGAGTCACTTGAAACTACAGAATACGAGTAACTTGTAACTACAGTATACGAGTCACTTGTAACTACAGTATACGAGTCACTTGTAACTACAGTATACGAGTTAAATGTAACTACAGTATACGAGTAACATGTAACTACAGTATACGAGTAACTTGTAACTACAGTATTCGAGAAACAAGTAACTACAGTATACGAATAACCTGTTACTACAGTATACGAGAAACAAGTAACTACAGTATACGAGTAACTTGTAACTACAGTATACGAGTCACTTGTAACTACAGAATACGAGTAACTTGTAACTACAATATACGAGTCACTTGTAACTACAGTATAATAGTTAAATGTAACTACAGTATACGAGTCACTTGTAACTACAGAATACGAGTAACTTGTAACTACAGTATACGAGTCACTTGTAACTACAGTATACGAGTCACTTGTAACTACAGTATACGAGTTAAATGTAACTACAGTATACGAGTAACATGTAACTACAGTATACGAGTAACTTGTAACTACAGTATTCGAGAAACAAGGAACTACAATATACGAATGACCTGTTACTACAGTATACGAGAAACAAGTAACTACAGTATACGAGTAACTTGTAACTACAGTATACGAGTCACTTGTAACTACAGAATACGGGTAACTTGTAACTACAGTATACGAGTCACTTGTAACTACAGTATAATAGTTAAATGTAACTACAGTATACGAGTAACTTGTAACTACAGTATACGAGTAACTTGTAACTACAGAATACGAGTCACTTGTAACTACAGTATAAAAGTTAAATGTAACTACAGTATACGAGTAACTTGTAACTACAGTATACGAGTAACTTGTAACTACAGTATACGAGTCACTTGTAACTACAGAATACGAGTAACTTGTAACTACAGTATACGAGTCACTTGTAACTACAGTATAATAGTTAAATGTAACTACAGTATACGAGTCACTTGTAACTACAGAATACGAGTAACTTGTAACTACAGTATACGAGTCACTTGTAACTACAGTATACGAGTCACTTGTAACTACAGTATACGAGTTAAATGTAACTACAGTATACGAGTAACATGTAACTACAGTATACGAGTAACTTGTAACTACAGTATTCGAGAAACAAGTAACTACAGTATACGAATGACCTGTTACTACAGTATACGAGAAACAAGTAACTACAGTATACGAGTAACTTGTAACTACAGATTACGAGTCACTTGTAACTACAGTGTACGAGTCACTTGTAACTACAGAATACGAGTAACTAGTAACTACAGTATACAAGTCACTTGAAACTACAGTATAAAAGTTAAATGTAACTACAGTATACGAGTAACTTGTAACTACAGTATACGAGTAACTTGTAACTACAGTATACGAGTCACTTGTAACTACAGAATACGAGTAACTTGTAACTACAGTATACGAGTCACTTGTAACTACAGTATAATAGTTAAATGTAACTACAGTATACGAGTCACTTGTAACTACAGAATACGAGTAACTTGTAACTACAGTATACGAGTCACTTGTAACTACAGTATACGAGTCACTTGTAACTACAGTATACGAGTTAAATGTAACTACAGTATACGAGTAACATGTAACTACAGTATACGAGTAACTTGTAACTACAGTATTCGAGAAACAAGTAACTACAGTATACGAATGACCTGTTACTACAGTATACGAGAAACAAGTAACTACAGTATACGAGTAACTTGTAACTACAGTATACGAGTCACTTGTAACTACAGTATACGAGTCACTTGTAACTACGGAATACGAGTAACTTGTAACAACAGTAAACGAGTCACTTGTAACTACAGAATACGAGTAACTTGTAACTACAGTATACAAGTCACTTGTAACTACAGTATACGACTTGAATGTAACTACAGTATACGAGTTACTTGTAACTACAGTATACGAGTAACTTGTAACAACAGTAAACGAGTCACTTGTAACTACAGAATACGAGTAACTTGTAACTACAGTATACGAGTCACTTGTAACTACAGTATAAGAGTTTAATGTAACTACAGTATACGAGTCACTTGTGACTACAGTATACGAGTAACGTGTAACTACAGTATACGAATCACTTCTAACTACAGTATACGAGTAACTTGTAACTACAGTATACGAGTCACTTGAAACTACAGTATACGAGTTAAATATAACTACAGTATACGAGTAACTTGTAACTACAGTATTCGAGTAACTCGTTACAACAGTATACGAGTCACTTGTAACTACAGTATACGAGTAACATGTAACTACAGTATACGAGTAACATGTAACTACATTATACGAGTTTAATGTAACTACAGTATACGAGTAACTTGTAACTACAGAATACGAGTAACTTGTAAGTACAGTAAACGAGTAACTTGTAACTTCAGTATATGACTAACTCGTAACTACAGAATACGAGTTTCTCGTAACTACAGTATACGAGCCACTTGTAACTACAGTATTCGAGTAACTCGTAACAACAGTATACGAGTCATTTCTTACTACAGTATATGAGTAACTTGTAACAACAGTATACGACTAACTCGTAACAACAGTTTACGAGTAACTCGTAACTACAGTATACGAGTCACTTGTAACTACAGTATACGAGTAACTTGTAACTTCAGTATACGAGTCACTTGTAACTACAGTATACGAGTAACTTGTAACTACAGTATACGAGTAACTTGTAACTTCAGTATACGAGTAACTTGTAACTACGGTATACGAGTCACTTGTAACTACAGTATACAAGTCACTTGTAACTACAGTATACGACTTGAATGTAACTACATTATACGAGTAACTTGTAACTACAGTATACGAGTAACTTGTAACAACAGTAAACGAGTCACTTGTAACTACAGAATACGAGTAACTTGTAACTACAGTATACGAGTCACTTGTAACTACAGTATAAGAGTTTAATGTAACTACAGTATACGAGTCACTTGTAACTACAGTATACGAGTAACGTGTAACTACAGTATACGAATCACTTCTAACTACAGTATACGAGTAACTTGTAACTACAGTATACGAGTCACTTAAAACTACAGTATACGAGTTAAATATAACTACAGTATACGAGTAACTTGTAACTACAGTATTCGAGTAACTCGTTACAACAGTATACGAGTCACTTGTAACTACAGTATACGAGTAACATGTAACTACAGTATACGAGTAACATGTAACTACATAATACGAGTTTAATGTAACTACAGTATACGAGTAACTTGTAACTACAGAATACGAGTTACTTGTAACTACAGTAAACGAGTAACTTGTAACTACAGTATATGACTAACTTGTAACTACAGAATACGAGTTACTCGTAACTACAGTATACGAGTCACTTGTAACTACAGTATACGAGTAACATGTAACTGCAGTATACGAGTAACTTGTAACAACAGTAAACGAGTCACTTGTAACTACAGAATACGAGTAACTTGTAACTACAGTATACGAGTCACTTGTAACTACAGTATAAGAGTTTAATGTAACTACAGTATACGAGTCACTTGAAACTACAGAATACGAGTAACTTGTAACTACAGTATACGAGTCACTTGTAACTACAGTATACGAGTCACTTGTAACTACAGTATACGAGTTAAATGTAACTACAGTATACGAGTAACATGTAACTACAGTATACGAGTAACTTGTAACTACAGTATTCGAGAAACAAGTAACTACAGTATACGAATGACCTGTTACTACAGTATACGAGAAACAAGTAACTACAGTATACGAGTTACTTGTAACTACAGTATACGAGTCACTTGTAACTACAGAATACGAGTAACTTGTAACTACAATATACGAGTCACTTGTAACTACAGTATAATAGTTAAATGTAACTACAGTATACGAGTAACTTGTAACTACAGTATACGAGTAACTTGTAACTACAGAATACGAGTCACTTGTAACTACAGTATAAAAGTTAAATGTAACTACAGTATACGAGTAACTTGTAACTTCAGTATACGAGTAACTTGTAACTACAGTATACGAGTCACTTGTAACTACAGAATACGAGTAACTTGTAACTACAGTATACGAGTCACTTGTAACTACAGTATAATAGTTAAATGTAACTACAGTATACGAGTCACTTGTAACTACAGAAAAAGAGTAACTTGTAACTACAGTATACGAGTCACTTGTAACTACAGTATACGAGTCACTTGTAACTACAGTATACGAGTTAAATGTAACTACAGTATACGAGTAACATGTAACTACAGTATACGAGTAACTTGTAACTACAGTATTCGAGAAACAAGTAACTACAGTATACGAATGACCTGTTACTACAGTATACGAGAAACAAGTAACTACAGTATACGAGTAACTTGTAACTACAGATTACGAGTCACTTGTAACTACAGTATACGAGTCACTTGTAACTACAGAATACGAGTAACTTGTAACTACAGTATACAAGTCACTTGAAACTACAGTATAAAAGTTAAATGTAACTACAGTATACGAGTAACTTGTAACTACAGTATACGAGTCACTTGTAACTACAGAATACGAGTAACTTGTAACTACAGTATACGAGTCACTTGTAACTACAGTATAATAGTTAAATGTAACTACAGTATACGAGTCACTTGTAACTACAGAATACGAGTAACTTGTAACTACAGTATACGAGTCACTTGTAACTACAGTATACGAGTCATTTGTAACTACAGTATACGAGTTAAATGTAACTACAGTATACGAGTAACATGTAACTACAGTATACGAGTAACTTGTAACTACAGTATTCGAGAAACAAGTAACTACAGTATACGAATGACCTGTTACTACAGTATACGAAAAACAAGTAACTACAGTATACGAGTAACTTGAAACTACAGTATACGAGTCACTTGTAACTACAGTATACGAGTCACTTGTAACTACAGAATACGAGTAACTTGTAACTACAGTATACGAGTAACATGTTTCTACAGTATACGAGTAACTTGTAACTACGGTATACGAGTCACTTGTAACTAAAGTATACAAGTCACTTGTAACTACAGTATACGACTTGAATGTAACTACAGTATACGAGTTACTTGTAACTACAGTATACGAGTAACTTGTAACAACAGTAAACGAGTCACTTGTAACTACAGAATACGAGTAACTTGTAACTACAGTATACGAGTCACTTGTAACTACAGTATAAGAGTTTAATGTAACTACAGTATACGAGTCACTTGTAACTACAGTATACGAGTAACGTGTAACTACAGTATACGAATCACTTCTAACTACAGTATACGAGTAACTTGTAACTACAGTATACGAGTCACTTGAAACTACAGTATACGAGTTAAATATAACTACAGTATACGAGTAACTTGTAACTACAGTATTCGAGTAACTCGTTACAACAGTATACGAGTCACTTGTAACTACAGTATACGAGTAACATGTAACTACAGTATACGAGTAACATGTAACTACATTATTCGAGTTTAATGTAACTACAGTATACGAGTAACTTGTAACTACAGAATACGAGTTACTTGTAACTACAGTAAACGAGTAACTTGTAACTTCAGTATATGACTAACTCGTAACTACAGAATACGAGTTACTCGTAACTACAGTATACGAGTCACTTGTAACTACAGTATACGAGTAACATGTAACTGCAGTATACGAGTAACTTGTAACAACAGTAAACGAGTCACTTGTAACTACAGAATACGAGTAACTTGTAACTACAGTATACGAGTCACTTGTAACTACAGTATAAGAGTTTAATGTAACTACAGTATACGAGTCACTTGAAACTACAGTATACGAGTCACTTGTAACTACAGTATACGAGTCACTTGTAACTACAGTATACCAGTTAAATGTAACTACAGTATACGAGTAACATGTAACTACAGTATACGAGTAACTTGTAACTACAGTATTCGAGAAACAAGTAACTACAGTATACGAATGACCTGTTACTACAGTATACGAGAAACAAGTAACTACAGTATACGAGTAACTTGTAACTACAGTATACGAGTCACTTGTAACTACAGAATACGGGTAACTTGTAACTACAGTATATGAGTAACTTGTAACTACAGTATAATAGTTAAATGTAACTACAGTATACGAGTAACTTGTAACTACAGTATACGAGTAACTTGTAACTACAGAATACGAGTCACTTGTAACTACAGTATAAAAGTTAAATGTAACTACAGTATACGAGTAACTTGTAACTACAGTATACGAGTAACTTGTAACTACAGTATACGAGTCACTTGTAACTACAGAATACGAGTAACTTGTAACTACAGTATACGAGTCACTTGTAACTACAGTATAATAGTTAAATGTAACTACAGTATACGAGTCACTTGTAACTACAGTATAATAGTTAAATGTAACTACAGTATACGAGTCACTTGTAACTACAGTATACGAGTCACTTGTAACTACAGTATACGAGTTAAATGTAACTACAGTATACGAGTAACATGTAACTACAGTATACGAGTAACTTGTAACTACAGTATTCGAGAAACAAGTAACTACAGTATACGAATGACCTGTTACTACAGTATACGAGAAACAAGTAACTACAGTATACGAGTAACTTGTAACTACAGATTACGAGTCACTTGTAACTACAGTATACGAGTCACTTGTAACTACAGAATACGAGTAACTTGTAACTACAGTATACAAGTCACTTGAAACTACAGTATCAAAGTTAAATGTAACTACAGTATACGAGTAACTTGTAACTACAGTATACGAGTAACTTGTAACTACAGTATACGAGTCACTTGTAACTACAGAATACGAGTAACTTGTAACTACAGTATACGAGTCACTTGTAACTACAGTATACGAGTCACTTGTAACTACAGAATACGAGTAACTTGTAACTACAGTATACGAGTAACATGTTTCTACAGTATACGAGTAACTTGTAACTACGGTATACGAGTCACTTGTAACTACAGTATACAAGTCACTTGTAACTACAGTATACGACTTGAATGTAACTACATTATACGAGTTACTTGTAACTACAGTATACGAGTAACTTGTAACAACAGTAAACGAGTCACTTGTAACTACAGAATACGAGTAACTTGTAACTACAGTATACGAGTCACTTGTAACTACAGTATAAGAGTTTAATGTAACTACAGTATACGAGTCACTTGTAACTACAGTATACGAGTAACGTGTAACTACAGTATACGAATCACTTCTAACTACAGTATACGAGTAACTTGTAACTACAGTATACGAGTCACTTGAAACTACAGTATACGAGTTAAATATAACTACAGTATACGAGTAACTTGTAACTACAGTATTCGAGTAACTCGTTACAACAGTATACGAGTCACTTGTAACTACAGTATACGAGTAACATGTAACTACAGTATACGAGTAACATGTAACTACATTATACGAGTTTAATGTAACTACAGTATACGAGTAACTTGTAACTACAGAATACGAGTTACTTGTAACTACAGTATAAAAGTTAAATGTAACTACAGTATACGAGTAACTTGTAACTTCAGTATACGAGTAACTTGTAACTACAGTATACGAGTCACTTGTAACTACAGAATACGAGTAACATGTAACTACAGTATACGAGTAACTTGTAACTACAGTATTCGAGAAACAAGTAACTACAGTATACGAATGACCTGTTACTACAGTATACGAGAAACAAGTAACTACAGTATACGAGTAACTTGTAACTACAGTATACGAGTCACTTGTAACTACAGAATACGGGTAACTTAAAACTACAGTATACGAGTCACTTGTAACTACAGTATAATAGTTAAATGTAACTACAGTATACGAGTAACTTGTAACTACAGTATACGAGTAACTTGTAACTACAGAATACGAGTCACTTGTAACTACAGTATAAAAGTTAAATGTAACTACAGTATACGAGTAACTTGTAACTTCAGTATACGAGTAACTTGTAACTACAGTATACGAGTCACTTGTAACTACAGAATACGAGTAACTTGTAACTACAGTATACGAGTCACTTGTAACTACAGTATAATAGTTAAATGTAACTACAGTATACGAGTCACTTGTAACTACAGAATACGAGTAACTTGTAACTACAGTATACGAGTCACTTGTAACTACAGTATACGAGTCACTTGTAACTACAGTATACGAGTAAAATGTAACTACAGTATACGAGTAACATGTAACTACAGTATACGAGTAACTTGTAACTACAGTATTCGAGAAACAAGTAACTACAGTATACGAATGACCTGTTACTACAGTATACGAGAAACAAGTAACTACAGTATACGAGTAACTTGTAACTACAGATTACGAGTCACTTGTAACTACAGTATACGAGTCACTTGTAACTACAGAATACGAGTAACTTGTAACTACAGTATACAAGTCACTTGAAACTACAGTATAAAAGTTAAATGTAACTACAGTATACGAGTAACTTGTAACTACAGTATACGAGTCACTTGTAACTACAGAATACGAGTAACTTGTAACTACAGTATACGAGTCACTTGTAACTACAGTATAATAGTTAAATGTAACTACAGTATACGAGTCACTTGTAACTACAGAATACGAGTAACTTGTAACTACAGTATACGAGTCACTTGTAACTACAGTATACGAGTCACTTGTAACTACAGTATACGAGTTAAATGTAACTACAGTATACGAGTAACATGTAACTACAGTATACGAGTAACTTGTAACTACAGTATTCGAGAAACAAGTAACTACAGTATACGAATGACCTGTTACTACAGTATACGAGAAACAAGTAACTACAGTATACGAGTAACTTGTAACTACAGTATACGAGTCACTTGTAACTACAGTATACGAGTCACTTGTAACTACAGAATACGAGTAACTTGTAACTACAGTATACGAGTAACATGTTTCTACAGTATACGAGTAACTTGTAACTACGGTATACGAGTCACTTGTAACTACAGTATACAAGTCACTTGTAACTACAGTATACGACTTGAATGTAACTACAGTATACGAGTTACTTGTAACTACAGTATACGAATAACTTGTAACAACAGTAAACGAGTCACTTGTAACTACAGAATACGAGTAACTTGTAACTACAGTATACGAGTCACTTGTAACTACAGTATAAGAGTTTAATGTAACTACAGTATACGAGTCACTTGTAACTACAGTATACGAGTAACGTGTAACTACAGTATACGAATCACTTCTAACTACAGTATACGAGTAACTTGTAACTACAGTATACGAGTCACTTGAAACTACAGTATACGAGTTAAATATAACTACAGTATACGAGTAACTTGTAACTACAGTATTCGAGTAACTCGTTACAACAGTATACGAGTCACTTGTAACTACAGTATACGAGTAACATGTAACTACAGTATACGAGTAACATGTAACTACATTATACGAGTTTAATGTAACTACAGTATACGAGTAACTTGTAACTACAGAATACGAGTTACTTGTAACTACAGTAAACGAGTAACTTGTAACTTCAGTATATGACTAACTCGTAACTACAGTATACGAGTAACGTGTAACTACAGTATACGAATCACTTCTAACTACAGTATACGAGTAACTTGTAACTACAGTATACGAGTCACTTGAAACTACAGTATACGAGTTAAATATAACTACAGTATACGAGTAACTTGTAACTACAGTATTCGAGTAACTCGTTACAACAGTATACGAGTCACTTGTAACTACAGTATACGAGTCACTTGTAACTACAGTATACGAGTTAAATGTAACTACAGTATACGAGTAACATGTAACTACAGTATACGAGTAACTTGTAACTACAGTATTCGAGAAACAAGTAACTACAGTATACGAATGACCTGTTACTACAGTATACGAGAAACAAGTAACTACAGTATACGAGTAACTTGTAACTACAGATTACGAGTCACTTGTAACTACAGTATACGAGTCACTTGTAACTACAGAATACGAGTAACTTGTAACTACAGTATACAAGTCACTTGAAACTACAGTATCAAAGTTAAATGTAACTACAGTATACGAGTAACTTGTAACTACAGTATACGAGTAACTTGTAACTACAGTATACGAGTCACTTGTAACTACAGAATACGAGTAACTTGTAACTACAGTATACGAGTCACTTGTAACTACAGTATACGAGTCACTTGTAACTACAGAATACGAGTAACTTGTAACTACAGTATACGAGTAACATGTTTCTACAGTATACGAGTAACTTGTAACTACGGTATACGAGTCACTTGTAACTACAGTATACAAGTCACTTGTAACTACAGTATACGACTTGAATGTAACTACATTATACGAGTTACTTGTAACTACAGTATACGAGTAACTTGTAACAACAGTAAACGAGTCACTTGTAACTACAGAATACGAGTAACTTGTAACTACAGTATACGAGTCACTTGTAACTACAGTATAAGAGTTTAATGTAACTACAGTATACGAGTCACTTGTAACTACAGTATACGAGTAACGTGTAACTACAGTATACGAATCACTTCTAACTACAGTATACGAGTAACTTGTAACTACAGTATACGAGTCACTTGAAACTACAGTATACGAGTTAAATATAACTACAGTATACGAGTAACTTGTAACTACAGTATTCGAGTAACTCGTTACAACAGTATACGAGTCACTTGTAACTACAGTATACGAGTAACATGTAACTACAGTATACGAGTAACATGTAACTACATTATACGAGTTTAATGTAACTACAGTATACGAGTAACTTGTAACTACAGAATACGAGTTACTTGTAACTACAGTATAAAAGTTAAATGTAACTACAGTATACGAGTAACTTGTAACTTCAGTATACGAGTAACTTGTAACTACAGTATACGAGTCACTTGTAACTACAGAATACGAGTAACATGTAACTACAGTATACGAGTAACTTGTAACTACAGTATTCGAGAAACAAGTAACTACAGTATACGAATGACCTGTTACTACAGTATACGAGAAACAAGTAACTACAGTATACGAGTAACTTGTAACTACAGTATACGAGTCACTTGTAACTACAGAATACGGGTAACTTAAAACTACAGTATACGAGTCACTTGTAACTACAGTATAATAGTTAAATGTAACTACAGTATACGAGTAACTTGTAACTACAGTATACGAGTAACTTGTAACTACAGAATACGAGTCACTTGTAACTACAGTATAAAAGTTAAATGTAACTACAGTATACGAGTAACTTGTAACTTCAGTATACGAGTAACTTGTAACTACAGTATACGAGTCACTTGTAACTACAGAATACGAGTAACTTGTAACTACAGTATACGAGTCACTTGTAACTACAGTATAATAGTTAAATGTAACTACAGTATACGAGTCACTTGTAACTACAGAATACGAGTAACTTGTAACTACAGTATACGAGTCACTTGTAACTACAGTATACGAGTCACTTGTAACTACAGTATACGAGTAAAATGTAACTACAGTATACGAGTAACATGTAACTACAGTATACGAGTAACTTGTAACTACAGTATTCGAGAAACAAGTAACTACAGTATACGAATGACCTGTTACTACAGTATACGAGAAACAAGTAACTACAGTATACGAGTAACTTGTAACTACAGATTACGAGTCACTTGTAACTACAGTATACGAGTCACTTGTAACTACAGAATACGAGTAACTTGTAACTACAGTATACAAGTCACTTGAAACTACAGTATAAAAGTTAAATGTAACTACAGTATACGAGTAACTTGTAACTACAGTATACGAGTCACTTGTAACTACAGAATACGAGTAACTTGTAACTACAGTATACGAGTCACTTGTAACTACAGTATAATAGTTAAATGTAACTACAGTATACGAGTCACTTGTAACTACAGAATACGAGTAACTTGTAACTACAGTATACGAGTCACTTGTAACTACAGTATACGAGTCACTTGTAACTACAGTATACGAGTTAAATGTAACTACAGTATACGAGTAACATGTAACTACAGTATACGAGTAACTTGTAACTACAGTATTCGAGAAACAAGTAACTACAGTATACGAATGACCTGTTACTACAGTATACGAGAAACAAGTAACTACAGTATACGAGTAACTTGTAACTACAGTATACGAGTCACTTGTAACTACAGTATACGAGTCACTTGTAACTACAGAATACGAGTAACTTGTAACTACAGTATACGAGTAACATGTTTCTACAGTATACGAGTAACTTGTAACTACGGTATACGAGTCACTTGTAACTACAGTATACAAGTCACTTGTAACTACAGTATACGACTTGAATGTAACTACAGTATACGAGTTACTTGTAACTACAGTATACGAATAACTTGTAACAACAGTAAACGAGTCACTTGTAACTACAGAATACGAGTAACTTGTAACTACAGTATACGAGTCACTTGTAACTACAGTATAAGAGTTTAATGTAACTACAGTATACGAGTCACTTGTAACTACAGTATACGAGTAACGTGTAACTACAGTATACGAATCACTTCTAACTACAGTATACGAGTAACTTGTAACTACAGTATACGAGTCACTTGAAACTACAGTATACGAGTTAAATATAACTACAGTATACGAGTAACTTGTAACTACAGTATTCGAGTAACTCGTTACAACAGTATACGAGTCACTTGTAACTACAGTATACGAGTAACATGTAACTACAGTATACGAGTAACATGTAACTACATTATACGAGTTTAATTTAACTACAGTATACGAGTAACTTGTAACTACAGAATACGAGTTACTTGTAACTACAGTAAACGAGTAACTTGTAACTTCAGTATATGACTAACTCGTAACTACAGAATACGAGTTACTCGTAACTACAGTATACGAGTCACTTGTAACTACAGTATACGAGTAACATGTAACTGCAGTATACGAGTAACTTGTAACAACAGTAAACGAGTCACTTGTAACTACAGAATACGAGTAACTTGTAACTACAGTATACGAGTCACTTGTAACTACAGTATAAGAGTTTAATGTAACTACAGTATACGGGTCACTTGAAACTACAGTATACGAGTCACTTGTAACTACAGTATACGAGTCACTTGTAACTACAGTATACCAGTTAAATGTAACTACAGTATACGAGTAACATGTAACTACAGTATACGAGAAACTTGTAACTACAGTATTCGAGAAACAAGTAACTACAGTATACGAATGACCTGTTTCTACAGTATACGAGAAACAAGTAACTACAGTATACGAGTAACTTGTAACTACAGTATACGAGTCACTTGTAACTACAGAATACGGGTAACTTGTAACTACAGTATATGAGTAACTTGTAACTACAGTATAATAGTTAAATGTAACTACAGTATACGAGTAACTTGTAACTACAGTATACGAGTAACTTGTAACTACAGAATACGAGTCACTTGTAACTACAGTATAAAAGTTAAATGTAACTACAGTATACGAGTAACTTGTAACTACAGTATACGAGTAACTTGTAACTACAGTATACGAGTCACTTGTAACTACAGAATACGAGTAACTTGTAACTACAGTATACGAGTCACTTGTAACTACAGTATAATAGTTAAATGTAACTACAGTATACGAGTCACTTGTAACTACAGAATACGAGTAACTTGAAACTACAGTATACGAGTCACTTGTAACTACAGTATACGAGTCACTTGTAACTACAGTATACGAGTTAAATGTAACTACAGTATACGAGTAACATGTAACTACAGTATACGAGTAACTTTTAACTACAGTATTCGAGAAACAAGTAACTACAGTATACGAATGACCTGTTACTACAGTATACGAGAAACAAGTAACTACAGTATACGAGTAACTTGTAACTACAGATTACGAGTCACTTGTAACTACAGTATACGAGTCACTTGTAACTACAGAATACGAGTAACTTGTAACTACAGTATACAAGTCACTTGAAACTACAGTATAAAAGTTAAAAAATCAAAGACTCTAATTTACTCTGACGAGATAGGTGTAGGTTTCGGACAATTATTAAACTATCGTTTAAATAAACAAGTGACAAACATGTGTTGTCCTGACACCTCATTTGAGGATATTTTTAAACAAGTAGCTGTAGGGAAATTTGATGAGCACACCACCATTATAATTATGATAGGAAATCATTCTAACATTAGTCGTAGTACATTAGACAATAGTGTAGAGGTGTTGCTCAATTTACACAATCAGACAAAGTGCAAGTTCATTTTGTGCAACTTCCCATACTGTACAAACCTGTCAGATCAACAAAACAACTGTGTGCATAGAATGAACATGCACCTATACAATATAACATGTCATCATAGCGATGCTATTTCTTATTTTGACTTGAATAATTTTATTCACACATTTATTTTGACTCAGGATACTATGTACCTGTCTGATTATTATAAAAAACAAGTAGCTACATTGTTAGCATATAATATAAATGACACAAAATCTGTGTCATCTCCTATATTAATTTGTAATGTTACTAACAATAATTTAAACTAGAATTTAAGACAAAGGAAATCCCCTCTTTGACTGATATTAATAACAAACACAAACCGGGGTTTTCTTGCACTCATCCTCAGACAAAGGAAAAGCAAAATCAGTTACAAGTGTTACATCAAAATATTCAGGGTTTTGCTAGCAAAGTATTAGAAATTGAATTATTCTTAGAAAAGCATAATTATGACATAGTTTGTTTAACGGAACATTTTCACAAAGATCCTGAAATTTTGATAAATTATGAAAATTATTGTATTGCCAGTTCTTTCAACCGAAAATCCGCGATACATGGAGGTTCCTTAATACTTATTAGAAACAACATTAAATTCAAAGAACGTAAGGATGTTGTCGGATTGTCGGTTGAGTGTTGTACTGAATTATCTTGTGTTGAGCTGGAAAGTCATGTTATAGTATGCGTATACAGACCGCCAATAGCAAAAAATTTTACCAAATTCCTAGAAATAATGGAAGATGCACTCAAATTAGTCACAAAAACTAATAAACATGTAATTGTTGCAGGTGACTTTAACATAGACATTTTAGAAATCAATGCATTAAGTGATAAATTTTTAGGTCTTTTTAAATCATTCAATTTATTTAATATATTTTTTGAACCTACTCGTGTGACGCCTACTTCTGCCAAATGTATTGATAATGTATTCAGCGATTGTGACCCGGTACAAAAATGCATTATAAATTCTCTTCAATCAGATCACAAGGGTCAAAGTGTAATATTCCCATTCAAAAACCATATTAAAACGATCAAAATAGAAACCAGGCGCATCACTGCAAGCAGGTTGGAAAAATATCAAAATGTGTTAATCGAGAAATTGCCTGTCCATAATTATAATTTTGAAAACCCAAATCATGTATACGAAGACGTTTTCAATTTGTTAAGCAAAGAATTCGAAATCATTTTTAACTTAGAAACGAAAGAAATTAATACGAAATTTAAGTTTAGTGATTGGGCAACCAAAGGTCTTAGGATTAGTAGAGATAGGCTTTTTGAACTTTACGAGCTTAAAAACATGACAAACGATGTAAGTTTTAGTGAGCTAGTAAAAAAATATTCTAAAACCTTCAAAATAGCTTGTGAAATTGCTAAAGCAAACTTTATTAGTAATAAGATAAAGTCTTCAGATAATAAAATAAAAGCTGTCTGGAAAGTTATTAATAGCGAAACAGGTAAAACTAAGCCACGCGAAAATAACTTTTCACTTAAAACCGACAAAGGAGTGATTAGTTTAAATTCAGATGTAGCGCAGGAGTTAGAGACATTTTTCACAAATATACCTCTAAAAACTACTGAGTCATTAAGATCTTCACCTACAATTTCATATTCATTGCTGAAGCAAAATGTAGATGTTTGCAATTCTGAATTTAAATTTACTCATGTAAGTCCCCAGTATATTTTAAAAACTTTTAAAGATATCAAAGTAAAGAGCACCGAAGATTTATGGGGGATGTCAGTTAAAGTTTGTCAATCAGTAATCGAAATATTAGCACCATACTTAGCAGATATCTTCAATGAATGTATTGATCACGGCATTTTTCCTGATTTAATGAAACATAGCAAGGTAGTTCCGCTGTTTAAAGCTGGTGACAAACAAGACCCCAGTAACTATAGGCCTGTATCAATTCTGCCAGTACTCAGCAAAGTGTTTGAGAAGATCATACTAAATCAAATGCTGTCCCATTTTAATCAGAACAATTTGTTACACAACCAGCAATTCGGTTTTACAAAGGGACGTTGTACCACAGATGCTGGTGTTGCTCTAATCAAACATGTATTTAATGCTTGGGAAGAATCAAAAGATGCCATTGGTGTTTTTTGTGATCTTTCCAAGGCATTTGATTGCGTAGATCATGAAACTTTATTGCTAAAATTAGAACACTACGGTATTCGAAACGCAGCTCTGAAATTTTTGAATTCATATTTAGATAATAGAACTCAAAAGGTCCAAATAAACGGCGCCAAATCACTGGGGTCTCGTGTTAAAATTGGTGTGCCTCAAGGCTCTATTTTAGGACCATTTCTATTTCTAATTTACATAAATGATTTGCCTTACATGGTAGAGAATTTGTCCAAGATTGTACTATTTGCTGATGACACATCCCTTATATTTAAGGTCGATAGACATGCACATAACTATGACGAAGTAAACAACACTCTTGGACAAATTCATAGTTGGTTTACTGCAAATAATTTAGTTCTTAATGAGAAAAAAACTAAATGTGTATTATTCACTTTACCTAACGTAGTACATTCTTTGAATAATCATGTCGTACTTAATAATGAAAAATTAGAGTTTACTACCAGTACAGTTTTCTTAGGGATTACTCTCGACTCAAGTCTCCAATGGGGCCCTCATATTACATCTTTGTCGGGAAGATTAAGCTCAGCTGCATATGCGGTACGTAAAATTAGAGAGATCACGGATATTGCAACTGCGCGACTTGTTTACTTTAGTTATTTTCATAGCATTATGTCCTATGGAATTTTGCTGTGGGGGCGCGCCGCTGATATTGAAACAATTTTTATTCTCCAAAAGAGGGCCATTAGAGCAATTTATAAACTTTGCAGTCGTGATTCCCTAAGGGAACTGTTTAAGGAAATTAATATTATGACTGTACCGTGTCAATATATTTATGAAAATATCATGTATGTTAGAAAAAATATAAATACTTTCACTAGAAATTGTGACAGGCATAACCGCAATACAAGGAGTAAAAATAAAATAGATCAACCTAAGCATAGACTCGCTAAAGTTAGGACTTCATTTGAAGGTCTAAGTATAAGATACTATAACAAAATACCGGAAGATATATTGAGTTTATCAGAAAGTAAATTTAAGTCTGTTATCAAGAAAACATTATGTTATAAAGCTTACTATAAGTTAGATGAGTACATTAATGACAAAGAGGCATGGAGCTCTGAAATTCCAGCGCAGCACAAGAAACACGCACTCATTTTTAATACCAAAATGGGGCGTGCGTGGAGTTTACAACTGACATAATTTTACAAATCTGCATGGATGTAATTTCAATTGTTTAAAGTAAATATTTTATAAGTTAAAACTGGTAGATTTATCTACTTCAATTTTTACAAAAAAAAAAATATGTAGCCATTTTTGGTCTATACATATTTTTTTTTACTTACAGAATTAGCTAGGGTAGCTTAGGGGCTAGTAAGATTGTTAATTTAGAGTAGGAGCACTTCTGGGCAGGTTTTTTGGTGGGTTTTTCCTGTTCAGGAGGTCCGATTAATTATACGCATGTAAACTACACGCTTTAAAAATCTTGACTTCAATTTGAAACAAATATCGTTTTCAGATGGTAGTGGCGTAAAGTTACATGCCGTGTGATTAACCTGGCCAGCCCCGTGGCAGTGCTTTGATTTTTATTTTTTTCTCCCGCCCGAGCCGGTTTTCTATTAGGACATTACAAAATTGTTATAAAAAAAAGAAAATTGTGTGATACAAATTTCTTTTTTTTACAATGACGGTTCATGACGTCAATAAGTGATATGATAATACTATCCTACATTGAATAAAGAATTTCAATTTCAATTTCAAAAAAATGTAACTACAGTATACGAGTAACTTGTAACTACAGTATACGAATAACTTGTAACTACAGTATACGAGTCACTTGTAACTACAGAATACGAGTAACTTGTAACTACAGTATACGAGTCACTTGTAACTACAGTATAATAGTTAAATGTAACTACAGTATACGAGTCACTTGTAACTACAGAATACGAGTAACTTGTAACTACAGTATACGAGTCACTTGTAACTACAGTATACGAGTCACTTGTAACTACAGTATACGAGTTAAATGTAACTACAGTATACGAGTAACATGTAACTACAGTATACGAGTAACTTGTAACTACAGTATTCGAGAAACAAGTAACTACAGTATACGAATGACCTGTTACTACAGTATACGAGAAACAAGTAACTACAGTATACGAGTAACTTGTAACTACAGTATACGAGTCACTTGTAACTACAGTATACGAGTCACTTGTAACTACAGAATACGAGTAACTTGTAACTACAGTATACGAGTAACATGTTTCTACAGTATACGAGTAACTTGTAACTACGGTATACGAGTCACTTGTAACTACAGTATACAAGTCACTTGTAACTACAGTATACGACTTGAATGTAACTACAGTATACGAGTTACTTGTAACTACAGTATACGAGTAACTTGTAACAACAGTAAACGAGTCACTTGTAACTACAGAATACGAGTAACTTGTAACTACAGTATACGAGTCACTTGTAACTACAGTATAAGAGTTTAATGTAACTACAGTATACGAGTCACTTGTAACTACAGTATACGAGTAACGTGTAACTACAGTATACGAATCACTTCTAACTACAGTATACGAGTAACTTGTAACTACAGTATACGAGTCACTTGAAACTACAGTATACGAGTTAAATATAACTACAGTATACGAGTAACTTGTAACTACAGTATTCGAGTAACTCGTTACAACAGTATACGAGTCACTTGTAACTACAGTATACGAGTAACATGTAACTACAGTATACGAGTAACATGTAACTACATTATACGAGTTTAATGTAACTACAGTATACGAGTAACTTGTAACTACAGAATACGAGTTACTTGTAACTACAGTAAACGAGTTACTTGTAACTTCAGTATATGACTAACTCGTAACTACAGAATACGAGTAACTCGTAACTACAGTATACGAGTCACTTGTAACTACAGTATACGAGTCACTTGTAACTACAGTATACGAGTTAAATGTAACTACAGTATACGAGTAACATGTAACTACAGTATACGAGTAACTTGTAACTACAGTATTCGAGAAACAAGTAACTACAGTATACGAATGACCTGTTACTACAGTATACGAGAAACAAGTAACTACAGTATACGAGTAACTTGTAACTACAGATTACGAGTCACTTGTAACTACAGTATACGAGTCACTTGTAACTACAGAATACGAGTAACTTGTAACTACAGTATACAAGTCACTTGAAACTACAGTATAAAAGTTAAATGTAACTACAGTATACGAGTAACTTGTAACTACAGTATACGAGTCACTTGTAACTACAGAATACGAGTAACTTGTAACCACAGTATACGAGTCACTTGTAACTACAGTATAATAGTTAAATGTAACTACAGTATACGAGTCACTTGTAACTACAGAATACGAGTAACTTGTAACTACAGTATACGAGTCACTTGTAACTACAGTATACGAGTCACTTGTAACTACAGTATACGAGTTAAATGTTACTACAGTATACGAGTAACATGTAACTACAGTATACGAGTAACTTGTAACTACAGTATTCGAGAAACAAGTAACTACAGTATACGAATGACCTGTTACTACAGTATACGAGAAACAAGTAACTACAGTATACGAGTAACTTGTAACTAAAGTATACGAGTCACTTGTAACTACAGTATACGAGTCACTTGTAACTACAGAATACGAGTAACTTGTAACTACAGTATACGAGTAACATGTTTCTACAGTATACGAGTAACTTGTAACTACGGTATACGAGTCACTTGTAACTACAGTATACAAGTCACTTGTAACTACAGTATACGACTTGAATGTAACTACAGTATACGAGTTACTTGTAACTACAGTATACGAATAACTTGTAACAACAGTAAACGAGTCACTTGTAACTACAGAATACGAGTAACTTGTAACTACAGTATACGAGTCACTTGTAACTACAGTATAAGAGTAACTTGTAACTACAGTATACGAGTCACTTGAAACTACAGTATACGAGTTAAATATAACTACAGTATACGAGTAACTTGTAACTACAGTATTCGAGTAACTCGTTACAACAGTATACGAGTCACTTGTAACTACAGAATACGAGTAACTTGTAACTACAGTATACGAGTCACTTGTAACTACAGTATAAGAGTTTAATGTAACTACAGTATACGAGTCACTTGTAACTACAGTATACGATTAACGTGTAACTACAGTATACGAATCACTTCTAACTACAGTATACGAGTAACTTGTAACTACAGTATACGAGTCACTTGAAACTACAGTATACGAGTTTAATATAACTACAGTATACGAGTAACTTGTAACTACAGAATACGAGTTACTTGTAACTACAGTAAACGAGTAACTTGTAACTTCAGTATATGACTAACTCGTAACTACAGAATACGAGTTACTCGTAACTACAGTATACGAGTCACTTGTAACTACAGTATACGAGTAACATGTAACTGCAGTATACGAGTAACTTGTAACAACAGTAAACGAGTCACTTGTAACTACAGAATACGAAAAACTTGTAACTACAGTATACGAGTCACTTGTAACTACAGTATAAGAGTTTAATGTAACTACAGTATACGAGTCACTTGAAACTACAGAATACGAGTAACTTGTAACTACAGTATACGAGTCACATGTAACTACAGTATACGAGTAACTTGTAACTACAGTATTCGAGAAACAAGTAACTACAGTATACGAATGACCTGTTACTACAGTATACGAGAAACAAGTAACTACAGTATACGAGTAACTTGTAACTACAGATTACGAGTCACTTGTAACTACAGTATACGAGTCACTTGTAACTACAGAATACGAGTAACTTGTTACTACAGTATACAAGTCACTTGAAACTACAGTTTAAAAGTTAAATGTAACTACAGTATACGAGTAACTTGTAACTACAGTATACGAGTAACTTGTAACTACAGTATACGAGTCACTTGTAACTACAGAATACGAGTAACTTGTAACTACAGTATACGAGTCACTTGTAACTACAGTATAATAGTTAAATGTAACTACAGTATACGAGTCACTTGTAACTACAGAATACGAGTAACTTGTAACTACAGTATACGAGTCACTTGTAACTACAGTATACGAGTCACTTGTAACTACAGTATACGAGTTAAATGTAACTACAGTATACGAGTAACATGTAACTACAGTATACGAGTAACTTGTAACTACAGTATTCGAGAAACAAGTAACTACAGTATACGAATGACCTGTTACTACAGTATACGAGAAACAAGTAACTACAGTATACGAGTAACTTGGAACTACAGTATACGAGTCACTTGTAACTACAGAATACGAGTTAAATATAACTACAGTATACGAGTAACTTGTAACTACAGTATTCGAGTAACTCGTTACAACAGTATACGAGTCACTTGTAACTCTAGAATACGAGTAACTTGTAACTACAGTATACGAGTAACTTGTAACTTCAGTATACGAGTAACTTGTAACTACGGTATACGAGTCACTTGTAACTACAGTATACAAGTCACTTGTAACTACAGTATACGACTTGAATGTAACTACAGAATACGAGTAACTTGTAACTACAGTATACGAGTCACTTGTAACTACAGTATAAGAGTTTAATGTAACTACAGTATACGAGTCACTTGATAAGATAAGATAAGATAAGATAATCGTTTATTTGCCAGAATACATGTTAAAAAGGTGTAACAGTAGTTAAAGGTTTCCCGTACAGTATTCGACTTGTGTACAAGCATGCAAATATTTTTAATTTTTAATTGTCGCTTGGTGAACACTTCTTCAAAATATATCATAGTAAAATTAATATCTAGGTAGTTTAAAATTTGTAAAAACACATGTCAAAAAATTATACAAAAGAAAATAACGATGTCAAATTACAATAAATAAAATGTCCAAAATTCGTAAATAATTAAATTAAATTAAAATAAAATTTATAAAAAATACAATTATCAATGATTTAAATATTCCTGAACACTATAAAAACATTTTTCCAATAGCCATTTAAATAATGTTGTCTTGAACACTCGGATGTCATCTAACAATTTAATACAGTCGGGTAGTTTATTATATATTTGGATTGACATATTATATACATTTTTTCCATACATGCTCTTATAAGAAGCGGGCTGGTATAGTAAATTAGTATATGCAGATCTTAGTTGTCTCTTAGAAACGTCTCTCAAATTTCTGTAGAAACCACGATTCAACTTTACAAATAGGCAAATCTCACAAATATACATGCAGGGAAGCGGAAGTATTTCCAATTCCCGGAATAGTGGTTTACATGAATCAAGAAACCAAGCATTGCAGATAGCACGAACACACTTTTTTTGTAATATGAACACTCTCTCACTGTCCACGGAATTTCCCCAAAGAATTACACAATATCGAAGGACAGAAGACACATATCCATGATAAGCTGCAAGGGCCGCCTCTCTGGACACTGTACTTGTTAGTTTTTTCAGCGCATATACAAACCGGTCAAGTCTAAGGCATATACCGTCTACATGTTGTTTCCAATTGAGATGTTCGTCTATTGTTATTCCCAGGAATTTAAAAGACTCCACTTGCTCTACTGGGTTATTATTGTAAGTGACTACTAGAGGCATTTTGCTGGAATTGTATGAGCGAAACTGCATGATTTTCGTTTTCAGTATATTAACCTGCAAGCAATTTTGGTTCATCCATTCAATTATTTCAATTAAAGCGTTATTAATTGTTGTTTGCCATGTAAGCTTTTGATGACATTTTATAAGCAGTGTTGTGTCATCGGCAAAAAGGACGGACTGATGTGAGGTATTTTGAGGCAGGTCGTTAATATAAAGCAAAAATAGAATAGGGCCGAGTATACTTCCTTGAGGAACCCCAGTGCTGTTTACTCTAATTTGAGATTTAAACTTCTTTTTTACCCTAATACTACCCTCTTTGACAATCTGCGATATTTCTATATACTGTCTCCTATTAGATAAAAATGACTCTATCCATTCATAGGCTCTTCCTCTGATTCCGTATAATTGTAGCTTGTCCAAGAGGATCTTATGATTAACAAAATCGAAAGCTTTGGTCATATCTAGGAATATAGATATGATAGGTGTTTTACTATTTATACAATCAGTAACGGCTTTTACTAGGGTAAAACAGGCCAGTGCAGTTGATCGACCTTCTCTAAAACCAAACTGTTGGGGGCTAAAAACATTGTGCTTTGACAAAAAATCATGCAATCTAACACTCATAGCTCGTTCCAGGATCTTTGACAGAATCGGTATGAGGGTAATCGGTCTGTAGTTGCTTAGGTCGTTTCTTTCACCTTTTTTAAAAAGCGGTTTAACAATTGAAAGTTTTAGTTTATCTGGGAAAATCCCCGTGTTAAAAGATAAATTCACAATATGAACCAGCGGATCGCAAAAATATGTGGCACAGAGTTTTATTAATTTTGTATTAATAGCGTCGTAACCACAAGCAGTGGTATTTTTTAAAGTTAATATTATTTTTAACATTTCATTGTTATTTATTGGTCTTAGAAATATTGTATTTGTAATTTTTGTTACATTTTTATAATCATTATTTTGAGGAGAAATCGAGTTGTGCGTTATGTCAATAAAATAATTATTAAAAATGTCACTTATTTGTTGAGTATTGGAATAAATTATGTTATTTGATTTTATTTCTTTGATATCGTTAGATTGTATGTTTTTAGGAATCGAAGACTCTATCGTATTCCATGTTGCTCTACATTTATTTTTGTTATTCTTAATATATCTAGTGTTACTTATCTTTTGTGACAATAATACGCATTTACTTAAGAGTTTATTGTAGTTTCGGTATTTTAATTTATTGGTTTGTTTATTTTTATTGACCATCTTATATTTTAGATATAAGTGACGTTTAGTTTTGCTTGATTTCCTTAGCCCTTTTGTTAGCCACTTAGATTTCATGGGATAATTATTTAGTTTAACCTTTATTAGAGGAAAACAGAGTCCGTGAAAGAGTAAGATGGTATCATGAAACTTCTCAAATGCATCATTTAGTTCTGTAGCTGCTAGGACCTCTGAAAACGAAAGAGCCGAAATACACTCGCAGAATTTCTCAATATTGTAGTTGCTGTAGTCATACCTATTTTCAAACCAAGTAGTAAACTGGGGCTTCTCCTTTGCTCGTATTGTTATCATTTGAGCAGTTTCGTGGTCTGAAAGACCAAGAGCAAGTACATCCGAATTAACATTTTTTATGTTACTCGCTATATGATCAATGCATTTGCCCTGCCGTGTTGGTGAATGTATATGTAACACTAAGTTGTGATTGTCTAGAGTTCTAATCAGGTTTTTTGAAGAGGTGGATGATATCAAGGTGTCTATATTCCAGTCCCCACAAAGTATAATCTTTTTGCTTCTAAAAGTATTAGTTAGATAAAGGAGTAGTTTGTCTAATTTGTATAGAAATATACCAACGTGCGCTTTAGTTTTTACTGGTATCCGGTAGATGTTTACTATAATCATATTTAAACTATTTATTTCAACGCCACAACACTCAAAGTAATCCTTAACCGCCAAACCTGAAGGTATTTTAAGAGATTTGAAGTCCCAATTATTTTTAACTAAAATGCAAGAACCACCCCTTGATTTTTCTCGACAAAAAGTGGCTGCAACTTTGAAACTGGGAAGGATGACATTGAGTTCAGAACCCTTTTTTATGAAAGCTTCACTAAAACATAATATGTCAAAGTTTTTACCGTTTTCTTTAAGTTCGTTTAAGCATAATTCAATAATTGGTAGTTTAGGTAACAGACTCTGAATATTTTGATGAAATATTCGTATAGCGTGTACATTTTTACTATCTACGTCTGAGGACTTTGGAGCGGTTTGGGTCGAAAAAAAGTGTTTTCGTGTCTGCTTTGCTTTATAACACTCTCTGCTGCATTTTCCTCCAACTTTTCACTAAGCAAATCTAATTTTTGTCTCTTATTTACAAAGTCATTCCTATAGACAATGAAATTAATTTCAGAGATGATTTTGAATGTCAAGTTTTTAAGAAAATAGTTATTGTTGTTGTTGAATGATCTCACATTTACAAATGTACAATTTTCAAACCGTTTCGTGATAAATTTCAATTCCTTATTTAATTTCTGAACATTTACAAAATGATTAACATTTATACTCAATAGCAAAATTTTACAGTTTTTAAATTTATTTAGGTGTTGCCATAAGTTAGAGAGAATAGCGTATGGATCTTTGTCGTTAGTTCCCGTCGATAAAATAATTATATCACCTTCATTTGTAATTTCGTTTAAAGATGTTAGACTTTGCAGGACTTGTGTACTTGTTGCATGTGGTTTAACCATACTTGATACAACGTGTGAGCTGTGACAATGGCCAGGTAGAGCCGCTCTAAGTTTTACTGCTAATCCTCGAACCTGCTGGTCTCCAATTATGTAGATATGTTTTTTTTGTGGTGTGTTACAGTAAGAACTTGTTCTTATGTTGTTGAAATGACTTGTAGAGATCCTATCCCCTATTTTTTCAGGTTGTTTCGGGCTGTTCAGTTGTTGTAGGAAGCTGTGTGTTTCTTGTGTGTCGACTGATGTTATGTTCTGTCTACGACTTTTATTATTCATAGTTTTATTTCTGGATTTCGATGTACTGAAACTACAGAATACGAGTAACTTGTAACTACAGTATACGAGTCACTTGTAACTACAGTATACGAGTCACTTGTAACTACAGTATACGAGTTAAATGTAACTACAGTATACGAGTAACATGTAACTACAGTATACGAGTAACTTGTAACTACAGTATTCGAGAAACAAGTAACTACAGTATACGAATGACCTGTTACTACAGTATGCGAGAAACAAGTAACTACAGTATTCGATTAACTCGTTACAACAGTATACGAGTCACTTGTAACTACAGAATACGAGTCACTTGTAACTACAGTATACGAGTTAAATGTATCTACAGTATACGAGTAACATGTAACTACAGTATACGAGTAACTTGTAACTACAGTATTCGAGAAACAAGTAACTACAGTATACGAATGACCTGTTACTACAGTATACGAGAAACAAGTAACTACAGTATACGAGTAACTTGTAACTACAGTATACGAGTCACTTGTAACTACAGAATACGGGTAACTTGTAACTACAGTATACGAGTCACTTGTAAATACAGTATAATAGTTAAATGTAACTACAGTATACGAGTAACTTGTAACTACAGTATACGAGTAACTTGTAACTACAGAATACGAGTCACTTGTAACTACAGTATAAAAGTTAAATGTAACTACAGTATACGAGTAACTTGTAACTACAGTATACGAGTAACTTGTAACTACAGTATACGAGTCACTTGTAACTACAGAATACGAGTAACTTGTAACTACAGTATACGAGTCACTTGTAACTACAGTATAATAGTTAAATGTAACTACAGTATACGAGTCACTTGTAACTACAGTATACGAGTCACTTGTAACTACAGTATACGAGTTAAATGTAACTACAGTATACGAGTAACATGTAACTACAGTATACGAGTAACTTGTAACTACAGTATTCGAGAAACAAGTAACTACAGTATACGAATGACCTGTTACTACAGTATACGAGAAAAAAGTAACTACAGTATACGAGTAACTTGTAACTACAGATTACGAGTCACTTGTAACTACAGTATACGAGTCACTTGTAACTACAGAATACGAGTAACTTGTAACTAAAGTATACAAGTCACTTGAAACTACAGTATAAAAGTTAAATGTAACTACAGTATACGAGTAACTTGTAACTACAGTATACGAGTCACTTGTAACTACAGAATACGAGTAACTTGTAACTACAGTATACGAGTCACTTGTAACTACAGTATTATAGTTAAATGTAACTACAGTATACGAGTCACTTGTAACTACAGAATACGAGTAACTTGTAACTACAGTATACGAGTCACTTGTAACTACAGTATACGAGTCACTTGTAACTACAGTATACGAGTTAAATGTAACTACAGTATACAAGTAACATGTAACTACAGTATACGAGTAACTTGTAACTACAGTATTCGAGAAACAAGTAACTACAGTATACGAATGACCTGTTACTACAGTATACGAGAAACAAGTAACTACAGTATACAAGTAACTTGTAACTACAGTATACGAGTCACTTGTAACTACAGTATACGAGTCACTTGTAACTACAGAATACGAGTAACTTGTAACTACAGTATACGAGTAACATGTTTCTACAGTATACGAGTAACTTGTAACTACGGTATACGAGTCACTTGTAACTACAGTATACAAGTCACTTGTAACTACAGTATACGACTTGAATGTAACTACAGTATACGAGTTACTTGTAACTACAGTATACGAGTAACTTGTAACAACAGTAAACGAGTCACTTGTAACTACAGAATACGAGTAACTTGTAACTACAGTATACGAGTCACTTGTAACTACAGTATAAGAGTTTAATGTAACTACAGTATACGAGTCACTTGTAACTATAGTATACGAGTAACGTGTAACTACCTGTATACGAATCACTTCTAACTACAGTATACGAGTAACTTGTAACTACAGTATACGAGTCACTTGAAACTACAGTATACGAGTTAAATATAACTACAGTATACGAGTAACTTGTAACTACAGTATTCGAGTAACTCGTTACAACAGTATACGAGTCACTTGTAACTACAGTATACGAGTAACATGTAACTACAGTATACGAGTAACATGTAACTACATTATACGAGTTTAATGTAACTACAGTATACGAGTAACTTGTAACTACAGAATACGAGTTACTTGTAACTACAGTAAACGAGTAACTTGTAACTTCAGTATATGACTAACTCGTAACTACAGAATACGAGTTACTCGTAACTACAGTATACGACTCACTTGTAACTACAGTATACGAGTAACATGTAACTGCAGTATACGAGTAACTTGTAACAACAGTAAACGAGTCACTTGTAACTACAGAATACGAGTAACTTGTAACTACAGTATACGAGTCACTTGTAACTACAGTATAAGAGTTTAATGTAACTACAGTATACGAGTCACTTGAAACTACAGTATACGAGTCACTTGTAACTACAGTATACGAGTCACTTGTAACTACAGTATACCAGTTAAATGTAACTACAGTATACGAGTAACATGTAACTACAGTATACGAGTAACTTGTAACTACAGTATTCGAGAAACAAGTAACTACAGTATACGAATGACCTGTTACTACAGTATACGAGAAACAAGTAACTACAGTATACGAGTAACTTGTAACTACAGTATACGAGTCACTTGTAACTACAGAATACGGGTAACTTGTAACTACAGTATATGAGTAACTTGTAACTACAGTATAATAGTTAAATGTAACTACAGTATACGAGTAACATGTAACTACAGTATACGAGTAACTTGTAACTACAGAATACGAGTCACTTGTAACTACAGTATAAAAGTTAAATGTAACTACAGTATACGAGTAACTTGTAACTACAGTATACGAGTAACTTGTAACTACAGTATACGAGTCACTTGTAACTACAGAATACGAGTAACTTGTAACTACAGTATACGAGTCACTTGTAACTACAGTATAATAGTTAAATGTAACTACAGTATACGAGTCACTTGTAACTACAGAATACGAGTAACTTGTATATACAGTATACGAGTCACTTGTAACTACAGTATACGAGTCACTTGTAACTACAGTATACGAGTTAAATGTAACTACAGTATACGAGTAACATGTAACTACAGTATACGAGTAACTTGTAACTACAGTATTCGAGAAACAAGTAACTACAGTATACGAATGACCTGTTACTACAGTATACGAGAAACAAGTAACTACAGTATACGAGTAACTTGTAACTACAGATTACGAGTCACTTGTAACTACAGTATACGAGTCACTTGTAACTACAGAATACGAGTAACTTGTAACTACAGTATACAAGTCACTTGAAACTACAGTATAAAAGTTAAATGTAACTACAGTATACGAGTAACTTGTAACTACAGTATACGAGTAACTTGTAACTACAGTATACGAGTCACTTGTAACTACAGAATACGAGTAACTTGTAACTACAGTATACGAGTCACTTGTAACTACAGTATTATAGTTAAATGTAACTACAGTATACGAGTCACTTGTAACTACAGAATACGAGTAACTTGTAACTACAGTATACGAGTCACTTGTAACTACAGTATACGAGTCACTTGTAACTACAGTATACGAGTTAAATGTAACTACAGTATACGAGTAACATGTAACTACAGTATACGAGTAACTTGTAACTACAGTATTCGAGAAACAAGTAACTACAGTATACGAATGACCTGTTACTACAGTATACGAGAAACAAGTAACTACAGTATACGAGTAACTTGTAACTACAGTATACGAGTCACTTGTAACTACAGTATACGAGTCACTTGTAACTTTAGAATACGAGTAACTTGTAACTACAGTATACGAGTAACTTGTAACTTCAGTATACGAGTAACTTGTAACTACGGTATACGAGTCACTTGTTACTACAGTATACAAGTCACTTGTAACTACAGTATACGACTTGAATGTAACTACAGTATACGAGTTACTTGTAACTACAGTATACGAGTAACTTGTAACAACAGTAAACGAGTCACTTGTAACTACAGAATACGAGTAACTTGTAACTACAGTATACGAGTCACTTGTAACTACAGTATAAGAGTTTAATGTAACTACAGTATACGAGTCACTTGTAACTACAGTATACGAGTAACGTGTAACTACAGTATACGAATCACTTCTAACTACAGTATACGAGTAACTTGTAACTACAGTATACGAGTCACTTGAAACTACAGTATACGAGTTAAATATAACTACAGTATACGAGTAACTTGTAACTACAGTATTCGAGTAACTCGTTACAACAGTATACGAGTCACTTGTAACTACAGTATACGAGTAACATGTAACTACAGTATACGAGTAACATGTAACTACATTATACGAGTTTAATGTAACTACAGTATACGAGTAACTTGTAACTACAGAATACGAGTTACTTGTAACTACAGTAAACGAGTAACTTGTAACTTAAGTATATGACTAACTCGTAACTACAGAATACGAGTTACTCGTAACTACAGTATACGAGTCACTTGTAACTACAGTATACGAGTAACATGTAACTGCAGTATACGAGTAACTTGTAACAACAGTAAACGAGTCACTTGTAACTACAGAATACGAGTAACTTGTAACTACAGTATACGAGTCACTTGTAACTACAGTATAAGAGTTTAATGTAACTACAGTATACGAGTCACTTGAAATTACAGTATACGAGTCACTTGTAACTACAGTATACGAGTCACTTGTAACTACAGTATACCAGTTAAATGTAACTACAGTATACGAGTAACATGTAACTACAGTATACGAGTAACTTGTAACTACAGTATTCGAGAAACAAGTAACTACAGTATACGAATGACCTGTTACTACAGTATACGAGAAACAAGTAACTACAGTATACGAGTAACTTGTAACTACAGTATACGAGTCACTTGTAACTACAGAATACGGGTAACTTGTAACTACAGTATATGAGTAACTTGTAACTACAGTATAATAGTTAAATGTAACTACAGTATACGAGTAACATGTAACTACAGTATACGAGTAACTTGTAACTACAGAATACGAGTCACTTGTAACTACAGTATAAAAGTTAAATGTAACTACAGTATACGAGTAACTTGTAACTACAGTATACGAGTAACTTGTAACTACAGTATACGAGTCACTTGTAACTACAGAATACGAGTAACTTGTAACTACAGTATACGAGTCACTTGTAACTACAGTATAATAGTTAAATGTAACTACAGTATACGAGTCACTTGTAACTACAGAATACGAGTAACTTGTAAATACAGTATACGAGTCACTTGTAACTACAGTATACGAGTCACTTGTAACTACAGTATACGAGTTAAATGTAACTACAGTATACGAGTAACATGTAACTACAGTATACGAGTAACTTGTAACTACAGTATTCGAGAAACAAGTAACTACAGTATACGAATGACCTGTTACTACAGTATACGAGAAACAAGTAACTACAGTATACGAGTAACTTGTAACTACAGATTACGAGTCACTTGTAACTACAGTATACGAGTCACTTGTAACTACAGAATACGAGTAACTTGTAACTACAGTATACAAGTCACTTGAAACTACAGTATTAAAGTTAAATGTAACTACAGTATACGAGTAACTTGTAACTACAGTATACGAGTAACTTGTAACTACAGTATACGAGTCACTTGTAACTACAGAATACGAGTAACTTGTAACTACAGTATACGAGTCACTTGTAACTACAGTATAATAGTTAAATGTAACTACAGTATACGAGTCACTTGTAACTACAGAATACGAGTAACTTGTAACTACAGTATACGAGTCACTTGTAACTACAGTATACGAGTCACTTGTAACTACAGTATACGAGTTAAATGTAACTACAGTATACGAGTAACATGTAACTACAGTATACGAGTAACTTGTAACTACAGTATTCGAGAAACAAGTAACTACAGTATACGAATGACCTGTTACTACAGTATACGAGAAACAAGTAACTACAGTATACGAGTAACTTGTAACTACAGTATACGAGTCACTTGTAACTACAGTATACGAGTCACTTGTAACTTTAGAATACGAGTAACTTGTAACTACAGTATACGAGTAACTTGTAACTTCAGTATACGAGTAACTTGTAACTACGGTATACGAGTCACTTGTAACTACAGTATACAAGTCACTTGTAACTACAGTATACGACTTGAATGTAACTACAGTATACGAGTTACTTGTAACTACAGTATACGAGTAACTTGTAACAACAGTAAACGAGTCACTTGTAACTACAGAATACGAGTAACTTGTAACTACAGTATACGCGTCACTTGTAACTACAGTATAAGAGTTTAATGTAACTACAGTATACGAGTCACTTGTAACTACAGTATACGAGTAACGTGTAACTACAGTATACGAATTACTTCTAACTACAGTATACGAGTAACTTGTAACTACAGTATACGAGTTAAATATAACTACAGTATACAAGTAACTTGTAACTACAGTATTCGAGTAACTCGTTACAACAGTATACGAGTCACTTGTAACTACAGTATACGAGTAACATGTAACTACAGTATACGAGTAACATGTAACTACATTATACGAGTTTAATGTAACTACAGTATACGAGTAACTTGTAACTACAGAATACGAGTAACTTGTAACTACAGTAAACGAGTAACTTGTAACTTCAGTATATGACTAACTCGTAACTACAGAATACGAGTTACTCGTAACTACAGTATACGAGTCACTTGTAACTACAGTATTCGAGTAACTCGTAACAACAGTATACGAGTCATTTCTTACTACAGTATATGAGTAACTTGTAACTACAGAATACGAGTTACTTGTAACTACAGTAAACGAGTAACTTGTAACTTCAGTATATGACTAACTCGTAACTACAGAATACGAGTTACTCGTAACTACAGTATACGAGTCACTTGTAACTACAGTATACGAGTAACATGTAACTGCAGTATACGAGTAACTTGTAACAACAGTAAACGAGTCACTTGTAACTACAGAATACGAGTAACTTGTAACTACAGTATACGAGTCACTTGTAACTACAGTATAAGAGTTTAATGTAACTACAGTATACGAGTCACTTGAAACTACAGTATACGAGTCACTTGTAACTACAGTATACGAGTCACTTGTAACTACAGTATACCAGTTAAATGTAACTACAGTATACGAGTAACATGTAACTACAGTATACGAGTAACTTGTAACTACAGTATTCGAGAAACAAGTAACTACAGTATACGAATGACCTGTTACTACAGTATACGAGAAACAAGTAACTACAGTATACGAGTAACTTGTAACTACAGTATACGAGTCACTTGTAACTACAGAATACGGGTAACTTGTAACTACAGTATATGAGTAACTTGTAACTACAGTATAATAGTTAAATGTAACTACAGTATACGAGTAACTTGTAACTACAGTATACGAGTAACTTGTAACTACAGAATACGAGTCACTTGTAACTACAGTATAAAAGTTAAATGTAACTACAGTATACGAGTAACTTGTAACTACAGTATACGAGTAACTTGTAACTACAGTATACGAGTCACTTGTAACTACAGAATACGAGTAACTTGTAACTACAGTATACGAGTCACTTGTAACTACAGTATAATAGTTAAATGTAACTACAGTATACGAGTCACTTGTAACTACAGAAAACGAGTAACTTGTAAATACAGTATACGAGTCACTTGTAACTACAGTATACGAGTCACTTGTAACTACAGTATACGAGTTAAATGTAACTACAGTATACGAGTAACATGTAACTACAGTATACGAGTAACTTGTAACTACAGTATTCGAGAAACAAGTAACTACAGTATACGAATGACCTGTTACTACAGTATACGAGAAACAAGTAACTACAGTATACGAGTAACTTGTAACTACAGATTACGAGTCACTTGTAACTACAGTATACGAGTCACTTGTAACTACAGAATACGAGTAACTTGTAACTACAGTATACAAGTCACTTGAAACTACAGTATAAAAGTTAAATGTAACTACAGTATACGAGTAACTTGTAACTACAGTATACGAGTAACTTGTAACTACAGTATACGAGTCACTTGTAACTACAGAATACGAGTAACTTGTAACTACAGTATACGAGTCACTTGTAACTACAGTATAATAGTTAAATGTAACTACAGTATACGAGTCACTTGTAACTACAGAATACGAGTAACTTGTAACTACAGTATACGAGTCACTTGTAACTACAGTATACGAGTCACTTGTAACTACAGTATACGAGTTAAATGTAACTACAGTATACGAGTAACATGTAACTACAGTATACGAGTAACTTGTAACTACAGTATTCGAGAAACAAGTAACTACAGTATACGAATGACCTGTTACTACAGTATACGAGAAACAAGTAACTACAGTATACGAGTAACTTGTAACTACAGTATACGAGTCACTTGTAACTACAGTATACGAGTCACTTGTAACTTTAGAATACGAGTAAGTTGTAACTACAGTATACGAGTAACTTGTAACTTCAGTATACGAGTAACTTGTAACTACGGTATACGAGTCACTTGTAACTACAGTATACAAGTCACTTGTAACTACAGTATACGACTTGAATGTAACTACAGTATACGAGTTACTTGTAACTACAGTATACGAGTAACTTGTAACAACAGTAAACGAGTCACTTGTAACTACAGAATACGAGTAACTTGTAACTACAGTATACGCGTCACTTGTAACTACAGTATAAGAGTTTAATGTAACTACAGTATACGAGTCACTTGTAACTACAGTATACGAGTAACGTGTAACTACAGTATACAAATTACTTCTAACTACAGTATACGAGTAACTTGTAACTACAGTATACGAGTTAAATATAACTACAGTATACAAGTAACTTGTAACTACAGTATTCGAGTAACTCGTTACAACAGTATACGAGTCACTTGTAACTACAGTATACGAGTAACATGTAACTACAGTATACGAGTAACATGTAACTACATTATACGAGTTTAATGTAACTACAGTATACGAGTAACTTGTAACTACAGAATACGAGTAACTTGTAACTACAGTAAACGAGTAACTTGTAACTTCAGTATATGACTAACTCGTAACTACAGAATACGAGTTACTCGTAACTACAGTATACGAGTCACTTGTAACTACAGTATTCGAGTAACTCGTAACAACAGTATACGAGTCATTTCTTACTACAGTATATGAGTAACTTGTAACAACAGTATACGACTAACTCGTAACAACAGTTTACGAGTAACTCGTAACTACAGTATACGAGTCACTTGTAACTACAGTATACGAGTAACTTGTAACTACAGTATACGAGTAACTTGTAACTTCAGTATACGAGTAACTTGTAACTACGGTATACGAGTCACTTGTAACTACAGTATACAAGTCACTTGTAACTACAGTATACGACTTGAATGTAACTACAGTATTCGAGTAACTTGTAACTACAGTATACGAGTAACTTGTAACAACAGTAAACGAGTCACTTGTAACTACAGAATACGAGTAACTTGTAACTACAGTATACGAGTCACTTGTAACTACAGTATAAGAGTTTAATGTAACTACAGTATACGAGTCACTTGTAACTACAGTATACGAGTAACGTGTAACTACAGTATACGAATCACTTCTAACTACAGTATACGAGTAACTTGTAACTACAGTATACGAGTCACTTGAAACTACAGTATACGAGTTAAATGTTACTACAGTATACGAGTAACATGTAACTACAGTATACAAGTAACTTGTAACTTCAGTATTCGAGAAACAAGTAACTACAGTATACGAATGACCTGTTACTACAGTATACGAGAAACAAATAACTACAGTATACGAGTAACTTGTAACTACAGTATACGAGTCACTTGTAACTACAGAATACGGGTAACTTGTAACTACAGTATACGAGTCACTTGTAACTACAGTATAATAGTTAAATGTAACTACAGTATACGAGTAATTTGTAACTACAGTATACGAGTAACTTGTAACTACAGAATACGAGTCACTTGTAACTACAGTATAAAAGTTAAATGTAACTACAGTATACGAGTAACTTGTAACTACAGTATACGAGTAACTTGTAACTACAGTATACGAGTCACTTCTAACTACAGAATACGAGTAACTTGTAACTACAGTATACGAGTCACTTGTAACTACAGTATAATAGTTAAATGTAACTACAGTATACGAGTCACTTGTAACTACAGAATACGAGTAACTTGTAACTACAGTATACGAGTCACTTGTAACTACAAAATACGAGTCACTTGTAACTACAGTATACGAGTTAAATGTAACTACAGTATACGAGTAACATGTAACTACAGTATACGAGTAACTTGTAACTACAGTATTCGAGAAACAAGTTACTACAGTATACGAATGACCTGTTACTACAGTATACGAGAAACAAGTAACTACAGTATACGAGTAACTTGTAACTACAGATTACGAGTCACTTGTAACTACAGTATACAAGTCACTTGTAACTACAGAATACGAGTAACTTGTAACTACAGATTACGAGTCACTTGTAACAACTGATACGAGTCACTTGTAACCACAGTATACGAGTCACTTGTAACTACAGTATACGAGTAACTTGTAACTACAGTATACGAGTAACTTGTAACTTCAGTATACGAGTAACTTGTAACTACAGAATACGGGTAACTTGTAACTACAGTATACGAGTCACTTGTAACTACAGTATAATAGTTTAATGTAACTACAGTATACGAGTAACTTGTAACTACAGTATACGAGTAACTTGTAACTACAGAATACGAGTCACTTGTAACTACAGTATAAAAGTAAAATGTAACTACAGTATACGAGTAACTTGTAACTACAGTATACGAGTAACTTGTAACTACAGTATACGAGTCACTTGTAACTACAGAATACGAGTAACTTGTAACTACAGTATACGAGTCACTTGTAACTACAGTATAATAGTTAAATGTAACTACAGTATACGAGTCACTTGTAACTACAGAATACGAGTAACTTGTAACTACAGTATACGAGTCACTTGTAACTACAAAATACGAGTCACTTGTAACTACAGTATACGAGTTAAATGTAACTACAGTATACGAGTAACATGTAACTACAGTATACGAGTAACTTGTAACTACAGTATTCGAGAAACAAGTAACGACAGTATACGAATGACCTGTTACTACAGTATACGAGAAACAAGTAACTACAGTATACGAGTAACTTGTAACTACAGATTACGAGTCACTTGTAACTACAGTATACAAGTCACTTGTAACTACAGTATACGAGTCACTTGTAACTACAGTATACGAGTAATTTGTAACTACAGTATACGAGTAACTTGTAACTTCAGTATACGACTTACTCGTAACTACAGTATATGAGTCACTTGTAACTACAGTATACGAGAAACAAGTAACTACAGTAGACGAGTAAGATGTAACTACAGTTGACGAGCCACTTGTTACTACAGTAAACGAGTTAAATGTAACTACAGTATACGAGTCACTTGTAACTACAGTATACGAGAAACTTGGACTTACAGTGTACGAGTAACTTGTATCTACAGTATACGAGTCACTTGTAACTACAGTATACGAGTAAATTGGACGTTCAGTATACGAGTCACTTGTAACTACAGAATACGAGTAACTTGTAACTACAGCATACAAGTACCTTGTCACTACAGTATACGAGTAACATGTAACTTCAGTATACGACTTAATCGTAACTACAGTATACGAGTTACTCGTAACTACAGTATACGAGTCACTTGTAACATAAGAATACGAGTCACTTGTAACTACAGTATACGAGTAACTCGTAACTACAGTATACGAATAACATGTAAATACAGTATACGAGTTACATGTTACTTCAGTATACGACTAACTCGTAACTACCTTGTAACAACAGAATACTAGTAACTCGTAACTACAGTATACGAGAAACTTGTAACTACAGTAAAAGACTTACTCATAACTACAGTTTACCAGTCACTTGTAACTACAGTATACGAGTAACTTGTAACTTCAGTATACGACTTACTCGTTACTACAGTATACGAGTCACTTGTAACTACAGTATACGAGAAACTTGTAACTACAGCATACGAGCCACTTGTAACTACAGTATTCGAGTAATTCGTAACAACAGTATACGAGTCACTTCTTACTACAGTATATGAGTAACTTGTAACAACAGTATACGACTTACTCGTAACTACAGTTTACGAGTAACTCGTAACTACAGTATACGAGTCACTTGTTACTACAGTATACGAGTAACTTGTAACTACAGTATACGAGTAACATGTAACTACAGTATACGAGTAACTTGTAACTACAGTATACGAATAACTTGTAACTTCAGTATACGAGTAACTTGTAACTACAGTATACGAGTAACTTGTAACTACAGTATACGACTTGAATGTAACTACAGTATACAAGTCACTTGTAACTACAGTATACGACTTGAATGTAACTACAGTATACGAGTAACGTGTAACTACAGTATACGAGTCACTTGTAACTACAGTATACGAGTAACTTGTAACTACAGTATACGAGTAAATTGGACGTACAGTTTACGAGTAACGTGTAACTTCAGTATACGAGTAACTTGTAACTACAGCATACGAGTAACATGTAACTTCTGTTTACGACGAACTCGTTACTACAGTATACGAGTGACTCGTAACTACAGTATACGAGTCACGTGTAACTACAGTATACGAGTAACGTGTAACTACAGTATACGAATCACTTCTAACTACAGTATACGAGTAACTTGTAACTACAGTATTCGAGTAACTCGTTACAACAGTATACGAGTCACTTGTAACTACAGTATACGAGTAACATGTAACTACAGTAAACGAGTCACTTGTTACTACAGTATACGAGTAACTTGTAACTACAGTATACGAGTCACTTGTAACTACAGTATACGAGTAACTTGTAACTACAGTAAACGAGTCACTTGTTACTACATTATACGAGTTTAATGTAACTACAGTATACGAGTAACATGAAACTACAGTTTACGAAATACTTGTAACTACAGTATACGAGTAACTCGTAACTTCAGTATACGACTTACTCGTTACTACAGTATACGAGTAACTTGTAACTACAGTATACGAGAAACTTGTTGCTACAGTATACGAGTAACTTGTAACTACAGTATACGAGTAACTTGTATGTACAGTATACGAGTCACTTGTAACAACAGTATACGAGTAAATTGGACGTACAGTATACGAGTAACGTGTAACTACAGTATACGAGTAACTTGTAACTACAGTATACGAGTAACTTTTTACTTCTGTATACGACGAACTCGTAACTACAGTATACGAGTGACTTGTAACTACAGTATACGAGTTACTTGTAACTTCATTATACGACTTACTCGTTACTACAGTATACGAGTCACTTGTAACTATAGTATACGAGAAACTTGTTACTACAGCATACGAGTAACTTGTAACTACAGTATTCGAGTAATTCGTAACAACAGTATACGAGTCACTTCTTACTACAGTATATGAGTAACTTGTAACAACAGTATACGACTTACTCGTAACTACAGTTTACGAGTAACTCGTAACTACAGTATACGAGTCACTTGTAACTACAGTATACGAGTAACTTGTAACTACAGTATACGAGTAACATGTAACTACAGTATACGAGTAACTTGTAACTACAGTATACGAGTAACTTGTAACTTCAGTATACGAGTAACTTGTAACTACAGTATACGAGTAACTTGTAACTTCTGTTTACGACGAACTCGTAACTACAGTATACGAGTGACTCGTAACTACAGTATACGAGTCACTTGTTACTACAGTGTACGAGTAACGTGTAACTACAGTATACGAATCACTTCTAACTACAGTATACGAGTAACTTGTAACTACAGTATTCGAGTAACTCGTTACAACAGTATACGAGTCACTTGTAACTACAGTATAATAGTTAAATGTAACTACAGTATACGAGTCACTTGTAACTACAGAATACGAGTAACTTGTAACTACAGTATACGAGTCACTTGTAACTACAGTATACGAGTCACTTGTAACTACAGTATACGAGTTAAATGTAACTACAGTATACGAGTAACATGTAACTACAGTATACGAGTAACTTGTAACTACAGTATTCGAGAAACAAGTAACTACAGTATACGAATGACCTGTTACTACAGTATACGAGAAACAAGTAACTACAGTATACGAGTAACTTGTAACTACAGTATACGAGTAACTTGTAACTACAGTATACGAGTAACTTGTAACTTCAGTATACGAGTAACTTGTAACTACGGTATACGAGTCACTTGTAACTACAGTATACAAGTCACTTGTAACTACAGTATACGACTTGAATGTAACTACAGTATACGAGTTACTTGTAACTACAGTATACGAGTAACTTGTAACAACAGTAAACGAGTCACTTGTAACTACAGAATACGAGTAACTTGTAACTACAGTATACGCGTCACTAGTAACTACAGTATAAGAGTTTAATGTAACTACAGTATACGAGTCACTTGTAACTACAGTATACGAGTAACGTGTAACTACAGTATACGAATCACTTCTAACTACAGTATACGAGTAACTTGTAACTACAGTATACGAGTTAAATATAACTACAGTATACGAGTAACTTGTAACTACAGTATTCGAGTAACTCGTTACAACAGTATACGAGTCACTTGTAACTACAGTATACGAGTAACATGTAACTACAGTATACGAGTAACATGTAACTACATTATACGAGTTTAATGTAACTACAGTATACGAGTAACTTGTAACTACAGAATACGAGTTACTTGTAACTACAGTAAACGAGTAACTTGTAACTTCAGTATATGACTAACTCGTAACTACAGAATACGAGTTACTCGTAACTACAGTATACGAGTCACTTGTAACTACAGTATTCGAGTAACTCGTAACAACAGTATACGAGTCATTTCTTACTACAGTATATGAGTAACTTGTAACAACAGTATACGACTAACTCGTAACAACAGTTTACGAGTAACTCGTAACTACAGTATACGAGTCACTTGTAACTACAGTATACGAGTAACTTGTAACTACAGTATACGAGTAACTTGTAACTTCAGTATACGAGTAACTTGTAACTACGGTATACGAGTCACTTGTAACTACAGTATACAAGTCACTTGTAACTACAGTATACGACTTGAATGTAACTACAGTATTCGAGTAACTTGTAACTACAGTATACGAGTAACTTGTAACAACAGTAAACGAGTCACTTGTAACTACAGAATACGAGTAACTTGTAACTACAGTATACGAGTCACTTGTAACTACAGTATAAGAGTTTAATGTAACTACAGTATACGAGTCACTTGTAACTACAGTATACGAGTAACGTGTAACTACAGTATACGAATCACTTCTAACTACAGTATACGAGTAACTTGTAACTACAGTATACGAGTCACTTGAAACTACAGTATACGAGTTAAATGTTACTACAGTATACGAGTAACATGTAACTACAGTATACAAGTAACTTGTAACTTCAGTATTCGAGAAACAACTAACTACAGTATACGAATGACCTGTTACTACAGTATACGAGAAACAAGTAACTACAGTATACGAGTAACTTGTAACTACAGTATACGAGTCACTTGTAACTACAGAATACGGGTAACTTGTAACTACAGTATACGAGTCACTTGTAACTACAGTATAATAGTTAAATGTAACTACAGTATACGAGTAACTTGTAACTACAGTATACGAGTAACTTGTAACTACAGAATACGAGTCACTTGTAACTACAATATAAAAGTTAAATGTAACTACAGTATACGAGTAACTTGTAACTACAGTATACGAGTCACTTGTAACTACAGAATACGAGTAACTTGTAACTACAGTATACGAGTCACTTGTAACTACAGTATAATAGTTAAATGTAACTACAGTATACGAGTCACTTGTAACTACAGAATACGAGTAACTTGTAACTACAGTATACGAGTCACTTGTAACTACAAAATACGAGTCACTTGTAACTACAGTTTACGAGTTAAATGTAACTACAGTATACGAGTAACATGTAACTACAGTATACGAGTAACTTGTAACTACAGTATTCGAGAAACAAGTAACTACAGTATACGAATGACCTGTTACTACAGTATACGAGAAACAAGTAACTACAGTATACGAGTAACTTGTAACTACAGATTACGAGTCACTTGTAACTACAGTATACAAGTCACTTGTAACAACTGATACGAGTCACTTGTAACCACAGTATACGAGTCACTTGTAACTACAGTATACGAGTAACTTGTAACTACAGTATACGAGTAACTTGTAACTTCAGTATACGAGTAACTTGTAACTACAGAATACGGGTAACTTGTAACTACAGTATACGAGTCACTTGTAACTACAGTATAATAGTTAAATGTAACTACAGTATACGAGTAACTTGTAACTACAGTATACGAGTAACTTGTAACTACAGTATACGAGTAACTTGTAACTACAGAATACGAGTCACTTGTAACTACAGTATAAAAGTTAAATGTAACTACAGTATACGAGTAACTTGTAACTACAGTATACGAGTAACTTGTAACTACAGTATACGAGTCACTTGTAACTACAGAATACGAGTTACTTGTAACTACAGTATACGAGTCACTTGTAACTACAGTATAATAGTTAAATGTAACTACAGTATACGAGTCACTTGTAACTACAGAATACGAGTAACTTGTAACTACAGTATACGAGTCACTTGTAACTACAAAATACGAGTCACTTGTAACTACAGTATACGAGTTAAATGTAACTACAGTATACGAGTAACATGTAACTACAGTATACGAGTAACTTGTAACTACAGTATTCGAGAAACAAGTAACTACAGTATACGAATGACCTGTTACTACAGTATACGAGAAACAAGTAACTACAGTATACGAGTAACTTGTAACTACAGATTACGAGTCACTTGTAACTACAGTATACAAGTCACTTGTAACTACAGAAAACGAGTAACTTGTAACTACAGTATACAAGTCACTTGAAACTACAGTATAAAAGTTAAATGTAACTACAGTATACGAGTAACTTGTAACTACAGTATACGAGTAACTTGTAACTACAGTATACGAGTCACTTGTAACTACAGAATACGAGTAACTTGTAACTACAGTATACGAGTCACTTGTAACTTCAGTATAATAGTTAAATGTAACTACATTATACGAGTCACTTGTAACTACAGAATACGAGTAACTTGTAACAACTATATACGAGTCACTTGTTACTACAGTATACGAGTCACTTGTAACTACAGTTTACGAGTTAAATGTAACTACAGTATACGAGTAACATGTAACTACAGTATACGAGTAACTTGTAACTACAGTATTCGAGAAACAAGTAACTACAGTATACGAATGACCTGTTACTACAGTATACGAGAAACAAGTAACTACAGTATACGAGTAACTTGTAACTACAGATTACGAGTCACTTGTAACTACAGTATACAAGTCACTTGTAACTACAGAATACGAGTAACTTGTAACTACAGATTACGAGTCACTTGTAACAACTGATACGAGTCACTTGTAACCACAGTATACGAGTCACTTGTAACTACAGTATACGAGTAACTTGTAACTACAGTATACGAGTAACTTGTAACTTCAGTATACGAGTAACTTGTAACTACAGAATACGGGTAACTTGTAACTACAGTATACGAGTCACTTGTAACTACAGTATAATAGTTAAATGTAACTACAGTATACGAGTAACTTGTAACTACAGTATACGAGTAACTTGTAACTACAGAATACGAGTCACTTGTAACTACAGTATAAAAGTTAAATGTAACTACAGTATACGAGTAACTTGTAACTACAGTATACGAGTAACTTGTAACTACAGTATACGAGTCACTTGTAACTACAGAATACGAGTAACTTGTAACTACAGTATACGAGTCACTTGTAACTACAGTATAATAGTTAAATGTAACTACAGTATACGAGTCACTTGTAACTACAGAATACGAGTAACTTGTAACTACAGTATACGAGTCACTTGTAACTACAAAATACGAGTCACTTGTAACTACAGTATACGAGTTAAATGTAACTACAGTATACGAGTAACATGTAACTACAGTATACGAGTAACTTGTAACTACAGTATTCGAGAAACAAGTAACTACAGTATACGAATGACCTGTTACTACAGTATACGAGAAACAAGTAACTACAGTATACGAGTAACTTGTAACTACAGATTACGAGTCACTTGTAACTACAGTATACAAGTCACTTGTAACTACAGAAAACGAGTAACTTGTAACTACAGTATACAAGTCACTTGAAACTACAGTATAAAAGTTAAATGTAACTACAGTATACGAGTAACTTGTAACTACAGTATACGAGTAACTTGTAACTACAGTATACGAGTCACTTGTAACTACAGAATACGAGTAACTTGTAACTACAGTATACGAGTCACTTGTAACTTCAGTATAATAGTTAAATGTAACTACAGTATACGAGTCACTTGTAACTACAGAATACGAGTAACTTGTAACAACTATATACGAGTCACTTGTTACTACAGTATACGAGTCACTTGTAACTACAGTATACGAGTTAAATGTAACTACAGTATACGAGTAACATGTAACTACAGTATACGAGTAACTTGTAACTACAGTATTCGAGAAACAAGTTACTACAGTATACGAATGACCTGTTACTACAGTATACGAGAAACAAGTAACTACAGTATACGAGTAACTTGTAACTACAGTATACGAGTCACTTGTAACTACAGTATACGAGTCACTTGTAACTACAGAATACGAGTAACTTGTAACTACAGTATACGAGTAACTTGTAACTTCAGTATACGAGTAACTTGTAACTGCGGTATACGAGTCACTTGTAACTACAGTATACAAGTCACTTGTAACTACAGTATACGACTTGAATGTAACTACAGTATACGAGTAACTTGTAACTACAGTATACGAGTAACTTGTAACAACAGTAAACGAGTCACTTGTAACTACAGAATACGAGTAACTTGTAACTACAGTATACGAGTCACTTGTAACTACAGTATAAGAGTTTAATGTAACTACAGTATACGAGTCACTTGTAACTACAGTATACGAGTAACGTGTAACTACAGTATACGAATCACTTCTAACTACAGTATACGAGTAACTTGTAACTACAGTATACGAGTCACTTGAAACTACAGTATACGAGTTAAATATAACTACAGTATACGAGTAACTTGTAACTACAGTATTCGAGTAACTCGTTACAACAGTATACGAGTCACTTGTAACTACAGTATACGAGTAACATGTAACTACAGTATACGAGTAACATGTAACTACATTATACGAGTTTAATGTAACTACAGTATACGAGTAACTTGTAACTACAGAATACGAGTTACTTGTAACTACAGTAAACGAGTAACTTGTAACTTCAGTATATGACTAACTCGTAACTACAGTATACGAGTAACTTGTAACTACAGTAAACGAGTAACTTGTAACTTCAGTATATGACTAACTCGTAACTACAGAATACGAGTTACTCGTAACTACAGTATACGAGTCACTTGTAACTACAGTATACGAGTCACTTGTAACTACAGTATAACAGTTTAATGTAACTTCAGTATACGAGTCACTTGAAACTACAGAATACGAGTAACTTGTAACTACAGTATACGAGTCACTTGTAACTACAGTATACGAGTCACTTGTAACTACAGTATACGAGTTAAATGTAACTACAGTATACGAGTAACATGTAACTACAGTATACGAGTAACTTGTAACTACAGTATTCGAGAAACAAGTAACTACAGTATACGAATGACCTGTAACTACAGTATACGAGAAACAAGTAACTACAGTATACGAGTAAATTGTAACTACAGTATACGAGTCACTTGTAACTACAGAATACGAGTAACTTGTAACTACAATATACGAGTCACTTGTAACTTTAGTATAATAGTTAAATGTAACTACAGTATACGAGTCACTTGTAACTACAGAATACGAGTAACTTGTAACTACAGTATACGAGTCACTTGTAACTACAGTATACGAGTCACTTGTAACTACAGTATACGAGTTAAATGTAACTACAGTATACGAGTAACATGTTACTACAGTATACGAGTAACTTGTAACTACAGTATTCGAGAAACAAGTAACTACAGTATACGAATGACCTGTTACTACAGTATACGAGAAACAAGTAACTACAGTATACGAGTAACTTGTAACTACAGTATACGAGTCACTTGTAACTACAGAATACGAGTAACTTGTAACTACAGTATACGAGTCACTTGTAACTACAGTATAAGAGTTTAATGTACTTACAGTATACGAGTCACTTGTAACTACAGAATACGAGTAACTTGTAACTACAGTATACGAGTCACTTGTAACTACAGTATACGAGTAATTTGTAACTACAGTATACGAGTAACTTGTAACTTCAGTATACGACTTACTCGTAACTACAGTATATGAGTCACTTGTAACTACAGTATACGAGAAACAAGTAACTACAGTAGACGAGTAAGATGTAACTACAGTTTACGAGCCACTTGTTACTACAGTAAACGAGTTAAATGTAACTACAGTATACGAGTCACTTGTAACTACAGTATACGAGAAACTTGGACTTACAGTGTACGAGTAACTTGTATCTACAGTATACGAGTCACTTGTAACTACAGTATACGAGTAAATTGGACGTTCAGTATACAAGTCACTTGTAACTACAGAATACGAGTAACTTGTAACTACAGCATACAAGTACCTTGTCACTACAGTATACGAGTAACATGTAACTTCAGTATACGACTTAATCGTAACTACAGTATACGAGTTACTCGTAACTACAGTATACGAGTCACTTGTAACATAAGAATACGAGTCACTTGTAACTACAGTATACGAGTAACTCGTAACTACAGTATACGAATAACATGTAAATACAGTATACGAGTTACATGTTACTTCAGTATACGACTAACTCGTAACTACCTTGTAACAACAGAATACTAGTAACTCGTAACAACAGTATACGAGTCACTTCTTACTACAGTATATGAGTAACTTGTAACAACAGTATACGACTTACTCGTAACTACAGTTTACGAGTAACTCGTAAATACAGTATACGAGTCACTTGTTACTACAGTATACGAGTAACTTGTAACTACAGTATACGAGTAACATGTAACTACAGTATACGAGTAACTTGTAACTACAGTATACGAGTAACTTGTAACTTCAGTATACGAGTAACTTGTAACTACAGTATACGAGTAACTTGTAACTACAGTATACGACTTGAATGTAACTACAGTATACAAGTCACTTGTAACTACAGTATACGACTTGAATGTAACTACAGTATACGAGTTACGTGTAACTACAGTATACGAGTCACTTGTAACTACAGTATACGAGTAACTTGTAACTACAGTATACGAGTAAATTGGACGTACAGTTTACGAGTAACGTGTAACTTCAGTATACGAGTAACTTGTAACTACAGTATACGAGTAACATGTAACTTCTGTTTACGACGAACTCGTAACTACAGTATACGAGTGACTCGTAACTACAGTATACGAGTCACTTGTAACTACAGTATACGAGTAACGTGTAACTACAGTATACGAATCACTTCTAACTACAGTATACGAGTAACTTGTAACTACAGTATTCGAGTAACTCGTTACAACAGTATACGAGTCACTTGTAACTACAGTATACGAGTAACATGTAACTACAGTAAACGAGTCACTTGTTACTACAGTATACGAGTAACTTGTAACTACAGTATACGAGTCACTTGTAACTACAGTATACGAGTAACTTGTAACTACAGTAAACGAGTCACTTGTTACTACATTATACGAGTTTAATGTAACTACAGTATACGAGTAACATGAAACTACAGTTTACGAGATACTTGTAACTTCAGTATACGAGTAACTCGTAACTTCAGTATACGACTTACTCGTTACTACAGTATACGAGTAACTTGTAACTACAGTATACGAAAAACTTGTTGCTACAGTATACGAGTAACTTGTAACTACAGTATACGAGTAACTTGTATGTACAGTATACGAGTCACTTGTAACAACAGTATACGAGTAAATTGGACGTACAGTATACGAGTAACGTGTAACTACAGTATACGAGTAACTTGTAACTACAGTATACGAGTAACTTTTTACTTCTGTATTCGACGAACTCGTAACTACAGTATACGAGTGACTTGTAACTACAGTATACGAGTAACTTGTAACTTCATTATACGACTTACTCGTTACTACAGTATACGAGTCACTTGTAACTATAGTATACGAGAAACTTGTTACTACAGCATACGAGTAACTTGTAACTACAGTATTCGAGTAATTCGTAACAACAGTATACGAGTCACTTCTTACTACAGTATATGAGTAACTTGTAACAACAGTATACGACTTACTCGTAACTACAGTTTACGAGTAACTCGTAACTACAGTATACGAGTCACTTGTAACTACAGTATACGAGTAACTTGTAACTACAGTATACGAGTAACATGTAACTACAGTATACGAGTAACTTGTAACTACAGTATACGAGTAACTTGTAACTTCAGTATACGAGTAACTTGTAACTACAGTATACGAGTCACTTGTAACTACAGTATACAAGTCACTTGTAACTACAGTATACGACTTGAATGTAACTACAGTATACGAGTAACGTGTAACTACAGTATTCGAGTCACTTGTAACTACAGTATACGAGTAACTTGTAACTACAGTATACGAGTAACTTGTAATTACAGTATACGAGTCACTTGTTACTACAGTATACGAGTAAATTGGACGTACAGTTTACGAGTAACGTGTAATTTCAGTATACGAGTAACTTGTAACTACAGTATACGAGTAACTTGTAACTTCTGTTTACGACGAACTCGTAACTACAGTATACGAGTGACTCGTAACTACAGTATACGAGTCACTTGTTACTACAGTGTACGAGTAACGTGTAACTACAGTATACGAATCACTTCTAACTACAGTATACGAGTAACTTGTAACTACAGTATTCGAGTAACTCGTTACAACAGTATACGAGTCACTTGTAACTACAGTATACGAGTAACATGTAACTACAGTATACGAGTCACTCGTAACTACAATATACGAGTAACTTGTAACTACAGTATACGAGTCACTTGTAACTACAGTATACGAGTAACTTGTAACTACAGATTACGAGTCACTTGTAACAACAGAATACGAGTCACTTGTAACTACAGTAAACGAGTCACTTGTTACTACATTATACGAGTTTAATGTATCTACAGTATACGAGTCACTTGTAACTACAGTATACGAGTAAATTGGACGTTCAGTATACGAGTCACTTGTAACCACAGAATACGAGTAACTTGTAACTACAGCATACAAGTACCTTGTCACTACAGTATACGAGTAACATGTAACTTCAGTATACGACTTAATCGTAACTACAGTATACGAGTTACTCGTAACTACAGTATACGAGTCACTTGTAACATAAGAATACGAGTCACTTGTAACTACAGTATACAAGTAACTCGTAACTACAGTATACGAATAACATGTAAATACAGTATACGAGTTACATGTTACTTCAGTATACGACTAACTCGTAACTACCTTGTAACAACAGAATACTAGTAACTCGTAACTACAGTATACGAGTAACTTGTAACTACAGTAAAAGACTTACTCATAACTACAGTTTACCAGTCACTTGTAACTACAGTATACGAGTAACTTGTAACTTCAGAATACGACTTACTCGTTACTACAGTATACGAGTCACTTGTAACTACAGTATACGAGAAACTTGTTACTACAGCATACGAGCCACTTGTAACTACAGTATTCGAGTAATTCGTAACAACAGTATACGAGTCACTTCTAACTACAGTATATGAGTAACTTGTAACAACAGTATACGACTTACTCGTAACTAAAGTTTACGAGTAACTCGTAACTACAGTATACGAGTCACTTGTTACTACAGTATACGAGTAACTTGTAACTACAGTATACGAGTAACATGTAACTACAGTATACGAGTAACTTGTAACTACGGTATACGAGTCACTTGTAACTACAGTATACAAGTCACTTGTAACTACAGTATACGACTTGAATGTAACTACAGTATACGAGTTACTTGTAACTACAGTATACGAGTAACTTGTAACAACAGTAAACGAGTCACTTGTAACTACAGAATACGAGTAACTTGTAACTACAGTATACGAGTCACTTGTAACTACAGTATAAGAGTTTAATGTAACTACAGTATACGAGTCACTTGTAACTACAGTATACGAGTAACGTGTAACTACAGTATACGAATCACTTCTAACTACAGTATACGAGTAACTTGTAACTACAGTATACGAGTCACTTGAAACTACAGTATACGAGTTAAATATAACTACAGTATACGAGTAACTTGTAACTACAGTATTCGAGTAACTCGTTACAACAGTATACGAGTCACTTGTAACTACAGTATACGAGTAACATGTAACTACAGTATACGAGTAACATGTAACTACATTATACGAGTTTAATGTAACTACAGTATACGAGTAACTTGTAACTACAGAATACGAGTTACTTGTAACTACAGTAAACGAGTAACTTGTAACTTCAGTATATGACTAACTCGTAACTACAGTATACGAGTAACTTGTAACTACAGAATACGAGTTACTTGTAACTACAGTAAACGAGTAACTTGTAACTTCAGTATATGACTAACTCGTAACTACAGAATACGAGTTACTCGTAACTACAGTATACGAGTCACTTGTAACTACAGTATACGAGTCACTTGTAACTACAGTATAACAGTTTAATGTAACTTCAGTATACGAGTCACTTGAAACTACAGAATACGAGTTAAATGTAACTACAGTATACGAGTAACATGTAACTACAGTATACGAGTAACTTGTAACTACAGTATTCGAGAAACAAGTAACTACAGTATACGAATGACCTGTAACTACAGTATACGAGAAACAAGTAACTACAGTATACGAGTAAATTGTAACTACAGTATACGAGTCACTTGTAACTACAGAATACGAGTAACTTGTAACTACAATATACGAGTCACTTGTAACTACAGAATACGAGTAACTTGTAACTACAGTATACGAGTCACTTGTAACTACAGTATACGAGTCACTTGTAACTACAGTATACGAGTTAAATGTAACTACAGTATACGAGTAACATGTAACTACAGTATACGAGTAACTTGTAACTACAGTATTCGAGAAACAAGTAACTACAGTATACGAATGACCTGTTACTACAGTATACGAGAAACAAGTAACTACAGTATACGAGTAACTTGTAACTACAGTATACGAGTCACTTGTAACTACAGAATACGAGTAACTTGTAACTACAGTATACGAGTCACTTGTAACTACAGTATAAGAGTTTAATGTACTTACAGTATACGAGTCACTTGTAACTACAGAATACGAGTAACTTGTAACTACAGTATACGAGTCACTTGTAACTACAGTATACGAGTAATTTGTAACTACAGTATACGAGTAACTTGTAACTTCAGTATACGACTTACTCGTAACTACAGTATATGAGTCACTTGTAACTACAGTATACGAGAAACAAGTAACTACAGTAGACGAGTAAGATGTAACTACAGTTTACGAGCCACTTGTTACTACAGTAAACGAGTTAAATGTAACTACAGTATACGAGTCACTTGTAACTACAGTATACGAGAAACTTGGACTTACAGTGTACGAGTAACTTGTATCTACAGTATACGAGTCACTTGTAACTACAGTATACGAGTAAATTGGACGTTCAGTATACAAGTCACTTGTAACTACAGAATACGAGTAACTTGTAACTACAGCATACAAGTACCTTGTCACTACAGTATACGAGTAACATGTAACTTCAGTATACGACTTAATCGTAACTACAGTATACGAGTTACTCGTAACTACAGTATACGAGTCACTTGTAACATAAGAATACGAGTCACTTGTAACTACAGTATACGAGTAACTCGTAACTACAGTATACGAATAACATGTAAATACAGTATACGAGTTACATGTTACTTCAGTATACGACTAACTCGTAACTACCTTGTAACAACAGAATACTAGTAACTCGTAACTACAGTATACGAGTAACTTGTAACTACAGTAAAAGACTTACTCATAACTACAGTTTACCAGTCACTTGTAACTACAGTATACGAGTAACTTGTAACTTCAGTATACGACTTTCTCGTTACTACAGTATACGAGTCACTTGTAACTACAGTATACGAGAAACTTGTTACTACAGCATACGAGCCACTTGTAACTACAGTATTCGAGTAATTCGTAACAACAGTATACGAGTCACTTCTTACTACAGTATATGAGTAACTTGTAACAACAGTATACGACTTACTCGTAACTACAGTTTACGAGTAACTCGTAAATACAGTATACGAGTCACTTGTTACTACAGTATACGAGTAACTTGTAACTACAGTATACGAGTAACATGTAACTACAGTATACGAGTAACTTGTAACTACAGTATACGAGTAACTTGTAACTTCAGTATACGAGTAACTTGTAACTACAGTATACGAGTAACTTGTAACTACAGTATACGACTTGAATGTAACTACAGTATACAAGTCACTTGTAACTACAGTATACGACTTGAATGTAACTACAGTATACGAGTTACGTGTAACTACAGTATACGAGTCACTTGTAACTACAGTATACGAGTAACTTGTAACTACAGTATACGAGTAAATTGGACGTACAGTTTACGAGTAACGTGTAACTTCAGTATACGAGTAACTTGTAACTACAGTATACGAGTAACATGTAACTTCTGTTTACGACGAACTCGTAACTACAGTATACGAGTGACTCGTAACTACAGTATACGAGTCACTTGTAACTACAGTATACGAGTAACGTGTAACTACAGTATACGAATCACTTCTAACTACAGTATACGAGTAACTTGTAACTACAGTATTCGAGTAACTCGTTACAACAGTATACGAGTCACTTGTAACTACAGTATACGAGTAACATGTAACTACAGTAAACGAGTCACTTGTTACTACAGTATACGAGTAACTTGTAACTACAGTATACGAGTCACTTGTAACTACAGTATACGAGTAACTTGTAACTACAGTAAACGAGTCACTTGTTACTACATTATACGAGTTTAATGTAACTACAGTATACGAGTAACATGAAACTACAGTTTACGAGATACTTGTAACTTCAGTATACGAGTAACTCGTAACTTCAGTATACGACTTACTCGTTACTACAGTATACGAGTAACTTGTAACTACAGTATACGAAAAACTTGTTGCTACAGTATACGAGTAACTTGTAACTACAGTATACGAGTAACTTGTATGTACAGTATACGAGTCACTTGTAACAACAGTATACGAGTAAATTGGACGTACAGTATACGAGTAACGTGTAACTACAGTATACGAGTAACTTGTAACTACAGTATACGAGTAACTTTTTACTTCTGTATTCGACGAACTCGTAACTACAGTATACGAGTGACTTGTAACTACAGTATACGAGTAACTTGTAACTTCATTATACGACTTACTCGTTACTACAGTATACGAGTCACTTGTAACTATAGTATACGAGAAACTTGTTACTACAGCATACGAGTAACTTGTAACTACAGTATTCGAGTAATTCGTAACAACAGTATACGAGTCACTTCTTACTACAGTATATGAGTAACTTGTAACAACAGTATACGACTTACTCGTAACTACAGTTTACGAGTAACTCGTAACTACAGTATACGAGTCACTTGTAACTACAGTATACGAGTAACTTGTAACTACAGTATACGAGTAACATGTAACTACAGTATACGAGTAACTTGTAACTACAGTATACGAGTAACTTGTAACTTCAGTATACGAGTAACTTGTAACTACAGTATACGAGTCACTTGTAACTACAGTATACAAGTCACTTGTAACTACAGTATACGACTTGAATGTAACTACAGTATACGAGTAACGTGTAACTACAGTATTCGAGTCACTTGTAACTACAGTATACGAGTAACTTGTAACTACAGTATACGAGTAACTTGTAATTACAGTATACGAGTCACTTGTTACTACAGTATACGAGTAAATTGGACGTACAGTTTACGAGTAACGTGTAATTTCAGTATACGAGTAACTTGTAACTACAGTATACGAGTAACTTGTAACTTCTGTTTACGACGAACTCGTAACTACAGTATACGAGTGACTCGTAACTACAGTATACGAGTCACTTGTTACTACAGTGTACGAGTAACGTGTAACTACAGTATACGAATCACTTCTAACTACAGTATACGAGTAACTTGTAACTACAGTATTCGTGTAACTCGTTACAACAGTATACGAGTCACTTGTAACTACAGTATACGAGTAACATGTAACTACAGTATACGAGTCACTCGTAACTTCAATATACGAGTAACTTGTAACTACAGTATACGAGTCACTTGTAACTACAGTATACGAGTAACTTGTAACTACAGATTACGAGTCACTTGTAACAACAGAATACGAGTCACTTGTAACTACAGTAAACGAGTCACTTGTTACTACATTATACGAGTTTAATGTATCTACAGTATACGAGTCACTTGTAACTACAGTATACGAGTAAATTGGACGTTCAGTATACGAGTCACTTGTAACTACAGAATACGAGTAACTTGTAACTACAGCATACAAGTACCTTGTCACTACAGTATACGAGTAACATGTAACTTCAGTATACGACTTAATCGTAACTACAGTATACGAGTTACTCGTAACTACAGTATACGAGTCACTTGTAACATAAGAATACGAGTCACTTGTAACTACAGTATACAAGTAACTCGTAACTACAGTATACGAATAACATGTAAATACAGTATACGAGTTACATGTTACTTCAGTATACGACTAACTCGTAACTACCTTGTAACAACAGAATACTAGTAACTCGTAACTACAGTATACGAGTAACTTGTAACTACAGTAAAAGACTTACTCATAACTACAGTTTACCAGTCACTTGTAACTACAGTATACGAGTAACTTGTAACTTCAGAATACGACTTACTCGTTACTACAGTATACGAGTCACTTGTAACTACAGTATACGAGAAACTTGTTACTACAGCATACGAGCCACTTGTAACTACAGTATTCGAGTAATTCGTAACAACAGTATACGAGTCACTTCTAACTACAGTATATGAGTAACTTGTAACAACAGTATACGACTTACTCGTAACTACAGTTTACGAGTAACTCGTAACTACAGTATACGAGTCACTTGTTACTACAGTATACGAGTAACTTGTAACTACAGTATACGAGTAACATGTAACTACAGTATACGAGTAACTTGTAACTACAGTATACGAGTAACTTGTAACTTCAGTATACGAGTAACTTGTAACTACAGTATACGAGTAACTTGTAACTACAGTATACGACTTGAATGTAACTACAGTATACAAGTCACTTGTAACTACAGTATACGACTTGAATGTAACTACAGTATACGAGTAACGTGTAACTACAGTATACGAGTCACTTGTAACTACAGTATACGAGTAACTTGTAACTACAGTATACGAGTAAATTGGACGTACAGTTTACGAGTAACGTGTAACTTCAGTATACGAGTAACTTGTAACTACAGTATACGAGTAACATGTAACTTCTGTTTACGACGAACTCGTAACTACAGTATACGAGTGACTCGTAACTACAGTATACGAGTCACTTGTAACTACAGTATACGAGTAACGTGTAACTACAGTATACGAATCACTTCTAACTACAGTATACGAGTAACTTGTAACTACAGTATTCGAGTAACTCGTTACAACAGTATACGAGTCACTTGTAACTACAGTATACGAGTAACATGTAACTACAGTAAACGAGTCACTTGTTACTACAGTATACGAGTAACTTGTAACTACAGTATACGAGTCACTTGTAACTACAGTATACGAGTAACTTGTAACTACAGTAAACGAGTCACTTGTTACTACATTATACGAGTTTAATGTAACTACAGTATACGAGTAACATGAAACTACAGTTTACGAGATACTTGTAACTACAGTATACGAGTAACTCGTAACTTCAGTATACGACTTACTCGTTACTACAGTATACGAGTAACTTGTAACTACAGTATACGAGAAACTTGTTGCTACAGTATACGAGTAACTTGTAACTACAGTATACGAGTAACTTGTATGTACAGTATACGAGTCACTTGTATGTACAGTATACGAGTAAATTGGACGTACAGTATACGAGTAACGTGTAACTACAGTATACGAGTAACTTGTAACTACAGTATACGAGTAACTTTTTACTTCTGTATACGACGAACTCGTAACTACAGTATACGAGTGACTTGTAACTACAGTATACGAGTAACTTGTAACTTCATTATACGACTTACTCGTTACTACAGTATACGAGTCACTTGTAACTATAGTATACGAGAAACTTGTTACTACAGCATACGAGTAACTTGTAACTACAGTATTCGAGTAATTCGTAACAACAGTATACGAGTCACTTCTTACTACAGTATATGAGTAACTTGTAACAACAGTATATGACTTACTCGTAACTACAGTTTACGAGTAACTCGTAACTACAGTATACGAGTCACTTGTAACTACAGTATACGAGTAACTTGTAACTACAGTATACGAGTAACTTGTAACTTCAGTATACGAGTAACTTGTAACTACAGTATACGAGTCACTTGTAACTACAGTATACAAGTCACTTGTAACTACAGTATACGACTTGAATGTAACTACAGTATACGAGTAACGTGTAACTACAGTATACGAGTCACTTGTAACTACAGTATACGAGTAACTTGTAACTACAGTATACGAGTAACTTGTAATTACAGTATACGAGTCACTTGTTACTACAGTATACGAGTAAATTGGACGTACAGTTTACGAGTAACGTGTAATTTCAGTATACGAGTAACTTGTAACTACAGTATACGAGTAACTTGTAACTTCTGTTTACGACGAACTCGTAACTACAGTATACGAGTGACTCGTAACTACAGTATACGAGTCACTTGTTACTACAGTGTACGAGTAACGTGTAACTACAGTATACGAATCACTTCTAACTACAGTATACGAGTAACTTGTAACTACAGTATTCGAGTAACTCGTTACAACAGTATACGAGTCACTTGTAACTACAGTATACGAGTAACATGTAACAACAGTATACGAGTCACTTGTAACTACAATATACGAGTAACTTGTAACTACAGTATACGAGTCACTTGTAACTACAGTATACGAGTAACTTGTAACTACAGATTACGAGTCACTTGTAACAACAGAATACGAGTCACTTGTAACTACAGTAAACGAGTCACTTGTTACTACATTATACGAGTTTAATGTATCTACAGTATACGAGTCACTTGTAACTACAGTATACGAGTAAATTGGACGTTCAGTATACGAGTCACTTGTAACTACAGAATACGAGTAACTTGTAACTACAGCATACAAGTACCTTGTCACTACAGTATACGAGTAACATGTAACTTCAGTATACGACTTAATCGTAACTACAGTATACGAGTTACTCGTAACTACAGTATACGAGTCACTTGTAACATAAGAATACGAGTCACTTGTAACTACAGTATACAAGTAACTCGTAACTACAGTATACGAATAACATGTAAATACAGTATACGAGTTACATGTTACTTCAGTATACGACTAACTCGTAACTACCTTGTAACAACAGAATACTAGTAACTCGTAACTACAGTATACGAGTAACTTGTAACTACAGTAAAAGACTTACTCATAACTACAGTTTACCAGTCACTTGTAACTACAGTATACGAGTAACTTGTAACTTCAGTATACGACTTACTCGTTACTACAGTATACGAGTCACTTGTAACTACAGTATACGAGAAACTTGTTACTACAGCATACGAGTAACTTGTAATTACAGTATACGAGTCACTTGTTACTACAGTATACGAGTAAATTGGACGTACAGTTTACGAGTAACGTGTAATTTCAGTATACGAGTAACTTGTAACTACAGTATACGAGTAACTTGTAACTTCTGTTTACGACGAACTCGTAACTACAGTATACGAGTGACTCGTAACTACAGTATACGAGTCACTTGTAACTACAGTATACGAGTAACGTGTAACTACAGTATACGAATCACTTCTAACTACAGTATACGAGTAACATGTAACTACAGTATACGAGTTACATGTAACTACAGTATACGAGTAACTTATAACTACAGTATACGAGTAACATGTAACTACAGTATACGAGTAACATGTAACTACAGTATACGAGTCACTTGTAACTACAATATACGAGTAACTTGTAACTACAGTATACGAGTCACTTGTAACTACAGTATACGAGTAACTTGTAACTACAGATTACGAGTCACTTGTAACAACAGAATACGAGTCACTTGTAACTACAGTAAACGAGTCACTTGTTACTACATTATACGAGTTTAATGTATCTACAGTATACGAGTCACTTGTAACTACAGTATACGAGTAAATTGGACGTTCAGTATACGAGTCACTTGTAACTACAGAATACGAGTAACTTGTAACTACAGCATACAAGTACCTTGTCACTACAGTATACGAGTAACATGTTACTTCAGTATACGACTTAATCGTAACTACAGTATACGAGTTACTCGTAACTACAGTATACGAGTCACTTGTAACATAAGAATACGAGTCACTTGTAACTACAGTATACAAGTAACTCGTAACTACAGTATACGAATAACATGTAAATACAGTATACGAGTTACATGTTACTTCAGTATACGACTAACTCGTAACTACCTTGTAACAACAGAATACTAGTAACTCGTAACTACAGTATACGAGTAACTTGTAACTACAGTAAAAGACTTACTCATAACTACAGTTTACCAGTCACTTGTAACTACAGTATACGAGTAACTTGTAACTTCAGTATACGACTTACTCGTTACTACAGTATACGAGTCACTTGTAACTACAGTATACGAGAAACTTGTTACTACAGCATACGAGCCACTTGTAACTACAGTATTCGAGTAATTCGTAACAACAGTATACGAGTCACTTCTAACTACAGTATATGAGTAACTTGTAACAACAGTATACGACTAACTCGTAACTACAGTATACGAGTCACTTGTTACTACAGTATACGAGTAACTTGTAACTACAGTATACGAGTAACATGTAACTACAGTATACGAGTAACTTGTAACTACAGTATACGAGTAACTTGTAACTTCAGTATACGAGTAACTTGTAACTACAGTATACGAGTAACTTGTAACTACAGTATACGACTTGAATGTAACTACAGTATACAAGTCACTTGTAACTACAGTATACGACTTGAATGTAACTACAGTATACGAGTAACGTGTAACTACAGTATACGAGTCACTTGTAACTACAGTATACGAGTCACTTGTAACTACAGTATAAGAGTTTAATGTAACTTCAGTATACGAGTCACTTGAAACTACAGAATACGAGTAACTTGTAACTACAGTATACGAGTCACTTGTAACTACAGTATACGAGTCACTTGTAACTACAGTATACGAGTTAAATGTAACTACAGTATACGAGTAACATGTAACTACAGTATACGAGTAACTTGTAACTACAGTATTCGAGAAACAAGTAACTACAGTATACGAATGACCTGTAACTACAGTATACGAGAAACAAGTAACTACAGTATACGAGTAAATTGTAACTACAGTATACGAGTCACTTGTAACTACAGAATACTAGTAACTTGTAACTACAATATACGAGTCACTTGTAACTTTAGTATAATAGTTAAATGTAACTACAGTATACGAGTCACTTGTAACTACAGAATACGAGTAACTTGTAACTACAGTATACGAGTCACTTGTTACTACAGTATACGAGTCACTTGTAACTACAGTATACGAGTTAAATGTAACTACAGTATACGAGTAACATGTAACTACAGTATACGAGTAACTTGTAACTACAGTATTCGAGAAACAAGTAACTACAGTATACGAATGACCTGTTACTACAGTATACGAGAAACAAGTAACTACAGTATACGAGTAACTTGTAACTACAGTATACGAGTCACTTGTAACTACAGAATACGAGTAACTTGTAACTACAGTATACGAGTCACTTGTAACTACAGTATAAGAGTTTAATGTACTTACAGTATACGAGTCACTTGTAACTACAGAATACGAGTAACTTGTAACTACAGTATACGAGTCACTTGTAACTACAGTATACGAGTAATTTGTAACTACAGTATACGAGTAACTTGTAACTTCAGTATACGACTTACTCGTAACTACAGTATATGAGTCACTTGTAACTACAGTATACGAGAAACAAGTAACTACAGTAGACGAGTAAGATGTAACTACAGTTTACGAGCCACTTGTTACTACAGTAAACGAGTTAAATGTAACTACAGTGTACGAGTAACTTGTATCTACAGTATACGAGTCACTTGTAACTACAGTATACGAGTAAATTGGACGTTCAGTATACGAGTCACTTGTAACTACAGAATACGAGTAACTTGTAACTACAGCATACAAGTACCTTGTCACTACAGTATACGAGTAACATGTAACTTCAGTATACGACTTAATCGTAACTACAGTATACGAGTTACTCGTAACTACAGTATACGAGTCACTTGTAACATAAGAATACGAGTCACTTGTAACTACAGTATACGAGTAACTCGTAACTACAGTATACGAATAACATGTAAATACAGTATACGAGTTACATGTTACTTCAGTATACGACTAACTCGTAACTACCTTGTAACAACAGAATACTAGTAACTCGTAACTACAGTATACGAGTAACTTGTAACTACAGTAAAAGACTTACTCATAACTACAGTTTACCAGTCACTTGTAACTACAGTATACGAGTAACTTGTAACTTCAGTATACGACTTACTCGTTACTACAGTATACGAGTCACTTGTAACTACAGTATACGAGAAACTTGTTACTACAGCATACAAGTACCTTGTCACTACAGTATACGAGTAACATGTTACTTCAGTATACGAGTCACTTCTTACTACAGTATATAAGTAACTTGTAACAACAGTATACGACTTACTCGTAACTACAGTTTACGAGTAACTCGTAACTACAGTATACGAGTCACTTGTTACTACAGTATACGAGTAACTTGTAACTACAGTATACGAGTAACATGTAACTACAGTATACGAGTAACTTGTAACTACAGTATACGAGTAACTTGTAACTTCAGTATACGAGTAACTTGTAACTACAGTATACGAGTAACTTGTAACTACAGTATACGACTTGAATGTAACTACAGTATACAAGTCACTTGTAACTACAGTATACGACTTGAATGTAACTACAGTATACGAGTAACGTGTAACTACAGTATACGAGTCACTTGTAACTACAGTATACGAGTAACTTGTAACTACAGTATACGAGTAAATTGGACGTACAGTTTACGAGTAACGTGTAACTTCAGTATACGAGTAACTTGTAACTACAGTATACGAGTAACATGTAACTTCTGTTTACGACGAACTCGTAACTACAGTATACGAGTGACTCGTAACTACAGTATACGAGTCACTTGTAACTACAGTATACGAGTAACGTGTAACTACAGTATACGAATCACTTCTAACTACAGTATACGAGTAACTTGTAACTACAGTATTCGAGTAACTCGTTACAACAGTATACGAGTCACTTGTAACTACAGTATACGAGTAACATGTAACTACAGTAAACGAGTCACTTGTTACTACAGTATACGAGTAACTTGTAACTACAGTATACGAGTCACTTGTAACTACAGTATACGAGTAACTTGTAACTACAGTAAACGAGTCACTTGTTACTACATTATACGAGTTTAATGTAACTACAGTATACGAGTAACATGAAACTACAGTTTACGAGATACTTGTAACTACAGTATACGAGTAACTCGTAACTTCAGTATACGACTTACTCGTTACTACAGTATACGAGTAACTCGTAACTTCAGTATACGACTTACTCGTTACTACAGTATACGAGTAACTTGTAACTACAGTATACGAGTAACTTGTATGTACAGTATACGAGTCACTTGTAACAACAGTATACGAGTAAATTGGACGTACAGTATACGAGTAACGTGTAACTACAGTATACGAGTAACTTGTAACTACAGTATACGAGTAACTTTTTACTTCTGTATACGACGAACTCGTAACTACAGTATACGAGTGACTTGTAACTACAGTATACGAGTAACTTGTAACTTCATTATACGACTTACTCGTTACTACAGTATACGAGTCACTTGTAACTATAGTATACGAGAAACTTGTTACTACAGCATACGAGTAACTTGTAACTACAGTATTCGAGTAATTCGTAACAACAGTATACGAGTCACTTCTTACTACAGTATATGAGTAACTTGTAACAACAGTATACGACTTACTCGTAACTACAGTTTACGAGTAACTCGTAACTACAGTATACGAGTCACTTGTAACTACAGTATATGAGTAACTTGTAACTACAGTATACGAGTAACATGTAACTACAGTATACGAGTAACTTGTAACTACAGTATACGAGTAACTTGTAACTTCAGTATACGAGTAACTTGTAACTACAGTATACGAGTCACTTGTAACTACAGTATACAAGTCACTTGTAACTACAGTATACGACTTGAATGTAACTACAGTATACGAGTAACGTGTAACTACAGTATTCGAGTCACTTGTAACTACAGTATACGAGTAACTTGTAACTACAGTATACGAGTAACTTGTAATTACAGTATACGAGTCACTTGTTACTACAGTATACGAGTAAATTGGACGTACAGTTTACGAGTAACGTGTAATTTCAGTATACGAGTAACTTGTAACTACAGTATACGAGTAACTTGTAACTTCTGTTTACGACGAACTCGTAACTACAGTATACGAGTGACTCGTAACTACAGTATACGAGTCACTTGTTACTACAGTGTACGAGTAACGTGTAACTACAGTATACGAATCACTTCTAACTACAGTATACGAGTAACTTGTAACTACAGTATTCGAGTAACTCGTTACAACAGTATACGAGTCACTTGTAACTACAGTATACGAGTAACATGTAACTACAGTATACGAGTCACTTGTAACTACAATATACGAGTAACTTGTAACTACAGTATACGAGTCACTTGTAACTACAGTATACGAGTAACTTGTAACTACAGATTACGAGTCACTTGTAACAACAGAATACGAGTCACTTGTAACTACAGTAAACGAGTCACTTGTTACTACATTATACGAGTTTAATGTATCTACAGTATACGAGTCACTTGTAACTACAGTATACGAGTAAATTGGACGTTCAGTATACGAGTCACTTGTAACTACAGAATACGAGTAACTTGTAACTACAGCATACAAGTACCTTGTCACTACAGTATACGAGTAACATGTAACTTCAGTATACGACTTAATCGTAACTACAGTATACGAGTTACTCGTAACTACAGTATACGAGTCACTTGTAACATAAGAATACGAGTCACTTGTAACTACAGTATACAAGTAACTCGTAACTACAGTATACGAATAACATGTAAATACAGTATACGAGTTACATGTTACTTCAGTATACGACTAACTCGTAACTACCTTGTAACAACAGAATACTAGTTACTCGTAACTACAGTATACGAGTTACTTGTAACTACAGTAAAAGACTTACTCATAACTACAGTTTACCAGTCACTTATAACTACAGTATACGAGTAACTTGTAACTTCAGTATACGACTTACTCGTTACTACAGTATACGAGTCACTTGTAACTACAGTATACGAGAAACTTGTTACTACAGCATACGAGCCACTTGTAACTACAGTATTCGAGTAATTCGTAACAACAGTATACGAGTCACTTCTAACTACAGTATATGAGTAACTTGTAACAACAGTATACGACTTACTCGTAACTACAGTTTACGAGTAACTCGTAACTACAGTATACGAGTAACTTGTAACTACAGTATTCGAGAAACAAGTAACTACAGTATACGAATGACCTGTTACTACAGTATACGAGAAACAAGTAACTACAGTATACGAGTAACTTGTAACTACAGATTACGAGTCACTTGTAACTACAGTATACGAGTCACTTGTAACTACAGAATACGAGTAACTTGTAACTACAGTATACAAGTCACTTGAAACTACAGTATAAAAGTTAAATGTAACTACAGTATACGAGTAACTTGTAACTACAGTATACGAGTCACTTGTAACTACAGAATACGAGTAACTTGTAACTACAGTATACGAGTCACTTGTAACTACAGTATAATAGTTAAATGTAACTACAGTATACGAGTCACTTGTAACTACAGAATACGAGTAACTTGTAACTACAGTATACGAGTCACTTGTAACTACAGTATACGAGTCACTTGTAACTACAGTATACGAGTTAAATGTAACTACAGTATACGAGTAACATGTAACTACAGTATACGAGTAACTTGTAACTACAGTATTCGAGAAACAAGTAACTACAGTATACGAATGACCTGTTACTACAGTATACGAGAAACAAGTAACTACAGTATACGAGTAACTTGTAACTACAGATTACGAGTCACTTGTAACTACAGTATACGAGTCACTTGTAACTACAGAATACGAGTAACTTGTAACTACAGTATACGAGTAACATGTTTCTACAGTATACGAGTAATTTGTAACTACGGTATACGAGTCACTTGTAACTACAGTATACAAGTCACTTGTAACTACAGTATACGACTTGAATGTAACTACAGTATACGAGTTACTTGTAACTACAGTATACGAATAACTTGTAACAACAGTAAACGAGTCACTTGTAACTACAGAATACGAGTAACTTGTAACTACAGTATACGAGTCACTTGTAACTACAGTATAAGAGTAACTTGTAACTACAGTATACGAGTCACTTGAAACTACAGTATACGAGTTAAATATAACTACAGTATACGAGTAACTTGTAACTACAGTATTCGAGTAACTCGTTACAACAGTATACGAGTCACTTGTAACTACAGAATACGAGTAACTTGTAACTACAGTATACGAGTCACTTGTAACTACAGTATAAGAGTTTAATGTAACTACAGTATACGAGTCACTTGTAACTACAGTATACGATTAACGTGTAACTACAGTATACGAATCACTTCTAACTACAGTATACGAGTAACTTGTAACTACAGTATACGAGTCACGTGAAACTACAGTATACGAGTTAAATATAACTACAGTATACGAGTAACTTGTAACTACAGAATACGAGTTACTTGTAACTACAGTAAACGAGTAACTTGTAACTTCAGTATATGACTAACTCGTAACTACAGAATACGAGTTACTCGTAACTACAGTATACGAGTCACTTGTAACTACAGTATACGAGTAACATGTAACTGCAGTATACGAGTAACTTGTAACAACAGTAAACGAGTCACTTGTAACTACAGAATACGAGTAACTTGTAACTACAGTATACGAGTCACTTGTAACTACAGTATAAGAGTTTAATGTAACTACAGTATACGAGTCACTTGAAACTACAGAATACGAGTAACTTGTAACTACAGTATACGAGTCACATGTAACTACAGTATACGAGTAACTTGTAACTACAGTATTCGAGAAACAAGTAACTACAGTATACGAATGACCTGTTACTACAGTATACGAGTAACTTGTAACTACAGTATTCGAGAAACAAGTAACTACAGTATACGAATGACCTGTTACTACAGTATACGAGAAACAAGTAACTACAGTATACGAGTCACTTATAACTACAGTATACGAGTCACTTGTAACTACAGAATACGAGTAACTTGTTACTACAGTATACAAGTCACTTGAAACTACAGTTTAAAAGTTAAATGTAACTACAGTATACGAGTAACTTGTAACTACAGTATACGAGTAACTTGTAACTACAGTATACGAGTCACTTGTAACTACAGAATACGAGTAACTTGTAACTACAGTATACGAGTCACTTGTAACTACAGTATAATAGTTAAATGTAACTACAGTATACGAGTCACTTGTAACTACAGAATACGAGTAACTTGTAACTACAGTATACGAGTCACTTGTAACTACAGTATACGAGTCACTTGTAACTACAGTATACGAGTTAAATGTAACTACAGTATACGAGTAACATGTAACTACAGTATACGAGTAACTTGTAACTACAGTATTCGAGAAACAAGTAACTACAGTATACGAATGACCTGTTACTACAGTATACGAGAAACAAGTAACTACAGTATACGAGTAACTTGGAACTACAGTATACGAGTCACTTGTAACTACAGAATACGAGTTAAATATAACTACAGTATACGAGTAACTTGTAACTACAGTATTCGAGTAACTCGTTACAACAGTATACGAGTCACTTGTAACTCTAGAATACGAGTAACTTGTAACTACAGTATACGAGTAACTTGTAACTTCAGTATACGAGTAACTTGTAACTACGGTATACGAGTCACTTGTAACTACAGTATACAAGTCACTTGTAACTACAGTATACGACTTGAATGTAACTACAGAATACGAGTAACTTGTAACTACAGTATACGAGTCACTTGTAACTACAGTATAAGAGTTTAATGTAACTACAGTATACGAGTCACTTGAAACTACAGAATACGAGTAACTTGTAACTACAGTATATGAGTCACTTGTAACTACAGTATACGAGTCACTTGTAACTACAGTATACGAGTTAAATGTAACTACAGTATACAAGTCACTTGAAACTACAGTATAAAAGTTAAATGTAACTACAGTATACGAGTAACTTGTAACTTCAGTATACGAGTAACTTGTAACTACGGTATACGAGTCACTTGTAACTACAGTATACAAGTCACTTGTAACTACAGTATACGACTTGAATGTAACTACAGAATACGAGTAACTTGTAACTACAGTATACGAGTCACTTGTAACTACAGTATAAGAGTTTAATGTAACTACAGTATACGAGTCACTTGAAACTACAGAATACGAGTAACTTGTAACTACAGATTACGAGTCACTTGTAACTACAGTATACGAGTCACTTGTAACTACAGAATACGAGTAACTTGTAACTACAGTATACAAGTCACTTGAAACTACAGTATAAAAGTTAAATGTAACTACAGTATACGAGTAACTTGTAACTACAGTATACGAGTAACTTGTAACTACAGTATACGAGTCACTTGTAACTACAGAATACGAGTAACTTGTAACTACAGTATACGAGTCACTTGTAACTACAGTATAATAGTTAAATGTAACTACAGTATACGAGTCACTTGTAACTACAGAATACGAGTAACTTGTAACTACAGTATACGAGTCACTTGTAACTACAGTATACGAGTCACTTGTAACTACAGTATACGAGTTAAATGTAACTACAGTATACGAGTAACATGTAACTACAGTATACGAGTAACTTGTAACTACAGTATTCGAGAAACAAGTAACTACAGTATACGAATGACCTGTTACTACAGTATACGAGAAACAAGTAACTACAGTATACGAGTAACTTGTAACTACAGTATACGAGTCACTTGTAACTATAGTATACGAGAAACTTGTTACTACAGCATACGAGTAACTTGTAACTACAGTATTCGAGTAATTCGTAACAACAGTATACGAGTCACTTCTTACTACAGTATATGAGTAACTTGTAACAACAGTATACGACTTACTCGTAACTACAGTTTACGAGTAACTCGTAACTACAGTATACGAGTCACTTGTAACTACAGTATACGAGTAACTTGTAACTACAGTATACGAGTAACATGTAACTACAGTATACGAGTAACTTGTAACTACAGTATACGAGTAACTTGTAACTTCAGTATACGAGTAACTTGTAACTACAGTATACGAGTCACTTGTAACTACAGTATACAAGTCACTTGTAACTACAGTATACGACTTGAATGTAACTACAGTATACGAGTAACGTGTAACTACAGTATTCGAGTCACTTGTAACTACAGTATACGAGTAACTTGTAATTACAGTATACGAGTCACTTGTTACTACAGTATACGAGTAAATTGGACGTACAGTTTACGAGTAACGTGTAATTTCAGTATACGAGTAACTTGTAACTACAGTATACGAGTAACTTGTAACTTCTGTTTACGACGAACTCGTAACTACAGTATACGAGTGACTCGTAACTACAGTATACGAGTCACTTGTTACTACAGTGTACGAGTAACGTGTAACTACAGTATACGAATCACTTCTAACTACAGTATACGAGTAACTTGTAACTACAGTATTCGAGTAACTCGTTACAACAGTATACGAGTCACTTGTAACTACAGTATACGAGTAACATGTAACTACAGTATACGAGTCACTTGTAACTACAATATACGAGTAACTTGTAACTACAGTATACGAGTCACTTGTAACTACAGTATACGAGTAACTTGTAACTACAGATTACGAGTCACTTGTAACAACAGAATACGAGTCACTTGTAACTACAGTAAACGAGTCACTTGTTACTACATTATACGAGTTTAATGTATCTACAGTATACGAGTCACTTGTAACTACAGTATACGAGTAAATTGGACGTTCAGTATACGAGTCACTTGTAACTACAGAATACGAGTAACTTGTAACTACAGCATACAAGTACCTTGTCACTACAGTATACGAGTAACATGTAACTTCAGTATACGACTTAATCGTAACTACAGTATACGAGTTACTCATAACTACAGTATACGAGTCACTTGTAACATAAGAATACGAGTCACTTGTAACTACAGTATACAAGTAACTCGTAACTACAGTATACGAATAACATGTAAATACAGTATACGAGTTACATGTTACTTCAGTATACGACTAACTCGTAACTACCTTGTAACAACAGAATACTAGTAACTCGTAACAACAGTATACGAGTAACTTGTAACTACAGTAAAAGACTTACTCATAACTACAGTTTACCAGTCACTTGTAACTACAGTATACGAGTAACTTGTAACTTCAGTATACGACTTACTCGTTACTACAGTATACGAGCCACTTGTAACTACAGTATACGAGAAACTTGTTACTACAGCATACGAGCCACTTGTAACTACAGTATTCGAGTTATTCGTAACAACAGTATACGAGTCACTTCTAACTACAGTATACGAGTAACATGTAACTTCAGTATACGAGTAACTTGTAACTACAGTATACGAGTCACTTGTAACTACAGTATACAAGTCACTTGTAACTACAGTATACGACTTGAATGTAACTACAGTATACGAGTAACGTGTAACTACAGTATACGAGTCACTTGTAACTACAGTATACGAGTAACTTGTAACTACAGTATACGAGTAACTTGTAATTACAGTATACGAGTCACTTGTTACTACAGTATACGAGTAAATTGGACGTACAGTTTACGAGTAACGTGTAATTTCAGTATACGAGTAACTTGTAACTACAGTATACGAGTAACTTGTAACTTCTGTTTACGACGAACTCGTAACTACAGTATACGAGTGACTCGTAACTACAGTATACGAGTCACTTGTTACTACAGTGTACGAGTAACGTGTAACTACAGTATACGAATCACTTCTAACTACAGTATACGAGTAACTTGTAACTACAGTATTCGAGTAACTCGTTACAACAGTATACGAGTCATTTGTAACTACAGTATACGAGTAACATGTAACTACAGTATACGAGTCACTTGTAACTACAATATACGAGTAACTTGTAACTACAGTATACGAGTCACTTGTAACTACAGTATACGAGTAACTTGTAACTACAGATTACAAGTCACTTGTAACAACAGAATACGAGTCACTTGTAACTACAGTAAACGAGTCACTTGTTACTACATTATACGAGTTTAATGTATCTACAGTATACGAGTCACTTGTAACTACAGTATACGAGTAAATTGGACGTTCAGTATACGAGTCACTTGTAACTACAGAATACGAGTAACTTGTAACTACAGCATACAAGTACCTTGTCACTACAGTATACGAGTAACATGTAACTTCAGTATACGACTAAATCGTAACTACAGTATACGAGTTACTCGTAACTACAGTATACGAGTCACTTGTAACATAAGAATATGAGTCACTTGTAACTACAGTATACAAGTAACTCGTAACTACAGTATACGAATAACATGTAAATACAGTATACGAGTTACATGTTACTTCAGTATACGACTAACTCGTAACTACCTTGTAACAACAGAATACTAGTAACTCGTAACTACAGTATACGAGTAACTTGTAACTACAGTAAAAGACTTACTCATAACTACAGTTTACCAGTCACTTGTAACTACAGTATACGAGTAACTTGTAACTTCAGTATACGACTTACTCGTTACTACAGTATACGAGTCACTTGTAACTACAGTATACGAGAAACTTGTTACTACAGCATACGAGTAACTTGTAATTACAGTATACGAGTCACTTGTTACTACAGTATACGAGTAAATTGGACGTACAGTTTACGAGTAACGTGTAACTACAGTATACGAGTCACTTGTAACTACAGTATACGAGTAACTTGTAACTACAGTATACGAGTAACTTGTAATTACAGTATACGAGTCACTTGTTACTACAGTATACGAGTAAATTGGACGTACAGTTTACGAGTAACGTGTAATTTCAGTATACGAGTAACTTGTAACTACAGTATACGAGTAACTTGTAACTTCTGTTTACGACGAACTCGTAACTACAGTATACGAGTGACTCGTAACTACAGTATACGAGTCACTTGTAACTACAGTATACGAGTAACGTGTAACTACAGTATACGAATCACTTCTAACTACAGTATACGAGTAACTTGTAACATCAGTATTCGAGTAACTCGTTACAACAGTATACGAGTCACTTGTAACTACAGTATACGAGTAACATGTAACTACAGTATACGAGTCACTTGTAACTACAATATACGAGTAACTTGTAACTACAGTATAAGAGTCACTTGTAACTACAGTATACGAGTAACTTGTAACTACAGATTACGAGTCACTTGTAACAACAGAATACGAGTCACTTGTAACTACAGTATACGAGTTAAATGTAACTACAGTATACGAGTAACATGTAACTACAGTATACGAGTAACTTTTAACTACAGTATTCGAGAAACAAGTAACTACAGTATACGAATGACCTGTTACTACAGTATACGAGAAACAAGTAACTACAGTATACGAGTAACTTGTAACTACAGATTACGAGTCACTTGTAACTACAGTATACGAGTCACTTGTAACTACAGAATACGAGTAACTTGTAACTACAGTATACAAGTCACTTGAAACTACAGTATAAAAGTTAAATGTAACTACAGTATACGAGTAACTTGTAACTACAGAATACGAGTAACTTGTAACTACAGTATACGAGTCACTTGTAACTACAGAATACGAGTAACTTGTAACTACAGTATACGAGTCACTTGTAACTACAGTATAATAGTTAAAAGTAACTACAGTATACGAGTCACTTGTAACTACAGAATACGAGTAACTTGTAACTACAGTATACGAGTCACTTGTAACTACAGTATACGAGTCACTTGTAACTACAGTATACGAGTTAAATGTAACTACAGTATACGAGTAACATGTAACTACAGTATACGAGTAACTTGTAACTACAGTATTCGAGAAACAAGTAACTACAGTATACGAATGACCTGTTACTACAGTATACGAGAAACAAGTAACTACAGTATACGAGTAACTTGTAACTACAGTATACGAGTCACTTGTAACTACAGTATACGAGTCACTTGTAACTACAGTATTCGAGAAACAAGTAACTACAGTATACGAATGACCTGTTACTACAGTATACGAGAAACAAGTAACTACAGTATACAAGTAACTTGTAACTACAGTATACGAGAAACTTGTTGCTACAGTATACGAGTAACTTGTAACTACAGTATACGAGTAACTTGTATGTACAGTATACGAGTCACTTGTAACAACAGTATACGAGTAAATTGGACGTACAGTATACGAGTAACGTGTAACTACAGTATACGAGTAACTTGTAACTACAGTATACGAGTAACTTTTTACTTCTGTATACGACGAACTCGTAACTACAGTATACGAGTGACTTGTAACTACAGTATACGAGTAACTTGTAACTTCATTATACGACTTACTCGTTACTACAGTATACGAGTCACTTGTAACTATAGTATACGAGAAACTTGTTACTACAGCATACGAGTAACTTGTAACTACAGTATTCGAGTAATTCGTAACAACAGTATACGAGTCACTTCTTACTACAGTATATGAGTAACTTGTAACAACAGTATACGACTTACTCGTAACTACAGTTTACGAGTAACTCGTAACTACAGTATACGAGTCACTTGTAACTACAGTATACGAGTAACTTGTAACTACAGTATACGAGTAACATGTAACTACAGTATACGAGTAACTTGTAACTACAGTATACGAGTAACTTGTAACTTCAGTATACGAGTAACTTGTAACTACAGTATACGAGTCACTTGTAACTACAGTATACAAGTCACTTGTAACTACAGTATACGACTTGAATGTAACTACAGTATACGAGTAACGTGTAACTACAGTATACGAGTCACTTGTAACTACAGTATACGAGTAACTTGTAACTACAGTATACGAGTAACTTGTAATTACAGTATACGAGTCACTTGTTACTACAGTATACGAGTAAATTGGACGTACAGTTTACGAGTAACGTGTAATTTCAGTATACGAGTAACTTGTAACTACAGTATACGAGTAACTTGTAACTTCTGTTTACGACGAACTCGTAACTACAGTATACGAGTGACTCGTAACTACAGTATACGAGTCACTTGTTACTACAGTGTACGAGTAACGTGTAACTACAGTATACGAATCACTTCTAACTACAGTATACGAGTAACTTGTAACTACAGTATTCGAGTAACTCGTTACAACAGTATACGAGTCACTTGTAACTACAGTATACGAGTAACATGTACTTACAGTATACGAGTCACTTGTAACTACAATATACGAGTAACTTGTAACTACAGTATACGAGTCACTTGTAACTACAGTATACGAGTTACTTGTAACTACAGATTACAAGTCACTTGTAACAACAGAATACGAGTCACTTGTAACTACAGTAAACGAGTCACTTGTTACTACATTATACGAGTTTAATGTATCTACAGTATACGAGTCACTTGTAACTACAGTATACGAGTAAATTGGACGTTCAGTATACGAGTCACTTGTAACTACAGAATACGAGTAACTTGTAACTACAGCATACAAGTACCTTGTCACTACAGTATACGAGTAACATGTAACTTCAGTATACGACTTAATCGTAACTACAGTATACGAGTTACTCGTAACTACAGTATACGAGTCACTTGTAACATAAGAATACGAGTCACTTGTAACTACAGTATACAAGTAACTCGTAACTACAGTATACGAATAACATGTAAATACAGTATACGAGTTACATGTTACTTCAGTATACGACTAACTCGTAACTACCTTGTAACAACAGAATACTAGTAACTCGTAACTACAGTATACGAGTAACTTGTAACTACAGTAAAAGACTTACTCATAACTACAGTTTACCAGTCACTTGTAACTACAGTATACGAGTAACTTGTAACTTCAGTATACGACTTACTCGTTACTACAGTATACGAGTCACTTGTAACTACAGTATACGAGAAACTTGTTACTACAGCATACGAGTAACTTGTAATTACAGTATACGAGTCACTTGTTACTACAGTATACGAGTAAATTGGACGTACAGTTTACGAGTAACGTGTAATTTCAGTATACGAGTAACTTGTAACTACAGTATACGAGTAACTTGTAACTTCTGTTTACGACGAACTCGTAACTACAGTATACGAGTGACTCGTAACTACAGTATACGAGTCACTTGTAACTACAGTATACGAGTAACGTGTAACTACAGTATACGAATCACTTCTAACTACAGTATACGAGTAACTTGTAACATCAGTATTCGAGTAACTCGTTACAACAGTATACGAGTCACTTGTAACTACAGTATACGAGTAACATGTAACTACAGTATACGACTTGAATGTAACTACAGTATACGAGTAACGTGTAACTACAGTATACGAGTCACTTGTAACTACAGTATACGAGTAACTTGTAACTACAGTATACGAGTAACTTGTAATTACAGTATACGAGTCACTTGTTACTACAGTATACGAGTAAATTGGACGTACAGTTTACGAGTAACGTGTAATTTCAGTATACGAGTAACTTGTAACTACAGTATACGAGTAACTTGTAACTTCTGTTTACGACGAACTCGTAACTACAGTATACGAGTGACTCGTAACTACAGTATACGAGTCACTTGTAACTACAGTATACGAGTAACGTGTAACTACAGTATACGAATCACTTCTCACTACAGTATACGAGTAACTTGTAACATCAGTATTCGAGTAACTCGTTACAACAGTATACGAGTCACTTGTAACTACAGTATACGAGTAACATGTAACTACAGTATACGAGTCACTTGTAACTACAATATACGAGTAACTTGTAACTACAGTATAAGAGTCACTTGTAACTACAGTATACGAGTAACTTGTAACTACAGATTACGAGTCACTTGTAACAACAGAATACGAGTCACTTGTAACTACAGTATACGAGTTAAATGTAACTACAGTATACGAGTAACATGTAACTACAGTATATGAGTAACTTTTAACTACAGTATTCGAGAAACAAGTAACTACAGTATACGAATGACCTGTTACTACAGTATACGAGAAACAAGTAACTACAGTATACGAGTAACTTGTAACTACAGATTACGAGTCACTTGTAACTACAGTATACGAGTCACTTGTAACTACAGAATACGAGTAACTTGTAACTACAGTATACAAGTCACTTGAAACTACAGTATAAAAGTTAAATGTAACTACAGTATACGAGTAACTTGTAACTACAGTATACGAGTAACTTGTAACTACAGTATACGAGTCACTTGTAACTACAGAATACGAGTAACTTGTAACTACAGTATACGAGTCACTTGTAACTACAGTATAATAGTTAAATGTAACTACAGTATACGAGTCACTTGTAACTACAGAATACGAGTAACTTGTAACTACAGTATACGAGTCACTTGTAACTACAGTATACGAGTCACTTGTAACTACAGTATACGAGTTAAATGTAACTACAGTATACGAGTAACATGTAACTACAGTATACGAGTAACTTGTAACTACAGTATTCGAGAAACAAGTAACTACAGTATACGAATGACCTGTTACTACAGTATACGAGAAACAAGTAACTACAGTATACGAGTAACTTGTAACTACAGTATACGAGTCACTTGTAACTACAGTATACGAGTCACTTGTAACTACAGTATTCGAGAAACAAGTAACTACAGTATACGAATGACCTGTTACTACAGTATACGAGAAACAAGTAACTACAGTATACAAGTAACTTGTAACTACAGTATACGAGTCACTTGTAACTACAGTATACGAGTCACTTGTAACTACAGAATACGAGTAACTTGTAACTACAGTATACGAGTAACATGTTTCTACAGTATACGAGTAACTTGTAACTACGGTATACGAGTCACTTGTAACTACAGTATACAAGTCACTTGTAACTACAGTATACGACTTGAATGTAACTACAGTATACGAGTTACTTGTAACTACAGTATACGAGTAACTTGTAACAACAGTAAACGAGTCACTTGTAACTACAGAATACGAGTAACTTGTAACTACAGTATACGAGTCACTTGTAACTACAGTATAAGAGTTTAATGTAACTACAGTATACGAGTCACTTGTAACTACAGTATACGAGTAACGTGTAACTACAGTATACGAATCACTTCTAACTACAGTATACGAGTAACTTGTAACTACAGTATACGAGTCACTTGAAACTACAGTATACGAGTTAAATATAACTACAGTATACGAGTAACTTGTAACTACAGTATTCGAGTAACTCGTTACAACAGTTTACGAGTCACTTGTAACTACAGTATACGAGTAACATGTAACTACAGTATACGAGTAACATGTAACTACATTATACGAGTTTAATGTAACTACAGTATACGAGTAACTTGTAACTACAGAATACGAGTTACTTGTAACTACAGTAAACGAGTAACTTGTAACTTCAGTATATGACTAACTCGTAACTACAGAATACGAGTTACTCGTAACTACAGTATACGAGTCACTTGTAACTACAGTATACGAGTAACATGTAACTGCAGTATACGAGTAACTTGTAACAACAGTAAACGAGTCACTTGTAACTACAGAATACGAGTAACTTGTAACTACAGTATACGAGTCACTTGTAACTACAGTATAAGAGTTTAATGTAACTACAGTATACGAGTCACTTGTAACTACAGTATACGAGTCACTTGTAACTACAGTATACCAGTTAAATGTAACTACAGTATACGAGTAACATGTAACTACAGTATACGAGTAACTTGTAACTACAGTATTCGAGAAACAAGTAACTACAGTATACGAATGACCTGTTACTACAGTATACGAGAAACAAGTAACTACAGTATACGAGTAACTTGTAACTACAGTATACGAGTCACTTGTAACTACAGAATACGGGTAACTTGTAACTACAGTATATGAGTAACTTGTAACTACAGTATAATAGTTAAATGTAACTACAGTATACGAGTAACTTGTAACTACAGTATACGAGTAACTTGTAACTACAGAATACGAGTCACTTGTAACTACAGTATAAAAGTTAAATGTAACTACAGTATACGAGTAACTTGTAACTACAGTATACGAGTAACTTGTAACTACAGTATACGAGTCACTTGTAACTACAGAATACGAGTAACTTGTAACTACAGTATACGAGTCACTTGTAACTACAGTATAATAGTTAAATGTAACTACAGTATACGAGTCACTTGTAACTACAGAATACGAGTAACTTGTAAATACAGTATACGAGTCACTTGTAACTACAGTATACGAGTCACTTGTAACTACAGTATACGAGTTAAATGTAACTACAGTATACGAGTAACATGTAACTACAGTATACGATTAACTTGTAACTACAGTATTCGAGAAACAAGTAACTACAGTATACGAATGACCTGTTACTACAGTATACGAGAAACAAGTAACTACAGTATACGAGTAACTTGTAACTACAGATTACGAGTCACTTGTAACTACAGTATACGAGTCACTTGTAACTACAGAATACGAGTAACTTGTAACTACAGTATACAAGTCACTTGAAACTACAGTATAAAAGTTAAATGTAACTACAGTATACGAGTAACTTGTAACTACAGTATACGAGTAACTTGTAACTACAGTATACGAGTCACTTGTAACTACAGAATACGAGTAACTTGTAACTACAGTATACGAGTCACTTGTAACTACAGTATAATAGTTAAATGTAACTACAGTATACGAGTCACTTGTAACTACAGAATACGAGTAACTTGTAACTACAGTATACGAGTCACTTGTAACTACAGTATACGAGTCACTTGTAACTACAGTATACGAGTTAAATGTAACTACAGTATACGAGTAACATGTAACTACAGTATACGAGTAACTTGTAACTACAGTATTCGAGAAACAAGTAACTACAGTATACGAATGACCTGTTACTACAGTATACGAGAAACAAGTAACTACAGTATACGAGTAACTTGTAACTACAGTATACGAGTCACTTGTAACTTCAGTATACGAGTAACTTGTAACTACGGTATACGAGTCACTTGTAACTACAGTATACAAGTCACTTGTAACTACAGTATACGACTTGAATGTAACTACAGTATACGAGTTACTTGTAACTACAGTATACGAGTAACTTGTAACAACAGTAAACGAGTCACTTGTAACTACAGAATACGAGTAACTTGTAACTACAGTATACGCGTCACTTGTAACTACAGTATAAGAGTTTAATGTAACTACAGTATACGAGTCACTTGTAACTACAGTATACGAGTAACGTGTAACTACAGTATACGAATCACTTCTTACTACAGTTTACGAGTAACTTGTAACTACAGTATACGAGTCACTTGAAACTACAGTATACGAGTTAAATATAACTACAGTATACGAGTACAACGAGTTACTCGAATACTGTGGTTACAAGCCACAGTATTCGAGTAACTCGTTACAACAGTATACGAGTCACTTGTAACTACAGTATACGAGTAACTTGTAACTTCAGTATATGACTAACTCGTAACTACAGAATACGAGTTACTCGTAACTACAGTATACGAGTCACTTGTAACTACAGTATACGAGTAACATGTAACTGCAGTATACGAGTAACTTGTAACAACAGTAAACGAGTCACTTGTAACTACAGAATACGAGTAACTTGTAACTACAGTATACGAGTCACTTGTAACTACAGTATAAGAGTTTAATGTAACTACAGTATACGAGTCACTTGAAACTACAGAATACGAGTAACTTGTAACTACAGTATACGAGTAACTTGTAACTTCAGTATACGAGTAACTTGTAACTACGGTATACGAGTCACTTGTAACTACAGTATACAAGTCACTTGTAACTACAGTATACGACTTGAATGTTACTACAGTATACGAGTTACTTGTAACTACAGTATACGAGTAACTTGTAACAACAGTAAACGAGTCACTTGTAACTACAGAATACGAGTAACTTGTAACTACAGTATACGCGTCACTTGTAACTACAGTATAAGAGTTTAATGTAACTACAGTATACGAGTCACTTGTAACTACAGTATACGAGTAACGTGTAACTACAGTATACGAATCACTTCTTACTACAGTTTACGAGTAACTTGTAACTACAGTATACGAGTCACTTGAAACTACAGTATACGAGTTAAATATAACTACAGTATACGAGTACAACGAGTTACTCGAATACTGTGGTTACAAGCCACAGTATTCGAGTAACTCGTTACAACAGTATACGAGTCACTTGTAACTACAGTATACGAGTAACTTGTAACTTCAGTATATGACTAACTCGTAACTACAGAATACGAGTTACTCGTAACTACAGTATACGAGTCACTTGTAACTACAGTATACGAGTAACATGTAACTGCAGTATACGAGTAACTTGTAACAACAGTAAACGAGTCACTTGTAACTACAGAATACGAGTAACTTGTAACTACAGTATACGAGTCACTTGTAACTACAGTATAAGAGTTTAATGTAACTACAGTATACGAGTCACTTGAAACTACAGAATACGAGTAACTTGTAACTACAGTATACGAGTCACTTGTAACTACAGTATACGAGTCACTTGTAACTACAGTATACGAGTTAAATGTAACTACAGTATACGAGTAACATGTAACTACAGTATACGAGTAACTTGTAACTACAGTATTTGAGAAACAAGTAACTACAGTATACGAATGACCTGTTACTACAGTATACGAGAAACAAGTAACTACAGTATACGAGTAACTTGTAACTACAGATTACGAGTCACTTGTAACTACAGTATACGAGTCACTTGTAACTACAGAATACGAGTAACTTGTTACTACAGTATACAAGTCACTTGAAACTACAGTATAAAAGTTAAATGTAACTACAGTATACGAGTAACTTGTAACTACAGTATACGAGTAACTTGTAACTACAGTATACGAGTCACTTGTAACTACAGAATACGAGTAACTTGTAACTACAGTATACGAGTCACTTGTAACTACAGTATAATAGTTAAATGTAACTACAGTATACGAGTCACTTGTAACTACAGAATACGAGTAACTTGTAACTACAGTATACGAGTCACTTGTAACTACAGTATACGAGTCACTTGTAACTACAGTATACGAAATAAATGTAACTACAGTATACGAGTAACATGTAACTACAGTATACGAGTAACTTGTAACTACAGTATTCGAGAAACAAGTAACTACAGTATACGAATGACCTGTTACTACAGTATACGAGAAACAAGTAACTACAGTATACGAGTAACTTGTAACTACAGTATACGAGTCACTTGTAACTACAGTATACGAGTCACTTGTAACTTTAGAATACGAGTAACTTGTAACTACAGTATACGAGTAACTTGTAACTTCAGTATACGAGTAACTTGTAACTACGGTATACGAGTCACTTGTAACTACAGTATACAAGTCACTTGTAACTACAGTATACGACTTGAATGTAACTACAGTATACGAGTTACTTGTAACTACAGTATAGGAGTAACTTGTAACAACAGTAAACGAGTCACTTGTAACTACAGAATACGAGTAACTTGTAACTACAGTATACGCGTCACTTGTAACTACAGTATACGAGTAACTTGTAACTACAGTATACGAGTCACTTGTAACTACAGTATACGAGTAACGTGTAACTACAGTATACGAATTACTTCTAACTACAGTATACGAGTAACTTGTAACTACAGTATACGAGTTAAATATAACTACAGTATACAAGTAACTTGTAACTACAGTATTCGAGTAACTCGTTACAACAGTATACGAGTCACTTTTAACTACAGTATACGAGTAACATGTAACTACAGTATACGAGTAACATGTAACTACATTATACGAGTTTAATGTAACTACAGTATACGAGTAACTTGTAACTACAGAATACGAGTAACTTGTAACTACAGTAAACGAGTAACTTGTAACTTCAGTATATGACTAACTCGTAACTACAGAATACGAGTTACTCGTAACTACAGTATACGAGTCACTTGTTACTACAGTATTCGAGTAACTCAAAACAACAGTATACGAGTCATTTCTTACTACAGTATATGAGTAACTTGTAACAACAGTATACGACTAACTCGTAACAACAGTTTACGAGTAACTCGTAACTACAGTATACGAGTCACTTGTAACTACAGTATACGAGTAACTTGTAACTACAGTATACGAGTAACTTGTAACTTCAGTATACGAGTAACTTGTAACTACGGTATACGAGTCACTTGTAACTACAGTATACAAGTCACTTGTAACTACAGTATACGACTTGAATGTAACTACAGTATTCGAGTAACTTGTAACTACAGTATACGAGTAACTTGTAACAACAGTAAACGAGTCACTTGTAACTACAGAATACGAGTAACTTGTAACTACAGTATACGAGTCACTTGTAACTACAGTATAAGAGTTTAATGTAACTACAGTATACGAGTCACTTGTAACTACAGTATACGAGTAACGTGTAACTACAGCATACGAATCACTTCTAACTACAGTATACGAGTAACTTGTAACTACAGTATACGAGTCACTTGAAACTACAGTATACGAGTTAAATGTTACTACAGTATACGAGTAACATGTAACTACAGTATACAAGTAACTTGTAACTTCAGTATTCGAGAAACAAGTAACTACAGTATACGAATGACCTGTTACTACAGTATACGAGAAACAAATAACTACAGTACACGAGTAACTTGTAACTACAGTATACGAGTCACTTGTAACTACAGAATACGGGTAACTTGTAACTACAGTATACGAGTCACTTGTAACTACAGTATAATAGTTAAATGTAACTACAGTATACGAGTAACTTGTAACTACAGTATACGAGTAACTTGTAACTACAGAATACGAGTCACTTGTAACTACAGTATAAAAGTTAAATGTAACTTCAGTATACGAGTAACTTGTAACTACAGTATACGAGTAACTTGTAACTACAGTATACGAGTCACTTGTAACTACAGAATACGAGTAACTTGTAACTACAGTATACGAGTCACTTGTAACTACAGTATAATAGTTAAATGTAACTACAGTATACGAGTCACTTGTAACTACAGAATACGAGTAACTTGTAACTACAGTATACGAGTCACATGTAACTACAAAATACGAGTCACTTGTAACTACAGTATACGAGTTAAATGTAACTACAGTATACGAGTAACATGTAACTACAGTATACGAGTAACTTGTAACTACAGTATTCGAGAAACAAGTTACTACAGTATACGAATGACCTGTTACTACAGTATACGAGAAACAAGTAACTACAGTATACGAGTAACTTGTAACTACAGATTACGAGTCACTTGTAACTACAGTATACAAGTCACTTGTAACTATAGAATACGAGTAACTTGTAACTACAGATTACGAGTCACTTGTAACAACTGATACGAGTCACTTGTAACCACAGTATACGAGTCACTTGTAACTACAGTATACGAGTAACTTGTAACTACAGTATACGAGTAACTTGTAACTTCAGTATACGAGTAACTTGTAACTACAGAATACGGGTAACTTGTAACTACAGTATACGAGTCACTTGTAACTACAGTATAATAGTTAAATGTAACTACAGTATACGAGTAACTTGTAACTACAGTATACGAGTAACTTGTAACTACAGAATACGAGTCACTTGTAACTACAGTATAAAAGTAAAATGTAACTACAGTATACGAGTAACTTGTAACTACAGTATACGAGTAACTTGTAACTACAGTATACGAGTCACTTGTAACTACAGAATACGAGTAACTTGTAACTACAGTATACGAGTCACTTGTAACTACAGTATAATAGTTAAATGTAACTACAGTATACGAGTCACTTGTAACTACAGAATACGAGTAACTTGTAACTACAGAATACGAGTCACTTGTAACTACAAAATACGAGTCACTTGTAACTACAGTATACGAGTTAAATGTAACTACAGTATACGAGTAACATGTAACTACAGTATACGAGTAACTTGTAACTACAGTATTCGAGAAACAAGTAACGACAGTATACGAATGACCTGTTACTACAGTATACGAGAAACAAGTAACTACAGTATACGAGTAACTTGTAACTACAGATTACGAGTCACTTGTAACTACAGTATACAAGTCACTTGTAACTACAGAAAACGAGTAACTTGTAACTACAGTATACGAGTAACTTGTAACTTCAGTATACGAGTAACTTGTAACTACGGTATACGAGTCACTTGTAACTACAGTATACAAGTCACTTGTAACTACAGTATACGACTTGAATGTAACTACAGTATACGAGTTACTTGTAACTACAGTACACGAGTAACTTGTAACAACAGTAAACGAGTCACTTGTAACTACAGAATACGAGTAACTTGTAACTACAGTATACGAGTCACTTGTAACTACAGTATAAGAGTTTAATGTAACTACAGTATACGAGTCACTTGTAACTACAGTATACGAGTTAAATGTAACTACAGTATACGAGTAACATGTAACTACAGTATACGAGTAACTTGTAACTACAGTATTCGAGAAACAAGTAACTACAGTATACGAATGACCTGTTACTACAGTATACGAGAAACAAGTAACTACAGTATACGAGTAACTTGTAACTACAGTATACGAGTCACTTGTAACTACAGTATACGAGTCACTTGTAACTACAGAATACGAGTAACTTGTAACTACAGTATACGAGTAACTTGTAACTTCAGTATACGAGTAACTTGTAACTACGGTAAACGAGTCACTTGTAACTACAGTATACAAGTCACTTGTAACTACAGTATACGACTTGAATGTAACTACAGTATACGAGTTACTTGTAACTACAGTACACGAGTAACTTGTAACAACAGTAAACGAGTCACTTGTAACTACAGAATACGAGTAACTTGTAACTACAGTATACGAGTCACTTGTAACTACAGTATAAGAGTTTAATGTAACTACAGTATACGAGTCACTTGTAACTACAGTATACGAGTAACGTGTAACTACAGTATACGAATCACTTCTAACTACAGTATACGAGTAACTTGTAACTACAGTATACGAGTCACTTGAAACTACAGTATACGAGTTAAATATAACTACAGTATACGAGTAACTTGTAACTACAGTATTCGAGTAACTCGTTACAACAGTATACGAGTCACTTGTAACTACAGTATACGAGTAACATGTAACTACAGTATACGAGTAACATGTAACTACATTATACGAGTTTAATGTAACTACAGTATACGAGTAACTTGTAACTACAGAATACGAGTTACTTGTAACTACAGTAAACGAGTAACTTGTAACTTCAGTATATGACTAACTCGTAACTACAGTATACGAGTAACTTGTAACTACAGAATACGAGTTACTTGTAACTACAGTAAACGAGTAACTTGTAACTTCAGTATATGACTAACTCGTAACTACAGAATACGAGTTACTCGTAACTACAGTATACGAGTCACTTGTAACTACAGTTTACGAGTCACTTGTAACTACAGTATAAGAGTTTAATGTAACTTCAGTATACGAGTCACTTGAAACTACAGAATACAAGTAACTTGTAACTACAGTATACGAGTCACTTGTAACTACAGTATACGAGTCACTTGTAACTACAGTATACGAGTTAAATGTAACTACAGTATACGAGTAACATGTAACTACAGTATACGAGTAACTTGTAACTACAGTATTCGAGAAACAAGTAACTACAGTATACGAATGACCTGTAACTACAGTATACGAGAAACAAGTAACTACAGTATACGAGTAAATTGTAACTACAGTATACGAGTCACTTGTAACTACAGAATACGAGTAACTTGTAACTACAATATACGAGTCACTTGTAACTTTAGTATAATAGTTAAATGTAACTACAGTATACGAGTAACTTGTAACTACAGAATACGGGTAACTTGTAACTACAGTATACGAGTCACTTGTAACTACAGTATAATAGTTAAATGTAACTACAGTATACGAGTAACTTGTAACTACAGTATACGAGTAACTTGTAACTACAGAATACGAGTCACTTGTAACTACAGTATAAAAGTAAAATGTAACTACAGTATACGAGTAACTTGTAACTACAGTATACGAGTAACTTGTAACTACAGTATACGAGTCACTTGTAACTACAGAATACGAGTAACTTGTAACTACAGTATACGAGTCACTTGTAACTACAGTATAATAGTTAAATGTAACTACAGTATACGAGTCACTTGTAACTACAGAATACGAGTAACTTGTAACTACAGAATACGAGTCACTTGTAACTACAAAATACGAGTCACTTGTAACTACAGTATACGAGTTAAATGTAACTACAGTATACGAGTAACATGTAACTACAGTATACGAGTAACTTGTAACTACAGTATTCGAGAAACAAGTAACGACAGTATACGAATGACCTGTTACTACAGTATACGAGAAACAAGTAACTACAGTATACGAGTAACTTGTAACTACAGATTACGAGTCACTTGTAACTACAGTATACAAGTCACTTGTAACTACAGAAAACGAGTAACTTGTAACTACAGTATACGAGTAACTTGTAACTTCAGTATACGAGTAACTTGTAACTACGGTATACGAGTCACTTGTAACTACAGTATACAAGTCACTTGTAACTACAGTATACGACTTGAATGTAACTACAGTATACGAGTTACTTGTAACTACAGTACACGAGTAACTTGTAACAACAGTAAACGAGTCACTTGTAACTACAGAATACGAGTAACTTGTAACTACAGTATACGAGTCACTTGTAACTACAGTATAAGAGTTTAATGTAACTACAGTATACGAGTCACTTGTAACTACAGTATACGAGTTAAATGTAACTACAGTATACGAGTAACATGTAACTACAGTATACGAGTAACTTGTAACTACAGTATTCGAGAAACAAGTAACTACAGTATACGAATGACCTGTTACTACAGTATACGAGAAACAAGTAACTACAGTATACGAGTAACTTGTAACTACAGTATACGAGTCACTTGTAACTACAGTATACGAGTCACTTGTAACTACAGAATACGAGTAACTTGTAACTACAGTATACGAGTAACTTGTAACTTCAGTATACGAGTAACTTGTAACTACGGTAAACGAGTCACTTGTAACTACAGTATACAAGTCACTTGTAACTACAGTATACGACTTGAATGTAACTACAGTATACGAGTTACTTGTAACTACAGTACACGAGTAACTTGTAACAACAGTAAACGAGTCACTTGTAACTACAGAATACGAGTAACTTGTAACTACAGTATACGAGTCACTTGTAACTACAGTATAAGAGTTTAATGTAACTACAGTATACGAGTCACTTGTAACTACAGTATACGAGTAACGTGTAACTACAGTATACGAATCACTTCTAACTACAGTATACGAGTAACTTGTAACTACAGTATACGAGTCACTTGAAACTACAGTATACGAGTTAAATATAACTACAGTATACGAGTAACTTGTAACTACAGTATTCGAGTAACTCGTTACAACAGTATACGAGTCACTTGTAACTACAGTATACGAGTAACATGTAACTACAGTATACGAGTAACATGTAACTACATTATACGAGTTTAATGTAACTACAGTATACGAGTAACTTGTAACTACAGAATACGAGTTACTTGTAACTACAGTAAACGAGTAACTTGTAACTTCAGTATATGACTAACTCGTAACTACAGTATACGAGTAACTTGTAACTACAGAATACGAGTTACTTGTAACTACAGTAAACGAGTAACTTGTAACTTCAGTATATGACTAACTCGTAACTACAGAATACGAGTTACTCGTAACTACAGTATACGAGTCACTTGTAACTACAGTTTACGAGTCACTTGTAACTACAGTATAAGAGTTTAATGTAACTTCAGTATACGAGTCACTTGAAACTACAGAATACAAGTAACTTGTAACTACAGTATACGAGTCACTTGTAACTACAGTATACGAGTCACTTGTAACTACAGTATACGAGTTAAATGTAACTACAGTATACGAGTAACATGTAACTACAGTATACGAGTAACTTGTAACTACAGTATTCGAGAAACAAGTAACTACAGTATACGAATGACCTGTAACTACAGTATACGAGAAACAAGTAACTACAGTATACGAGTAAATTGTAACTACAGTATACGAGTCACTTGTAACTACAGAATACGAGTAACTTGTAACTACAATATACGAGTCACTTGTAACTTTAGTATAATAGTTAAATGTAACTACAGTATACGAGTCACTTGTAACTACAGAATACGAGTAACTTGTAACTACAGTATACGAGTCACTTGTAACTACAGTATACGAGTCACTTGTAACTACAGTATACGAGTTAAATGTAACTACAGTATACGAGTAACATGTAACTACAGTATACGAGTAACTTGTAACTACAGTATTCGAGAAACAAGTAACTACAGTATACGAATGACCTGTTACTACAGTATACGAGAAACAAGTAACTACAGTATACGAGTAACTTGTAACTACAGTATACGAGTCACTTGTAACTACAGAATACGAGTAACTTGTAACTACAGTATACGAGTCACTTGTAACTACAGTATAAGAGTTTAATGTACTTACAGTATACGAGTCACTTGTAACTACAGAATACGAGTAACTTGTAACTACAGTATACGAGTCACTTGTAACTACAGTATACGAGTAATTTGTAACTACAGTATACGAGTAACTTGTAACTTCAGTATACGACTTACTCGTAACTACAGTATATGAGTCACTTGTAACTACAGTATACGAGAAACAAGTAACTACAGTAGACGAGTAAGATGTAACTACAGTTGACGAGCCACTTGTTACTACAGTAAACGAGTTAAATGTAACTACAGTATACGAGTCACTTGTAACTACAGTATACGAGAAACTTGGACTTACAGTGTACGAGTAACTTGTATCTACAGTATACGAGTCACTTGTAACTACAGTATACGAGTAAATTGGACGTTCAGTATACGAGTCACTTGTAACTACAGAATACGAGTAACTTGTAACTACAGCATACAAGTACCTTGTCACTACAGTATACGAGTAACATGTTACTTCAGTATACGACTTAATCGTAACTACAGTATACGAGTTACTCGTAACTACAGTATACGAGTCACTTGTAACATAAGAATACGAGTCACTTGTAACTACAGTATACGAGTAACTCGTAACTACAGTATACGAATAACATGTAAATACAGTATACGAGTTACATGTTACTTCAGTATACGACTAACTCGTAACTACCTTGTAACAACAGAATACTAGTAACTCGTAACTACAGTATACGAGTAACTTGTAACTACAGTAAAAGACTTACTCATAACTACAGTTTACCAGTCACTTGTAACTACAGTATACGAGTAACTTGTAACTTCAGTATACGACTTACTCGTTACTACAGTATACGAGTCACTTGTAACTACAGTATACGAGAAACTTGTTACTACAGCATACGAGCCACTTGTAACTACAGTATTCGAGTAATTCGTAACAACAGTATACGAGTCACTTCTTACTACAGTATATGAGTAACTTGTAACAACAGTATACGACTTACTCGTAACTACAGTTTACGAGTAACTCGTAACTACAGTATACGAGTCACTTGTTACTACAGTATACGAGTAACTTGTAACTACAGTATACGAGTAACATGTAACTACAGTATACGAGTAACTTGTAACTACAGTATACGAGTAACTTGTAACTTCAGTATACGAGTAACTTGTAACAACAGTATACGAGTAACTTGTAACTACAGTATACGACTTGAATGTAACTACAGTATACAAGTCACTTGTAACTACAGTATACGACTTGAATGTAACTACAGTATACGAGTAACGTGTAACTACAGTATACGAGTCACTTGTAACTACAGTATACGAGTAACTTGTAACTACAGTATACGAGTAAATTGGACGTACAGTTTACGAGTAACGTGTAACTTCAGTATACGAGTAACTTGTAACTACAGTATACGAGTAACATAAAACTTCTGTTTACGACGAACTCGTAACTACAGTATACGAGTGACTCGTAACTACAGTATACGAGTCACTTGTAACTACAGTATATGAGTAACGTGTAACGACAGTATACGAATCACTTCTTACTACAGTATACGAGTAACTTGTAACTACAGTATTCGAGTAACTCGTTACAACAGTATACGAGTCACTTGTAACTACAGTATACGAGTAACATGTAACTACAGTAAACGAGTCACTTGTTACTACAGTATACGAGTAACTTGTAACTACAGTATACGAGTCACTTGTAACTACAGTATACGAGTAACTTGTAACTACAGTAAACGAGTCACTTGTTACTACATTATACGAGTTTAATGTAACTACAGTATACGAGTAACATGAAACTACAGTTTACGAGATACTTGTAACTACAGTATACGAGTAACTCGTAACTTCAGTATACGACTTACTCGTTACTACAGTATACGAGTAACTTGTAACTACAGTATACGAGAAACTTGTTGCTACAGTATACGAGTAACTTGTAACTACAGTATACGAGTAACTTGTATGTACAGTATACGAGTCACTTGTAACAACAGTATACGAGTAAATTGGACGTACAGTATACGAGTAACGTGTAACTACAGTATACGAGTAACTTGTAACTACAGTATACGAGTAACTTTTTACTTCTGTATACGACGAACTCGTAACTACAGTATACGAGTGACTTGTAACTACAGTATACGAGTTACTTGTAACTTCATTATACGACTTACTCGTTACTACAGTATACGAGTCACTTGTAACTATAGTATACGAGAAACTTGTTACTACAGCATACGAGTAACTTGTAACTACAGTATTCGAGTAATTCGTAACAACAGTATACGAGTCACTTCTTACTACAGTATATGAGTAACTTGTAACAACAGTATACGACTTACTCGTAACTACAGTTTACGAGTAACTCGTAACTACAGTATACGAGTCACTTGTAACTACAGTATACGAGTAACTTGTAACTACAGTATACGAGTAACATGTAACTACAGTATACGAGTAACTTGTAACTACAGTATACGAGTAACTTGTAACTTCAGTATACGAGTAACTTGTAACTACAGTATACAAGTCACTTGTAACTACAGTATACAAGTCACTTGTAACTACAGTATACGACTTGAATGTAACTACAGTATACGAGTAACGTGTAACTACAGTATACGAGTCACTTGTAACTACAGTATACGAGTAACTTGTAACTACAGTATACGAGTAACTTGTAATTACAGTATACGAGTCACTTGTTACTACAGTATACGAGTAAATTGGACGTACAGTTTACGAGTAACGTGTAATTTCAGTATACGAGTAACTTGTAACTACAGTATACGAGTAACTTGTAACTTCTGTTTACGACGAACTCGTAACTACAGTATACGAGTGACTCGTAACTACAGTATACGAGTCACTTGTTACTACAGTGTACGAGTAACGTGTAACTACAGTATACGAATCACTTCTAACTACAGTATACGAGTAACTTGTAACTACAGTATTCGAGTAACTCGTTACAACAGTATACGAGTCACTTGTAACTACAGTATAATAGTTAAATGTAACTACAGTATACGAGTCACTTGTAACTACAGAATACGAGTAACTTGTAACTACAGTATACGAGTCACTTGTAACTACAGTATACGAGTCACTTGTAACTACAGTATACGAGTTAAATGTAACTACAGTTTACGAGTAACATGTAACTACAGTATACGAGTAACTTGTAACTACAGTATTCGAGAAACAAGTAACTACAGTATACAAATGACCTGTTACTACAGTATACGAGAAACAAGTAACTACAGTATACGAGTAACTTGTAACTACAGTATACGAGTAACTTGTAACTACAGTATACGAGTAACTTGTAACTTCAGTATACGAGTAACTTGTAACTACGGTATACGAGTCACTTGTAACTACAGTATACAAGTCACTTGTAACTACAGTATACGACTTGAATGTAACTACAGTATACGAGTTACTTGTAACTACAGTATACGAGTAACTTGTAACAACAGTAAACGAGTCACTTGTAACTACAGAATACGAGTAACTTGTAACTACAGTATACGCGTCACTAGTAACTACAGTATAAGAGTTTAATGTAACTACAGTATACGAGTCACTTGTAACTACAGTATACGAGTAACGTGTAACTACAGTATACGAATCACTTCTAACTACAGTATACGAGTAACTTGTAACTACAGTATACGAGTTAAATATAACTACAGTATACGAGTAACTTGTAACTACAGTATTCGAGTAACTCGTTACAACAGTATACGAGTCACTTGTAACTACAGTATACGAGTAACATGTAACTACAGTATACGAGTAACATGTAACTACATTATACGAGTTTAATGTAACTACAGTATACGAGTAACTTGTAACTACAGAATACGAGTTACTTGTAACTACAGTAAACGAGTAACTTGTAACTTCAGTATATGACTAACTCGTAACTACAGAATACGAGTTACTCGTAACTACAGTATACGAGTCACTTGTAACTACAGTATTCGAGTAACTCGTAACAACAGTATACGAGTCATTTCTTACTACAGTATATGAGTAACTTGTAACAACAGTATACGACTAACTCGTAACAACAGTTTACGAGTAACTCGTAACTACAGTATACGAGTCACTTGTAACTACAGTATACGAGTAACTTGTAACTACAGTATACGAGTAACTTGTAACTTCAGTATACGAGTAACTTGTAACTACGGTATACGAGTCACTTGTAACTACAGTATACAAGTCACTTGTAACTACAGTATACGACTTGAATGTAACTACAGTATTCGAGTAACTTGTAACTACAGTATACGAGTAACTTGTAACAACAGTAAACGAGTCACTTGTAACTACAGAATACGAGTAACTTGTAACTACAGTATATGAGTCACTTGTAACTACAGTATAATAGTTAAATGTAACTACAGTATACGAGTCACTTGTAACTACAGAATACGAGTAACTTGTAACTACAGAATACGAGTCACTTGTAACTACAAAATACGAGTCACTTGTAACTACAGTATACGAGTTAAATGTAACTACAGTATACGAGTAACATGTAACTACAGTATACGAGTAACTTGTAACTACAGTATTCGAGAAACAAGTAACGACAGTATACGAATGACCTGTTACTACAGTATACGAGAAACAAGTAACTACAGTATACGAGTAACTTGTAACTACAGATTACGAGTCACTTGTAACTACAGTATACAAGTCACTTGTAACTACAGAAAACGAGTAACTTGTAACTACAGTATACGAGTAACTTGTAACTTCAGTATACGAGTAACTTGTAACTACGGTATACGAGTCACTTGTAACTACAGTATACAAGTCACTTGTAACTACAGTATACGACTTGAATGTAACTACAGTATACGAGTTACTTGTAACTACAGTACACGAGTAACTTGTAACAACAGTAAACGAGTCACTTGTAACTACAGAATACGAGTAACTTGTAACTACAGTATACGAGTCACTTGTAACTACAGTATAAGAGTTTAATGTAACTACAGTATACGAGTCACTTGTAACTACAGTATACGAGTTAAATGTAACTACAGTATACGAGTAACATGTAACTACAGTATACGAGTAACTTGTAACTACAGTATTCGAGAAACAAGTAACTACAGTATACGAATGACCTGTTACTACAGTATACGAGAAACAAGTAACTACAGTATACGAGTAACTTGTAACTACAGTATACGAGTCACTTGTAACTACAGTATACGAGTCACTTGTAACTACAGAATACGAGTAACTTGTAACTACAGTATACGAGTAACTTGTAACTTCAGTATACGAGTAACTTGTAACTACGGTAAACGAGTCACTTGTAACTACAGTATACAAGTCACTTGTAACTACAGTATACGACTTGAATGTAACTACAGTATACGAGTTACTTGTAACTACAGTACACGAGTAACTTGTAACAACAGTAAACGAGTCACTTGTAACTACAGAATACGAGTAACTTGTAACTACAGTATACGAGTCACTTGTAACTACAGTATAAGAGTTTAATGTAACTACAGTATACGAGTCACTTGTAACTACAGTATACGAGTAACGTGTAACTACAGTATACGAATCACTTCTAACTACAGTATACGAGTAACTTGTAACTACAGTATACGAGTCACTTGAAACTACAGTATACGAGTTAAATATAACTACAGTATACGAGTAACTTGTAACTACAGTATTCGAGTAACTCGTTACAACAGTATACGAGTCACTTGTAACTACAGTATACGAGTAACATGTAACTACAGTATACGAGTAACATGTAACTACATTATACGAGTTTAATGTAACTACAGTATACGAGTAACTTGTAACTACAGAATACGAGTTACTTGTAACTACAGTAAACGAGTAACTTGTAACTTCAGTATATGACTAACTCGTAACTACAGTATACGAGTAACTTGTAACTACAGAATACGAGTTACTTGTAACTACAGTAAACGAGTAACTTGTAACTTCAGTATATGACTAACTCGTAACTACAGAATACGAGTTACTCGTAACTACAGTATACGAGTCACTTGTAACTACAGTTTACGAGTCACTTGTAACTACAGTATAAGAGTTTAATGTAACTTCAGTATACGAGTCACTTGAAACTACAGAATACAAGTAACTTGTAACTACAGTATACGAGTCACTTGTAACTACAGTATACGAGTCACTTGTAACTACAGTATACGAGTTAAATGTAACTACAGTATACGAGTAACATGTAACTACAGTATACGAGTAACTTGTAACTACAGTATTCGAGAAACAAGTAACTACAGTATACGAATGACCTGTAACTACAGTATACGAGAAACAAGTAACTACAGTATACGAGTAAATTGTAACAACTGATACGAGTCACTTGTAACCACAGTATACGAGTCACTTGTAACTACAGTATACGAGTAACTTGTAACTACAGTATACGAGTAACTTGTAACTTCAGTATACGAGTAACTTGTAACTACAGAATACGGGTAACTTGTAACTACAGTATACGAGTCACTTGTAACTACAGTATAATAGTTAAATGTAACTACAGTATACGAGTAACTTGTAACTACAGTATACGAGTAACTTGTAACTACAGAATACGAGTCACTTGTAACTACAGTATAAAAGTAAAATGTAACTACAGTATACGAGTAACTTGTAACTACAGTATACGAGTAACTTGTAACTACAGTATACGAGTCACTTGTAACTACAGAATACGAGTAACTTGTAACTACAGTATACGAGTCACTTGTAACTACAGTATAATAGTTAAATGTAACTACAGTATACGAGTCACTTGTAACTACAGAATACGAGTAACTTGTAACTACAGAATACGAGTCACTTGTAACTACAAAATACGAGTCACTTGTAACTACAGTATACGAGTTAAATGTAACTACAGTATACGAGTAACATGTAACTACAGTATACGAGTAACTTGTAACTACAGTATTCGAGAAACAAGTAACGACAGTATACGAATGACCTGTTACTACAGTATACGAGAAACAAGTAACTACAGTATACGAGTAACTTGTAACTACAGATTACGAGTCACTTGTAACTACAGTATACAAGTCACTTGTAACTACAGAAAACGAGTAACTTGTAACTACAGTATACGAGTAACTTGTAACTTCAGTATACGAGTAACTTGTAACTACGGTATACGAGTCACTTGTAACTACAGTATACAAGTCACTTGTAACTACAGTATACGACTTGAATGTAACTACAGTATACGAGTTACTTGTAACTACAGTACACGAGTAACTTGTAACAACAGTAAACGAGTCACTTGTAACTACAGAATACGAGTAACTTGTAACTACAGTATACGAGTCACTTGTAACTACAGTATAAGAGTTTAATGTAACTACAGTATACGAGTCACTTGTAACTACAGTATACGAGTTAAATGTAACTACAGTATACGAGTAACATGTAACTACAGTATACGAGTAACTTGTAACTACAGTATTCGAGAAACAAGTAACTACAGTATACGAATGACCTGTTACTACAGTATACGAGAAACAAGTAACTACAGTATACGAGTAACTTGTAACTACAGTATACGAGTCACTTGTAACTACAGTATACGAGTCACTTGTAACTACAGAATACGAGTAACTTGTAACTACAGTATACGAGTAACTTGTAACTTCAGTATACGAGTAACTTGTAACTACGGTAAACGAGTCACTTGTAACTACAGTATACAAGTCACTTGTAACTACAGTATACGACTTGAATGTAACTACAGTATACGAGTTACTTGTAACTACAGTACACGAGTAACTTGTAACAACAGTAAACGAGTCACTTGTAACTACAGAATACGAGTAACTTGTAACTACAGTATACGAGTCACTTGTAACTACAGTATAAGAGTTTAATGTAACTACAGTATACGAGTCACTTGTAACTACAGTATACGAGTAACGTGTAACTACAGTATACGAATCACTTCTAACTACAGTATACGAGTAACTTGTAACTACAGTATACGAGTCACTTGAAACTACAGTATACGAGTTAAATATAACTACAGTATACGAGTAACTTGTAACTACAGTATTCGAGTAACTCGTTACAACAGTATACGAGTCACTTGTAACTACAGTATACGAGTAACATGTAACTACAGTATACGAGTAACATGTAACTACATTATACGAGTTTAATGTAACTACAGTATACGAGTAACTTGTAACTACAGAATACGAGTTACTTGTAACTACAGTAAACGAGTAACTTGTAACTTCAGTATATGACTAACTCGTAACTACAGTATACGAGTAACTTGTAACTACAGAATACGAGTTACTTGTAACTACAGTAAACGAGTAACTTGTAACTTCAGTATATGACTAACTCGTAACTACAGAATACGAGTTACTCGTAACTACAGTATACGAGTCACTTGTAACTACAGTTTACGAGTCACTTGTAACTACAGTATAAGAGTTTAATGTAACTTCAGTATACGAGTCACTTGAAACTACAGAATACAAGTAACTTGTAACTACAGTATACGAGTCACTTGTAACTACAGTATACGAGTCACTTGTAACTACAGTATACGAGTTAAATGTAACTACAGTATACGAGTAACATGTAACTACAGTATACGAGTAACTTGTAACTACAGTATTCGAGAAACAAGTAACTACAGTATACGAATGACCTGTAACTACAGTATACGAGAAACAAGTAACTACAGTATACGAGTAAATTGTAACTACAGTATACGAGTCACTTGTAACTACAGAATACGAGTAACTTGTAACTACAATATACGAGTCACTTGTAACTTTAGTATAATAGTTAAATGTAACTACAGTATACGAGTCACTTGTAACTACAGAATACGAGTAACTTGTAACTACAGTATACGAGTCACTTGTAACTACAGTATACGAGTCACTTGTAACTACAGTATACGAGTTAAATGTAACTACAGTATACGAGTAACATGTAACTACAGTATACGAGTAACTTGTAACTACAGTATTCGAGAAACAAGTAACTACAGTATACGAATGACCTGTTACTACAGTATACGAGAAACAAGTAACTACAGTATACGAGTAACTTGTAACTACAGTATACGAGTCACTTGTAACTACAGAATACGAGTAACTTGTAACTACAGTATACGAGTCACTTGTAACTACAGTATAAGAGTTTAATGTACTTACAGTATACGAGTCACTTGTAACTACAGAATACGAGTAACTTGTAACTACAGTATACGAGTCACTTGTAACTACAGTATACGAGTAATTTGTAACTACAGTATACGAGTAACTTGTAACTTCAGTATACGACTTACTCGTAACTACAGTATATGAGTCACTTGTAACTACAGTATACGAGAAACAAGTAACTACAGTAGACGAGTAAGATGTAACTACAGTTGACGAGCCACTTGTTACTACAGTAAACGAGTTAAATGTAACTACAGTATACGAGTCACTTGTAACTACAGTATACGAGAAACTTGGACTTAAAGTGTACGAGTAACTTGTATCTACAGTATACGAGTCACTTGTAACTACAGTATACGAGTAAATTGGACGTTCAGTATACGAGTCACTTGTAACTACAGAATACGAGTAACTTGTAACTACAGCATACAAGTACCTTGTCACTACAGTATACGAGTAACATGTTACTTCAGTATACGACTTAATCGTAACTACAGTATACGAGTTACTCGTAACTACAGTATACGAGTCACTTGTAACATAAGAATACGAGTCACTTGTAACTACAGTATACGAGTAACTCGTAACTACAGTATACGAATAACATGTAAATACAGTATACGAGTTACATGTTACTTCAGTATACGACTAACTCGTAACTACCTTGTAACAACAGAATACTAGTAACTCGTAACTACAGTATACGAGTAACTTGTAACTACAGTAAAAGACTTACTCATAACTACAGTTTACCAGTCACTTGTAACTACAGTATACGAGTAACTTGTAACTTCAGTATACGACTTACTCGTTACTACAGTATACGAGTCACTTGTAACTACAGTATACGAGAAACTTGTTACTACAGCATACGAGCCACTTGTAACTACAGTATTCGAGTAATTCGTAACAACAGTATACGAGTCACTTCTTACTACAGTATATGAGTAACTTGTAACAACAGTATACGACTTACTCGTAACTACAGTTTACGAGTAACTCGTAACTACAGTATACGAGTCACTTGTTACTACAGTATACGAGTAACTTGTAACTACAGTATACGAGTAACATGTAACTACAGTATACGAGTAACTTGTAACTACAGTATACGAGTAACTTGTAACTTCAGTATACGAGTAACTTGTAACAACAGTATACGAGTAACTTGTAACTACAGTATACGACTTGAATGTAACTACAGTATACAAGTCACTTGTAACTACAGTATACGACTTGAATGTAACTACAGTATACGAGTAACGTGTAACTACAGTATACGAGTCACTTGTAACTACAGTATACGAGTAACTTGTAACTACAGTATACGAGTAAATTGGACGTACAGTTTACGAGTAACGTGTAACTTCAGTATACGAGTAACTTGTAACTACAGTATACGAGTAACATAAAACTTCTGTTTACGACGAACTCGTAACTACAGTATACGAGTGACTCGTAACTACAGTATACGAGTCACTTGTAACTACAGTATACGAGTAACGTGTAACTACAGTATACGAATCACTTCTTACTACAGTATACGAGTAACTTGTAACTACAGTATTCGAGTAACTCGTTACAACAGTATACGAGTCACTTGTAACTACAGTATACGAGTAACATGTAACTACAGTAAACGAGTCACTTGTTACTACAGTATACGAGTAACTTGTAACTACAGTATACGAGTCACTTGTAACTACAGTATACGAGTAACTTGTAACTACAGTAAACGAGTCACTTGTTACTACATTATACGAGTTTAATGTAACTACAGTATACGAGTAACATGAAACTACAGTTTACGAGATACTTGTAACTACAGTATACGAGTAACTCGTAACTTCAGTATACGACTTACTCGTTACTACAGTATACGAGTAACTTGTAACTACAGTATACGAGAAACTTGTTGCTACAGTATACGAGTAACTTGTAACTACAGTATACGAGTAACTTGTATGTACAGTATACGAGTCACTTGTAACAACAGTATACGAGTAAATTGGACGTACAGTATACGAGTAACGTGTAACTACAGTATACGAGTAACTTGTAACTACAGTATACGAGTAACTTTTTACTTCTGTATACGACGAACTCGTAACTACAGTATACGAGTGACTTGTAACTACAGTATACGAGTTACTTGTAACTTCATTATACGACTTACTCGTTACTACAGTATACGAGTCACTTGTAACTATAGTATACGAGAAACTTGTTACTACAGCATACGAGTAACTTGTAACTACAGTATTCGAGTAATTCGTAACAACAGTATACGAGTCACTTCTTACTACAGTATATGAGTAACTTGTAACAACAGTATACGACTTACTCGTAACTACAGTTTACGAGTAACTCGTAACTACAGTATACGAGTCACTTGTAACTACAGTATACGAGTAACTTGTAACTACAGTATACGAGTAACATGTAACTACAGTATACGAGTAACTTGTAACTACAGTATACGAGTAACTTGTAACTTCAGTATACGAGTAACTTGTAACTACAGTATACAAGTCACTTGTAACTACAGTATACAAGTCACTTGTAACTACAGTATACGACTTGAATGTAACTACAGTATACGAGTAACGTGTAACTACAGTATACGAGTCACTTGTAACTACAGTATACGAGTAACTTGTAACTACAGTATACGAGTAACTTGTAATTACAGTATACGAGTCACTTGTTACTACAGTATACGAGTAAATTGGACGTACAGTTTACGAGTAACGTGTAATTTCAGTATACGAGTAACTTGTAACTACAGTATACGAGTAACTTGTAACTTCTGTTTACGACGAACTCGTAACTACAGTATACGAGTGACTCGTAACTACAGTATACGAGTCACTTGTTACTACAGTGTACGAGTAACGTGTAACTACAGTATACGAATCACTTCTAACTACAGTATACGAGTAACTTGTAACTACAGTATTCGAGTAACTCGTTACAACAGTATACGAGTCACTTGTAACTACAGTATAATAGTTAAATGTAACTACAGTATACGAGTCACTTGTAACTACAGAATACGAGTAACTTGTAACTACAGTATACGAGTCACTTGTAACTACAGTATACGAGTCACTTGTAACTACAGTATACGAGTTAAATGTAACTACAGTTTACGAGTAACATGTAACTACAGTATACGAGTAACTTGTAACTACAGTATTCGAGAAACAAGTAACTACAGTATACAAATGACCTGTTACTACAGTATACGAGAAACAAGTAACTACAGTATACGAGTAACTTGTAACTACAGTATACGAGTAACTTGTAACTACAGTATACGAGTAACTTGTAACTTCAGTATACGAGTAACTTGTAACTACGGTATACGAGTCACTTGTAACTACAGTATACAAGTCACTTGTAACTACAGTATACGACTTGAATGTAACTACAGTATACGAGTTACTTGTAACTACAGTATACGAGTAACTTGTAACAACAGTAAACGAGTCACTTGTAACTACAGAATACGAGTAACTTGTAACTACAGTATACGCGTCACTAGTAACTACAGTATAAGAGTTTAATGTAACTACAGTATACGAGTCACTTGTAACTACAGTATACGAGTAACGTGTAACTACAGTATACGAATCACTTCTAACTACAGTATACGAGTAACTTGTAACTACAGTATACGAGTTAAATATAACTACAGTATACGAGTAACTTGTAACTACAGTATTCGAGTAACTCGTTACAACAGTATACGAGTCACTTGTAACTACAGTATACGAGTAACATGTAACTACAGTATACGAGTAACATGTAACTACATTATACGAGTTTAATGTAACTACAGTATACGAGTAACTTGTAACTACAGAATACGAGTTACTTGTAACTACAGTAAACGAGTAACTTGTAACTTCAGTATATGACTAACTCGTAACTACAGAATACGAGTTACTCGTAACTACAGTATACGAGTCACTTGTAACTACAGTATTCGAGTAACTCGTAACAACAGTATACGAGTCATTTCTTACTACAGTATATGAGTAACTTGTAACAACAGTATACGACTAACTCGTAACAACAGTTTACGAGTAACTCGTAACTACAGTATACGAGTCACTTGTAACTACAGTATACGAGTAACTTGTAACTACAGTATACGAGTAACTTGTAACTTCAGTATACGAGTAACTTGTAACTACGGTATACGAGTCACTTGTAACTACAGTATACAAGTCACTTGTAACTACAGTATACGACTTGAATGTAACTACAGTATTCGAGTAACTTGTAACTACAGTATACGAGTAACTTGTAACAACAGTAAACGAGTCACTTGTAACTACAGAATACGAGTAACTTGTAACTACAGTATATGAGTCACTTGTAACTACAGTATAAGAGTTTAATGTAACTACAGTATACGAGTCACTTGTAACTACAGTATACGAGTAACGTGTAACTACAGTATACGAATCACTTCTAACTACAGTATACGAGTAACTTGTAACTACAGTATACGAGTCACTTGAAACTACAGTATACGAGTTAAATGTTACTACAGTATACGAGTAACATGTAACTACAGTATACAAGTAACTTGTAACTTCAGTATTCGAGAAACAAGTAACTACAGTATACGAATGACCTGTTACTACAGTATACGAGAAACAAGTAACTACAGTATACGAGTAACTTGTAACTACAGTATACGAGTCACTTGTAACTACAGAATACGGGTAACTTGTAACTACAGTATACGAGTCACTTGTAACTACAGAATACGAGTCACTTGTAACTACAGTATAAAAGTTAAATGTAACTACAGTATACGAGTAACTTGTAACTACAGTATACGAGTAACTTGTAACTACAGTATACGAGTCACTTGTAACTACAGAATACGAGTAACTTGTAACTACAGTATACGAGTCACTTGTAACTACAGTATAATAGTTAAATGTAACTACAGTATACGAGTAACTTGTAACTACAGTATACGAGTAACTTGTAACTACAGAATACGAGTCACTTGTAACTACAGTATAAAAGTTAAATGTAACTACAGTATACGAGTAACTTGTAACTACAGTATACGAGTAACTTGTAACTACAGTATACGAGTCACTTGTAACTACAGAATACGAGTAACTTGTAACTACAGTATACGAGTCACTTGTAACTACAGTATTATAGTTAAATGTAACTACAGTATACGAGTCACTTGTAACTACAGAATACGAGTAACTTGTAACTACAGTATACGAGTCACTTGTAACTACAAAATACGAGTCACTTGTAACTACAGTTTACGAGTTAAATGTAACTACAGTATACGAGTAACATGTAACTACAGTATACGAGTAACTTGTAACTACAGTATTCGAGAAACAAGTAACTACAGTATACGAATGACCTGTTACTACAGTATACGAGAAACAAGTAACTACAGTATACGAGTAACTTGTAACTACAGATTACGAGTCACTTGTAACTACAGTATACAAGTCACTTGTAACTACAGAATACGAGTAACTTGTAACTACAGATTACGAGTCACTTGTAACAACTGATACGAGTAACTTGTAACTACAGTATACGAGTAACTTGTAACTTCAGTATACGAGTAACTTGTAACTACAGAATACGGGTAACTTGTAACTACAGTATACGAGTCACTTGTAACTACAGTATAATAGTTAAATGTAACTACAGTATACGAGTAACTTGTAACTACAGTATACGAGTAACTTGTAACTACAGTTTACGAGTAACTTGTAACTACAGAATACGAGTCACTTGTAACTACAGTATAAAAGTTAAATGTAACTACAGTATACGAGTAACTTGTAACTACAGTATACGAGTAACTTGTAACTACAGTATACGAGTCACTTGTAACTACAGAATACGAGTAACTTGTAACTACAGTATACGAGTCACTTGTAACTACAGTATAATAGTTAAATGTAACTACAGTATACGAGTCACTTGTAACTACAGAATACGAGTAACTTGTAACTACAGTATACGAGTCACTTGTAACTACAAAATACGAGTCACTTGTAACTACAGTATACGAGTTAAATGTAACTACAGTATACGAGTAACATGTAACTACAGTATACGAGTAACTTGTAACTACAGTATTCGAGAAACAAGTAACTACAGTATACGAATGACCTGTTACTACAGTATACGAGAAACAAGTAACTACAGTATACGAGTAACTTGTAACTACAGATTACGAGTCACTTGTAACTACAGTATACAAGTCACTTGTAACTACAGAAAACGAGTAACTTGTAACTACAGTATACAAGTCACTTGAAACTACAGTATAAAAGTTAAATGTAACTACAGTATACGAGTAACTTGTAACTACAGTATACGAGTAACTTGTAACTACAGTATACGAGTCACTTGTAACTACAGAATACGAGTAACTTGTAACTACAGTATACGAGTCACTTGTAACTTCAGTATAATAGTTAAATGTAACTACAGTATACGAGTCACTTGTAACTACAGAATACGAGTAACTTGTAACAACTATATACGAGTCACTTGTTACTACAGTATACGAGTCACTTGTAACTACAGTATACGAGTTAAATGTAACTACAGTATACGAGTAACATGTAACTACAGTATACGAGTAACTTGTAACTACAGTATTCGAGAAACAAGTAACTACAGTATACGAATGACCTGTTACTACAGTATACGAGAAAGAAGTAACTACAGTATACGAGTAACTTGTAACTACAGTATACGAGTCACTTGTAACTACAGTATACGAGTCACTTGTAACTACAGAATACGAGTAACTTGTAACTACAGTATACGAGTAACTTGTAACTTCTGTTTACGACGAACTCGTAACTACAGTATACGAGTGACTCGTAACTACAGTATACGAGTCACTTGTTACTACAGTGTACGAGTAACGTGTAACTACAGTATACGAATCACTTCTAACTACAGTATACGAGTAACTTGTAACTACAGTATTCGAGTAACTCGTTACAACAGTATACGAGTCACTTGTAACTACAGTATAATAGTTAAATGTAACTACAGTATACGAGTCACTTGTAACTACAGAATACGAGTAACTTGTAACTACAGTATACGAGTCACTTGTAACTACAGTATACGAGTCACTTGTAACTACAGTATACGAGTTAAATGTAACTACAGTATACGAGTAACATGTAACTACAGTATACGAGTAACTTGTAACTACAGTATTCGAGAAACAAGTAACTACAGTATACGAATGACCTGTTACTACAGTATACGAGAAACAAGTAACTACAGTATACGAGTAACTTGTAACTACAGTATACGAGTAACTTGTAACTACAGTATACGAGTAACTTGTAACTTCAGTATACGAGTAATTTGTAACTACGGTATACGAGTCACTTGTAACTACAGTATACAAGTCACTTGTAACTACAGTATACGACTTGAATGTAACTACAGTATACGAGTTACTTGTAACTACAGTATACGAGTAACTTGTAACAACAGTAAACGAGTCACTTGTAACTACAGAATACGAGTAACTTGTAACTACAGTATACGCGTCACTTGTAACTACAGTATAAGAGTTTAATGTAACTACAGTATACCAGTCACTTGTAACTACAGTATACGAGTAACGTGTAACTACAGTCTACGAATCACTTCTAACTACAGTATACGAGTAACTTGTAACTACAGTATACGAGTTAAATATAACTACAGTATACGAGTAACTTGTAACTACAGTATTCGAGTAACTCGTTACAACAGTATACGAGTCACTTGTAACTACAGTATACGAGTAACATGTAACTACAGTATACGAGTAACATGTAACTACATTATACGAGTTTAATGTAACTACAGTATACGAGTAACTTGTAACTACAGAATACGAGTTACTTGTAACTACAGTAAACGAGTAACTTGTAACTTCAGTATATGACTAACTCGTAACTACAGAATACGAGTTACTCGTAACTACAGTATACGAGTCACTTGTAACTACAGTATTCGAGTAACTCGTAACAACAGTATACGAGTCATTTCTTACTACAGTATATGAGTAACTTGTAACAACAGTATACGACTAACTCGTAACAACAGTTTACGAGTAACTCGTAACTACAGTATACGAGTCACTTGTAACTACAGTATACGAGTAACTTGTAACTACAGTATACGAGTAACTTGTAACTTCAGTATACGAGTAACTTGTAACTACGGTATACGAGTCACTTGTAACTACAGTATACAAGTCACTTGTAACTACAGTATACGACTTGAATGTAACTACAGTATTCGAGTAACTTGTAACTACAGTATACGAGTAACTTGTAACAACAGTAAACGAGTCACTTGTAACTACAGAATACGAGTAACTTGTAACTACAGTATACGAGTCACTTGTAACTACAGTATAAGAGTTTAATGTAACTACAGTATACGAGTCACTTGTAACTACAGTATACGAGTAACGTGTAACTACAGTATACGAATCACTTCTAACTACAGTATACGAGTAACTTGTAACTACAGTATACGAGTCACTTGAAACTACAGTATACGAGTTAAATGTTACTACAGTATACGAGTAACATGTAACTACAGTATACAAGTAACTTGTAACTTCAGTATTCGAGAAACAAGTAACTACAGTATACGAATGACCTGTTACTACAGTATACGAGAAACAAGTAACTACAGTATACGAGTAACTTGTAACTACAGTATACGAGTCACTTGTAACTACAGAATACGGGTAACTTGTAACTACAGTATACGAGTCACTTGTAACTACAGTATAATAGTTAAATGTAACTACAGTATACGAGTAACTTGTAACTACAGTATACGAGTAACTTGTAACTACAGAATACGAGTCACTTGTAACTACAGTATAAAAGTTAAATGTAACTACAGTATACGAGTAACTTGTAACTACAGTATACGAGTAACTTGTAACTACAGTATACGAGTCACTTGTAACTACAGAATACGAGTAACTTGTAACTACAGTATACGAGTAACTCGTAACTTCAGTATACGACTTACTCGTTACTACAGTATACGAGTAACTTGTAACTACAGTATACGAGAAACTTGTTGCTACAGTATATGAGTAACTTGTAACTACAGTATACGAGTAACTTGTATGTACAGTATACGAGTCACTTGTAACAACAGTATACGAGTAAATTGAACGTACAGTATACGAGTAACGTGTAACTACAGTATACGAGTAACTTGTAACTACAGTATACGAGTAACTTTTTACTTCTGTATACGACGAACTCGTAACTACAGTATACGAGTGACTTGTAACTACAGTATACGAGTAACTTGTAACTTCATTATACGACTTACTCGTTACTACAGTATACGAGTCACTTGTAACTAAAGTATACGAGAAACTTGTTACTACAGCATACGAGTAACTTGTAACTACAGTATTCGAGTAATTCGTAACAACAGTATACGAGTCACTTCTTACTACAGTATATGAGTAACTTGTAACAACAGTATACGACTTACTCGTAACTACAGTTTACGAGTAACTCGTAACTACAGTATACGAGTCACTTGTAACTACAGTATACGAGTAACTTGTAACTACAGTATACGAGTAACATGTAACTACAGTATACGAGTAACTTGTAACTACAGTATACGAGTAACTTGTAACTTCAGTATACGAGTAACTTGTAACTACAGTATACGAGTCACTTGTAACTACAGTATACAAGTCACTTGTAACTACAGTATACGACTTGAATGTAACTACAGTATACGAGTAACGTGTAACTACAGTATTCGAGTCACTTGTAACTACAGTATACGAGTAACTTGTAACTACAGTATACGAGTAACTTGTAATTACAGTATACGAGTCACTTGTTACTACAGTATACGAGTAAATTGGACGTACAGTTTACGAGTAACGTGTAATTTCAGTATACGAGTAACTTGTAACTACAGTATACGAGTAACTTGTAACTTCTGTTTACGACGAACTCGTAACTACAGCATACGAGTGACTCGTAACTACAGTATACGAGTCACTTGTTACTACAGTGTACGAGTAACGTGTAACTACAGTATACGAATCACTTCTAACTACAGTATACGAGTAACTTGTAACTACAGTATTCGAGTAACTCGTTACAACAGTATACGAGTCACTTGTAACTACAGTATACGAGTAACATGTAACTACAGTATACGAGTCACTCGTAACTACAATATACGAGTAACTTGTAACTACAGTATACGAGTCACTTGTAACTACAGTATACGAGTAACTTGTAACTACAGATTACGAGTCACTTGTAACAACAGAATACGAGTCACTTGTAACTACAGTAAACGAGTCACTTGTTACTACATTATACGAGTTTAATGTATCTACAGTATACGAGTCACTTGTAACTACAGTATACGAGTAAATTGGACGTTCAGTATACGAGTCACTTGTAACTACAGAATACGAGTAACTTGTAACTACAGCATACAAGTACCTTGTCACTACAGTATACGAGTAACATGTAACTTCAGTATACGACTTAATCGTAACTACAGTATACGAGTTACTCGTAACTACAGTATACGAGTCACTTGTAACATAAGAATACGAATAACATGTAAATACAGTATACGAGTTACATGTTACTTCAGTATACGACTAACTCGTAACTACCTTGTAACAACAGAATACTAGTAACTCGTAACTACAGTAAACGAGTAACTTGTAACTACAGTAAAAGACTTACTCATAACTACAGTTTACCAGTCACTTGTAACTACAGTATACGAGTAACTTGTAACTTCAGTATACGACTTACTCGTTACTACAGTATACGAGTCACTTGTAACTACAGTATACGAGAAACTTGTTACTACAGCATACGAGCCACTTGTAACTACAGTATTCGAGTAATTCGTAACAACAGTATACGAGTCACTTCTAACTACAGTATATGAGTAACTTGTAACAACAGTATACGACTAACTCGTAACTACAGTATACGAGTCACTTGTTACTACAGTATACGAGTAACTTGTAACTACAGTATACGAGTAACATGTAACTACAGTATACGAGTAACTTGTAACTACAGTATACGAGTAACTTGTAACTTCAGTATACGAGTAACTTGTAACTACAGTATACGAGTAACTTGTAACTACAGTATACGACTTGAATGTAACTACAGTATACAAGTCACTTGTAACTACAGTATACGACTTGAATGTAACTACAGTATACGAGTAACGTGTAACTACAGTATACGAGTCACTTGTAACTACAGTATACGAGTAACTTGTAACTACAGTATACGAGTAAATTGGACGTACAGTTTACGAGTAACGTGTAACTTCAGTATACGAGTAACTTGTAACTACAGTATACGAGTAACATGTAACTTCTGTTTACGACGAACTCGTAACTACAGTATACGAGTGACTCGTAACTACAGTATACGAGTCACTTGTAACTACAGTATACGAGTAACGTGTAACTACAGTATACGAATCACTTCTAACTACAGTATACGAGTAACTTGTAACTACAGTATTCGAGTAACTCGTTACAACAGTATACGAGTCACTTGTAACTACAGTATACGAGTAACATGTAACTACAGTAAACGAGTCACTTGTTACTACAGTATACGAGTAACTTGTAACTACAGTATACGAGTCACTTGTAACTACAGTATACGAGTAACTTGTAACTACAGTAAACGAGTCACTTGTTACTACATTATACGAGTTTAATGTAACTACAGTATACGAGTAACATGAAACTACAGTTTACGAGATACTTGTAACTTCAGTATACGAGTAACTCGTAACTTCAGTATACGACTTACTCGTTACTACAGTATACGAGTAACTTGTAACTACAGTATACGAGAAACTTGTTGCTACAGTATACGAGTAACTTGTAACTACAGTATACGAGTAACTTGTATGTACAGTATACGAGTCACTTGTAACAACAGTATACGAGTAAATTGGACGTACAGTATACGAGTAACGTGTAACTACAGTATACGAGTAACTTGTAACTACAGTATACGAGTAACTTTTTACTTCTGTATACGACGAACTCGTAACTACAGTATACGAGTGACTTGTAACTACAGTATACGAATAACTTGTAACTTCATTATACGACTTACTCGTTACTACAGTATACGAGTCACTTGTAACTATAGTATACGAGAAACTTGTTACTACAGCATACGAGTAACTTGTAACTACAGTATTCGAGTAATTCGTAACAACAGTATACGAGTCACTTCTTACTACAGTATATGAGTAACTTGTAACAACAGTATACGACTTACTCGTAACTACAGTTTACGAGTAACTCGTAACTACAGTATACGAGTCACTTGTAACTACAGTATACGAGTAACTTGTAATTACAGTATACGAGTCACTTGTTACTACAGTATACGAGTAAATTGGACGTACAGTTTACGAGTAACGTGTAATTTCAGTATACGAGTAACTTGTAACTACAGTATACGAGTAACTTGTAACTTCTGTTTACGACGAACTCGTAACTACAGTATACGAGTGACTCGTAACTACAGTATACGAGTCACTTGTTACTACAGTGTACGAGTAACGTGTAACTACAGTATACGAATCACTTCTAACTACAGTATACGAGTAACTTGTAACTACAGTATTCGAGTAACTCGTTACAACAGTATACGAGTCACTTGTAACTACAGTATACGAGTAACATGTAACTACAGTATACGAGTCACTTGTAACTACAATATACGAGTAACTTGTAACTACAGTATACGAGTCACTTGTAACTACAGTATAAAAGTTAAATGTAACTACAGTATACGAGTAACTTGTAACTACAGTATACGAGTAACTTGTAACTACAGTATACGAGTCACTTGTAACTACAGTATACGAGTAACTTGTAACTACAGTATTCGAGAAACAAGTAACTACAGTATACGAATGACCTGTTACTACAGTATACGAGAAACAAGTAACTACAGTATACGAGTAACTTGTAACTACAGTATACGAGTCACTTGTAACTACAGAATACGGGTAACTTGTAACTACAGTATACGAGTCACTTGTAACTACAGTATAATAGTTAAATGTAACTACAGTATACGAGTAACTTGTAACTACAGTATACGAGTAACTTGTAACTACAGAATACGAGTCACTTGTAACTACAGTATAAAAGTTAAATGTAACTACAGTATACGAGTAACTTGTAACTACAGTATACGAGTAACTTGTAACTACAGTATACGAGTCACTTGTAACTACAGAATACGAGTAACTTGTAACTACAGTATACGAGTCACTTGTAACTACAGTATAATAGTTAAATGTAACTACAGTATACGAGTCACTTGTAACTACAGAATACGAGTAACTTGTAACTACAGTATACGAGTCACTTGTAACTACAAAATACGAGTCACTTGTAACTACAGTTTACGAGTTAAATGTAACTACAGTATACGAGTAACATGTAACTACAGTATACGAGTAACTTGTAACTACAGTATTCGAGAAACAAGTAACTACAGTATACGAATGACCTGTTACTACAGTATACGAGAAACAAGTAACTACAGTATACGAGTAACTTGTAACTACAGATTACGAGTCACTTGTAACTACAGTATACAAGTCACTTGTAACTACAGAATACGAGTAACTTGTAACTACAGATTACGAGTCACTTGTAACAACTGATACGAGTCACTTGTAACCACAGTATACGAGTAACATGTAACTACAGTAAACGAGTCACTTGTTACTACAGTATACGAGTAACTTGTAACTACAGTATACGAGTCACTTGTAACTACAGTATACGAGTAACTTGTAACTACAGTAAACGAGTCACTTGTTACTACATTATACGAGTTTAATGTAACTACAGTATACGAGTAACATGAAACTACAGTTTACGAGATACTTGTAACTTCAGTATACGAGTAACTCGTAACTTCAGTATACGACTTACTCGTTACTACAGTATACGAGTAACTTGTAACTACAGTATACGAGAAACTTGTTGCTACAGTATACGAGTAACTTGTAACTACAGTATACGAGTAACTTGTATGTACAGTATACGAGTCACTTGTAACAACAGTATACGAGTAAATTGGACGTACAGTATACGAGTAACGTGTAACTACAGTATACGAGTAACTTGTAACTACAGTATACGAGTAACTTTTTACTTCTGTATACGACGAACTCGTAACTACAGTATACGAGTGACTTGTAACTACAGTATACGAATAACTTGTAACTTCATTATACGACTTACTCGTTACTACAGTATACGAGTCACTTGTAACTATAGTATACGAGAAACTTGTTACTACAGCATACGAGTAACTTGTAACTACAGTATTCGAGTAATTCGTAACAACAGTATACGAGTCACTTCTTACTACAGTATATGAGTAACTTGTAACAACAGTATACGACTTACTCGTAACTACAGTTTACGAGTAACTCGTAACTACAGTATACGAGTCACTTGTAACTACAGTATACGAGTAACTTGTAATTACAGTATACGAGTCACTTGTTACTACAGTATACGAGTAAATTGGACGTACAGTTTACGAGTAACGTGTAATTTCAGTATACGAGTAACTTGTAACTACAGTATACGAGTAACTTGTAACTTCTGTTTACGACGAACTCGTAACTACAGTATACGAGTGACTCGTAACTACAGTATACGAGTCACTTGTTACTACAGTGTACGAGTAACGTGTAACTACAGTATACGAATCACTTCTAACTACAGTATACGAGTAACTTGTAACTACAGTATTCGAGTAACTCGTTACAACAGTATACGAGTCACTTGTAACTACGGTATACGAGTAACATGTAACTACAGTATACGAGTCACTTGTAACTACAATATACGAGTAACTTGTAACTACAGTATACGAGTCACTTGTAACTACAGTATAAAAGTTAAATGTAACTACAGTATACGAGTAACTTGTAACTACAGTATACGAGTAACTTGTAACTACAGTATACGAGTCACTTGTAACTACAGTATACGAGTAACTTGTAACTACAGTATTCGAGAAACAAGTAACTACAGTATACGAATGACCTGTTACTACAGTATACGAGAAACAAGTAACTACAGTATACGAGTAACTTGTAACTACAGTATACGAGTCACTTGTAACTACAGAATACGGGTAACTTGTAACTACAGTATACGAGTCACTTGTAACTACAGTATAATAGTTAAATGTAACTACAGTATACGAGTAACTTGTAACTACAGTATACGAGTAACTTGTAACTACAGAATACGAGTCACTTGTAACTACAGTATAAAAGTTAAATGTAACTACAGTATACGAGTAACTTGTAACTACAGTATACGAGTAACTTGTAACTACAGTATACGAGTCACTTGTAACTACAGAATACGAGTAACTTGTAACTACAGTATACGAGTCACTTGTAACTACAGTATAATAGTTAAATGTAACTACAGTATACGAGTCACTTGTAACTACAGAATACGAGTAACTTGTAACTACAGTATACGAGTCACTTGTAACTACAAAATACGAGTCACTTGTAACTACAGTTTACGAGTTAAATGTAACTACAGTATACGAGTAACATGTAACTACAGTATACGAGTAACTTGTAACTACAGTATTCGAGAAACAAGTAACTACAGTATACGAATGACCTGTTACTACAGTATACGAGAAACAAGTAACTACAGTATACGAGTAACTTGTAACTACAGATTACGAGTCACTTGTAACTACAGTATACAAGTCACTTGTAACTACAGAATACGAGTAACTTGTAACTACAGATTACGAGTCACTTGTAACAACTGATACGAGTCACTTGTAACCACAGTATACGAGTCACTTGTAACTACAGTATACGAGTAACTTGTAACTACAGTATACGAGTAACTTGTAACTTCAGTATACGAGTAACTTGTAACTACAGAATACGGGTAACTTGTAACTACAGTATACGAGTCACTTGTAACTACAGTATAATAGTTAAATGTAACTACAGTATACGAGTAACTTGTAACTACAGTATACGAGTAACTTGTAACTACAGAATACGAGTCACTTGTAACTACAGTATAAAAGTTAAATGTAACTACAGTATACGAGTAACTTGTAACTACAGTATACGAGTAACTTGTAACTACAGTATACGAGTCACTTGTAACTACAGAATACGAGTAACTTGTAACTACAGTATACGAGTCACTTGTAACTACAGTATAATAGTTAAATGTAACTACAGTATACGAGTCACTTGTAACTACAGAATACGAGTAACTTGTAACTACAGTATACGAGTCACTTGTAACTACAAAATACGAGTCACTTGTAACTACAGTATACGAGTTAAATGTAACTACAGTATACGAGTAACATGTAACTACAGTATACGAGTAACTTGTAACTACAGTATTCGAGAAACAAGTAACTACAGTATACGAATGACCTGTTACTACAGTATACGAGAAACAAGTAACTACAGTATACGAGTAACTTGTAACTACAGATTACGAGTCACTTGTAACTACAGTATACAAGTCACTTGTAACTACAGAAAACGAGTAACTTGTAACTACAGTATACAAGTCACTTGAAACTACAGTATAAAAGTTAAATGTAACTACAGTATACGAGTAACTTGTAACTACAGTATACGAGTAACTTGTAACTACAGTATACGAGTCACTTGTAACTACAGAATACGAGTAACTTGTAACTACAGTATACGAGTCACTTGTAACTTCAGTATAATAGTTAAATGTAACTACAGTATACGAGTCACTTGTAACTACAGAATACGAGTAACTTGTAACAACTATATACGAGTCACTTGTTACTACAGTATACGAGTCACTTGTAACTACAGTATACGAGTTAAATGTAACTACAGTATACGAGTAACATGTAACTACAGTATACGAGTAACTTGTAACTACAGTATTCGAGAAACAAGTAACTACAGTATACGAATGACCTGTTACTACAGTATACGAGAAACAAGTAACTACAGTATACGAGTAACTTGTAACTACAGTATACGAGTCACTTGTAACTACAGTATACGAGTCACTTGTAACTACAGAATACGAGTAACTTGTAACTACAGTATACGAGTAACTTGTAACTTCAGTATACGAGTAACTTGTAACTACGGTATACGAGTCACTTGTAACTACAGTATACAAGTCACTTGTAACTACAGTATACGACTTGAATGTAACTACAGTATACGAGTTACTTGTAACTACAGTATACGAGTAACTTGTAACAACAGTAAACGAGTCACTTGTAACTACAGAATACGAGTAACTTGTAACTACAGTATACGAGTCACTTGTAACTACAGTATAAGAGTTTAATGTAACTACAGTATACGAGTCACTTGTAACTACAGTATACGAGTAACGTGTAACTACAGTATACGAATCACTTCTAACTACAGTATACGAGTAACTTGTAACTACAGTATACTAGTCACTTGAAACTACAGTATACGAGTTAAATATAACTACAGTATACGAGTAACTTGTAACTACAGTATACGAGTCACTTGTAACTACAGAATACGAGTAACTTGTAACTACAGTATACGAGTCACTTGTAACTACAGTATAATAGTTAAATGTAACTACAGTATACGAGTCACTTGTAACTACAGAATACGAGTAACTTGTAACTACAGTATACGAGTCACTTGTAACTACAAAATACGAGTCACTTGTAACTACAGTTTACGAGTTAAATGTAACTACAGTATACGAGTAACATGTAACTACAGTATACGAGTAACTTGTAACTACAGTATTCGAGAAACAAGTAACTACAGTATACGAATGACCTGTTACTACAGTATACGAGAAACAAGTAACTACAGTATACGAGTAACTTGTAACTACAGATTACGAGTCACTTGTAACTACAGTATACAAGTCACTTGTAACTACAGAATACGAGTAACTTGTAACTACAGATTACGAGTCACTTGTAACAACTGATACGAGTCACTTGTAACCACAGTATACGAGTCACTTGTAACTACAGTATACGAGTAACTTGTAACTACAGTATACGAGTAACTTGTAACTTCAGTATACGAGTAACTTGTAACTACAGAATACGGGTAACTTGTAACTACAGTATACGAGTCACTTGTAACTACAGTATAATAGTTAAATGTAACTACAGTATACGAGTAACTTGTAACTACAGTATACGAGTAACTTGTAACTACAGAATACGAGTCACTTGTAACTACAGTATAAAAGTTAAATGTAACTACAGTATACGAGTAACTTGTAACTACAGTATACGAGTAACTTGTAACTACAGTATACGAGTCACTTGTAACTACAGAATACGAGTAACTTGTAACTACAGTATACGAGTCACTTGTAACTACAGTATAATAGTTAAATGTAACTACAGTATACGAGTCACTTGTAACTACAGAATACGAGTAACTTGTAACTACAGTATACGAGTCACTTGTAACTACAAAATACGAGTCACTTGTAACTACAGTATACGAGTTAAATGTAACTACAGTATACGAGTAACATGTAACTACAGTATACGAGTAACTTGTAACTACAGTATTCGAGAAACAAGTAACTACAGTATACGAATGACCTGTTACTACAGTATACGAGAAACAAGTAACTACAGTATACGAGTAACTTGTAACTACAGATTACGAGTCACTTGTAACTACAGTATACAAGTCACTTGTAACTACAGAAAACGAGTAACTTGTAACTACAGTATACAAGTCACTTGAAACTACAGTATAAAAGTTAAATGTAACTACAGTATACGAGTAACTTGTAACTACAGTATACGAGTAACTTGTAACTACAGTATACGAGTCACTTGTAACTACAGAATACGAGTAACTTGTAACTACAGTATACGAGTCACTTGTAACTTCAGTATAATAGTTAAATGTAACTACAGTATACGAGTCACTTGTAACTACAGAATACGAGTAACTTGTAACAACTATATACGAGTCACTTGTTACTACAGTATACGAGTCGTTTGTAACTACAGTATACGAGTTAAATGTAACTACAGTATACGAGTAACATGTAACTACAGTATACGAGTAACTTGTAACTACAGTATTCGAGAAACAAGTAACTACAGTATACGAATGACCTGTTACTACAGTATACGAGAAACAAGTAACTACAGTATACGAGTAACTTGTAACTACAGTATACGAGTCACTTGTAACTACAGTATACGAGTCACTTGTAACTACAGAATACGAGTAACTTGTAACTACAGTATACGAGTAACTTGTAACTTCAGTATACGAGTAACTTGTAACTACGGTATACGAGTCACTTGTAACTACAGTATACAAGTCACTTGTAACTACAGTATACGACTTGAATGTAACTACAGTATACGAGTTACTTGTAACTACAGTATACGAGTAACTTGTAACAACAGTAAACGAGTCACTTGTAACTACAGAATACGAGTAACTTGTAACTACAGTATACGAGTCACTTGTAACTACAGTATAAGAGTTTAATGTAACTACAGTATACGAGTCACTTGTAACTACAGTATACGAGTAACGTGTAACTACAGTATACGAATCACTTCTAACTACAGTATACGAGTAACTTGTAACTACAGTATACTAGTCACTTGAAACTACAGTATACGAGTTAAATATAACTACAGTATACGAGTAACTTGTAACTACAGTATTCGAGTAACTCGTTACAACAGTATACGAGTCACTTGTAACTACAGTATACGAGTAACATGTAACTACAGTATACGAGTAACATGTAACTACATTATACGAGTTTAATGTAACTACAGTATACGAGTAACTTGTAACTACAGAATACGAGTTACTTGTAACTACAGTAAACGAGTAACTTGTAACTTCAGTATATGACTAACTCGTAACTACAGTATACGAGTAACTTGTAACTACAGAATACGAGTTACTTGTAACTACAGTAAACGAGTAACTTGTAACTTCAGTATATGACTAACTCGTAACTACAGAATACGAGTTACTCGTAACTACAGTATACGAGTCACTTGTAACTACAGTATACGAGTCACTTGTAACTACAGTATAAGAGTTTAATGTAACTTCAGTATACGAGTCACTTGAAACTACAGAATACGAGTAACTTGTAACTACAGTATACGAGTCACTTGTAACTACAGTATACGAGTCACTTGTAACTACAGTATACGAGTTAAATGTAACTACAGTATACGAGTAACATGTAACTACAGTATACGAGTAACTTGTAACTACAGTATTCGAGAAACAAGTAACTACAGTATACGAATGACCTGTAACTACAGTATACGAGAAACAAGTAACTACAGTATACGAGTAAATTGTAACTACAGTATACGAGTCACTTGTAACTTTAGTATAATAGTTAAATGTAACTACAGTATACGAGTCACTTGTAACTACAGAATACGAGTAACTTGTAACTACAGTATACGAGTCACTTGTAACTACAGTATACGAGTTAAATGTAACTACAGTATACGAGTAACATGTAACTACAGTATACGAGTAACTTGTAACTACAGTATTCGAGAAACAAGTAACTACAGTATACGAATGACCTGTTACTACAGTATACGAGAAACAAGTAACTACAGTATACGAGTAACTTGTAACTACAGTATACGAGTCACTTGTAACTACAGAATACGAGTTACTTGTAACTACAGTATACGAGTCACTTGTAACTACAGTATAAGAGTTTAATGTACTTACAGTATACGAGTCACTTGTAACTACAGAATACGAGTAACTTGTAACTACAGTATACGAGTCACTTGTAACTACAGTATACGAGTCACTTGTAACTACAGTATACGAGTAACTTGTAACTTCAGTATACGACTTACTCGTAACTACAGTATATGAGTCACTTGTAACTACAGTATACGAGAAACAAGTAACTACAGTAGACGAGTAAGATGTAACTACAGTTTACGAGCCACTTGTTACTACAGTAAACGAGTTAAATGTAACTACAGTATACGAGTCACTTGTAACTACAGTATACGAGAAACTTGGACTTACAGTGTACGAGTAACTTGTATCTACAGTATACGAGTCACTTGTAACTACAGTATACGAGTAAATTGGACGTTCAGTATACAAGTCACTTGTAACTACAGAATACGAGTAACTTGTAACTACAGCATACAAGTACCTTGTCACTACAGTATACGAGTAACATGTAACTTCAGTATACGACTTAATCGTAACTACAGTATACGAGTTACTCGTAACTACAGTATACGAGTCACTTGTAACATAAGAATACGAGTCACTTGTAACTACAGTATACGAGTAACTCGTAACTACAGTATACGAATAACATGTAAATACAGTATACGAGTTACATGTTACTTCAGTATACGACTAACTCGTAACTACCTTGTAACAACAGAATACTAGTAACTCGTAACTACAGTATACGAGTAACTTGTAACTACAGTAAAAGACTTACTCATAACTACAGTTTACCAGTCACTTGTAACTACAGTATACGAGTAACTTGTAACTACAGAATACGAGTCACTTGTAACTACAGTATAAAAGTTAAATGTAACTACAGTATACGAGTAACTTGTAACTACAGTATACGAGTAACTTGTAACTACAGTATACGAGTCACTTGTAACTACAGAATACGAGTAACTTGTAACTACAGTATACGAGTCACTTGTAACTACAGTATAATAGTTAAATGTAACTACAGTATACGAGTCACTTGTAACTACAGAATACGAGTAACTTGTAACTACAGTATACGAGTCACTTGTAACTACAAAATACGAGTCACTTGTAACTACAGTATACGAGTTAAATGTAACTACAGTATACGAGTAACATGTAACTACAGTATACGAGTAACTTGTAACTACAGTATTCGAGAAACAAGTAACTACAGTATACGAATGACCTGTTACTACAGTATACGAGAAACAAGTAACTACAGTATACGAGTAACTTGTAACTACAGATTACGAGTCACTTGTAACTACAGTATACAAGTCACTTGTAACTACAGAAAACGAGTAACTTGTAACTACAGTATACAAGTCACTTGAAACTACAGTATAAAAGTTAAATGTAACTACAGTATACGAGTAACTTGTAACTACAGTATACGAGTAACTTGTAACTACAGTATACGAGTCACTTGTAACTACAGAATACGAGTAACTTGTAACTACAGTATACGAGTCACTTGTAACTTCAGTATAATAGTTAAATGTAACTACAGTATACGAGTCACTTGTAACTACAGAATACGAGTAACTTGTAACAACTATATACGAGTCACTTGTTACTACAGTATACGAGTCACTTGTAACTACAGTATACGAGTTAAATGTAACTACAGTATACGAGTAACATGTAACTACAGTATACGAGTAACTTGTAACTACAGTATTCGAGAAACAAGTAACTACAGTATACGAATGACCTGTTACTACAGTATACGAGAAACAAGTAACTACAGTATACGAGTAACTTGTAACTACAGTATACGAGTCACTTGTAACTACAGTATACGAGTCACTTGTAACTACAGAATACGAGTAACTTGTAACTACAGTATACGAGTAACTTGTAACTTCAGTATACGAGTAACTTGTAACTACGGTATACGAGTCACTTGTAACTACAGTATACAAGTCACTTGTAACTACAGTATACGACTTGAATGTAACTACAGTATACGAGTTACTTGTAACTACAGTATACGAGTAACTTGTAACAACAGTAAACGAGTCACTTGTAACTACAGAATACGAGTAACTTGTAACTACAGTATACGAGTCACTTGTAACTACAGTATAAGAGTTTAATGTAACTACAGTATACGAGTCACTTGTAACTACAGTATACGAGTAACGTGTAACTACAGTATACGAATCACTTCTAACTACAGTATACGAGTAACTTGTAACTACAGTATACTAGTCACTTGAAACTACAGTATACGAGTTAAATATAACTACAGTATACGAGTAACTTGTAACTACAGTATTCGAGTAACTCGTTACAACAGTATACGAGTCACTTGTAACTACAGTATACGAGTAACATGTAACTACAGTATACGAGTAACATGTAACTACATTATACGAGTTTAATGTAACTACAGTATACGAGTAACTTGTAACTACAGAATACGAGTTACTTGTAACTACAGTAAACGAGTAACTTGTAACTTCAGTATATGACTAACTCGTAACTACAGTATACGAGTAACTTGTAACTACAGAATACGAGTTACTTGTAACTACAGTAAACGAGTAACTTGTAACTTCAGTATATGACTAACTCGTAACTACAGAATACGAGTTACTCGTAACTACAGTATACGAGTCACTTGTAACTACAGTATACGAGTCACTTGTAACTACAGTATAAGAGTTTAATGTAACTTCAGTATACGAGTCACTTGAAACTACAGAATACGAGTAACTTGTAACTACAGTATACGAGTCACTTGTAACTACAGTATACGAGTCACTTGTAACTACAGTATACGAGTTAAATGTAACTACAGTATACGAGTAACATGTAACTACAGTATACGAGTAACTTGTAACTACAGTATTCGAGAAACAAGTAACTACAGTATACGAATGACCTGTAACTACAGTATACGAGAAACAAGTAACTACAGTATACGAGTAAATTGTAACTACAGTATACGAGTCACTTGTAACTTTAGTATAATAGTTAAATGTAACTACAGTATACGAGTCACTTGTAACTACAGAATACGAGTAACTTGTAACTACAGTATACGAGTCACTTGTAACTACAGTATACGAGTTAAATGTAACTACAGTATACGAGTAACATGTAACTACAGTATACGAGTAACTTGTAACTACAGTATTCGAGAAACAAGTAACTACAGTATACGAATGACCTGTTACTACAGTATACGAGAAACAAGTAACTACAGTATACGAGTAACTTGTAACTACAGTATACGAGTCACTTGTAACTACAGAATACGAGTTACTTGTAACTACAGTATACGAGTCACTTGTAACTACAGTATAAGAGTTTAATGTACTTACAGTATACGAGTCACTTGTAACTACAGAATACGAGTAACTTGTAACTACAGTATACGAGTCACTTGTAACTACAGTATACGAGTCACTTGTAACTACAGTATACGAGTAACTTGTAACTTCAGTATACGACTTACTCGTAACTACAGTATATGAGTCACTTGTAACTACAGTATACGAGAAACAAGTAACTACAGTAGACGAGTAAGATGTAACTACAGTTTACGAGCCACTTGTTACTACAGTAAACGAGTTAAATGTAACTACAGTATACGAGTCACTTGTAACTACAGTATACGAGAAACTTGGACTTACAGTGTACGAGTAACTTGTATCTACAGTATACGAGTCACTTGTAACTACAGTATACGAGTAAATTGGACGTTCAGTATACAAGTCACTTGTAACTACAGAATACGAGTAACTTGTAACTACAGCATACAAGTACCTTGTCACTACAGTATACGAGTAACATGTAACTTCAGTATACGACTTAATCGTAACTACAGTATACGAGTTACTCGTAACTACAGTATACGAGTCACTTGTAACATAAGAATACGAGTCACTTGTAACTACAGTATACGAGTAACTCGTAACTACAGTATACGAATAACATGTAAATACAGTATACGAGTTACATGTTACTTCAGTATACGACTAACTCGTAACTACCTTGTAACAACAGAATACTAGTAACTCGTAACTACAGTATACGAGTAACTTGTAACTACAGTAAAAGACTTACTCATAACTACAGTTTACCAGTCACTTGTAACTACAGTATACGAGTAACTTGTAACTTCAGTATACGACTTACTCGTTACTACAGTATACGAGTCACTTGTAACTACAGTATACGAGAAACTTGTTACTACAGCATACGAGCCACTTGTAACTACAGTATTCGAGTAATTCGTAACAACAGTATACGAGTCACTTCTTACTACAGTATATGAGTAACTTGTAACAACAGTATACGACTTACTCGTAACTACAGTTTACGAGTAACTCGTAACTACAGTATACGAGTCACTTGTTACTACAGTATACGAGTAACTTGTTACTACAGTATACGAGTAACATGTAACTACAGTATACGAGTAACTTGTAACTACAGTATACGAGTAACGTGTAACTTCAGTATACGAGTAACTTGTAACTACAGTATACGAGTCACTTGTAACTACAGTAAACGACTTGAATGTAACTACAGTATACAAGTCACTTGTAACTACAGTATACGACTTGAATGTAACTACAGTATACGAGTTACGTGTAACTACAGTATACGAGTCACTTGTAACTACAGTATACGAGTAACTTGTAACTACAGTATACGAGTAAATTGGACGTACAGTTTACGAGTAACGTGTAACTTCAGTATACGAGTAACTTGTAACTACAGTATACGAGTAACATGTAACTTCTGTTTACGACGAACTCGTAACTACAGTATACGAGTGACTCGTAACTACAGTATACGAGTCACTTGTAACTACAGTATACGAGTAACGTGTAACTACAGTATACGAATCACTTCTAACTACAGTATACGAGTAACTTGTAACTACAGTATTCGAGTAACTCGTTACAACAGTATACGAGTCACTTGTAACTACAGTATACGAGTAACATGTAACTACAGTAAACGAGTCACTTGTTACTACAGTATACGAGTAACTTGTAACTACAGTATACGAGTCACTTGTAACTACAGTATACGAGTAACTTGTAACTACAGTAAACGAGTCACTTGTTACTACATTATACGAGTTTAATGTAACTACAGTATACGAGTAACATGAAACTACAGTTTACGAGATACTTGTAACTACAGTATACGAGTAACTCGTAACTTCAGTATACGACTTACTCGTTACTACAGTATACGAGTAACTTGTAACTACAGTATACGAGAAACTTGTTGCTACAGTATATGAGTAACTTGTAACTACAGTATACGAGTAACTTGTATGTACAGTATACGAGTCACTTGTAACAACAGTATACGAGTAAATTGAACGTACAGTATACGAGTAACGTGTAACTACAGTATACGAGTAACTTGTAACTACAGTATACGAGTAACTTTTTACTTCTGTATACGACGAACTCGTAACTACAGTATACGAGTGACTTGTAACTACAGTATACGAGTAACTTGTAACTTCATTATACGACTTACTCGTTACTACAGTATACGAGTCACTTGTAACTAAAGTATACGAGAAACTTGTTACTACAGCATACGAGTAACTTGTAACTACAGTATTCGAGTAATTCGTAACAACAGTATACGAGTCACTTCTTACTACAGTATATGAGTAACTTGTAACAACAGTATACGACTTACTCGTAACTACAGTTTACGAGTAACTCGTAACTACAGTATACGAGTCACTTGTAACTACAGTATACGAGTAACTTGTAACTACAGTATACGAGTAACATGTAACTACAGTATACGAGTAACTTGTAACTACAGTATACGAGTAACTTGTAACTTCAGTATACGAGTAACTTGTAACTACAGTATACGAGTCACTTGTAACTACAGTATACAAGTCACTTGTAACTACAGTATACGACTTGAATGTAACTACAGTATACGAGTAACGTGTAACTACAGTATTCGAGTCACTTGTAACTACAGTATACGAGTAACTTGTAACTACAGTATACGAGTAACTTGTAATTACAGTATACGAGTCACTTGTTACTACAGTATACGAGTAAATTGGACGTACAGTTTACGAGTAACGTGTAATTTCAGTATACGAGTAACTTGTAACTACAGTATACGAGTAACTTGTAACTTCTGTTTACGACGAACTCGTAACTACAGCATACGAGTGACTCGTAACTACAGTATACGAGTCACTTGTTACTACAGTGTACGAGTAACGTGTAACTACAGTATACGAATCACTTCTAACTACAGTATACGAGTAACTTGTAACTACAGTATTCGAGTAACTCGTTACAACAGTATACGAGTCACTTGTAACTACAGTATACGAGTAACATGTAACTACAGTATACGAGTCACTCGTAACTACAATATACGAGTAACTTGTAACTACAGTATACGAGTCACTTGTAACTACAGTATACGAGTAACTTGTAACTACAGATTACGAGTCACTTGTAACAACAGAATACGAGTCACTTGTAACTACAGTAAACGAGTCACTTGTTACTACATTATACGAGTTTAATGTATCTACAGTATACGAGTCACTTGTAACTACAGTATACGAGTAAATTGGACGTTCAGTATACGAGTCACTTGTAACTACAGAATACGAGTAACTTGTAACTACAGCATACAAGTACCTTGTCACTACAGTATACGAGTAACATGTAACTTCAGTATACGACTTAATCGTAACTACAGTATACGAGTTACTCGTAACTACAGTATACGAGTCACTTGTAACATAAGAATACGAATAACATGTAAATACAGTATACGAGTTACATGTTACTTCAGTATACGACTAACTCGTAACTACCTTGTAACAACAGAATACTAGTAACTCGTAACTACAGTAAACGAGTAACTTGTAACTACAGTAAAAGACTTACTCATAACTACAGTTTACCAGTCACTTGTAACTACAGTATACGAGTAACTTGTAACTTCAGTATACGACTTACTCGTTACTACAGTATACGAGTCACTTGTAACTACAGTATACGAGAAACTTGTTACTACAGCATACGAGCCACTTGTAACTACAGTATTCGAGTAATTCGTAACAACAGTATACGAGTCACTTCTAACTACAGTATATGAGTAACTTGTAACAACAGTATACGACTAACTCGTAACTACAGTATACGAGTCACTTGTTACTACAGTATACGAGTAACTTGTAACTACAGTATACGAGTAACATGTAACTACAGTATACGAGTAACTTGTAACTACAGTATACGAGTAACTTGTAACTTCAGTATACGAGTAACTTGTAACTACAGTATACGAGTAACTTGTAACTACAGTATACGACTTGAATGTAACTACAGTATACAAGTCACTTGTAACTACAGTATACGACTTGAATGTAACTACAGTATACGAGTAACGTGTAACTACAGTATACGAGTCACTTGTAACTACAGTATACGAGTAACTTGTAACTACAGTATACGAGTAAATTGGACGTACAGTTTACGAGTAACGTGTAACTTCAGTATACGAGTAACTTGTAACTACAGTATACGAGTAACATGTAACTTCTGTTTACGACGAACTCGTAACTACAGTATACGAGTGACTCGTAACTACAGTATACGAGTCACTTGTAACTACAGTATACGAGTAACGTGTAACTACAGTATACGAATCACTTCTAACTACAGTATACGAGTAACTTGTAACTACAGTATTCGAGTAACTCGTTACAACAGTATACGAGTCACTTGTAACTACAGTATACGAGTAACATGTAACTACAGTAAACGAGTCACTTGTTACTACAGTATACGAGTAACTTGTAACTACAGTATACGAGTCACTTGTAACTACAGTATACGAGTAACTTGTAACTACAGTAAACGAGTCACTTGTTACTACATTATACGAGTTTAATGTAACTACAGTATACGAGTAACATGAAACTACAGTTTACGAGATACTTGTAACTTCAGTATACGAGTAACTCGTAACTTCAGTATACGACTTACTCGTTACTACAGTATACGAGTAACTTGTAACTACAGTATACGAGAAACTTGTTGCTACAGTATACGAGTAACTTGTAACTACAGTATACGAGTAACTTGTATGTACAGTATACGAGTCACTTGTAACAACAGTATACGAGTAAATTGGACGTACAGTATACGAGTAACGTGTAACTACAGTATACGAGTAACTTGTAACTACAGTATACGAGTAACTTTTTACTTCTGTATACGACGAACTCGTAACTACAGTATACGAGTGACTTGTAACTACAGTATACGAATAACTTGTAACTTCATTATACGACTTACTCGTTACTACAGTATACGAGTCACTTGTAACTATAGTATACGAGAAACTTGTTACTACAGCATACGAGTAACTTGTAACTACAGTATTCGAGTAATTCGTAACAACAGTATACGAGTCACTTCTTACTACAGTATATGAGTAACTTGTAACAACAGTATACGACTTACTCGTAACTACAGTTTACGAGTAACTCGTAACTACAGTATACGAGTCACTTGTAACTTGTAATTACAGTATACGAGTCACTTGTTACTACAGTATACGAGTAAATTGGACGTACAGTTTACGAGTAACGTGTAATTTCAGTATACGAGTAACTTGTAACTACAGTATACGAGTAACTTGTAACTTCTGTTTACGACGAACTCGTAACTACAGTATACGAGTGACTCGTAACTACAGTATACGAGTCACTTGTTACTACAGTGTACGAGTAACGTGTAACTACAGTATACGAATCACTTCTAACTACAGTATACGAGTAACTTGTAACTACAGTATTCGAGTAACTCGTTACAACAGTATACGAGTCACTTGTAACTACAGTATACGAGTAACATGTAACTACAGTATACGAGTCACTTGTAACTACAATATACGAGTAACTTGTAACTACAGTATACGAGTCACTTGTAACTACAGTATAAAAGTTAAATGTAACTACAGTATACGAGTAACTTGTAACTACAGTATACGAGTAACTTGTAACTACAGTATACGAGTCACTTGTAACTACAGTATACGAGTAACTTGTAACTACAGTATTCGAGAAACAAGTAACTACAGTATACGAATGACCTGTTACTACAGTATACGAGAAACAAGTAACTACAGTATACGAGTAACTTGTAACTACAGTATACGAGTCACTTGTAACTACAGAATACGGGTAACTTGTAACTACAGTATACGAGTCACTTGTAACTACAGTATAATAGTTAAATGTAACTACAGTATACGAGTAACTTGTAACTACAGTATACGAGTAACTTGTAACTACAGAATACGAGTCACTTGTAACTACAGTATAAAAGTTAAATGTAACTACAGTATACGAGTAACTTGTAACTACAGTATACGAGTAACTTGTAACTACAGTATACGAGTCACTTGTAACTACAGAATACGAGTAACTTGTAACTACAGTATACGAGTCACTTGTAACTACAGTATAATAGTTAAATGTAACTACAGTATACGAGTCACTTGTAACTACAGAATACGAGTAACTTGTAACTACAGTATACGAGTCACTTGTAACTACAAAATACGAGTCACTTGTAACTACAGTTTACGAGTTAAATGTAACTACAGTATACGAGTAACATGTAACTACAGTATACGAGTAACTTGTAACTACAGTATTCGAGAAACAAGTAACTACAGTATACGAATGACCTGTTACTACAGTATACGAGAAACAAGTAACTACAGTATACGAGTAACTTGTAACTACAGATTACGAGTCACTTGTAACTACAGTATACAAGTCACTTGTAACTACAGAATACGAGTAACTTGTAACTACAGATTACGAGTCACTTGTAACAACTGATACGAGTCACTTGTAACCACAGTATACGAGTCACTTGTAACTACAGTATACGAGTAACTTGTAACTACAGTATACGAGTAACTTGTAACTTCAGTATACGAGTAACTTGTAACTACAGAATACGGGTAACTTGTAACTACAGTATACGAGTCACTTGTAACTACAGTATAATAGTTAAATGTAACTACAGTATACGAGTAACTTGTAACTACAGTATACGAGTAACTTGTAACTACAGAATACGAGTCACTTGTAACTACAGTATAAAAGTTAAATGTAACTACAGTATACGAGTAACTTGTAACTACAGTATACGAGTAACTTGTAACTACAGTATACGAGTCACTTGTAACTACAGAATACGAGTAACTTGTAACTACAGTATACGAGTCACTTGTAACTACAGTATAATAGTTAAATGTAACTACAGTATACGAGTCACTTGTAACTACAGAATACGAGTAACTTGTAACTACAGTGTAATGAAGCTGCGCTTGAGAGCGACCCGGAATGATACATGCGTCAGCGCAACACCGCCCGCACCCTCCGCACCGAGTATTTAAGCGGCTGCACGACACGGAGAGCAACAGTCTGTGCTACCGACCGCGCCTAGAGAACACCGCCCTACCCAAGCCCGCTCCTAGCGAAGGCCAGTCCGCGCCGCCGCCCGTATATAGTGAACGCCAACCCGTGCCTCCATACCGCCCGCTCTCAGTGAATAACACCGGCCTCCGTCCACCGCTGGAATATTACAAGTTAAGTACTCCATAATATATTTTAACTCCGCCCCGCTTAAGTGCAACTACGAACCGTAACGTAGTTGTGCTATATTATCCCACCGTGGTTTGACTGCTGGCTTATCCCTGCCGAATACCCCGCACGATCGATCCCTGTCGTAGACGTCACCGCTGGACCATCTCACTCTGCGCCGGCTCAGGTTGCGAGTGAGATTTCAGCCGGGGAATCCCAAGCCCACGAGCCTTCGTGTCCTGCGCCTTGGAAAGGTCGCGGCACGACCGCTCCCCCTTAGATTTCGAGCTCTGCGCCTGGGGAAGGTAGCGAGCGTGCCGGGAAGCCGGGATCCGTATCTGCGCCTTGTAAGGTAGCGGTGCGCACCCCGAAGTATCCCTGGATACTGATACCCGTATCAGCGCCTTGTAAGGTAGCGATACACATCTCGTAGGCACCCCCGGGTACCGAGGCCTGTACCTGCGCCTTGTAAGGTAGCGGTACACCTCCTATAGTCTGTTGTGTTTGTAGCGCTTGGCCTAACCCGAATTTCACGCACCATTCATCATATCTTGCACCCCGCTAGCCCTGCCGCTGCAGTGGCCATATCGCTGAGTGCATCCGTTCATCCCGTTGAGTGCTAGACACTCCCACGGGATCCCGACCTGCTAGGTGATCTAGAACGATCACACCGAGGGATAAATATCCCACCCGCTTACTCGCACTCACAACACCGCATCTCTCCCGAAACATTAACCCCCGTGCACCGCACCGCCGCCATAACGCTTTCTCTCACTCGGTCTTTCTCCCCAGGGAATCACCGTCACCAGGAGGTCAAGTCCACCGTCATCCCCGCCCGGGTAGCCGCGTCTCAGAGTGGAGAACACCGAACATATCAAGAAACGTTATCCTAGTTAGTACAATTAGAATAGAGTCTGTGTTTGATGACTATGCAAACCCAATAAAATAGAGTTGTTTTGTATTACCGAGTGTTATTTCAACTTTATTCCGCACACACACCCCGAGCTAATTAATGTCAATGCAGTCTTAGCGCTTCACGCTGTTAGCTAGCCAGGGCTACATCACATTTGGCGCCCAACTTAAAAACTCACTTTGTAAACTCCAGGGTGGTGTGGAATAAGGGTGAAATATTTTTTTTAGGAATCCGTTAACGCACGGTAAGTCGCCGAGTACATATGTCTGAAACCGCTAAGTTTAAAGGACTTAGAAAAAAGGACCTGATCGCGCTCGCAGAGCAGAGGGGACTTTCCGTTGTAGACCCGGCTACGGAGAAGGAATTCACCGTAGCGCAGTTAAAAGACAGTTTAAGTAAGTACATAGAGGCGCAGTCAGAGTCGCTAACAGAAGGCGATATCACTTTGACGGACATCGAAGAGATTACATCAGACAGCGACGACGAGTCGGTAAAGTCGGTGATCAACAGCTCGAAAAGCGAGGTAAAGAACGAGCCTCCCAAACAGCCGTCGAGTAGTGAAACAACCAGAAAAATGTCAGTGAAAGGTGAGTCCTCCAGAGACCCGAATCTTTACAGTATCGTAAAGAATTGGGATATTTCGTTCGACACTACGAACGATCCGGTAGAGTTTCTCGAAAGGTTGGATGAATTAGTTACAACCTGTGGGGTAGAAAACGTGAAACTCATCCCGTTATTACCCAGATTTTTCAGAGGTAGAGCAAACCTATGGTACAGAAATAACAAAAATAGGTGGAGTTCGTGGGAGCTATTCGTAGAGGACTTCGAGTTATACTTTTACCCGAGGGATTATAAAGGTAGGTTACAAGAAAGGATCATAGCCCGTAAACAAACCTACAGGGAGAAGTTCATAGACTATTTGACCGACATCCAGACGCTGATGAGAAGATATAATTTGATGAGTGATGACGAACAGTTAAAGAGAGTTTATGAAAATATGCACGCAAACTATAAACTCTACATTAAACGCCAGGATTTCGACGAGTTAGCTGATTTAATTCGTCTTTGCGCTGATTACGAAGGAGTGACCGAGGAACGATACAGGACTCTACCAGTAAGTACAGGACGAGAGGAGTTAGCAGTACCTAAACCGGGAGAACGACCCTACAATAACAGGACACCCGAGCGCAGGGAGGAACCGAAAAGTAGAGAAAAATACATTTACAATTATGATAGAAGTACGTGCTGCTGGAGCTGCGGCCGTCCAGGACACGCGAGCGCTAACTGCAGTGGGGTAAGGAGACTTTTTTGTAGTGTCTGCGGAAGACTAGGGGTGCTCAGTAGGAACTGTTGCCGCCCGGGAGCACAGCAAAGGAACCGAAGAGGACCAGGAAACACGTGCACGTCAGCCACGGACGTTGAGATCGATGACCGGCCATTCGTGGAGGTAGAGATATATGGTAGGTGTTTCAGAGCTCTACTAGATACCGGGTCAACGTCGTCATATATCGACGATGAAATAGATGGGTGGTGTCAACGACACGCTACACATGGGATTCATGTCGACCGAAAGATTAGCCTCGCAGACGGTACGGTAGTCAGTCTGACGAGGAGCGTACCGCTGACGATGGCAATCGCAGGGGTACGTCTGGATCACCACATGTACGTGTTACCTATGTCATACGGGATTATAATAGGAATGGACCTCATTAAGCGCGTAGGAATGACTAAACTATGGACGGCTGCCCAAGACGACCAACAAGAACCGCCCCAGGAACCACCAATACCAGGTGAAATGTCAACACTCACGGAGGAAAGAACCGTAAAGCGCGAGCCGAACCGCGACAACACAGCCACCGAGTCAAAAGTAGAGTACAAAGAGAGAGATGTAAAGTTGACGGAGAAAGAAGCCAGTATTCCGCGGGAATTCCTAGCTGACAAGCTATCAAGGAACCCCATCTGTTCGACAAAACTACAGGAACTAGAATGGTATGAAAAGAAATTACAAGATGTACAGACCAACCCGGGAGGAAACACCGATTTCTGTGTAAAGGACGGGAAGTTACACAAGCAAGTTTCAGGGGCGCTGTATGGTGCTAAGTTGCAGCCAGGCTCCGAGTGGAAACTATGTATACCGGCAAGTGAAAAACAAATAATACTAAAAGAAAATCACGACGCACCTAACGCGGGTCACTTAGGAACAGCCAAGACACTGAACAGGATAGCACAGAGGTACTACTGGCCAGGGATGTTTAGAGATGTCTCCAAGTACGTAAGTAGGTGCCTGGAATGCCAAACACAAAAACCGTCACAACAGGGAAAGGCCGGACTAATGCACATCTACAACGCAGAGGGACCCGGGAAAGTAGTAAGTACCGATTTGATAGGACCTCTACCCAGATCAACCCAAGGTTTTTATTGGATTATTGTATTTCACGACAAATTCACAAAATGGAACGAGATAAGACCCCTGCGAACGGCGACCACGAAGGCAGTCCTGAAAGCCCTGAAAGAATGCGTCGTAATGAGGTACGGTGCACCGGAAGTACTGCTGACAGACAACGGGAGACAGTTTACCAGCAAACAATTCACCGATGAACTAAAAAGGTACGGCATCACGCACCGCTTAACCGCACCGTACACGCCACAAAGCAACCCCACTGAGAAAGTCAATCGATCACTCGAGGGGATGATTTCATCGTATATCGAAGGAAATCACAAAAAATGGGATGAGTATCTACCAGAGCTTAATTTCGCTTTGAACACCGCAAGACAGGAGTCAACAAAGTATACACCGGCATTTCTCATGTTCGGAAGAGAACTAAGGAACCCGGGCGACAGGAATGAATTCCCGATACCAGCAGTACAAGATAAAAGTAAGATGTCGGAGTTATATGAGTTGGTGAGATTACACCAATCAAGGGCCTCCGAGACTCAAAAGAAGCACTATGATAAGCATAGAAGAGACTGGTGCCCAGCTGTGGGAGACACGGTGCTCAAGAGAGACTTTCCGCTGTCAAACGCAGGTAAGAACTTCTGCGCGAAACTTGCGCCGAAGTACGTGGGACCATTCAAAGTAATAGGACAAAAATCACCGGTAATATTCAATCTACAAGATTTGAATAACCCGCGCAAACAGTTCACAGCTCACGTCAAAGACATTAAGAGGTACGTAGATTAGGAAAATAACGGTTTTGCATAGTCATACAGAAAGATATTTGTTATTTATAGTATAATTATTATTGTAATAGCAACCCGGGCGGGCGATACAGACGAGCAACCGGAGAGTCTTCCGACCATAGACAACGAAGTTTGTTTTTATTCTTAAATGAACGAATGTTTTCATAATACATTTAGTTACTAAGCCGGCAATGAACAGCAAACCGACAAAGACCGGGACCGAACGAAGAGGGGAAATGTCAGTTTGATTGACAGATCGATCACACAGTTAATTTGTGGATCACACCGAGAGGAGTAGCAGCATGAAGCATTATCACACAAGATTCCGGACAACCCACCAACCGACACCGCAATCCCGACACGCCACGCTGCTCCCGCCAAAGATTACCGGAGCCAGGAGACCTGCAGTTCGAGAACGCGAAGACCACTCCCCCCGACGCAACGACCGCAGACACCCGCATCACACACCGCAGGCACCCGCTCACCGACCGGACCACTACGTGGCAGGAAGGACACCGGGCGCCGCGGGGGCTAGCAGGGGAACGACGCCGCCGCATGAAGCGCGAGCGCATCCCCAAGCACCTCCGCGGCACCAACAGCAGGTGATGACCTTTCACCCAGGGGGGGATCATAATATTTTGATGGGGTAGATTTATTTATTTTTCCAAATTGGGGGGGTATTTTATAAACATACTGCAAATTCTTTTTTATAGCAGAACTGGAGAGCAAAACAGGGAACTAGTCTTATTTGTTCAGTTTAGGGTAGTTTCTGCACCAAGTAACACCCAATAGAGATACCGTCCGGAGCAATACAGCTCCATGATAACCTGTAACATGTTCCACACCCTAGGAACAACCAGGGGTGGTTACTTACCAGCTCCACGCCTAAGTAAGACTGATTACTGAAACTGACTGAATAAGGAGATAAATAGACTGATTTTTAAATGTTTTATAGTTGTTTAGGTTTTCGAGAGATACTTATACTTTCTTATACACTTGTTAGTTATTATTAGTTTATTATGAGTTAGGATAGAGGGGTTTTTCCCAGTTTATAAAGTAGATACTAGTCAAAGGAGATATAGGATATAGGAGCACAAAATCTCACCAAAACCATGCTTATATCCTGACCACATGTATATAATTTTTTTTGAGGTTAGGCGTCAAGAGCATTTTATTATTTTTGAAGGAGATGAGGAGGTTTATCACCAGATTTACATTTAGGCTGAATTGGACTTTTTCTGTTCTTTGATTTCTTGCCTTACAGCCAGAAATCTCAACATCCGGAGGGGGAATGTAATGAAGCTGCGCTTGAGAGCGACCCGGAATGATACATGCGTCAGCGCAACACCGCCCGCACCCTCCGCACCGAGTATTTAAGCGGCTGCACGACACGGAGAGCAACAGTCTGTGCTACCGACCGCGCCTAGAGAACACCGCCCTACCCAAGCCCGCTCCTAGCGAAGGCCAGTCCGCGCCGCCGCCCGTATATAGTGAACGCCAACCCGTGCCTCCATACCGCCCGCTCTCAGTGAATAACACCGGCCTCCGTCCACCGCTGGAATATTACAAGTTAAGTACTCCATAATATATTTTAACTCCGCCCCGCTTAAGTGCAACTACGAACCGTAACGTAGTTGTGCTATATTATCCCACCGTGGTTTGACTGCTGGCTTATCCCTGCCGAATACCCCGCACGATCGATCCCTGTCGTAGACGTCACCGCTGGACCATCTCACTCTGCGCCGGCTCAGGTTGCGAGTGAGATTTCAGCCGGGGAATCCCAAGCCCACGAGCCTTCGTGTCCTGCGCCTTGGAAAGGTCGCGGCACGACCGCTCCCCCTTAGATTTCGAGCTCTGCGCCTGGGGAAGGTAGCGAGCGTGCCGGGAAGCCGGGATCCGTATCTGCGCCTTGTAAGGTAGCGGTGCGCACCCCGAAGTATCCCTGGATACTGATACCCGTATCAGCGCCTTGTAAGGTAGCGATACACATCTCGTAGGCACCCCCGGGTACCGAGGCCTGTACCTGCGCCTTGTAAGGTAGCGGTACACCTCCTATAGTCTGTTGTGTTTGTAGCGCTTGGCCTAACCCGAATTTCACGCACCATTCATCATATCTTGCACCCCGCTAGCCCTGCCGCTGCAGTGGCCATATCGCTGAGTGCATCCGTTCATCCCGTTGAGTGCTAGACACTCCCACGGGATCCCGACCTGCTAGGTGATCTAGAACGATCACACCGAGGGATAAATATCCCACCCGCTTACTCGCACTCACAACACCGCATCTCTCCCGAAACATTAACCCCCGTGCACCGCACCGCCGCCATAACGCTTTCTCTCACTCGGTCTTTCTCCCCAGGGAATCACCGTCACCAGGAGGTCAAGTCCACCGTCATCCCCGCCCGGGTAGCCGCGTCTCAGAGTGGAGAACACCGAACATATCAAGAAACGTTATCCTAGTTAGTACAATTAGAATAGAGTCTGTGTTTGATGACTATGCAAACCCAATAAAATAGAGTTGTTTTGTATTACCGAGTGTTATTTCAACTTTATTCCGCACACACACCCCGAGCTAATTAATGTCAATGCAGTCTTAGCGCTTCACGCTGTTAGCTAGCCAGGGCTACATCACAACAGTATACGAGTCACTTGTAACTACAAAATACGAGTCACTTGTAACTACAGTATACGAGTTAAATGTAACTACAGTATACGAGTAACATGTAACTACAGTATACGAGTAACTTGTAACTACAGTATTCGAGAAACAAGTAACTACAGTATACGAATGACCTGTTACTACAGTATACGAGAAACAAGTAACTACAGTATACGAGTAACTTGTAACTACAGATTACGAGTCACTTGTAACTACAGTATACAAGTCACTTGTAACTACAGAAAACGAGTAACTTGTAACTACAGTATACAAGTCACTTGAAACTACAGTATAAAAGTTAAATGTAACTACAGTATACGAGTAACTTGTAACTACAGTATACGAGTAACTTGTAACTACAGTATACGAGTCACTTGTAACTACAGAATACGAGTAACTTGTAACTACAGTATACGAGTCACTTGTAACTTCAGTATAATAGTTAAATGTAACTACAGTATACGAGTCACTTGTAACTACAGAATACGAGTAACTTGTAACAACTATATACGAGTCACTTGTTACTACAGTATACGAGTCACTTGTAACTACAGTATACGAGTTAAATGTAACTACAGTATACGAGTAACATGTAACTACAGTATACGAGTAACTTGTAACTACAGTATTCGAGAAACAAGTAACTACAGTATACGAATGACCTGTTACTACAGTATACGAGAAACAAGTAACTACAGTATACGAGTAACTTGTAACTACAGTATACGAGTCACTTGTAACTACAGTATACGAGTCACTTGTAACTACAGAATACGAGTAACTTGTAACTACAGTATACGAGTAACTTGTAACTTCAGTATACGAGTAACTTGTAACTACGGTATACGAGTCACTTGTAACTACAGTATACAAGTCACTTGTAACTACAGTATACGACTTGAATGTAACTACAGTATACGAGTTACTTGTAACTACAGTATACGAGTAACTTGTAACAACAGTAAACGAGTCACTTGTAACTACAGAATACGAGTAACTTGTAACTACAGTATACGAGTCACTTGTAACTACAGTATAAGAGTTTAATGTAACTACAGTATACGAGTCACTTGTAACTACAGTATACGAGTAACGTGTAACTACAGTATACGAATCACTTCTAACTACAGTATACGAGTAACTTGTAACTACAGTATACTAGTCACTTGAAACTACAGTATACGAGTTAAATATAACTACAGTATACGAGTAACTTGTAACTACAGTATTCGAGTAACTCGTTACAACAGTATACGAGTCACTTGTAACTACAGTATACGAGTAACATGTAACTACAGTATACGAGTAACATGTAACTACATTATACGAGTTTAATGTAACTACAGTATACGAGTAACTTGTAACTACAGAATACGAGTTACTTGTAACTACAGTAAACGAGTAACTTGTAACTTCAGTATATGACTAACTCGTAACTACAGTATACGAGTAACTTGTAACTACAGAATACGAGTTACTTGTAACTACAGTAAACGAGTAACTTGTAACTTCAGTATATGACTAACTCGTAACTACAGAATACGAGTTACTCGTAACTACAGTATACGAGTCACTTGTAACTACAGTATACGAGTCACTTGTAACTACAGTATAAGAGTTTAATGTAACTTCAGTATACGAGTCACTTGAAACTACAGAATACGAGTAACTTGTAACTACAGTATACGAGTCACTTGTAACTACAGTATACGAGTCACTTGTAACTACAGTATACGAGTTAAATGTAACTACAGTATACGAGTAACATGTAACTACAGTATACGAGTAACTTGTAACTACAGTATTCGAGAAACAAGTAACTACAGTATACGAATGACCTGTAACTACAGTATACGAGAAACAAGTAACTACAGTATACGAGTAAATTGTAACTACAGTATACGAGTCACTTGTAACTTTAGTATAATAGTTAAATGTAACTACAGTATACGAGTCACTTGTAACTACAGAATACGAGTAACTTGTAACTACAGTATACGAGTCACTTGTAACTACAGTATACGAGTTAAATGTAACTACAGTATACGAGTAACATGTAACTACAGTATACGAGTAACTTGTAACTACAGTATTCGAGAAACAAGTAACTACAGTATACGAATGACCTGTTACTACAGTATACGAGAAACAAGTAACTACAGTATACGAGTAACTTGTAACTACAGTATACGAGTCACTTGTAACTACAGAATACGAGTTACTTGTAACTACAGTATACGAGTCACTTGTAACTACAGTATAAGAGTTTAATGTACTTACAGTATACGAGTCACTTGTAACTACAGAATACGAGTAACTTGTAACTACAGTATACGAGTCACTTGTAACTACAGTATACGAGTCACTTGTAACTACAGTATACGAGTAACTTGTAACTTCAGTATACGACTTACTCGTAACTACAGTATATGAGTCACTTGTAACTACAGTATACGAGAAACAAGTAACTACAGTAGACGAGTAAGATGTAACTACAGTTTACGAGCCACTTGTTACTACAGTAAACGAGTTAAATGTAACTACAGTATACGAGTCACTTGTAACTACAGTATACGAGAAACTTGGACTTACAGTGTACGAGTAACTTGTATCTACAGTATACGAGTCACTTGTAACTACAGTATACGAGTAAATTGGACGTTCAGTATACAAGTCACTTGTAACTACAGAATACGAGTAACTTGTAACTACAGCATACAAGTACCTTGTCACTACAGTATACGAGTAACATGTAACTTCAGTATACGACTTAATCGTAACTACAGTATACGAGTTACTCGTAACTACAGTATACGAGTCACTTGTAACATAAGAATACGAGTCACTTGTAACTACAGTATACGAGTAACTCGTAACTACAGTATACGAATAACATGTAAATACAGTATACGAGTTACATGTTACTTCAGTATACGACTAACTCGTAACTACCTTGTAACAACAGAATACTAGTAACTCGTAACTACAGTATACGAGTAACTTGTAACTACAGTAAAAGACTTACTCATAACTACAGTTTACCAGTCACTTGTAACTACAGTATACGAGTAACTTGTAACTTCAGTATACGACTTACTCGTTACTACAGTATACGAGTCACTTGTAACTACAGTATACGAGAAACTTGTTACTACAGCATACGAGCCACTTGTAACTACAGTATTCGAGTAATTCGTAACAACAGTATACGAGTCACTTCTTACTACAGTATATGAGTAACTTGTAACAACAGTATACGACTTACTCGTAACTACAGTTTACGAGTAACTCGTAACTACAGTATACGAGTCACTTGTTACTACAGTATACGAGTAACTTGTTACTACAGTATACGAGTAACATGTAACTACAGTATACGAGTAACTTGTAACTACAGTATACGAGTAACGTGTAACTTCAGTATACGAGTAACTTGTAACTACAGTATACGAGTCACTTGTAACTACAGTAAACGACTTGAATGTAACTACAGTATACAAGTCACTTGTAACTACAGTATACGACTTGAATGTAACTACAGTATACGAGTTACGTGTAACTACAGTATACGAGTCACTTGTAACTACAGTATACGAGTAACTTGTAACTACAGTATACGAGTAAATTGGACGTACAGTTTACGAGTAACGTGTAACTTCAGTATACGAGTAACTTGTAACTACAGTATACGAGTAACATGTAACTTCTGTTTACGACGAACTCGTAACTACAGTATACGAGTGACTCGTAACTACAGTATACGAGTCACTTGTAACTACAGTATACGAGTAACGTGTAACTACAGTATACGAATCACTTCTAACTACAGTATACGAGTAACTTGTAACTACAGTATTCGAGTAACTCGTTACAACAGTATACGAGTCACTTGTAACTACAGTATACGAGTAACATGTAACTACAGTAAACGAGTCACTTGTTACTACAGTATACGAGTAACTTGTAACTACAGTATACGACTTAATCGTAACTACAGTATACGAGTAACTTGTAACTACAGTAAACGAGTCACTTGTTACTACATTATACGAGTTTAATGTAACTACAGTATACGAGTAACATGAAACTACAGTTTACGAGATACTTGTAACTACAGTATACGAGTAACTCGTAACTTCAGTATACGACTTACTCGTTACTACAGTATACGAGTAACTTGTAACTACAGTATACGAGAAACTTGTTGCTACAGTATATGAGTAACTTGTAACTACAGTATACGAGTAACTTGTATGTACAGTATACGAGTCACTTGTAACAACAGTATACGAGTAAATTGAACGTACAGTATACGAGTAACGTGTAACTACAGTATACGAGTAACTTGTAACTACAGTATACGAGTAACTTTTTACTTCTGTATACGACGAACTCGTAACTACAGTATACGAGTGACTTGTAACTACAGTATACGAGTAACTTGTAACTTCATTATACGACTTACTCGTTACTACAGTATACGAGTCACTTGTAACTAAAGTATACGAGAAACTTGTTACTACAGCATACGAGTAACTTGTAACTACAGTATTCGAGTAATTCGTAACAACAGTATACGAGTCACTTCTTACTACAGTATATGAGTAACTTGTAACAACAGTATACGACTTACTCGTAACTACAGTTTACGAGTAACTCGTAACTACAGTATACGAGTCACTTGTAACTACAGTATACGAGTAACTTGTAACTACAGTATACGAGTAACATGTAACTACAGTATACGAGTAACTTGTAACTACAGTATACGAGTAACTTGTAACTTCAGTATACGAGTAACTTGTAACTACAGTATACGAGTCACTTGTAACTACAGTATACAAGTCACTTGTAACTACAGTATACGACTTGAATGTAACTACAGTATACGAGTAACGTGTAACTACAGTATTCGAGTCACTTGTAACTACAGTATACGAGTAACTTGTAACTACAGTATACGAGTAACTTGTAATTACAGTATACGAGTCACTTGTTACTACAGTATACGAGTAAATTGGACGTACAGTTTACGAGTAACGTGTAATTTCAGTATACGAGTAACTTGTAACTACAGTATACGAGTAACTTGTAACTTCTGTTTACGACGAACTCGTAACTACAGCATACGAGTGACTCGTAACTACAGTATACGAGTCACTTGTTACTACAGTGTACGAGTAACGTGTAACTACAGTATACGAATCACTTCTAACTACAGTATACGAGTAACTTGTAACTACAGTATTCGAGTAACTCGTTACAACAGTATACGAGTCACTTGTAACTACAGTATACGAGTAACATGTAACTACAGTATACGAGTCACTCGTAACTACAATATACGAGTAACTTGTAACTACAGTATACGAGTCACTTGTAACTACAGTATACGAGTAACTTGTAACTACAGATTACGAGTCACTTGTAACAACAGAATACGAGTCACTTGTAACTACAGTAAACGAGTCACTTGTTACTACATTATACGAGTTTAATGTATCTACAGTATACGAGTCACTTGTAACTACAGTATACGAGTAAATTGGACGTTCAGTATACGAGTCACTTGTAACTACAGAATACGAGTAACTTGTAACTACAGCATACAAGTACCTTGTCACTACAGTATACGAGTAACATGTAACTTCAGTATACGACTTAATCGTAACTACAGTATACGAGTTACTCGTTACTACAGTATACGAGTCACTTGTAACATAAGAATACGAATAACATGTAAATACAGTATACGAGTTACATGTTACTTCAGTATACGACTAACTCGTAACTACCTTGTAACAACAGAATACTAGTAACTCGTAACTACAGTAAACGAGTAACTTGTAACTACAGTAAAAGACTTACTCATAACTACAGTTTACCAGTCACTTGTAACTACAGTATACGAGTAACTTGTAACTTCAGTATACGACTTACTCGTTACTACAGTATACGAGTCACTTGTAACTACAGTATACGAGAAACTTGTTACTACAGCATACGAGCCACTTGTAACTACAGTATTCGAGTAATTCGTAACAACAGTATACGAGTCACTTCTAACTACAGTATATGAGTAACTTGTAACAACAGTATACGACTAACTCGTAACTACAGTATACGAGTCACTTGTTACTACAGTATACGAGTAACTTGTAACTACAGTATACGAGTAACATGTAACTACAGTATACGAGTAACTTGTAACTACAGTATACGAGTAACTTGTAACTTCAGTATACGAGTAACTTGTAACTACAGTATACGAGTAACTTGTAACTACAGTATACGACTTGAATGTAACTACAGTATACAAGTCACTTGTAACTACAGTATACGACTTGAATGTAACTACAGTATACGAGTAACGTGTAACTACAGTATACGAGTCACTTGTAACTACAGTATACGAGTAACTTGTAACTACAGTATACGAGTAAATTGGACGTACAGTTTACGAGTAACGTGTAACTTCAGTATACGAGTAACTTGTAACTACAGTATACGAGTAACATGTAACTTCTGTTTACGACGAACTCGTAACTACAGTATACGAGTGACTCGTAACTACAGTATACGAGTCACTTGTAACTACAGTATACGAGTAACGTGTAACTACAGTATACGAATCACTTCTAACTACAGTATACGAGTAACTTGTAACTACAGTATTCGAGTAACTCGTTACAACAGTATACGAGTCACTTGTAACTACAGTATACGAGTAACATGTAACTACAGTAAACGAGTCACTTGTTACTACAGTATACGAGTAACTTGTAACTACAGTATACGAGTAACTTGTAACTACAGTAAACGAGTCACTTGTTACTACATTATACGAGTTTAATGTAACTACAGTATACGAGTAACATGAAACTACAGTTTACGAGATACTTGTAACTTCAGTATACGAGTAACTCGTAACTTCAGTATACGACTTACTCGTTACTACAGTATACGAGTAACTTGTAACTACAGTATACGAGAAACTTGTTGCTACAGTATACGAGTAACTTGTAACTACAGTATACGAGTAACTTGTATGTACAGTATACGAGTCACTTGTAACAACAGTATACGAGTAAATTGGACGTACAGTATACGAGTAACGTGTAACTACAGTATACGAGTAACTTGTAACTACAGTATACGAGTAACTTTTTACTTCTGTATACGACGAACTCGTAACTACAGTATACGAGTGACTTGTAACTACAGTATACGAATAACTTGTAACTTCATTATACGACTTACTCGTTACTACAGTATACGAGTCACTTGTAACTATAGTATACGAGAAACTTGTTACTACAGCATACGAGTAACTTGTAACTACAGTATTCGAGTAATTCGTAACAACAGTATACGAGTCACTTCTTACTACAGTATATGAGTAACTTGTAACAACAGTATACGACTTACTCGTAACTACAGTTTACGAGTAACTCGTAACTACAGTATACGAGTCACTTGTAACTACAGTATACGAGTAACTTGTAATTACAGTATACGAGTCACTTGTTACTACAGTATACGAGTAAATTGGACGTACAGTTTACGAGTAACGTGTAATTTCAGTATACGAGTAACTTGTAACTACAGTATACGAGTAACTTGTAACTTCTGTTTACGACGAACTCGTAACTACAGTATACGAGTGACTCGTAACTACAGTATACGAGTCACTTGTTACTACAGTGTACGAGTAACGTGTAACTACAGTATACGAATCACTTCTAACTACAGTATACGAGTAACTTGTAACTACAGTATTCGAGTAACTCGTTACAACAGTATACGAGTCACTTGTAACTACAGTATACGAGTAACATGTAACTACAGTATACGAGTCACTTGTAACTACAATATACGAGTAACTTGTAACTACAGTATACGAGTCACTTGTAACTACAGTATACGAGTAACTTGTAACTACAGATTACGAGTCACTTGTAACAACAGAATACGAGTCACTTGTAACTACAGTAAACGAGTCACTTGTTACTACATTATACGAGTTTAATGTATCTACAGTATATGAGTCACTTGTAACTACAGTATACGAGTAAATTGGACGTTCAGTATACGAGTCACTTGTAACTACAGAATACGAGTAACTTGTAACTACAGCATACAAGTACCTTGTCACTACAGTATACGAGTAACATGTAACTTCAGTATACGACTTAATCGTAACTACAGTATACGAGTTACTCGTAACTACAGTATACGAGTCACTTGTAACATAAGAATACGAGTCACTTGTAACTACAGTATACAAGTAACTCGTAACTACAGTATACGAATAACATGTAAATACAGTATACGAGTTACATGTTACTTCAGTATACGACTAACTCGTAACTACCTTGTAACAACAGAATACTAGTAACTCGTAACTACAGTATACGAGTAACTTGTAACTACAGTAAAAGACTTACTCATAACTACAGTTTACCAGTCACTTGTAACTACAGTATACGAGTAACTTGTAACTTCAGTATACGACTTACTCGTTACTACAGTATACGAGTCACTTGTAACTACAGTATACGAGAAACTTGTTACTACAGCATACGAGTAACTTGTAATTACAGTATACGAGTCACTTGTTACTACAGTATACGAGTAAATTGGACGTACAGTTTACGAGTAACGTGTAATTTCAGTATACGAGTAACTTGTAACTACAGTATACGAGTAACTTGTAACTTCTGTTTACGACGAACTCGTAACTACAGTATACGAGTGACTCGTAACTACAGTATACGAGTCACTTGTAACTACAGTATACGAGTAACGTGTAACTACAGTATACGAATCACTTCTAACTACAGTATACGAGTAACATGTAACTACAGTATACGAGTTACATGTAACTACAGTATACGAGTAACTTATAACTACAGTATACGAGTAACATGTAACTACAGTATACGAGTAACATGTAACTACATTATACGAGTCACTTGTAACTACAATATACGAGTTACTTGTAACTACAGTATACGAGTCACTTGTAACTACAGTATACGAGTAACTTGTAACTACAGATTACGAGTCACTTGTAACAACAGAATACGAGTCACTTGTAACTACAGTAAACGAGTCACTTGTTACTACATTATACGAGTTTAATGTATCTACAGTATACGAGTCACTTGTAACTACAGTATACGAGTAAATTGGACGTTCAGTATACGAGTCACTTGTAACTACAGAATACGAGTAACTTGTAACTACAGCATACAAGTACCTTGTCACTACAGTATACGAGTAACATGTTACTTCAGTATACGACTTAATCGTAACTACAGTATACGAGTTACTCGTAACTACAGTATACGAGTCACTTGTAACATAAGAATACGAGTCACTTGTAACTACAGTATACAAGTAACTCGTAACTACAGTATACGAATAACATGTAAATACAGTATACGAGTTACATGTTACTTCAGTATACGACTAACTCGTAACTACCTTGTAACAACAGAATACTAGTAACTCGTAACTACAGTATACGAGTAACTTGTAACTACAGTAAAAGACTTACTCATAACTACAGTTTACCAGTCACTTGTAACTACAGTATACGAGTAACTTGTAACTTCAGTATACGACTTACTCGTTACTACAGTATACGAGTCACTTGTAACTACAGTATACGAGAAACTTGTTACTACAGCATACGAGCCATTTGTAACTACAGTATTCGAGTAATTCGTAACAACAGTATACGAGTCACTTCTAACTACAGTATATGAGTAACTTGTAACAACAGTATACGACTTACTCGTAACTACAGTTTACGAGTAACTCGTAACTACAGTATACGAGTCACTTGTTACTACAGTATACGAGTAACTTGTAACTACAGTATACGAGTAACTTGTAACTTCAGTATACGAGTAACTTGTAACTACAGTATACGAGTAACTTGTAACTACAGTATACGACTTGAATGTAACTACAGTATACAAGTCACTTGTAACTACAGTATACGACTTGAATGTAACTACAGTATACGAGTAACGTGTAACTACAGTATACGAGTCACTTGTAACTACAGTATAAGAGTTTAATGTAACTTCAGTATACGAGTCACTTGAAACTACAGAATACGAGTAACTTGTAACTACAGTATACGAGTCACTTGTAACTACAGTATACGAGTCACTTGTAACTACAGTATACGAGTTAAATGTAACTACAGTATACGAGTAACATGTAACTACAGTATACGAGTAACTTGTAACTACAGTATTCGAGAAACAAGTAACTACAGTATACGAATGACCTGTAACTACAGTATACGAGAAACAAGTAACTACAGTATACGAGTAAATTGTAACTACAGTATACGAGTCACTTGTAACTACAGAATACGAGTAACTTGTAACTACAATATACGAGTCACTTGTAACTTTAGTATAATAGTTAAATGTAACTACAGTATACGAGTCACTTGTAACTACAGAATACGAGTAACTTGTAACTACAGTATACGAGTCACTTGTAACTACAGTATACGAGTCACTTGTAACTACAGTATACGAGTTAAATGTAACTACAGTATACGAGTAACATGTAACTACAGTATACGAGTAACTTGTAACTACAGTATTCGAGAAACAAGTAACTACAGTATACGAATGACCTGTTACTACAGTATACGAGAAACAAGTAACTACAGTATACGAGTAACTTGTAACTACAGTATACGAGTCACTTGTAACTACAGAATACGAGTAACTCGTAACTACAGTATACGAGTCACTTGTAACTACAGTATAAGAGTTTAATGTACTTACAGTATACGAGTCACTTGTAACTACAGAATACGAGTAACTTGTAACTACAGTATACGAGTCACTTGTAACTACAGTATACGAGTAATTTGTAACTACAGTATACGAGTAACTTGTAACTTCAGTATACGACTTACTCGTAACTACAGTATATGAGTCACTTGTAACTACAGTATACGAGAAACAAGTAACTACAGTAGACGAGTAAGATGTAACTACAGTTTACGAGCCACTTGTTACTACAGTAAACGAGTTAAATGTAACTACAGTATACGAGTCACTTGTAACTACAGTATACGAGAAACTTGGACTTACAGTGTACGAGTAACTTGTATCTACAGTATACGAGTCACTTGTAACTACAGTATACGAGTAAATTGGACGTTCAGTATACGAGTCACTTGTAACTACAGAATACGAGTAACTTGTAACTACAGCATACAAGTACCTTGTCACTACAGTATACGAGTAACATGTAACTTCAGTATACGACTTAATCGTAACTACAGTATACGAGTTACTCGTAACTACAGTATACGAGTCACTTGTAACATAAGAATACGAGTCACTTGTAACTACAGTATACGAGTAACTTGTAACTACAGTATACGAATAACATGTAAATACAGTATACGAGTTACATGTTACTTCAGTATACGACTAACTCGTAACTACCTTGTAACAACAGAATACTAGTAACTCGTAACTACAGTATACGAGTAACTTGTAACTACAGTAAAAGACTTACTCATAACTACAGTTTACCAGTCACTTGTAACTACAGTATACGAGTAACTTGTAACTTCAGTATACGACTTACTCGTTACTACAGTATACGAGTCACTTGTAACTACAGTATACGAGAAACTTGTTACTACAGCATACGAGCCACTTGTAACTACAGTATTCGAGTAATTCGTAACAACAGTATACGAGTCACTGCTTACTACAGTATATAAGTAACTTGTAACAACAGTATACGACTTACTCGTAACTACAGTTTACGAGTAACTCGTAACTACAGTATACGAGTCACTTGTTACTACAGTATACGAGTAACTTGTAACTACAGTATACGAGTAACATGTAACTACAGTATACGAGTAACTTGTAACTACAGTATACGAGTAACTTGTAACTTCAGTATACGAGTAACTTGTAACTACAGTATACGAGTAACTTGTAACTACAGTATACGACTTGAATGTAACTACAGTATACAAGTCACTTGTAACTACAGTATACGACTTGAATGTAACTACAGTATACGAGTAACGTGTAACTACAGTATACGAGTCACTTGTAACTACAGTATACGAGTAACTTGTAACTACAGTATACGAGTAAATTGGACGTACAGTTTACGAGTAACGTGTAACTTCAGTATACGAGTAACTTGTAACTACAGTATACGAGTAACATGTAACTTCTGTTTACGACGAACTCGTAACTACAGTATACGAGTGACTCGTAACTACAGTATACGAGTCACTTGTAACTACAGTATACGAGTAACGTGTAACTACAGTATACGAATCACTTCTAACTACAGTATACGAGTAACTTGTAACTACAGTATTCGAGTAACTCGTTACAACAGTATACGAGTCACTTGTAACTACAGTATACAAGTAACATGTAACTACAGTAAACGAGTCACTTGTTACTACAGTATACGAGTAACTTGTAACTACAGTATACGAGTCACTTGTAACTACAGTATACGAGTAACTTGTAACTACAGTAAACGAGTCACTTGTTACTACATTATACGAGTTTAATGTAACTACAGTATACGAGTAACATGAAACTACAGTTTACGAGATACTTGTAACTACAGTATACGAGTAACTCGTAACTTCAGTATACGACTTACTCGTTACTACAGTATACGAGTAACTTGTAACTACAGTATACGAGAAACTTGTTGCTACAGTATACGAGTAACTTGTAACTACAGTATACGAGTAACTTGTATGTACAGTATACGAGTCACTTGTAACAACAGTATACGAGTAAATTGGACGTACAGTATACGAGTAACGTGTAACTACAGTATACGAGTAACTTGTAACTACAGTATACGAGTAACTTTTTACTTCTGTATACGACGAACTCGTAACTACAGTATACGAGTGACTTGTAACTACAGTATACGAGTAACTTGTAACTTCATTATACGACTTACTCGTTACTACAGTATACGAGTCACTTGTAACTATAGTATACGAGAAACTTGTTACTACAGCATACGAGTAACTTGTAACTACAGTATTCGAGTAATTCGTAACAACAGTATACGAGTCACTTCTTACTACAGTATATGAGTAACTTGTAACAACAGTATACGACTTGTAACTACAGTATACGAGTCACTTGTAACTACAGTATACAAGTCACTTGTAACTACAGTATACGACTTGAATGTAACTACAGTATACGAGTAACGTGTAACTACAGTATTCGAGTCACTTGTAACTACAGTATACGAGTAACTTGTAACTACAGTATACGAGTAACTTGTAATTACAGTATACGAGTCACTTGTTACTACAGTATACGAGTAAATTGGACGTACAGTTTACGAGTAACGTGTAATTTCAGTATACGAGTAACTTGTAACTACAGTATACGAGTAACTTGTAACTTCTGTTTATGACGAACTCGTAACTACAGTATACGAGTGACTCGTAACTACAGTATACGAGTCACTTGTTACTACAGTGTACGAGTAACGTGTAACTACAGTATACGAATCACTTCTAACTACAGTATACGAGTAACTTGTAACTACAGTATTCGAGTAACTCGTTACAACAGTATACGAGTCACTTGTAACTACAGTATACGAGTAACATGTAACTACAGTATACGAGTCACTTGTAACTACAATATACGAGTAACTTGTAACTACAGTATACGAGTCACTTGTAACTACAGTATACGAGTAACTTGTAACTACAGATTACGAGTCACTTGTAACAACAGAATACGAGTCACTTGTAACTACAGTAAACGAGTCACTTGTTACTACATTATACGAGTTTAATGTATCTACAGTATACGAGTCACTTGTAACTACAGTATACGAGTAAATTGGACGTTCAGTATACGAGTCACTTGTAACTACAGAATACGAGTAACTTGTAACTACAGCATACAAGTACCTTGTCACTACAGTATACGAGTAACATGTAACTTCAGTATACGACTTAATCGTAACTACAGTATACGAGTTACTCGTAACTACAGTATACGAGTCACTTGTAACATAAGAATACGAGTCACTTGTAACTACAGTATACAAGTAACTCGTAACTACAGTATACGAATAACATGTAAATACAGTATACAAGTTACATGTTACTTCAGTATACGACTAACTCGTAACTACCTTGTAACAACAGAATACTAGTAACTCGTAACTACAGTATACGAGTAACTTGTAACTACAGTAAAAGACTTACTCATAACTACAGTTTACCAGTCACTTGTAACTACAGTATACGAGTAACTTGTAACTTCAGTATACGACTTACTCGTTACTACAGTATACGAGTCACTTGTAACTACAGTATACGAGAAACTTGTTACTACAGCATACGAGCCACTTGTAACTACAGTACTCGAGTAATTCGTAACAACAGTATACGAGTCACTTCTAACTACAGTATATGAGTAACTTGTAACAACAGTATACGACTTACTCGTAACTACAGTTTACGAGTAACTCGTAACTACAGTATACGAGTCACTTGTTACTACAGTATACGAGTAACTTGTAACTACAGTATACGAGTAACATGTAACTACAGTATACGAGTAACTTGTAACTACAGTATACGAGTAACTTGTAACTTCAGTATACGAGTAACTTGTAACTACAGTATACGAGTAACTTGTAACTACAGTATACGACTTGAATGTAACTACAGTATACAAGTCACTTGTAACTACAGTATACGACTTGAATGTAACTACAGTATACGAGTAACGTGTAACTACAGTATACGAGTCACTTGTAACTACAGTATACGAGTAACTTGTAACTACAGTATACGAGTAAATTGGACGTACAGTTTACGAGTAACGTGTAACTTCAGTATACGAGTAACTTGTAACTACAGTATACGAGTAACATGTAACTTCTGTTTACGACGAACTCGTAACTACAGTATACGAGTGACTCGTAACTACAGTATACGAGTCACTTGTAACTACAGTATACGAGTAACGTGTAACTACAGTATACGAATCACTTCTAACTACAGTATACGAGTAACTTGTAACTACAGTATTCGAGTAACTCGTTACAACAGTATACGAGTCACTTGTAACTACAGTATACGAGTAACATGTAACTACAGTAAACGAGTCACTTGTTACTACAGTATACGAGTAACTTGTAACTACAGTATACGAGTCACTTGTAACTACAGTATACGAGTAACTTGTAACTACAGTAAACGAGTCACTTGTTACTACATTATACGAGTTTAATGTAACTACAGTATACGAGTAACATGAAACTACAGTTTACGAGATACTTGTAACTACAGTATACGAGTAACTCGTAACTTCAGTATACGACTTACTCGTTACTACAGTATACGAGTAACTTGTAACTACAGTATACGAGAAACTTGTTGCTACAGTATACGAGTAACTTGTAACTACAGTATACGAGTAACTTGTATGTACAGTATACGAGTCACTTGTAACAACAGTATACGAGTAAATTGGACGTACAGTATACGAGTAACGTGTAACTACAGTATACGAGTAACTTGTAACTACAGTATACGAGTAACTTTTTACTTCTGTATACGACGAACTCGTAACTACAGTATACGAGTGACTTGTAACTACAGTATACGAGTAACTTGTAACTTCATTATACGACTTACTCGTTACTACAGTATACGAGTCACTTGTAACTATAGTATACGAGAAACTTGTTACTACAGCATACGAGTAACTTGTAACTACAGTATTCGAGTAATTCGTAACAACAGTATACGAGTCACTTCTTACTACAGTATATGAGTAACTTGTAACAACAGTATACGACTTACTCGTAACTACAGTTTACGAGTAACTCGTAACTACAGTATACGAGTCACTTGTAACTACAGTATACGAGTAACTTGTAACTACAGTATACGAGTAACATGTAACTACAGTATACGAGTAACTTGTAACTACAGTATACGAGTAACTTGTAACTTCAGTATACGAGTAACTTGTAACTACAGTATACGAGTCACTTGTAACTACAGTATACGAGTAACTTGTAACTACAGTATACGAGTAACTTGTAATTACAGTATACGAGTCACTTGTTACTACAGTATACGAGTAAATTGGACGTACAGTTTACGAGTAACGTGTAATTTCAGTATACGAGTAACTTGTAACTACAGTATACGAGTAACTTGTAACTTCTGTTTACGACGAACTCGTAACTACAGTATACGAGTGACTCGTAACTACAGTATACGAGTCACTTGTTACTACAGTGTACGAGTAACGTGTAACTACAGTATACGAATCACTTCTAACTACAGTATACGAGTAACTTGTAACTACAGTATTCGAGTAACTCGTTACAACAGTATACGAGTCACTTGTAACTACAGTATACGAGTAACATGTAACTACAGTATACGAGTCACTTGTAACTACAATATACGAGTAACTTGTAACTACAGTATACGAGTCACTTGTAACTACAGTATACGAGTAACTTGTAACTACAGATTACAAGTCACTTGTAACAACAGAATACGAGTCACTTGTAACTACAGTAAACGAGTCACTTGTTACTACATTATACGAGTTTAATGTATCTACAGTATACGAGTCACTTGTAACTACAGTATACGAGTAAATTGGACGTTCAGTATACGAGTCACTTGTAACTACAGAATACGAGTAACTTGTAACTACAGCATACAAGTACCTTGTCACTACAGTATACGAGTAACATGTAACTTCAGTATACGACTTAATCGTAACTACAGTATACGAGTTACTCGTAACTACAGTATACGAGTCACTTGTAACATAAGAATACGAGTCACTTGTAACTACAGTATACAAGTAACTCGTAACTACAGTATACGAATAACATGTAAATACAGTATACGAGTTACATGTTACTTCAGTATACGACTAACTCGTAACTACCTTGTAACAACAGAATACTAGTAACTCGTAACTACAGTATACGAGTAACTTGTAACTACAGTAAAAGACTTACTCATAACTACAGTTTACCAGTCACTTGTAACTACAGTATACGAGTAACTTGTAACTTCAGTATACGACTTACTCGTTACTACAGTATACGAGTCACTTGTAACTACAGTATACGAGAAACTTGTTACTACAGCATACGAGTAACTTGTAATTACAGTATACGAGTCACTTGTTACTACAGTATACGAGTAAATTGGACGTACAGTTTACGAGTAACGTGTAATTTCAGTATACGAGTAACTTGTAACTACAGTATACGAGTAACTTGTAACTTCTGTTTACGACGAACTCGTAACTACAGTATACGAGTCACTTGTAACTACAGTATACGAGTCACTTGTAACTACAGTATACGAGTAACGTGTAACTACAGTATACGAATCACTTCTAACTACAGTATACGAGTAACTTGTAACATCAGTATTCGAGTAACTCGTTACAACAGTATACGAGTCACTTGTAACTACAGTATACGAGTAACATGTAACTACAGTATACGACTTGAATGTAACTACAGTATACGAGTAACGTGTAACTACAGTATACGAGTCACTTGTAACTACAGTATACGAGTAACTTGTAACTACAGTATACGAGTAACTTGTAATTACAGTATACGAGTCACTTGTTACTACAGTATACGAGTAAATTGGACGTACAGTTTACGAGTAACGTGTAATTTCAGTATACGAGTAACTTGTAACTACAGTATACGAGTAACTTGTAACTTCTGTTTACGACGAACTCGTAACTACAGTATACGAGTGACTCGTAACTACAGTATACGAGTCACTTGTAACTACAGTATACGAGTAACGTGTAACTACAGTATACGAATCACTTCTAACTACAGTATACGAGTAACTTGTAACATCAGTATTCGAGTAACTCGTTACAACAGTATACGAGTCACTTGTAACTACAGTATACGAGTAACATGTAACTACAGTATACGAGTCACTTGTAACTACAATATACGAGTAACTTGTAACTACAGTATAAGAGTCACTTGTAACTACAGTATACGAGTAACTTGTAACTACAGATTACGAGTCACTTGTAACAACAGAATACGAGTCACTTGTAACTACAGTAAACGAGTCACTTGTTACTACATTATACGAGTTTAATGTAACTACAGTATACGAGTAACATGAAACTACAGTTTACGAGATACTTGTAACTACAGTATACGAGTAACTCGTAACTTCAGTATACGACTTACTCGTTACTACAGTATACGAGTAACTTGTAACTACAGTATACGAGAAACTTGTTGCTACAGTAAACGAGTAACTTGTAACTACAGTATACGAGTAACTTGTATCTACAGTATACGAGTCACTTGTAACAACAGTATACGAGTAAATTGGACGTACAGTATACGAGTAACGTGTATCTACAGTATACGAGTAACTTGTAACTACAGTATACGAGTAACTTGTAACTTCTGTATACGACGAACTCGTAACTACAGTATACGAGTGACTTGTAACTACAGTATACGAGTCACTTGTAACTACAGTATACGAGTAACGTGTAACTACAGTATACGAATCACTTCTAACTACAGTATACGAGTAACTTGTAACCACAGTATACAAGTCACTTGAAACTACAGTATACGAGTTAAATATAACTACAGTATACGAGTAACTTGTAACAACAGTATTCGAGTAACTCGTTACAACAGTATACGAGTCACTTGTAACTACAGTATACGAGTAACATGTGACTACAGTATACGAGTCACTTGTAACTACAGTATACGAGTAACATGTAACTATAGTATACGAGTCACTCTCTCTTCTCTTTTCGTGTGGGACACCGAATCATCCAACGACCCGATGAACCCTGGTGTCAGAGTTTTTCAACCGCCTACTACCACTAGTAGGCCTCTAACATGGTTGTGTTACGATTGCCGTCTAAGTAATCATAGACAGCAACCGGGACCGACGGCTTAACGTGCCCTCCGAAGCACGGAACCATTTCTTTTTCGGACAATTAGTTGATTCACCCTGCAATGTCCTAACCAGACCGGGAACAAATTCACAAAGAGATAATAACTTTTGTGAGTGTCCCACCGAGAATCGAACCCGGAACCTTTGCGTCGCAGGCAGTCGCACTACCACTGCGCCACATCGGTCGTCACTACGAGTCACTTGTAACTACAGTATACGAGTAACTTGTAACTACAGTTTACGAGTCACTTGTAACTACAGTATACGAGTAACTTGTAACTACAGATTACGAGTCACTTGTAACAACAGAATACGAGTCACTTGTAACTACAGTATACGAGTCACTTGTAACTACATTATACGAGTTAAATGTAACTACAGTATACGAGTTACTTGTAACTACAGTATACGAGTAACTTGTAACTACAGTATACGAGTTACTTGTTACTACAGTATACGAGTAACTTGTAACTTCAGTATATGACTTACTCGTAACTACAGAATACGAGTTACTCGTAACTACAGTATACGAGTCACTTCTAACTACAGTATACGAGAAACATGTAACTACAGTATACGAGTAACTTGTAACAACAGTAAACGAGTCACTTGTAACTACAGAATACGAGTAACTTGTAACAACAGTATACGAGTCACTTGTTACTACAGTATAAGAGTTTAATGTAACTACAGTATACGAGTCACTTGTAACTACAGAATACGATTAACTTGTAACTACAGTATACGAGTCACTTGTAACTTCAGTATACGAGTAACTTGTAAATACAGTATACGAGTCACTTGTTACTACAGTATACAAGTCAATTGTAACTACAATATTTGACTAACTCTTAACTACAGTATACGAGTCACTTATAACTACAGTATATGAGTAACATGTAACTACAATATTCGACTAACTCGTAACTACAGTATACGACTTTAATGTAACTACAGTATACGAGTAACGTGTAACTACAGTATACGAGTAACATGTAACTACAATATACGAGTTGCATGTAATTACAGTATACGAGTTACTTGTAACTACAGTATACTAGTAACTTGTAACTTCAGTATACGAAAAACTCGTAACTACAGAAAACAAGTTACTCGTTACAACAGTATACGAGTCACATGTAACTACAGTATACGAGTAACATGTAACAACAGTATACGAGTAACTTGTAACAACAGTTAACGAGTCACTTGTAACTACAGAATACGAGTAACTTGTAACTACAGTATACGAGTCACTTGTAACTACGGTATACGAGTAACGTGTAACTACAGTATACGAGTCACTTGTAACTACAGTATACGAGTAACTTGTAACTACAGTATACGAGTCACTTGTTACTACAGTATACGAGTAACTTGTAACAACAGTAAACGAGTCACTTGAGTCACACTACAGATAACGAGTAAATTGCAACTACAGTTTACGAGTCACTTGTAACTACAGTATACGAAATGAATGAAAATACAGTATACGAGTCACCTGTAACTACAGAATACGAGTAACTTGTAACTACAGTATACGAGTCACTTGTAACTACAGTATACGAGTTTAATGTAACTACGGTATACGAGTAACATGTATCTACAGTATACGAGTAACATGTAACTACAGTATACGAGTAACTTGTTACTGCAGTATACGAGTAACTTGTAACTTCAGTATACGAGTAACTTGTAACTACAGTATACGAGTCACTTGTAACTACAGTATACGAGTAACTTGTAACTACAGTATACGAGTAACATGTAACTACAGATTACGAGTAACTTGTAACAACTGATACGAGTCACTTGTAACCACAGTATACGAGTCACTTGTAACTACAGTATACGAGTAACTTGTAACTACAGTATACGAGTAACTTGTAACTTCAGTATACGAGTAACTTGTAACTACAGTATACGAGTCACTTGTTACTACAGTATACAAGTCACTTGTAACTACAGCATACGACTTGAATGTAACTACAGTATACGAGTAACTTATAACTACAGTATACGAGTAATTTGTATCAACAGTATACGAGTCACTTGTAACTACAGTATACGAGTAAATTGGACGTACAGTATACGAGTAACGTGTAACTACAGTATACGAGTAACTAGTAACTACAGTATACGAGTAACTTGTAACTTCTGTTTACGACGAACTCGTTACTACAGTATACGAGTGACTCATAACTACAGTATACGAGTCACTTGTAACTACAGTATACGAGTCACTTGTAACTACAGTATACGAGTAACGTGTAACTACAGTATACGAATCATTTCTAACTACAAAATACGAGTAACTTGTAACTACAGTATACGAGTCACTTGAAACTACAAGATACGAGTTAAATATAACTACAGCATACGAGAACCTTGTAACTACAGTATTTGAGTGACTCGTTACAACAGTATACGAGTCACTTGTAACTACATTATACGAGTTAAATATAACTACAGTATACGAGAACCTTGTAACTACAGTATTCGAGTGACTCGTTACAACAGTATACGAGTCACTTGTAACTACAGTATACGAGTCACTTGTAACTACAGTATACGAGTCACTTGTAACTACAGTATACGAGTAACATGTAACTATAGTATACGAGTCACATGTAACTACAGTATACGAGTAATTTGTAACTACAGTATACGAGTCACTTGTAACAACAATATACGAGTCACTTGTAACTACAGTATTCGAGTCACTTGTAACTACAGTATACGAGAAACTTGTTACTACAGTATACGAGCCACTTGTAACTACAGTATTCGAGTAACTCGTAACAACAGTATACGAGTCACTTCTTACTACAGTATATGAGTAACTTGTAACAACAGTATACGACTAACTCGTAACTACAGTTTACGAGTAACTCGTAACTACAGTATACGAGTCACTTGTAACTACAGTATACAAGTTACATGTAACTACAGTATACGAGTCACTTGTAACAACAGAATACGAGTTACTCGTAACTACAGTATACGAGTAACTTGTAACAACAGTATACGAGTCACTTGTAACTACAATATACGAGTAACTTGTAACTACAGATTACGAGTCACTTGTAACAACAGAATACGAGTCACTTGTAACTACAGTATACGAGTCACTTGTAACTACATTATACGAGTTTAATGTAACTACAGTATACGAGTAACATGTAACTACAGTATACGAGTTACCTGTTACTACAGTATACGAGTAACGTGTAACTACAGTATACGAATCACTTCTAACTACAATATACGAGTAACTTGTAACTACAGTATTTGAGTCACTTGAAACTACAGTATACGAGTTAAATATAACTACAGTATACGAGAACCTTGTAACTACAGTATTCGAGTGACTCGTTACAACAGTTTACGAGTCACTTGTAACTACAGTATACGAGTCACTTGTAACTACAGTATACGAGTAACATGTAACTACAGTATACGAGTTACTCGTAACTACAGTATACGAGTTAAATGTAAATACAGTATACGACTTACTTGTAATAACAGTATTCGAGTAACTCGTTACAACAGTATACGAGTTACTTGTAACTACAGTAAAAGACTTACTCATAACTACAGTATACGAGTCACTTGTAACTACAGTATACGAGTAACTTGTATTTACAGTATACGAGTAACTTGTAACTTCTGTATACGACGAACTCGTAACTTCAGTATACGAGTCACTTGTAACTACATTATACGAGTTTAATGTAATTACAGTATACGAGTAACATGTAACTACAGTATACGAGTTACCTGTTACTACAGTATACGAGTAACTTGTAACTTCAGTATATGACTTACTCGTAACTACAGAATACGAGTAACTCGTAACTACAGTATACGAGTCACTTGTAACTACAGTATACAAGTAACATGTAACTACAGAATACGAATCACTTGTAACAACAGAATACGAGTTACTCGTAACAACAGTATACGAGTAACTTGTAAATACAGTAAAAGACTTACTCATAACTACAGTATACGAGTCACTTGTAACTACAGTAAACGAGTAACTTGTAACTTCAGTATACGATTTACTCGTTACTACATTATACGAGTCATTTGTTACTACAGTATACGAGAAACTTGTTACTACAGTATACGAGCCACTTGTAACTACAGTATTCGAGTAACTCGTAACAACAGTATACGAGTCACTTCTAACTACAGTATATGAGTAACTTTTAACAACAGTATACGACTAACTCGTAACTACAGTTTACGAGTAACTCGTAACTACAGTATACGAGTCACTTGTAACTACAGTATACGAGTCACTTGTAACTACAGTATACAAGTCACTTGTAACTACAGTATACGACTTGAATGTAACTACAGTATACGAGTAACGTGTAACTACAGTATACGAGTCACTTGTAACTACAGTATACGAGTAACTTGTAACTACAGTATACGAGTAACTTGTATCTACAGTTTACGAGTCACTTGTAACTACAGTATACGAGTAAATTAGACGTACAAAATACAAGTAACGTGTAACTACAGTATACGAGTAACTTGTATTTACAGTATACGAGTAACTTGTAACTTCTGTATACGACGAACTCGTAACTACAGTATACGAGTAACGTGTAACTACAGTATACGAGTAACATGTAACTTCAGTATACGAGTTACATGTAACTACAGTACACGAGTAACTTATAACTTCAGTATACGAGTAACATGTAACTACAGTATACGAGTAACTTGTAACTACAGTATACGAGTAACTTGTAACTTCAGTATACGAGCAACTTGTAACTACAGTATACGAGTCACTTGTAACTACAGTATACAAGTCATTTGTAACTACAGTATACGACTTGAATGTAACAACAGTATACGAGTATCGTGTAACTACAGTATACGAGTCACTTGTAACTACAGTATACGAGTAACTTGTAACTACAGTATACGAGTATCTTGTATCTACAGTATACGAGTCACTTGTAACTACAGTAATTGAGTCACTTGTAACTACAGTATACTAGTTACTCGTAACTACAGTATACGAGTAACTTGTATTTACAGTATACGAGTAACTTGTAACTTCTGTATACGACGAACTCGTAACTACAGTATACGAGTCACTTGTAACTACAGTATACGAAATTAATGTAACTACAGTATACGAGTAACATGTAAGTACAGTATACGAGTACCTTGTAACTTCAGTTTACGAGTAACATGTAACTAGAGTATACGAGTCACTTGTAACTACAGTATACGAGTATTATGTAACTATAGTATGCGAGTCACTTGTAACAACAGTATACGAGTAACTTGTAACTACAGTATACGAGTCACTTGTAACTACAGTATACGAGTAACTTGTAGCTACAGATTACGAGTCACTTGTAACAACAGAATACGAGTCACTTGTAACTACAGTATACGAGTCACTTGTAACAACATTATACGAATAATGTTACTACAGTATACGAGTAACATGAAACTACAGTATACGAGTAACTTGTAACTACAGTATACGAGTCACTTGTAAATACAGTATACGAGTTTAATGTAACTACAGTATACGAGTCACTTGTAATTACAGTATAATAGTTTAATGTAACTACAGTAAACGAGTAACTTGTAACTACAGTATACGAGTCCCTTGTAACTACAGTATACGAGTTTAATGTAACAACAGTATACGAGTCACTTGTAACTACAGTATACGAGAAACAAGTAACTACAGTATACGAGTAAGATGTAACTACAGTATACGAGCCACTTGTTACTACAGTAAACGAGTTAAATGAAACTAAAGTATATGAGTCACTTGTAACTACAGTATACGAGTAACTTGGACTTACAGTATACGAGTAACTTGTATCTACTGTATAAAAGTCACTTGTAACTACAGTATACGAGTAACATGTAACTTTAGTTTACGACTAAATCGTAACTACAGTATACAAGTTACTCGTAACTACAGTATACGAGTCTATTGTAACATAAGAATACGAGTCTCTTGTAACTACAGAATACGAGTTACTTGTAACTACAGTATACGAATAACATGTAACTACAGTATACGAGTAACATGTAACTTCAGTATACGACTAGTTCGTAACTACAGTATACGAGTTACTCGTAACTACAGTATACGAGTTACTCGTAACTACAGTATACGAGTTAAATGTAAATACAGTATACGACTTACTTGTAATAACAGTATTCGAGTAACTCGTTACAACAGTATACGAGTCACTTGTAACTACAGTATACGAGAAACTTGTAACTTCAGTATACGACTTACTCGTTTCTACAGTTTACGAGTCACTTGTAACTACAGTATACGAGAAACTTGTTACTACAGTATACAAGTAACTTGTAGCTACAGTTTACGAGTAACTTGTTACTACAGTATACGAGTCACTTCTTACTACAGTATATGAGTAACTTGTAACAACAGTATACGACTAACTCGTAACTACAGTTTACGAGTTACTCGTAACTCAAGTATACGAGTCTTTTGTAACTACAGTATACTCGTTACTTGTAACTACAGTATACGAGTCTCTTGTAACTACAGTATACAAGTCACTTGTAACTACAGAATACGAGTAACTTGTAACTACAGTATACGAGTCACTTGTAATTACAGTATAATAGTTTAATGTAACTACAGTATACGAGTCACTTGTAACTACAGAATACGCGTAACTTGTAACTACAGTATACGAGTAACATGTAACTTCAGTATACGAGTTACATGTAACTACAGTACACGAGTAACTTATAACTTCAGTATACGAGTAACATGTAACTACAGTATACGAGTAACTTGTAACTACAGTATACGAGTAACTTGTAACTTCAGTATACGAGCAACTTGTAACTACAGTATACGAGTCACTTGTAACTACAGTATACAAGTCATTTGTAACTACAGTATACGACTTGAATGTAACAACAGTATACGAGTATCGTGTAACTACAGTATACGAGTCACTTGTAACTACAGTATACGAGTAACTTGTAACTACAGTATACGAGTATCTTGTATCTACAGTATACGAGTCACTTGTAACTACAGTAATTGAGTCTTTTGTAACTACAGTATACTAGTTACTCGTAACTACAGTATACGAGTAACTTGTATTTACAGTATACGAGTAACTTGTAACTTCTGTATACGACGAACTCGTAACTACAGTATACGAGTCACTTGTAACTACAGTATACGAAATTAATGTAAGTACAGTATACGAGTAACATGTAAGTACAGTATACGAGTAACTTGTAACTTCAGTTTACGAGTAACATGTAACTAGAGTATACGAGTCACTTGTAACTACAGTATACGAGTATTATGTAACTATAGTATGCGAGTCACTTGTAACAACAGTATACGAGTAACTTGTAACTACAGTATACGAGTCACTTGTAACTACAGTATACGAGTAACTTGTAGCTACAGATTACGAGTCACTTGTAACAACAGAATACGAGTCACATGTAACTACAGTATACGAGTCACTTGTAACTACATTATACGAATAATGTTACTACAGTATAAGAGTAACATGAAACTACAGTATACGAGTAACTTGTAACTACAGTATACGAGTCACTTGTAAATACAGTATACGAGTTTAATGTAACTACAGTATACGAGTCACTTGTAATTACAGTATAATAGTTTAATGTAACTACAGTAAACGAGTAACTTGTAACTACAGTATACGAGTCCCTTGTAACTACAGTATACGAGTTTAATGTAACAACAGTATACGAGTCACTTGTAACTACAGTATACGAGAAACAAGTAACTACAGTATACGAGTAAGATGTAACTACAGTATACGAGCCACTTGTTACTACAGTAAACGAGTTAAATGAAAGTAAAGTATATGAGTCACTTGTAACTACAGTATACGAGTAACTTGGACTTACAGTATACGAGTAACTTGTATCTACTGTATAAAAGTCACTTGTAACTACAGTATACGAGTAACATGTAACTTTAGTTTACGACTAAATCGTAACTACAGTATACAAGTTACTCGTAACTACAGTATACGAGTCTATTGTAACATAAGAATACGAGTCTCTTGTAACTACAGAATACGAGTTACTTGTAACTACAGTATACGAATAACATGTAACTACAGTATACGAGTAACATGTAACTTCAGTATACGACTAGTTCGTAACTACAGTATACGAGTTACTCGTAACTACAGTATACGAGTTACTCGTAACTACAGTATACGAGTTAAATGTAAATACAGTATACGACTTACTTGTAATAACAGTATTCGAGTAACTCGTTACAACAGTATACGAGTCACTTGTAACTACAGTATACGAGAAACTTGTAACTTCAGTATACGACTTACTCGTTTCTACAGTTTACGAGTCACTTGTAACTACAGTATACGAGAAACTTGTTACTACAGTATACGAGTAACTTGTAGCTACAGTATACGAGTAACTTGTTACTACAGTATACGAGTCACTTCTTACTACAGTATATGAGTAACTTGTAACAACAGTATACGACTAACTCGTAACTACAGTTTACGAGTTACTCGTAACTCAAGTATACGAGTCTTTTGTAACTACAGTATACTCGTAACTTGTAACTACAGTATACGAGTAACATGTTTCTACAGTAAACGAGTAACTTGTAACTACAGTATACGAGTAACTTGAAACATCAGTATACGAGTTACTTGTAACTACAGTATACGAGTCACTTGTAACTACAGTATACAAGTCACTTGTAACTACAGAATACGAGTAACTTGTAACTACAGTATACGAGTCACTTGTAATAACAGTATAATAGTTTAATGTAACTACAGTATACGAGTCACTTGTAACTACAGAATACGCGTAACTTGTAACTACAGTATACGAGTCACTTGTAACTACAGTATACGAGTAACATGTAACTACAGTATACAAGGAACATATAACTACAGTATACGAGTTACTTGTAACTACAGTATACGAGTCACTTATAACTACAGTATATTAGTAACATGTAACTACAATATTCCACTAACTCGTAACTACAGTATACGAGTAACTTGTAACTTCAGTATACGACTAACTCGTAACTACAGTATACGAGTTAAATATTACTACAGTATACGAGTTAAATATTACTACAGTATACGAGAACCTTGTAACTACAGTATTCGAGTGACTCGTTACAACAGTATACGATTCACTTGTAACTACAGTATACGAGTTACTTGTAACTTCAGTATACGAAATTAATGTAACTACAGTATACGAGTCACCTGTAACTACAGAATACGAGTAACTTGTAACTACAGTATACGAGTAACATGTAAGTACAGTATACGAGTCACTTGTAACTTCAGTTTACGAGTAACATGTAACTTGAGTATACGAGTCACTTGTAACTACAGTATACGAGTATTATGTAACTATAGTATGCGAGTCACTTGTAACTACAGTATACGAGTAACTTGTAACTACAGTATACGAGTCACTTGTAACTACAAAATACGAGTAACTTGTAGCTACAGATTACGAGTCTTTTGTAACAACAGAATACGAGTCAATTGTAACTACAGTATACGAGTCACTTGTAACTACATTATACGAGTTTAATGTAACTACAGTATACGAGTAACATGAAACTACAGTATACGAGTAACTTGTAACTACAGTATACGAGTCACTTGTAAATACAGTATACGAGTTTAATGTAACTACAGTATACGAGTCACTTGTTATTACAGTATAATAGTTTAATGTAACAACAGTAAACGAGTAACTTGTAACTACAGTTTACGAGTCCCTTGTAACTACAGTATACGAGTTTTATGTAACAACAGTATACGAGTCACTTGTAGCTACTGTATACGAGAAACAAGTAACTACAGTATACGAGTAAGATGTAACTACAGTATACGAGCCACTTGTTACTACAGTAAACGAGTTAAATGAAACTACAGTATACGAGTCACTTGTAACTACAGTATACGAGTAACTTGGACTTACAGTATACGAGTAACTTGTATCTACTGTATACGAGTCACTTGTAACTACAGTATACGAGTAACATGTAACTTCAGTTTACGACTAAATCGTAACTACAGGATACAAGTTACTCGTAACTACAGTAAACGAGTCACTTGTAACATTAGAATACGAGTCTCTTGTAACTACAGAATACGAGTAACTCGTAACTACAGTATACGAATAACATGTAACTACAGTATACGAGTAACATGTAACTTCAGTATACGACCAACTCGTAACTACAGTATACGAGTTACTCGTAACTACAGTATACGAGTTAAATGTAAATACAGTATACGACTTACTTGTAATAACAGTATTCGAGTAACTCGTTACAACAGTATACGAGTAACTTGTAACTACAGTAAAAGACTACTCATAACTACAGTATACGAGTCCCTTGTAACTACAGTATACGAGTAACTTGTAACTTCAGTATACGACTTACTCGTTACTACAGTAAACGAGTCACTTGTAACTACAGTATACGAGAAACTTGTTTTTACAGTATACGAGTAACTTGTAGCTACAGTATACGAGTAACTTGTTACTACAGTATACGAGTCACTTCTTACTACAGTATATGAGTAACTTGTAACAACAGTATACGACTTACTCGTAACTACAGTTTACGAGTAACTCGTAACTACAGTATACGAGTCACTTGTAACTACAGTTTACTCGTAACTTGTAACTACAGTATACGAGTAACATATTTCTACAGTATACGAGTAACTTGTAAGTACAGTATACGAGTAACTTGTAACTTCAGTATACGAGTAACTTGTAACTACAATATACGAGTCACTTGTAACTACAGTATACAAGTTACTTGTAACTACAGAATACGAGTAACTTGTTACTACAGTATACGAGTCACTTGTAATTACAGTATAATAGTTTAATGTAACTACAGTATACGAGTCACTTGTAACTACAGAATACGCGTAACTTGTAACTACAGTATACGAGTCACTTGTAACTACAGTATACGAGTAACATGTAACTACAGTATACGAGGAACATGTAACTACAGTATACGAGTTACTTGTAACTACAATATACAAGTCACTTATAACTACAGTATATGAGTAACATGTAACTAAAATATTCGACTAACTCGTAACTACAGTATACGAGTAACTTGTAACTTCAGTAAACGACTAACTCGTTACTACAGTATACGAGTTACTCGCAACTACAGTATACGACTTTAATGTAACTACAGTATACGAGTAACGTATAACTACAGTATACGAGTAACATGTAACTACAGTATACGAGTTACATGTTACTACAGAATACGAGTCACTTGTAACAACAGTATACGAGTAACTTGTAACTACAGTATACGAGTAACATGTAACTACAGATTACGAGTCACTTGTAACAACTGATACGAGTCACTTGTAACCACAGTATACGAGTCACTTGTAACTACAGTATACGAGTAACTTGTAACTACAGTATACGAGTAACTTGTAACTTCAGTTTACGAGTAACTTGTAACTACAGTATACGAGTCACTTGTTACTACAGTATACAAGTCACTTGTAACTACAGCATACGACTTGAATGTAACTACAGTATACGAGTAACTTATAACTACAGTATACGAGTAACTTGTATCTACAGTATACGAGTCACTTGTAACTACAGTATACGAGTAAATTGGACGTACAGTATACGAGTAACGTGTAACTACAGTATACGAGTAACTAGTAACTACAGTATACGAGTTACTTGTAACTTCTGTTTACGACGAACTCGTAACTACAGTATACGAGTGACTCGTAACTACAGTATACGAGTCACTTGTAACTACAGTATACGAGTCACTTGTAACTACAGTATACGAGTAACGTGTAACTACAGTATACTAATCACTTCTAACTACAATGTACGAGTAACTTGTAACTACAGTATACGAGTCACTTGAAACTACAAGATACGAGTTAAATATAACTACAGTATACGAGAACCTTGTAACTACAGTATTTGAGTGACTCGTTACAACAGTATACGAGTCACTTGTAACTACAGTATACGAGTCACTTGTAACTACAGTATACGAGTAACATGTAACTATAGTATACGAGTCACATGTAACTACAGTATACGAGTAACTTGTTACTACAGTATACGAGTCACTTGTAACTACAATATACGAGTAACTTGTAACTACAGATTACGAGTCACTTGTAACAACAGAATACGAGTCACTTGTAACTACAGTATACAAGTCACTTGAAACTACATTATACGAGTTAAATATAACTACAGTATACGAGAACCTTGTAACTACAGTATTCGAGTGACTCGTTACAACAGTATACGAGTCACTTGTAACTACAGTACACGAGTCACTTGTAACTACAGTATACGAGTCACTTGTAACTACAGTATACGAGTAACATGTAACTATAGTATACGAGTCACATGTAACTACAGTATACGAGTAACTTGTAACTACAGTATACGAGTCACTTGTAACAACAATATACGAGTCACTTGTAACTACAGTATACGAGTCACTTGTAACTACAGTATACGAGAAACTTGTTACTACAGTATACGAGCCACTTGTAACTACAGTATTCGAGTAACTCGTAACAACAGTATACGAGTCACTTCTTACTACAGTATATGAGTAACTTGTAACAACAGTATACGACTAACTCGTAACTACAGTTTACGAGTAACTCGTAACTACAGTATACGAGTCACTTGTAAATACAGTATACAAGTAACATGTAACTACAGTATACGAGTCACTTGTAACAACAGAATACGAGTTACTCGTAACTACAGTATACGAGTCACTTGTAACAACAGTATACGAGTCACTTGTAACTACAATATACGAGTAACTTGTAACTACAGATTACGAGTCACTTGTAACAACAGAATACGAGTCACTTGTAACTACAGTATACGAGTCACTTGTAACTACATTATACGAGTTTAATGTAACTACAGTATACGAGTAACATGTAACTACAGTATACGAGTTACCTGTTACTACAGTATACGAGTAACTTGTAACTTCAGTATATGACTTACTCGTAACTACAGAATACGAGTAACTCGTAAATACAGTATACGAGTCACTTGTCACTACAGTATACAAGTAACATGTAACTACAGTATACGAGTAACTCGTAACTTTAGTATACGAGTCACTTGTAACTACAGTATACGAGTCACTTGTAACTACAGTATACGAGTAACGTGTAACTACAGTATACGAATCACTTCTAACTACAATATACGAGTAACTTGTAACTACAGTATTTGAGTCACTTGAAACTACAGTATACGAGTCAAATATAACTACAGTATACGAGAACCTTGTAACTACAGTATTCGAGTGACTCGTTACAACAGTTTACGAGTCACTTGTAACTACAGTATACGAGTCACTTGTAACTACAGTATACGAGTAACATGTAACTATAGTATACGAGGCACATGTAACTACAGTATACGAGTAACTTGTAACTACAGTATACGAGTCACTTGTAACTACAATTTACGAGTAACTTGAAACTACAGATTTCGAGTCACTTGTAACAACAGAATACGAGTCACTTGTAACTACAGTATACTCTTAACTTGTAACTACAGTATACGAGTAACATGTTTCTACAGTATACGAGTAACTTGTAACTACAGTATACGAGTAACTTGTAACATCAGTATACGAGTTACTTGTAACTACAGTATACGAGTCACTTGTAACTACAGTATACGAGTCACTTGTAATTACAGTATAATAGTTTAATGTAACTACAGTATACGAGTTACTTGTAACTACAGAATACGCGTAACTTGTAACTACAGTATACGAGTCACTTGTAACTACAGTATACGAGTAACATGTAACTACAGTATACGAGTAACATGTAACTACAGTATACGAGTTACATGTTACTACAGTATACGAGTCACTTGTAACAACAGTATACGAGTAACTTGTAACTACAGTATACGAGTAACATGTAACTACAGATTACGAGTCACTTGTATCAACTGATACGAGTCACTTGTAACCACAGTATACGAGTCACTTGTAACTACAGTATACGAGTAACTTGTAACTACAGTATACGAGTAACTTGTAACTACATTATACGAGTAACTTGTAACTTCAGTTTACGAGTAACTTGTAACTACAGTATACGAGTCACTTGTTACTACAGTATACAAGTCACTTGTAACTACAGCATACGACTTGAATGTAACTACAGTATACGAGTAACTTATAACTACAGTATACGAGTAACTTGTATCTACAGTATACGAGTCACTTGTAACTACAGTATACGAGTAAATTGGACGTACAGTATACGAGTTACGTGTAACTACAGTATACGAGTAACTAGTAACTACAGTATACGAGTAACTTGTAACTTCTGTTTACGACGAACTCGTAACTACAGTATACGAGTGACTCGTAACTACAGTATACGAGTCACTTGTAACTACAGCATACGAGTCACTTGTTACTACAGTATACGAGTAACGTGTAACTACAGTATACGAATCACTTCTAACTACAATATACGAGTAACTTGTAACTACAGTATACGAGTCACCTGTAACTACAAGATACGAGTTAAATATAACTACAGTATACGAGAACCTTGTAACTACAGTATTTGAGTGACTCGTTACAACAGTATACGAGTCACTTGTAACTACAGTATACGAGTCACTTGTAACTACAGTATACGAGTCACTTGTAACTACAGTATACGAGTAACATGTAACTATATTATACGAGTCACATGTAACTACAGTATACGAGTAACTTGTTACTACAGTATACGAGTCACTTGTAACTACAATATACGAGTAACTTGTAACTACAGATTACGAGTCACTTGTAACAACAGATTACGAGTCACTTGTAACTACAGTATACGAGTCACTTGAAACTACATTATACGAGTTAAATATAACTACAGTATACGAGAACCTTGTAACTACAGTATTCGAGTGACTCGTTACAACAGTTTACGAGTCACTTGTAACTACAGTATACGAGTCACTTGTAACTACAGTATACGAGTCACTTGTAACTACAGTATACGAGTAAAATGTTACTATAGTATACGAGTCACATGTAACTACAGTATACGAGTAACTTGTAACTACAGTATACGAGTCACTTGTAACAACAATATACGAGTCACTTGTAACTACAGTATACGAGTCACTTGTTACTACAGTATACGAGAAACTTTTTACTACAGTATACGAGCCACTTGTAACTACAGTATTCGAGTAACTCGTAACAACAGTATACGAGTCACTTCTTACTACAGTATATGAGTAACTTGTAACAACAGTATACGACTAACTCGTAACTACAGTTTACGAGTAACTCGTAACTACAGTATACGAGTCACTTGTAACTACAGTATACAAGTAACATGTAACTACAGTATACGAGTCACTTGTAACAACAGAATACGAGTTACTCGTAACTACAGTATACGAGTAACTTGTAACAACAGTATACGAGTCACTTGTAACTACAGTATTCGAGTAACTCGTAACAACAGTATACGAGTCACTTTTTACTACAGTATATGAGTAACTTGTAACAACAGTATACGACTAACTCGTAACTACAGTTTACGAGTAACTCGTAACTACAGTATACGAGTCACTTGTAACTACAGTATACAAGTAACATGTAACTACAGTATACGAGTCACTTGTAACAACAGAATACGAGTAACTCGTAACTACAGTATACGAGTAACTTGTAACAACAGTATACGAGTCACTTGTAACTACAATATACGAGTAACTTGTAACTACAGATTACGAGTCACTTGTAACAACAGAATACGAGTCACTTGTAACTACAGTATACGAGTCACTTGTAACTACATTATACGAGTTTAATGTAACTACAGTATACGAGTAACATGTAACTACAGTATACGAGTTACCTGTTACTACAGTATACGAGTAACTTGTAACTTCAGTATATGACTTACTCGTAACTACAGAATACGAGTAACTCGTAAATACAGTATACGAGTCACTTGTCACTACAGTATACAAGTAACATGTAACTACAGTATACGAGTAACTCGTAACTATAGTATACGAGTCACTTGTAACTACAGTATACGAGTCACTTGTAACTACAGTATACGAGTAACGTGTAACTACAGTATACGAATCACTTCTAACTACAATATACGAGTTACTTGTAACTACAGTATTTGAGTCACTTGAAACTACAGTATACGAGTTAAATATAACTACAGTATACGAGAACCTTGTAACTACAGTATTTGAGTGACTCGTTACAACAGTTTACGAGTCACTTGTAACTACAGTATACGAGTAACTTGTAACTACAGTATACGAGTCACTTGTAACTACAGTAAACGTGTAACTTGTAACTTCAGTATACGACTTACTCGTTACTACAGTATACGAGTCACTTGTAACTACAGTATACGAGAAACTTGTTACTACAGTATACGAGCCACTTGTAACTACAGTATTCGAGTAACTCGTAACAACAGTATACGAGTCACTTCTTACTACAGTATATGAGTAACTTGTAACAACAGTATACGACTAACTCGTAACTACAGTTAACGAGTAACTTGTAAATACAGTATACGAATCACTTGTAACTACAGTTTACGAGTAACTTGTAACTACAATATACGAGTAATATGTAACTACATCATACGAGTAACTTGTAACTACAGTGTACAAGTAACTTAAAACTTCAGTATACGAGTAACTTGTTACTACAGTATACGAGTCACTTGTAACTACATTATACAAGTCACTTGTAACTACAGTATACGACTTGAATGTAACTACAGTATACGAGTAACGTGTAACTACAGTATACGAGTCACTTGTAACTACAGTATACGAGTAACTTGTAACTACAGTATACGAGTAACTTGTATCTACAGTTTACGAGTCACTTGTAACTACAGTATACGAGTAAATTGGACGTACAGTATACGAGTAACGTGTAACTACGGTATACGAGAAACTTGTATTTACAGTATACGAGTAACTTGTAACTTCTGTATACGAGTAACGTGTAACTACAGTATACGAGTAACGTGTAACTACAGTATACGAGTAACATGTAACTTCAGTATACGAGTTACATGTAACTACAGTATACGAAAAACTTATAACTACAGTATACGAGTCACTTGAAACTACAGTATACGAGTTAAATATAACTACAGTATACGAGAACCTTGTAACTACAGTATTCGAGTGACTCGTTACAACAGTATACGAGTCACTTGTAACTACAGTATACGAGTCACTTGTAACTACAGTATACGAGTAACATGTAACTATTGTATACGAGTCATATGTAACTACAGTATACGAGTAACTTGTAACTACAGTATACGAGTCACTTGTAACTACAATATACGAGTAACTTGTAACTACAGATTACGAGTCACTTGTAACAACAAAATACGAGTCACTTGTAACTACAGTATACGAGTCACTTGTAACTACATTATACGAGTTTAATGTAACTACAGTATACGAGTAACATGTAACTACAGTATACGAGTTACCTGTTACTACAGTATACGAGTAACTTGTAACTTCAGTATATGACTTACTCGTAACTACAGAATACGAGTAACTCGTAAATACAGTATACGAGTCACTTGTCACTACAGTATACAAGTAACATGTAACTACAGTATTCGAGTGACTCGTTACAACAGTATACGAGTTACTCGTAACTACAGTATACGAGTCACTTGTAACAACAGAATACGAGTAACTCGTAACAACAGTATACAAGGAACTTGTAACTACAGTAAAAGACTTACTCATAACTACAGTACACGAGTCACTTGTAACTACAGTATACGAGTAACTTGTAACTTCAGTATACGACTTACTCGTTACTACAGTATACGAGTAACCTGTAACAACAGTATACGAGTAACATGTAACTACAGTATACGAGTAACTTGTTACTACAGTATTCAAGTAACTTGTAACTTCAGTATACGAGTAACTTTTAACTACAGTATACGAGTCACTTGTAATTACATTATACAAGTCACTTGTAACTACAGTATACGACTTGAATGTAACTACAGTATACGAGTAACGTGTAACTACAGTATACGAGTCACTTGTAACTACAGTATACGAGTAACTTGTAACTACAGTATACGAGTAACTTGTATCTACAGTTTACGAGTCACTTGTAACTACAGTATACGAGTAAATTGGACGTACAGTATACGAGTAACGTGTAACTACAGTATACGAGTAACTTGTATTTACAGTATACGAGTAACTTGTAACTTCTGTATACGACGAACTCGTAACTACAGTATACGAGTAACGTGTAACTACAGTATACGAGTAACATGTAACTTCAGTATACGAGTTACATGTAACTACAGTATACGAGTAACATGTAACTACAGTAAACGAGTAACTTGTAACTACAGTATACGAGTAACTTGTAACTTCAGTATACGAGTAACTTGTAACTACAGTATACGAGTCACTTGTAACTACAGTATACAAGTCACTTGTAACTACAGTATACGACTTGAATGTAACAACAGTATACGAGTAACGTGTAACTACAGTTTACGAGTCACTTGTAACTACAGTATACGAGTAACTTGTAACTACGGTATACGAGTATCTTGTATCTACAGTATACGAGTCACTTGTAACTACAGTAATTGAGTCACTTGTAACTACAGTATACGAGTTACTCGTAACTACAGTATACGAGTAACTTGTAACTACAGTATACGAGTAACTTGTATCTACAGTTTACGAGTCACTTGTAACTACAGTATACGAGTAAATTGGACGTACAGTATACGAGTAACGTGTAACTACAGTATACGAGTAACTTGTATTTACAGTATACGAGTAACTTGTAACTTCTGTATACGACGAACTCGTAACTACAGTATACGAGTAACGTGTAACTACAGTATACGAGTAACATGTAACTTCAGTATACGAGTTACATGTAACTACAGTATACGAGTAACTTATAACTACAGTATACGAGTAACATGTAACTACAGTAAACGAGTAACTTGTAACTACAGTATACGAGTAACTTGTAACTTCAGTATACGAGTAACTTGTAACTACAGTATACGAGTCACTTGTAACTACAGTATACAAGTCACTTGTAACTACAGTATACGACTTGAATGTAACAACAGTATACGAGTAACGTGTAACTACAGTTTACGAGTCACTTGTAACTACAGTATACGAGTAACTTGTAACTACGGTATACGAGTATCTTGTATCTACAGTATACGAGTCACTTGTAACTACAGTAATTGAGTCACTTGTAACTACAGTATACGAGTTACTCGTAACTACAGTATACGAGTAACTTGTATTTACAGTATACGAGTAACTTGTAACTTCTGTATACGACGAACTCGTAACTACAGTATACGAGTCACTTGTAACTACATTAAACGAGTTTAATGTAACTACAGTATATGAGTAACATGTAACTACAGTATACGAGTAACCTGTTACTACAGTATACGAGTAACTTGTAACTTCAGTATTTGACTTACTCGTAACTACAGAATACGAGTAACTCGTAACTACAGTATACGAGTTAAATATAACTACAGTATACGAGAACCTTGTAACTACAGTATTCGAGTGACTCGTTACAACAGTATACGAGTCACTTGTTACTACAGTATACGAGTCACTTGTAACTACAGTATACGAGTAACATGTAACTATAGTATACGAGTCACATGTAACTACAGTATACGAGTAACTTGTAACTACAGTAAACGAGTCACTTGTAACTACATTATACGAGTTCAATGTAACCACAGTATACGAGTTACCTGTTACTACAGTATACGAGTAACTTGTAACTTCAGTATATGACTTACTCGTAACTACAGAATACGAGTAACTCGTAAATACAGTATACGAGTCACTTGTCACTACAGTATACAAGTAACATGTAACTACAGTATACGAGTTACTCGTAACTACAGTATACGAGTCACTTGTAACAACAGAATACGAGTAACTCGTAACTACAGTATACGAGTAACTTGTAACTACAGTAAAAGACAAACTCATAACTACAGTATTCGTGTCACTTGTAACTACAGTATACGAATTACTTGTAACTTCAGTATACGACTTACTCGTTACTACAGTATACGAGTCACTTGTTACTACAGTATACGAGAAACTTGATACTACAGTATACGAGCCACTTGTAACTACAGTATTCAAGTAACTCGTAACAACAGTATACGAGTCTTTTCTTACTACAGTATATGAGTAACTTGTAACAACAGTATACGACTTACTCGTAACTACAGTTTACGAGTAACTCGTAACTACAGTATACGAGTCACTTGTAACTACAGTATACAAGTAACATGTAACTACAGTATACGAGTCACTTGTAACAACAGAATACGAGTAACTCGTAACTACAGTATACGAGTAACTTGTAACAACAGTAAAAGACTTACTCATAACTACAGTATACGAGTCACTTGTAACTACAGTAAACGAGTAACTTGTAACTTCAGTATACGACTTACTCGTTACTACAGTATACGAGTCACTTGTAATAACAGTATACGAGAAACTTGTTACTACAGTATACGAGCCACTAGTAACTACAGTATTCGAGTAACTCGTAACAACAGTATACGAGTCACTTCTTACTACAGTATATGAGTAACTTGTAACAACAGTATACGACTAACTCGTAACTATAGTTTACGAGTAACTCGTAACTACAGTATACGAGTCACTTGTAACTTCAGTATACAAGTAACATGTAACTACAGTATACGAATACGAGTCACTTGTAACAACAGAATACGAGTTACTCGTAACTACAGTATACGAGTAACTTGTAACAACAGTAAAAGACTTACTCATAACTACAGTATACGAGTCACTTGTAACTACAGTAAACGAGTAACTTATAACTTCAGTATACGACTTACTCGTTACTACAGTATACGAGTCACTTGTTATAACAGTATACGAGAAACTTGTTACTACAGTATACGAGCCACTTGTAACTACAGTATTCGACTAACTCGTAACAACAGTTTTTGAGTCACTTCTTACTACAGTATATGAGTTACTTGTAACAACAGTATACGACTAACTCGTAACTATAATTTACGAGTAACATGTAACTACATCATACGAGTAACTTGTAACTACAGTATACGTGTCACTTGAAACTACAGTATACGAGTTTAATGTAACTACAGTATACGAGTAACATGTAAGTACAGTATACGAGTGACTTGTTACTACAGTATTCGAGAAACAAGTAACAACAGTATACGAATGACCTGTTATAACAGTATACGAGAAACAAGTAACTACAGTATACGAGTGACTTGTAACTACAGTAAACAAGTAACTTGTAACTACAGTATACGAGTCCCTTGTAACTACAGTATACGAGTTTAATGTAACAACAGTATACGAATCACTTGTAACTACGGTATACGAGAAACAAGTAACTACAGTATACGAGTAAGATGTAACTACAGTATACGAGCCACTTGTTATTACAGTTAACGAGTTAAATGAAACTACAGTATACGAGTCACTTGTAACTACAGTATACGAGTAACTTGGATTTACAGTATACGAGTAACTTGAATCTACTGTATACGAGTCACTTGTAACTACAGTATACGAGTAAATTGGACGAACAGTATATGAGTAACTTGTATCTACAGTATACGAGTAACTTGTAACTACAGCATACGAGTAACTTGAAACTTCAGTTTACGACTTAATCGTAACTACAGCATACAAGTTACTCGTAACTACAGTATACGAGTCACTTGTAACATTAGAATACGAGTCTCTTGTAACTACAGAATACGAGTTACTCGTAACTACAGTATACGAATAACATGTAACTACAGTATACGAGTAACATGTAACTTCAGTATACGACTAACTCGTAACTACATTATACGAGTTACTCGTAACTACAGTATACGAGTTAAATGTAAATACAGTATATGAATTACTTGTAATAACAGTATTCGAGTAACTCGTTACAACAGTATACGAGTAACTTGTAACTACAGTTAAAGACAAACTCATAACTACAGTATACGAGTCACTTGTTACTACAGTATACGAGTAACTTGTAACTTCAGTATACGACTTACTCGTAACTTCAGTATACGAGTCACTTGTAACTACAGTATACAAATAACATGTAACTTCAGTATACGACTAACTCGAAACTACAGTATACGAAATACTCCTTACTACAGTAGACGATAAATTTGTAACTACAGTATATGAGTTAAATGTAAATACAGTATACGACTAACTTGTCACTACAGTATTCGAGTAACTCGTTACAACAGTATACGAGTCACTTGTAACTATAGTATATGAGTAACTTGTAACAACAGTATACGACTCACTCGTAACTACAGTTTACGAGTAACTCGTATCTACAGTATACGAGTCACTTGTAACTACAGTATTCGAGTGACTTGTAACTACAGTATACGAATAACATGTAACTACAGTATACGAGTTACTTGTAACTACAGTATACGAGTAACTTGTAACTTCAGTATACGACTTTCTCGTAACTACAGAATACGAGTTACTCGTAACTACAGTAAACAAGTACACTTGTAACTACAGTAAACAAGTAACATGTAACTACAGTATACGAGTAACTTGTAACAACAGTAAACGAGTCACTTGTAACTACAGAATACGAGTAACTCGTAACTACAGTATACGAGTCACTTGTAACTACAGTATAATAGTTAAATGTAACTACAGTATACGAGTCACTTGTAACTAAAGAATACGAGTAACTTGTAACTTCAGTATTCGAGTCACTTGTAACTACAGTATACGAGTTTAATGTAACTACAGTATACGAGTTACATGTAACTACAGTATTCGAGTAACTTGTAACTACAGTATACGAGTCACTTATAACAACAGTATATGAGTAACATGTTACTACAATATTCGACTAACTCATAACTACAGTGTACGAGTAACTTGTAACTTCAGTAAACAACTAACTCGTAACAACAGTACACGAGTAACTCAAAACTACAGTATACGAGTCACTTGTAACTACAGTGTACGAGTATCATGTAACAACAATAAATGAGTCACTTGTAACTACAGTATTCGAGTAACTTGTAACCACAGTATACGATTCACTTGTAACAACATTAACGAGTTACATGTAACTACAGTACACTAGTAACTTGTAACTACAGAATACGAGTTAAATGTAACTAAAGTATACGGGTAACTTGTAACTTCAGTATACGAGTAACTTGTAACTACAGTATACTATCACTTGTAACTACAATATACAAGTCACTTGTAACTACAGTATACGAGTCACTTGTAACTACAGTATACGAGTAACGTGTAACTACAGTATACGAGTCACTTTTAACTACAGTATACGAGTAACTTGTAACTACAGTATATGAGTAACTTGTATCTACAGTATACGAGTCACTTGTAACTACAGTATACGAATAAATTGGATGTACAGTATACGAGTAACGTGTAACAACAGTATACGAGTAACTTGTAACTACAGTATACGAGTAACTTGTAACTTCTGTTTACGACGAACTCGTAACTACAGTATACGAGTGACTCGTAACTACAGTATACGAGTAACTTGTAACTATAGTATACGAGGCACTTGAAACTACAGTAAACGAGTTAAATATAACTACAGTATACGAGTATTTTGTAACTACAGTATTCGAGTTACTCGTTACAACAGTATTCGAGTCACTTGTAACTACACTATACGAGTAACATGTAACTACAGTATACGAGTCACTTGTAACTACAGTATACGAGTAACATGTAACTATAGTATACGAGTCACTTAAAACTACAGTATACGAGTAACTTGTAACTACAGTATACGAGTCACTTGTAACAACAGTATACGAGTAACTTGTTACTACAGATTACGAGTCACTTTTTACTTCAGTATATGACTGACTCGTAACTACAGAATACGAGTTACTCGTAACTACAGTATACGAGTCTTTTTCAACTACAGTATACGAGTAACATGTAACTACAGTATACGATTAACTTGTAACAACAGTAAACGAGTCACTTGTAACTACAGAATACGAGTAACTTGTAACTACAGTATACGAGTCACTTGTAATAACAGTATAATAGTTTAATGTAACTACAGTATACGAGTCACTTGTAACTACAGAATACGCGTAACTTGTAACTACAGTATACGAGTCACTTGTAACTACAGTATACGAGGAACTTGTTACTACAGATTACGAGTCACTTGTTACTTCAGTATATGACTTACTCGTTACTACAGAATACGAGTTACTCGTAACTACAGTATACGAGTCTTTTGCAACTACAGTATACGAGTAACATGTAACTACAGTTTACGATTAACTTGTAACAACAGTAAACGAGTCACTTGTAACTACAGAATACGATTAACTTGTAACTACAGTATACGAGTCACTTGTAACTACAGTATACAAGTCACTTGTAACTACAGTATACGACTTGAATGTAACTACAGTATACGAGTAACGTGTAACTACAGTATACTATCACTTGTAACTACAGTATACAAGTCACTTGTAACTACAGTATACGAGTCACTTGTAACTACAGTATACGAGTAACGTGTAACTACAGTATACGAGTCACTTGTAACTACAGTATACGAGTAACTTGTAACTACAGTATATGAGTAACTTGTATCTACAGTATACGAGTCACTTGTAACTACAGTATACGAATAAATTGGATGTACAGTATACGAGTAAAGTGTAACAACAGTATACGAGTAACTTGTAACTACAGTATACGAGTAACTTGTAACTTCTGTTTACGACGAACTCGTAACTACAGTATACGAGTGACTCGTAACTACAGTATACGAGTAACTTGTAACTATAGTATACGAGGCACTTGAAACTACAGTAAACGAGTTAAATATAACTACAGTATACGAGTATTTTGTAACTACAGTATTCGAGTTACTCGTTACAACAGTATTCGAGTCACTTGTAACTACACTATACGAGTAACATGTAACTACAGTATACGAGTCACTTGTAACTACAGTATACGAGTAACATGTAACTATAGTATACGAGTTACTTAAAACTACAGTATACGAGTAACTTGTAACTACAGTATACGAGTCACTTGTAACAACAGTATACGAGTAACTTGTTACTACAGATTACGAGTCACTTGTTACTTCAGTATATGACTGACTCGTAACTACAGAATACGAGTTACTCGTAACTACAGTATACGAGTCTTTTTCAACTACAGTATACGAGTAACATGTAACTACAGTATACGATTAACTTGTAACAACAGTAAACGAGTCACTTGTAACTACAGAATACGAGTAACTTGTAACTACAGTATACGAGTCACTTGTAATTACAGTATAATAGTTTAATGTAACTACAGTATACGAGTCACTTGTAACTACAGAATACGCGTAACTTGTAACTACAGTATACGAGTCACTTGTAACTACAGTATACGAGTAACTTGTTACTACAGATTACGAGTCACTTGTTACTTCAGTATATGACTTACTCGTAACTACAGAATACGAGTTACTCGTACCTACAGTATACGAGTCTTTTGCAACTACAGTATACGAGTAACATGTAACTACAGTTTACGATTAACTTGTAACAACAGTAAACGAGTCACTTGTAACTACAGAATACGATTAACTTGTAACTACAGTATACGAGTCACTTGTAACTACAGTATACAAGTCACTTGTAACTACAGTATACGACTTGAATGTAACTACAGTATACGAGTAACGTGTAACTACAGTATACGAGTCACTTGTAACTACAGTATACGAATCACTTGTAACTACATTATACGAGTTTAATGTAACTACAGTATACGAGTAACATGTAACAACAGTATACGAGTAACTTGTAACTACAGTATACGAGTCACTTGTTCATACAGTATACGAGTTCAATGTAACTACAGTATACGAGTAAGTTGTAATTACAGTAAACGAGACACTTGTAACTACAGAATACGAGTAACTTGTAACTATAGTATACGTGTCACTTGAAACTACAGTATACGAGTTTAATGTAACTACAGTATACGAGTAACATGTAAGTACAGTATACGAGTGACTTGTAACTACAGTATTCGAGAAACAAGTAACAACAGTATACGAATGCCCTGTTACAACAGTATACGAGAAACAAGTAACTACAGTATACGAGTGACTTGTAACTACAGTAAACGAGTAACTTGTAACTACAGTATACGAGTCCCTTGTAACTACAGTATACGAGTTTTATGTAACAACAGTATACGAATCACTTGTAACTACAGTAAACGAGAAATAAGTAACTACAGTATACGAGTAAGATGTAACTACAGTATACGAGCCACTTGTTATTACAGTAAACGAGTTAAATGAAACTACAGTATACGAGTCACTTGTAACTACAGTATACGAGTAACTTGGACTTACAGTATACGAGTAACTTGTATCTACTGTATACGAGTCACGTGTAACTACAGTATACGAGTAAATTGGACGAACAGTATACGAGTAACTTGTATTTACAGTATACGAGTAACTTGTAACTACAGCATACGAGTAACTTGTAACTTCAGTTTACGACTTAATCGTAACTACAGCATACAAGTTACTCGTAACTACAGTATATGAGTCACTTGAAACATAAGAATACGAGTCTCTTGTAACTACAGAATACGAGTTACTCGTTACTACAGTATACGAATAACATGTAACTACAGTATACGAGTAACATGTAACTTCAGTATACGACTAACTCGTAACTACAGTATACGAGTTACTCGTAACTACAGTATACGAGTTAAATGTAAATACAGTATACGAATTACTTGTAATAACAGTATTCGAGTAACTCGTTACAACAGTATACGAGTAACTTGTAACTACAGTTAAAGACTAACTCATAACTACAGTATACGAGTCACTTGTAGTTACGGTATACAAGTAACTTGTAACTTCAGTATACGACGAACTCGTAACTACAGTATACGAGAAACGTGTTACTACAGTATACGAGTAACATGTAACTTCAGTATACGAGTTACATGTAACTACAGTATACGAGTAACTTATAACTACAGTATACGAGTAACATGTAACTACAGTATACGAGTAACTTGTAACTACAGTATACGAGTAACTTGTAACTTCAGTATACGAGCAATTTGTAACTACAGTATACGAGTCACTTGTAAGTACAGTATACGAGTAACTTGTATTTACAGTATACGAGTAACTTGTAACTTCTGTATACGATGAACTCGTAACTTCAGTATACGAGTCACTTGTAACTACATTATACGAGTTTAATGTAATTACAGTATACGAGTAACATGTAACTACAGTATACGAGTTACCTGTTACTACAGTATACGAGTAACTTGTAACTTCAGTATATGACTTACTCGTAACTACAGAATACGAGTAACTTGTTACTACAGTATACGAGTCACTTGTAATTACAGTATAATAGTTTAATGTAACTACAGTATACGAGTCACTTGTAACTACAGAATACGCGTAACTTGTAACTACAGTATACGAGTCACTTGTAACTACAGTATACGAGTAACATGTAACTACAGTATACGAGGAACATGTAACTACAGTATACGAGTTACTTGTAACTACAATATACAAGTCACTTATAACTACAGTATATGAGTAACATGTAACTACAATATTCGACTTACTCGTAACTACAGTATACGAGTAACTTGTAACTTCAGTATACGACTAACTCGTTACTACAGCATACGAGTTACTCGTAACTACAGTATACGAATCACTTCTAACTACAGTAAACAAGTAACTCGTAACTACAGTATACGACTTTAATGTAACTACAGTATACGAGTAACGTGTAACTACAGTATACGAGTAACATGTAACTACAGTATACGAGTTACATGTTACTACAGTATACGAGTCACTTGTAACAACAGTATACGAGTAACTTGTAACTACAGTATACGAGTAACATGTTACTACAGATTACGAGTCACTTGTAACAACTGATACGAGTCACTTGTAACCACAGTATACGAGTCACTTGTAACTACAGTATACGAGTAACTTGTAACTACAGTATTCAAGTAACTTGTAACTTCAGTATACGAGTAACTTGTAACTACAGTATACGAGTCACTTGTAACTACAGCATACGACTTGAATGTAACTACAGTATACAAGTAACTTATAACTACAGTATACGAGTAACTTGTATCTACAGTATACGAGTCACTTGTAACTACAGTATACGAGTAAATTGGACGTACAGTATACGAGTAACGTGTAACTTCAGTATACGAGTAACTAGTAACTACAGTATACGAGTAACTTTTTAACTTCTGTTTACGACGAACTCGTTACTACAGTATACGAGTGACTCATAACTACAGTATACGAGTCACTTGTAACTACAGTATACGAGTCACTTGTAACTACAGTATACGAGTAACGTGTAACTACAGTATACGAATCACTTCTAACTACAATATACGAGTAACTTGTAACTACAGTATACGAGTCACTTGAAACTACAAGATACGAGTTAAATATAACTACAGTATACGAGAACCTTGTAACTACAGTATTTGAGTGACTCGTTACAACAGTATACGAGTCACTTGTAACTACAGTATACGAGTCACTTGTAACTACAGTATACGAGTCACTTGTAACTACAGTATACGAGTAACATGCAACTATAGTATACGAGTCACATGTAACTACAGTATACGAGTAACTTGTAACAACAGTAAACGAGTCACTTGTAACTACAGAATACGAGTAACTCGTAACTACAGTATACGAGGCACTTGAAACTACAGTAAACGAGTTAAATATAACTACAGTATACGAGTATTTTGTAACTACAGTATTCGAGTTACTCGTTACAACAGTATTCGAGTCACTTGTAACTACACTATACGAGTAACATGTAACTACAGTATACGAGTCACTTGTAACTACAGTATACGAGTAACATGCAACTATAGTATACGAGTCACTTAAAACTACAGTATACGAGTAACTTGTAACTACAGTATACGAGTCACTTGTAACAACAGTATACGAGTAACTTGTTACTACAGATTACGAGTCACTTGTTACTTCAGTATATGACTGACTCGTAACTACAGAATACGAGTTACTCGTAACTACAGTATACGAGTCTTTTTCAACTACAGTATACGAGTAACATGTAACTACAGTATACGATTAACTTGTAACAACAGTAAACGAGTCACTTGTAACTACAGAATACGAGTAACTTGTAACTACAGTATACGAGTCACTTGTAATTACAGTATAATAGTTTAATGTAACTACAGTATACGAGTCACTTGTAACTACAGAATACGCGTAACTCGTAAATACAGTATACGAGTCACTTGTCACTACAGTATACAAGTAACATGTAACTACAGTATACGAGTAACTCGTAACTATAGTATATGAGTCACTTGTAACTACAGTATACAAGTCACTTAAAACTACAGTATACGAGTAACGTGTTACTACAGTATACGAATCACTTCTAACTACAATATACGAGTAACTTGTAACTACAGTATTTGAGTCACTTGAAACTACAGTATACGAGTTAAATATAACTACAGTATACGAGAACCTTGTAAATACAGTAAAAGACTTACTCATAACTACAGTATACGAGTCATTTGTAACTACAGTATACGAGTAACTTGTATTTACAGTATACGAGTAACTTGTAACTTCTGTATACGACGAACTCGTAACTTCAGTATACGAGTCACTTGTAACTACATTATACGAGTTTAATGTAATTACAGTATACGAGTAACATGTAACTACAGTATACGAGTTACCTGTTACTACAGTATACGAGTAACTTGTAACTTCAGTATATGACTTACTCGTAACTACAGAATACGAGTAACTCGTAAATACAGTATACGAGTCACTTGTAACTACAGTATACAAGTAACATGTAACTACAGTATACGAGTCACTTGTAACAACAGAATACGAGTTACTCGTAACAACAGTATACGAGTAACTTGTAAGTACAGTAAAAGACTTACTCATAACTACAGTATACGAGTCACTTGTAACTACAGTAAACGAGTAACTTGTAACTTCAGTATACGACTTACTCGTTACTACAGTATACGAGTCACTTGTAACTACAGTATACGAGAAACTTGTTACTACAGTATACGAGCCACTTGTAACTACAGTATTCGAGTAACTCGTAACAACAGTATACGAGTCACTTCTAACTACAGTATATGAGTAACTTTTAACAACAGTATACGACTAACTCGTAACTACAGTTTACGAGTAACTCGTAACTACAGTATACGAGTCACTTGTAACTACAGTATACAAGTCACTTGTAACTACAGTATACGACTTGAATGTAACTACAGTATACTAGTTACGTGTAACTACAGTATACGAGTCACTTGTAACTACAGTATACGAGTAACTTGTAACTACAGTATACGAGTAACTTGTATCTACAGTTTACGAGTCACTTGTAACTACAGTATACGAGTAAATTAGACGTACAAAATACGAGTAACGTGTAACTACAGTATACGAGTAACTTGTATTTACAGTATACGAGTAACTTGTAACTTCTGTATACGACGAACTCGTAACTACAGTATACGAGTAACGTGTAACTACAGTATACGAGTAAAATGTAACTTCAGTATACGAGTTACATGTAACTACAGTATACGAGTAACTTATAACTACAGTATACGAGTAACATGTAACTACAGTATACGAGTAACTTGTAACTACAGTATACGAGTTACTTGTAACTACAATATACAAGTCACTTATAACTACAGTATATGAGTAACATGTAACTACAATATTCGACTTACTCGTAACTACAGTATACGAGTAACTTGTAACTTCAGTATACGACTAACTCGTTACTACAGTATACGAGTTACTCGTAACTACAGTATACGAATCACTTCTAACTACAGTAAACAAGTAACTCGTAACTACAGTATACGACTTTAATGTAACTACAGTATACGAGTAACGTGTAACTACAGTATACGAGTAACATGTAACTACAGTATACGAGTTACATGTTACTACAGTATACGAGTCACTTGTAACAACAGTATACGAGTAACTTGTAACTACAGTATACGAGTAACATGTTACTACAGATTACGAGTCACTTGTAACAACTGATACGAGTCACTTGTAACCACAGTATACGAGTCACTTGTAACTACAGTATACGAGTAACTTGTAACTACAGTATTCAAGTAACTTGTAACTTCAGTATACGAGTAACTTGTAACTACAGTATACGAGTCACTTGTAACTACAGCATACGACTTGAATGTAACTACAGTATACAAGTAACTTATAACTACAGTATACGAGTAACTTGTATCTACAGTATACGAGTCACTTGTAACTACAGTATACGAGTAAATTGGACGTACAGTATACGAGTAACGTGTAACTTCAGTATACGAGTAACTAGTAACTACAGTATACGAGTAACTTTTTAACTTCTGTTTACGACGAACTCGTTACTACAGTATACGAGTGACTCATAACTACAGTATACGAGTCACTTGTAACTACAGTATACGAGTCACTTGTAACTACAGTATACGAGTAACGTGTAACTACAGTATACGAATCACTTCTAACTACAATATACGAGTAACTTGTAACTACAGTATACGAGTCACTTGAAACTACAAGATACGAGTTAAATATAACTACATTATACGAGAACCTTGTAACTACAGTATTTGAGTGACTCGTTACAACAGTATACGAGTCACTTGTAACTACAGTATACGAGTCACTTGTAACTACAGTATACGAGTCACTTGTAACTACAGTATACGAGTAACATGCAACTATAGTATACGAGTCACATGTAACTACAGTATACGAGTAACTTGTAACAACAGTAAACGAGTCACTTGTAACTACAGAATACGAGTAACTCGTAACTACAGTATACGAGGCACTTGAAACTACAGTAAACGAGTTAAATATAACTACAGTATACGAGTATTTTGTAACTACAGTATTCGAGTTACTCGTTACAACAGTATTCGAGTCACTTGTAACTACACTATACGAGTAACATGTAACTACAGTATACGAGTCACTTGTAACTACAGTATACGAGTAACATGCAACTATAGTATACGAGTCACTTAAAACTACAGTATACGAGTAACTTGTAACTACAGTATACGAGTCACTTGTAACAACAGTATACGAGTAACTTGTTACTACAGATTACGAGTCACTTGTTACTTCAGTATTGATGACTCGTAACTACAGAATACGAGTTACTCGTAACTACAGTATACGAGTCTTTTTCAACTACAGTATACGAGTAACATGTAACTACAGTATACGATTAACTTGTAACAACAGTAAACGAGTCACTTGTAACTACAGAATACGAGTAACTTGTAACTACAGTATACGAGTCACTTGTAATTACAGTATAATAGTTTAATGTAACTACAGTATACGAGTCACTTGTAACTACAGAATACGCGTAACTCGTAAATACAGTATACGAGTCACTTGTCACTACAGTATACAAGTAACATGTAACTACAGTATACGAGTAACTCGTAACTATAGTATATGAGTCACTTGTAACTACAGTATACAAGTCACTTAAAACTACAGTATACGAGTAACGTGTTACTACAGTATACGAATCACTTCTAACTACAATATACGAGTAACTTGTAACTACAGTATTTGAGTCACTTGAAACTACAGTATACGAGTTAAATATAACTACAGTATACGAGAACCTTGTAAATACAGTAAAAGACTTACTCATAACTACAGTATACGAGTCATTTGTAACTACAGTATACGAGTAACTTGTATTTACAGTATACGAGTAACTTGTAACTTCTGTATACGACGAACTCGTAACTTCAGTATACGAGTCACTTGTAACTACATTATACGAGTTTAATGTAATTACAGTATACGAGTAACATGTAACTACAGTATACGAGTTACCTGTTACTACAGTATACGAGTAACTTGTAACTTCAGTATATGACTTACTCGTAACTACAGAATACGAGTAACTCGTAAATACAGTATACGAGTCACTTGTAACTACAGTATACAAGTAACATGTAACTACAGTATACGAGTCACTTGTAACAACAGAATACGAGTTACTCGTAACAACAGTATACGAGTAACTTGTAAGTACAGTAAAAGACTTACTCATAACTACAGTATACGAGTCACTTGTAACTACAGTAAACGAGTAACTTGTAACTTCAGTATACGACTTACTCGTTACTACAGTATACGAGTCACTTGTAACTACAGTATACGAGAAACTTGTTACTACAGTATACGAGCCACTTGTAACTACAGTATTCGAGTAACTCGTAACAACAGTATACGAGTCACTTCTAACTACAGTATATGAGTAACTTTTAACAACAGTATACGACTAACTCGTAACTACAGTTTACGAGTAACTCGTAACTACAGTATACGAGTCACTTGTAACTACAGTATACAAGTCACTTGTAACTACAGTATACGACTTGAATGTAACTACAGTATACTAGTAACGTTTAACTACAGTATACGAGTCACTTGTAACTACAGTATACGAGTAACTTGTAACTACAGTATACGAGTAACTTGTATCTACAGTTTACGAGTCACTTGTAACTACAGTATACGAGTAAATTAGACGTACAAAATACGAGTAACGTGTAACTACAGTATACGAGTAACTTGTATTTACAGTATACGAGTAACTTGTAACTTCTGTATACGACGAACTCGTAACTACAGTATACGAGTAACGTGTAACTACAGTATACGAGTAAAATGTAACTTCAGTATACGAGTTACATGTAACTACAGTATACGAGTAACTTATAACTACAGTATACGAGTAACATGTAACTACAGTATACGAGTAAATTGTAACTACAGTATACGAGTAATTTGTAACTTCAGTATACGAGCAACTTGTAACTACAGTATACGAGTCACTTGTTACTACAGTATACAAGTCACTTGTTACTACAGTATACGACTTGAATGTAACAACAGTATACGAGTATCGTGTAACTACAGTATACGAGTCACTTGTAACTACAGTATACGAGTAACTTGTAACTACAGTATACGAGTATCTTGTATCTACAGTATACGAGTCACTTGTAACTACAGTAATTGAGTCACTTGTAACTACAGTATACTAGTTACTCGTAACTACAGTATACGAGTATTTTGTATTTACAGTATACGAGTAACTTGTAACTTCTGTATACGACGAACTCGTAACTACAGTATACGAGTCACTTGTAACTACAGTATACGAAATTAATGTAACTACAGTATACGAGTAACATGTAAGTACAGTATACGAGTAACTTGTAACTTCAGTTTACGAGTAACATGTACCTAGAGTATACGAGTCACTTGTAACTACGGTATACGAGTATTATGTAACTATAGTATGCGAGTCACTTGTAACTACAGTATACGAGTAACTTGTAACTACAGTATACGAGTCACTTGTAACTACAGTATACGAGTAACTTGTAGCTACAGATTACGAGTCACTTGTAACAACAGAATACGAGTCACTTGTAACTACAGTATACGAGTCACTTGTAACTACATTATACGAATAACGTTACTACAGTATACGAGTAACATGAAACTACAGTATACGAGTAACTTGTAACTACAGTATACGAGTCACTTGTAAATACAGTATACGAGTTTAATGTAACTACAGTATACGAGTCACTTGTAATTACAGTATAATAGTTTAATGTAACTACAGTTAACGAGTAACTTGTAACTACAGTATACGAGTCCCTTGTAACTACAGTATACGAGTTTAATGTAACAACAGTATACGAGTCACTTGTAACTACAGTATACGAGAAACAAGTAACTACAGTATACGAGTGAGATAAAACTACAGTATACGAGCCACTTGTTACTATAGTAAACGAGTTAAATGAAACTAAAGTATACGAGTCACTTGTAACTACAGAATACGAGTAACTTGGACTTACAGTATACGAGTAACTTGTATCTACTGTATACGAGTCACTTGTAACTACAGTATACGAGTAACATGTAACTTTAGTTTACGACTAAATCGTAACTACAGTATACAAGTTACTCGTAACTACAGTATACGAGTCACTTGTAACATAAGAATACGAGTCTCTTGTAAATACAGAATACGAGTTACTCGTAACTACAGTATACGAATAATATGTAACTACAGTATACGAGTAACATGTAACTTCAGTATACGACTAACTCGTAACTACAGTATACGAGTTACTCGTAACTACAGTATACGAGTTACTCGTAACTACAGTATACGAGTTACTCGTAACTACAGTATACGAGTTAAATGTTAATACAGTATACGACTTACTTGTAATAACAGTATTCGAGAAACTCGTTACAACAGTATACGAGTAACTTGTAACTACAGTAAAAGACTTACTCATAACTACAGTATACGAGTCACTTGTAACTACAGTATACGAGAAACTTGTAACTTCAGTATACGACTTACTCGTTACTACAGTTTACGAGTCACTTGTAACTACCGTATACGAGAAACTTGTTACTACAGTATACGAGTAACTTGTAGCTACAGTATACGAGTAACTTGTTACTACAGTATACGAGTCAATTCTTACTACAGTATATGAGTAACTTGTAACAACAGTATACGACTAACTCGTAACTACAGTTTACGAGTAACTCGTAACTACAGTATACGAGTCTTTTGTAACTACAGTATACTCGTAACTTGTAACTACAGTATACGAGTAACATGTTTCTACAGTATACGACTTACTCGTAACTACAGTTTACGAGTAACTCGTAACTACAGTATACGAGTCACTTGTAACTACAGTATCCTCGTAACTTGTAACTACAGTATACGAGTAACATATTTCTACAGTATACGAGTAACTTGTAACAACAGTATACGAGTAACTTGTAACTTCAGTATACGAGTAACTTGTAACTACAGTATACGAGTCACTTGTAACTACAGTATACAAGTCACTTGTAACTACAGAATACGAGTAACTTGTTACTACAGTATACGAGTCACTTGTAATTACAGTATAATAGTTTGATGTAACTACAGTATACGAGTCACTTGTAACTACAGAATACGCGTAACTTGTAACTACAGTATACGAGTCACTTGTAACTACAGTATACGAGTAACATGTAACAACAGTATACGAGGAACATGTAACTACAGTATACGAGTTACTTGTAACTACAATATACAAGTCACTTATAACTACAGTATATGAGTAACATGTAACTAAAATATTCGACTAACTCGTAACTACAGTATACGAGTAACTTGTAACTTCAGTATACGACTAACTCGTTACTACAGTATACGAGTTACTCGTAACTACAGTATACGAATCACTTCTAACTACAGTAAACAAGTAACTCGTAACTACAGTATACGACTTTAATGTAACTACAGTATACGAGTAACGTATAACTACAGTATACGAGTAACATGTAACTACAGTATACGAGTTACATGTTACTACAGTATACGAGTCACTTGTAACAACAGTATTCGAGTAACTTGTAACTACAGTATACGAGTAACATGTAACTACAGATTACGAGTCACTTGTAACAACTGATACGAGTCACTTGTAACCACAGTATACGAGTCACTTGTAACTACAGTATACGAGTAACTTGTAACTACAGTATACGAGTAACTTGTAACTTCAGTTTACGAGTTACTTGTAACTACAGTATACGAGTAACATGTAACTACAGATTACGAGTCACTTGTAACAACTGATACGAGTCACTTGTAACCACAGTATACGAGTCACTTGTAACTACAGTATACGAGTAACTTGTAACTACAGTATACGAGTAACTTGTAACTTCAGTTTACGAGTTACTTGTAACTACAGTATACGAGTCACTTGTTACTACAGTATACAAGTCACTTGTAACTACAGCATACGACTTGAATGTAACTACAGTATACGAGTAACTTATAACTACAGTATACGAGTAACTTGTATCTACAGTATACGAGTCACTTGTAACTACAGTTTACGAGTAAATTGGACGTACAGTATACGAGTAACGTGTAACTACAGTATACGAGTAACTAGTAACTACAGTATACGAGTTACTTGTAACTTCTGTTTACGACGAACTCGTTACTACAGTATACGAGTGACTCGTAACTATAGTATACGAGTCACTTGTAACTACAGTATACGAGTCACTTGTAACTACAGTATACGAGTAACGTGTAACTACAGTATACGAATCACTTCTAACTACAATGTACGAGTAACTTGTAACTACAGTATACGAGTCACTTGAAACTACAAGATACGAGTTAAATATAACTACAGTATACGAGAACCTTGTAACTACAGTATTTGAGTGACTCGTTACAACAGTATACGAGTAACATGTAACTATAGTATACGAGTCACATGTAACTACAGTATACGAGTAACTTGTTACTACAGTATACGAGTCACTTGTAACTACAATATACGAGTAACTTGTAACTACAGGTTACGAGTCACTTGTAACAACAGAATACGAGTCACTTGTAACTAAAGTATACGAGTCACTAGAAACTACAGTATACGAGAACCTTGTAACTACAGTATTCGAGTGACTCGTTACAACAGTATACGAGTCACTTGTAACTACAGTACACGAGTCACTTGTAACTACAGTATACGAGTCACTTGTAACAACAGTATACGAGTAACATGTAACTATAGTATACGAGTCACATGTAACTACAGTATACGAGTAACTTGTTACTACAGTATACGAGTCACTTGTAACAACAATATACGAGTCACTTGTAACTACAGTATACGAGTCACTTGTAACTACAGTATACGAGAAACTTGTTACTATAGTATACGAACCACTTGTAACTACAGTATTCGAGTAACTCGTAACAACAGTATACGAGTCACTTCTTACTACAGTATATGAGTAACTTGTAACAACAGTATACGACTAACTCGTAACTACAGTTTACGAGTAACTCGTAACTACAGTATACGAGTCACTTGTAACTACAGTATACAAGTAACATGTAACTACAGTATACGAGTCACTTGTAACAACAGAATACGAGTTACTCGTAACTACAGTATACGAGTAACTTGTAACAACAGTATACGAGTCACTTGTAACTACAATATACGAGTAACTTGTAACTACAGATTACGAGTCACTTGTAACAACAGAATACGAGTCACTTGTAACTACAGTATACGAGTCACTTGTAACTACATTATACGAGTTTAATGTAACTACAGTATACGAGTAACATGTAACAACAGTATACGAGTAACCTGTTACTACAGTATACGAGTAACTTGTAACTTCAGTATATGACTTACTCGTAACTACAGAATACGAGTAACTCGTAAATACAGTATACGAGTCACTTGTCACTACAGTATACAAGTAACATGTAACTACAGTATACGAGTAACTCGTAACTATAGTATACGAGTCACTTGTAACTACAGTATACGAGTCACTTGTAACTACAGTATACGAGTAACGTGTAACTACAGTATACGAATCACTTCTAACTACAATATACGAGTAACTTGTAACTACAGTATTTGAGTCACTTGAAACTACAGTATACGAGTTAAATATAACTACAATATACAAGAACCTTGTAACTACAGTATTCGAGTAACTCGTTACAACAGTTTACGAGTCACTTGTAACTACAGTATACGAGTCACTTGTAACTACAGTATACGAGTAACATGTTACTATAGTATACGAGTCACATGTAACTACAGTATACGAGTAACTTGTAACTACAGTATACGAGTAACTTGTAACTTCAGTATACGAGTAACTTGTAACTACAGTATACGAGTCACTTGTAACTACAGTATACAAGTCACTTGTAACTACAGAATATGAGTAACTTGTTACTACAGTATACGAGTCACTTGTAATTACAGTATAATAGTTTAATGTAACTACAGTATACGAGTCACTTGTAACTACAGAATACGCGTAACTTGTAACTACAGTATACGAGTCACTTGTAACTACAGTATACGAGTAACATGTAACTACAGTATACGAGGAACATGTAACTACAGTATACGAGTTACTTGTAACTACAATATACAAGTCACTTATAACTACAGTATATGAGTAACATGTAACTACAATATTCGACTAACTCGTAACTACAGTATACGAGTAACTTGTAACTTCAGTATACGACTAACTCGTTACTACAGTATACGAGTTACCCGTAACTACAGTATACGAATCACTTCAAACTACAGTAAACAAGTAACTCGTAACTACAGTATACGACTTGAATGTAACTACAGTATACGAGTAACATGTAACTACAGTATACGAGTTACATGTTACTACAGTATACGAGTCACTTGTAACAACAGTATACGAGTAACTTGTAACTACAGTATACGAGTAACATGTAACTACAGATTACGAGTCACTTGTAAAAACTGATACGAGTCACTTGTAACCACAGTATACGAGTCACTTGTAACTACAGTATACGAGTAACTTGTAACTACAGTATACGAGTAACTTGTAACTTCAGTTTACGAGTAACTTGTAACTACAGTATACGAGTCACTTGTTACTACAGTATACAAGTCACTTGTAACTACAGCATACGACTTGAATGTAACTACAGTATACGAGTAACTTATAACTACAGTATACGAGTAACTTGTATCTACAGTATACGAGTCACTTGTAACTACAGTATACGAGTAAATTGGACGTACAGTATACGAGTAACGTGTAACTACAGTATACGAGTAACTAGTAACTACAGTATACGAGTAACTTGTAACTTCTGTTTACGACGAACTCGTAACTACAGTATACGAGTGACTCGTAACTACAGTATACGAGTCACTTGTAACTACAGTATACGAGTCACTTGTTACTACAGTATACGAATCACTTCTAACTACAATATACAAGTAACTTGTAACTACAGTATACGAGTCACTTGAAACTACAAGATACGAGTTAAATATACACACAACTACAGTATACGAGAACCTTGTAACTACAGTATTTGAGTGACTCGTTACAACAGTATACGAGTCACTTGTAACTACAGTATACGAGTCACTTGTAACTACAGTATACGAGTAACATGTAACTATATTATACGAGTCACATGTAACTACAGTATACGAGTAACTTGTTACTACAGTATACGAGTCACTTGTAACTACAATATACGAGTAACTTGTAACTACAGATTACGAGTCACTTGTAACAACAGAATACGAGTCACTTGTAACTACAGTATACGAGTCACTTGAAACTACATTATACGAGTTAAATATAACTACAGTATACGAGAACCTTGTAACTACAGTATTCGAGTGACTCGTTACAACAGAATACGAGTCACTTGTAACTACAGTATACGAGTCACTTGAAACTACATTATACGAGTTAAATATAACTACAGTATACGAGAACCTTGTAACTACAGTATTCGAGTGACTCGTTACAACAGTATACGAGTCACTTGTAACTAAAGTATACGAGTCACTTGTAACTACAGTATACGAGTCACTTGTAATGTAACTACAGTATACGAGTCACATGTAACTATAGTTTACGAGTCACATGTAACTACAGTATACGAGTAACTTGTAACTACAGTATACGAGTCACTTGTAACAACAATATACGAGTCACTTGTAACTACAGTATACGAGTCACTTGTAACTACAGTATACGAGAATCTTGTTACTACAGTATACGAGCCACTTGTAACTACAGTATTCGAGTAACTCGTAACAACAGTATACGAGTCACTTCTTACTACAGTATATGAGTAACTTGTAACAACAGTATACGACTAACTCGTAACTTCAGTTTACGAGTAACTCGTAACTACAGTATACGAGTCACTTGTAACTACAGTATACAAGTAACATGTAACTACAGTATACGAGTCACTTGTAACAACAGAATACGAGTTACTCGTAACTACAGTATACGAGTAACTTGTAACAACAGTATACGAGTCACTTGTAACTACAATATACGAGTAACTTGTAACTACAGATTACGAGTCACTTGTAACAACAGAATACGAGTCACATGTAACTACAGTATACGAGTCACTTGTTACTACATTCACAATCCTTCTTCGCCTTCGTATCTCCGTGAACGTTTCTCTTTCTCTCGTCCTCTTCACAAGCCCTGTCGTACAAACGTCAGGACTCTCCTTTCTATGCCCTCCCATCGTACCGATTTCTACTCTTATTCTTTCTCTGTCCATGCTGTCAGACTGTGGAACTCTCTTCCGCCCACTGTTCGAGATAGCCCCTCCATAGCTATCTTTAAAAAACGTGTTAAAGAGCATTATCTTTCCTTAATTCAGTAATTTGTGTAGTTCATTTATGTATTATAATTTTATTTTTAGTCATATATTTATTTGATTTGTGTTTTGATCATGATAAAATTATAAGTAAACTGTTATATGTGCACGTATTATCCGTATATCCTTAATCTACTCACGCTTCTTTAGGTCTGCTGGAAGAAATTTCTTTAGAAATAAGCAGTACCTGTTGTACCATTTTTCCATATGTTCTATGTTTTTGTATTTTCTTGTGTACAATAAATTGTTAAATAAATACATTATACGAGTTTAATGTAACTACAGTATACGAGTAACATGTAACTACAGTATACGAGTAAACTGTTACTACAGTATACGAGTAACTTGTAACTTCAGTATATGACTTACTCGTAACTACAGAATACGAGTAACTCGTAAATACAGTATACGAGTCACTTGTCACTACAGTATAAAAGTAACATGTAACTACAGTATACGAGTAACTCGTAACTATAGTATACGAGTCACTTGTAACTACAGTATACGAGTCACTTGTAACTACAGTATACGAGTAACGTGTAACTACAGTATACGAATCACTTCTAACTACAATATACGAGTTACTTGTAACTACAGTATTTGAGTCACTTGAAACTACAGTATACGAGTTAAATATAACTACAGTATACGAGAACCTTTTAACTACAGTATTCGAGTGACTCGTTACAACAGTTTACGAGTCACTTGTAACTACAGTATACGAGTCACTTGTAACTACAGTATACGAGTAACTTGTAACTACAGTATACGAGTCACTTGTAACTACAATTTAAGAGTAACTTGTAACTACAGATTACGAGTCACTTGTAACAACAGAATACGAGTCACTTGTAACTACAGTATACGAGTCACTTGTAACTACATTATACGAGTTTAATGTAACTACAGTATACGAGTAACATGTAACTACAGTATACGAGGAACATGTAACTACAGTATACGAGTTACTTGTAACTACAATATACAAGTCACTTATAACTACAGTATATGAGTAACATGTAACTACAATATTCGACTAACTCGTAACTACAGTATACGAGTAACTTGTAACTTCAGTATACGACTAACTCGTTACTACAGTATACGAGTTACCCGTAACTACAGTATACGAATCACTTCAAACTACAGTAAACAAGTAACTCGTAACTACAGTATACGACTTGAATGTAACTACAGTATACGAGTAACATGTAACTACAGTATACGAGTTACATGTTACTACAGTATACGAGTCACTTGTAACAACAGTATACGAGTAACTTGTAACTACAGTATACGAGTAACATGTAACTACAGATTACGAGTCACTTGTAAAAACTGATACGAGTCACTTGTAACCACAGTATACGAGTCACTTGTAACTACAGTATACGAGTAACTTGTAACTACAGTATACGAGTAACTTGTAACTTCAGTTTACGAGTAACTTGTAACTACAGTATACGAGTCACTTGTTACTACAGTATACAAGTCACTTGTAACTACAGCATACGACTTGAATGTAACTACAGTATACGAGTAACTTATAACTACAGTATACGAGTAACTTGTATCTACAGTATACGAGTCACTTGTAACTACAGTATACGAGTAAATTGGACGTACAGTATACGAGTAACGTGTAACTACAGTATACGAGTAACTAGTAACTACAGTATACGAGTAACTTGTAACTTCTGTTTACGACGAACTCGTAACTACAGTATACGAGTGACTCGTAACTACAGTATACGAGTCACTTGTAACTACAGTATACGAGTCACTTGTTACTACAGTATACGAATCACTTCTAACTACAATATACAAGTAACTTGTAACTACAGTATACGAGTCACTTGAAACTACAAGATACGAGTTAAATATACACACAACTACAGTATACGAGAACCTTGTAACTACAGTATTTGAGTGACTCGTTACAACAGTATACGAGTCACTTGTAACTACAGTATACGAGTCACTTGTAACTACAGTATACGAGTAACATGTAACTATATTATACGAGTCACATGTAACTACAGTATACGAGTAACTTGTTACTACAGTATACGAGTCACTTGTAACTACAATATACGAGTAACTTGTAACTACAGATTACGAGTCACTTGTAACAACAGAATACGAGTCACTTGTAACTACAGTATACGAGTCACTTGAAACTACATTATACGAGTTAAATATAACTACAGTATACGAGAACCTTGTAACTACAGTATTCGAGTGACTCGTTACAACAGAATACGAGTCACTTGTAACTACAGTATACGAGTCACTTGAAACTACATTATACGAGTTAAATATAACTACAGTATACGAGAACCTTGTAACTACAGTATTCGAGTGACTCGTTACAACAGTATACGAGTCACTTGTAACTAAAGTATACGAGTCACTTGTAACTACAGTATACGAGTCACTTGTAATGTAACTACAGTATACGAGTCACATGTAACTATAGTTTACGAGTCACATGTAACTACAGTATACGAGTAACTTGTAACTACAGTATACGAGTCACTTGTAACAACAATATACGAGTCACTTGTAACTACAGTATACGAGTCACTTGTAACTACAGTATACGAGAATCTTGTTACTACAGTATACGAGCCACTTGTAACTACAGTATTCGAGTAACTCGTAACAACAGTATACGAGTCACTTCTTACTACAGTATATGAGTAACTTGTAACAACAGTATACGACTAACTCGTAACTTCAGTTTACGAGTAACTCGTAACTACAGTATACGAGTCACTTGTAACTACAGTATACAAGTAACATGTAACTACAGTATACGAGTCACTTGTAACAACAGAATACGAGTTACTCGTAACTACAGTATACGAGTAACTTGTAACAACAGTATACGAGTCACTTGTAACTACAATATACGAGTAACTTGTAACTACAGATTACGAGTCACTTGTAACAACAAAATACGAGTCACATGTAACTACAGTATACGAGTCACTTGTTACTACATTCACAATCCTTCTTCGCCTTCGTATCTCCGTGAACGTTTCTCTTTCTCTCGTCCTCTTCACAAGCCCTGTCGTACAAACGTCAGGACTCTCCTTTCTATGCCCTCCCATCGTACCGATTTCTACTCTTATTCTTTCTCTGTCCATGCTGTCAGACTGTGGAACTCTCTTCCGCCCACTGTTCGAGATAGCCCCTCCATAGCTATCTTTAAAAAACGTGTTAAAGAGCATTATCTTTCCTTAATTCAGTAATTTGTGTAGTTCATTTATGTATTATAATTTTATTTTTAGTCATATATTTATTTGATTTGTGTTTTGATCATGATAAAATTATAAGTAAACTGTTATATGTGCACGTATTATCCGTATATCCTTAATCTACTCACGCTTCTTTAGGTCTGCTGGAAGAAATTTCTTTAGAAATAAGCAGTACCTGTTGTACCATTTTTCCATATGTTCTATGTTTTTGTATTTTCTTGTGTACAATAAATTGTTAAATAAATACATTATACGAGTTTAATGTAACTACAGTATACGAGTAACATGTAACTACAGTATACGAGTAAACTGTTACTACAGTATACGAGTAACTTGTAACTTCAGTATATGACTTACTCGTAACTACAGAATACGAGTAACTCGTAAATACAGTATACGAGTCACTTGTCACTACAGTATAAAAGTAACATGTAACTACAGTATACGAGTAACTCGTAACTATAGTATACGAGTCACTTGTAACTACAGTATACGAGTCACTTGTAACTACAGTATACGAGTAACGTGTAACTACAGTATACAAATCACTTCTAACTACAATATACGAGTTACTTGTAACTACAGTATTTGAGTCACTTGAAACTACAGTATACGAGTTAAATATAACTACAGTATACGAGAACCTTTTAACTACAGTATTCGAGTGACTCGTTACAACAGTTTACGAGTCACTTGTAACTACAGTATACGAGTCACTTGTAACTACAGTATACGAGTAACTTGTAACTACAGTATACGAGTCACTTGTAACTACAATTTAAGAGTAACTTGTAACTACAGATTACGAGTCACTTGTAACAACAGAATACGAGTCACTTGTAACTACAGTATACGAGTCACTTGTAACTACATTATACGAGTTTAATGTAACTACAGTATACGAGTAACATGTAACTACAGTAAACGAGTTACCTGTTACTACAGTATACGAGTAACTTGTAACTTCAGTATATGACTTACTCGTAACTACAGAATACGAGTAACTCGTAAATACAGTATACGAGTCACTTGTCACTACAGTATACAAGTAACATGTAACTACAGTATACGAGTAACTCGCAACTACAGTATACGAGTCACTTGTAACAACAGAATACGAGTAACTCGTAACTAGAGTATATGAGTAACTTGTAACTACAGTAAAAGACTTACTCATAACTACAGTATACGAGTCACTTGTAACTACATTATACGAGTTTAATGTAACTACAGTATACGAGTAACATGTAACTACAGTATACGACTTACTCGTTACTACAGTATACGAGTCACTTGTAACTTCAGTATTTGACTTACTCGTAACTACAGAATACGAGTAACTCGTAAATACAGTATACGAGTCACTTGTCACTACAGTATACAAGTAACATGTAACTACAGTATACGAGTAACTTGTAACTTCAGTATACGACTAACTCGTTACTACAGTATACGAGTTACCCGTAACTACAGTATACGAATCACTTCAAACTACAGTAAACAAGTAACTCGTAACTACAGTATACGACTTTAATGTAACTACAGTATACGAGTAACGTATAACTACAGTATACGAGTAACATGTAACTACAGTATTTGAGTTACATGTTACTACAGTATACGAGTCACTTGTAACAACAGTATACGAGTTACTTGTAACTACAGTATACGAGTAACATGTAACTACAGATTACGAGTCACTTGTAACAACTGATACGAGTCACTTGTAACCACAGTATACGAGTCACTCGTAACTACAGTATACGAGTAACTTGTAACTACAGTATACGAGTAACTTGTAACTTCAGTTTACGAGTAACTTGTAACTACAGTATACGAGTCACTTGTTACTACAGTATACAAGTCACTTGTAACTACAGCATACGACTTGAATGTAACTACAGTATACGAGTAACTTATAACTACAGTATACGAGTAACTTGTATCTACAGTATACAAGTCACTTGTAACTACAGTATACGAGTAAATTGGACGTACAGTATACGAGTAACGTGTAACTACAGTATACGAGTAACTAGTAACTACAGTATACGAGTAACTTGTAACTTCTGTTTACGACGAACTCGTAACTACAGTATACGAGTGACTCGTAACTACAGTATACGAGTCACTTGTAACTACAGTATATGAGTCACTTGTTACTACAGTATACGAGTAACGTGTAACTACAGTATACGAATCACTTCTAACTACAATTTACAAGTAACTTGTAACTACAGTATACGAGTCACTTGAAACTACAAGAAACGAGTTAAATATACACACAACTACAGTATACGAGAACCATGTAACTACAGTATTTGAGTGACTCGTTACAACAGTATACGAGTCACTTGTAACTACAGTATACGAGTCACTTGTAACTACAGTATACGAGTCACTTGTAACTACAGTATACGAGTAACATGTAACTATATTATACGAGTCACATGTAACTACAGTATACAAGTAACTTGTTACTACAGTATACGAGTCACTTGTAACTACAATATACGAGTAACTTGTAACTACAGATTACGAGTCACTTGTAACAACAGAATACGAGTCACTTGTAACTACAGTATACGAGTCACTTGAAACTACATTATACGAGTTAAATATAACTACAGTATACGAGAACCTTGTAACTACAGTATTCGAGTGACTCGTTACAACAGTATACGAGTCACTTGTAACTACAGTATACGAGTCACTTGTAACTACAGTACACGAGTCACTTGTAACTACAGTATACGAGTAACATGTAACTATAGTATACGAGTCACATGTAACTACAGTATACGAGTAACTTGTAACTACAGTATACGAGTCACTTGTAACAACAATATACGAGTCACTTGTAACTACAGTATACGAGTCACTTGTAACTACAGTATACGAGAAACTTGTTACTACAGTATACGAGCCACTTGTAACTACAGTATTCGAGTAACTCGTAACAACAGTATACGAGTCACTTCTTACTACAGTATATGAGTAACTTGTAACAACAGTATAAGACTAACTCGTAACTTCAGTTTACGAGTAACTCGTAACTACAGTATACGAGTCACTTGTAACTACAGTATACAAGTAACATGTAACTACAGTATACGAGTCACTTGTAACAACAGAATACGAGTTACTCGTAACTACAGTATACGAGTAACTTGTAACAACAGTATACGAGTCACTTGTAACTACAATATACGAGTAACTTGTAACTACAGATTACGAGTCACTTGTAACTACAGTATACGAGTCACTTGTTACTACATTATACGAGTTTAATGTAACTACAGTATACGAGTAACATGTAACTACAGTATATGAGTTACCTGTTACTACAGTATACGAGTAACTTGTAACTTCAGTATATGACTTACTCGTAACTACAGAATACGAGTAACTCGTAAATACAGTATACGAGTCACTTGTCACTACAGTATACAAGTAACATGTAACTACAGTATACGAGTAACTCGTAACTATAGTATACGAGTCACTTGTAACTACAGTATACGAGTCACTTGTAACTACAGTATACGAGTAACGTGTAACTACAGTATACGAATCACTTCTAACTACAATATACGAGTTACTTGTAACTACAGTATTTGAGTCACTTGAAACTACAGTATACGAGTTAAATATAACTACAGTATACGAGTAACATGTAACTTCAGTATACGAGTTACATGTAACTACAGTATACGAAAAACTTATAACTACAGTATACGAGTCACTTGAAACTACAGTATACGAGTTAAATATAACTACAGAATACGAGAACCTTGTAACTACAGTATTCGAGTGACTCGTTACAACAGTATACGAGTCACTTGTAACTACAGTATACGAGTCACTTGTAACTACAGTATACGAGTAACTTGTAACTTCAGAATATGACTTACTCGTAACTACAGAATACGAGTAACTCGTAAATACAGTATACGAGTCACTTGTCACTACAGTATACAAGTAACATGTAACTACAGTATACGAGTAACTCGTAACTATAGTATACGAGTCACTTGTAACTACAGTATACGAGTCACTTGTAACTACAGTATACGAGTAACGTGTAACTACAGTATACGAATCACTTCTAACTACAATATACGAGTTACTTGTAACTACAGTATTTGAGTCACTTGAAACTACAGTATACGAGTTAAATATAACTACAGTATACGAGTAACATGTAACTTCAGTATACGAGTTACATGTAACTACAGTATACGAAAAACTTATAACTACAGTATACGAGTCACTCGTAACTACAGTATACGAGTAACTTGTAACTACAGTATACGAGTAACTTGTAACTTCAGTTTACGAGTAACTTGTAACTACAGTATACGAGTCACTTGTTACTACAGTATACAAGTCACTTGTAACTACAGCATACGACTTGAATGTAACTACAGTATACGAGTAACTTATAACTACAGTATACGAGTAACTTGTATCTACAGTATACAAGTCACTTGTAACTACAGTATACGAGTAAATTGGACGTACAGTATACGAGTAACGTGTAATTACAGTATACGAGTAACTAGTAACTACAGTATACGAGTAACTTGTAACTTCTGTTTACGACGAACTCGTAACTACAGTATACGAGTGACTCGTAACTACAGTATACGAGTCACTTGTAACTACAGTATATGAGTCACTTGTTACTACAGTATACGAGTAACGTGTAACTACAGTATACGAATCACTTCTAACTACAATATACAAGTAACTTGTAACTACAGTATACGAGTCACTTGAAACTACAAGATACGAGTTAAATATACACACAACTACAGTATACGAGAACCTTGTAACTACAGTATTTGAGTGACTCGTTACAACAGTATACGAGTCACTTGTAACTACAGTATACGAGTAACTTGTAACTACAGTATACGAGTCACTTGTAACTACAGTATACGAGTAACATGTAACTATATTATACGAGTCACATGTAACTACAGTATACAAGTAACTTAAAACATTGTTCTTCTTCTTCCACAGCAGTTTTGAATCTCACATCCATATTTTGAAGATAGACGATTTAATTCTATTGATGTTATGCGCACACCAAACTGTTACTTAAATTTAAGTTGATTACTAAACTTTACAAATACTATTTTTTTTTTTAAATGTTTACGGATTACGTGTTATATCCACATCTTTATGTCTCAGCGAGAAACGTTTATGGTCTTAGTGTAGTGTATAAGCCTACCTATGTGTTATTTTTTGTATACGCTAATGTACCGTGTATTCTCCAATAAATAAAATAAAAATAAAAACTTGTTACTACAGTATACGAGTCACTTGTAACTACAATATACGAGTAACTTGTAACTACAGATTACGAGTCACTTGTAACAACAGAATACGAGTCACTTGTAACTACAGTATACGAGTCACTTGAAACTACATTATACGAGTTAAATATAACTACAGTATACGAGAACCTTGTAACTACAGTATTCGAGTGACTCGTTACAACAGTATACGAGTCACTTGTAACTACAGTATACGAGTCACTTGTAACTACAGTACACGAGTCACTTGTAACTACAGTATACGAGTAACATGTAACTATAGTATACGAGTCACATGTAACTACAGTATACGAGTCACTTGTAACAACAATATACGAGTCACTTGTAACTACAGTATACGAGTCACTTGTAACTACAGTATACGAGAAACTTGTTACTACAGTATACGAGCCACTTGTAACTACAGTATTCGAGTAACTCGTAACAACAGTATACGAGTCACTTCTTACTACAGTATATGAGTAACTTGTAACAACAGTATAAGACTAACTCGTAACTTCAGTTTACGAGTAACTCGTAACTACAGTATACGAGTCACTTGTAACTACAGTATACAAGTAACATGTAACTACAGTATACGAGTCACTTGTAACAACAGAATACGAGTTACTCGTAACTACAGTATACGAGTAACTTGTAACAACAGTATACGAGTCACTTGTAACTACAATATACGAGTAACTTGTAACTACAGATTACGAGTCACTTGTAACTACAGTATACGAGTCACTTGTTACTACATTATACGAGTTTAATGTAACTACAGTATACGAGTAACATGTAACTACAGTATACGAGTTACCTGTTACTACAGTATACGAGTAACTTGTAACTTCAGTATATGACTTACTCGTAACTACAGAATACGAGTAACTCGTAAATACAGTATACGAGTCACTTGTCACTACAGTATACAAGTAACATGTAACTACAGTATACGAGTAACTCGTAACTATAGTATACGAGTCACTTGTAACTACAGTATACGAGTCACTTGTAACTACAGTATACGAGTAACGTGTAACTACAGTATACGAATCACTTCTAACTACAATATACGAGTTACTTGTAACTACAGTATTTGAGTCACTTGAAACTACAGTATACGAGTTAAATATAACTACAGTATACGAGTAACATGTAACTTCAGTATACGAGTTACATGTAACTACAGTATACGAAAAACTTATAACTACAGTATACGAGTCACTTGAAACTACAGTATACGAGTTAAATATAACTACAGAATACGAGAACCTTGTAACTACAGTATTCGAGTGACTCGTTACAACAGTATACGAGTCACTTGTAACTACAGTATACGAGTCACTTGTAACTACAGTATACGAGTAACTTGTAACTTCAGTATATGACTTACTCGTAACTACAGAATACGAGTAACTCGTAAATACAGTATACGAGTCACTTGTCACTACAGTATACAAGTAACATGTAACTACAGTATACGAGTAACTCGTAACCATAGTATACGAGTCACTTGTAACTACAGTATACGAGTCACTTGTAACTACAGTATACGAGTAACGTGTAACTACAGTATACGAATCACTTCTAACTACAATATACGAGTTACTTGTTACTACAGTATTTGAGTCACTTGAAACTACAGTATACGAGTTAAATATAACTACAGTATACGAGTAACATGTAACTTCAGTATACGAGTTACATGTAACTACAGTATACGAAAAACTTATAACTACAGTATACGAGTCACTTGAAACTACAGTATACGAGTTAAATATAACTACAGTATACGAGAACCTTGTAACTACAGTATTCGAGTGACTCGTTACAACAGTATACGAGTCACTTGTAACTACAGTATACGAGTCACTTGTAACTACAGTATACGAGTAACATGTAACTATTGTATACGAGTCACATGTAACTACAGTATACGAGTAACTTGTAACTACAGTATACGAGTCACTTGTAACTACAATATACGAGTAACTTGTAACTACAGATTACGAGTCACTTGTAACAACAGAATACGAGTCACTTGTAACTTCAGTATACGAGTCACTTGTAACTACATTATACGAGTTTAATGTAACTACAGTATACGAGTAACATGTTACTACAGTATACGAGTAACCTGTTACTACAGTATACGAGTAACTTGTAACTTCAGTATATGACTTACTCGTAACTACAGAATACGAGTAACTCGTAAATACAGTATACGAGTCACTTGTCACTACAGTATACAAGTAACATGTAACTACAGTATTCGAGTGACTCGTTACAACAGTTTACGAGTTACTCGTAACTACAGTATACGAGTCACTTGTAACAACAGAATAAGAGTAACTCGTAACTACAGTATACGAGGAACTTGTAACTACAGTAAAAGACTTACCCATAACTACAGTTTACGAGTAACTCGTAACTACAGTATACGAGTCACTTGTAACTACAGTGTACAAGTAACATGTAACTACAGTATACGAGTCACTTGTAACAACAGAATACGAGTTACTCGTAACTACAGTATACGAGTAACTTGTAACAACAGTATACGAGTCACTTGTAACTACAATATACAAGTCACTTATAACTACAGTATATGAGTAACATGTAACTACAATATTCGACTAACTCGTAACTACAGTATACGAGGAACATGTAACTACAGTATACGAGTTACTTGTAACTACAATATACAAGTCACTTATAACTACAGTATATGAGTAACATGTAACTACAATATTCGACTAACTCGTAACTACAGTATACGAGTAACTTGTAACTTCAGTATACGACTAACTCGTTACTACAGTATACGAGTTACCCGTAACTACAGTATACGAATCACTTCAAACTACAGTAAACAAGTAACTCGTAACTACAGTATACGACTTGAATGTAACTACAGTATACGAGTAACGTATAACTACAGTATACGAGTAACATGTAACTACAGTATACGAGTTACATGTTACTACAGTATACGAGTCACTTGTAACAACAGTATACGAGTAACTTGTAACTACAGTATACGAGTAACATGTAACTACAGATTACGAGTCACTTGTAAAAACTGATACGAGTCACTTGTAACCACAGTATACGAGTCACTTGTAACTACAGTATACGAGTAACTTGTAACTACAGTATACGAGTAACTTGTAACTTCAGTTTACGAGTAACTTGTAACTACAGTATACGAGTCACTTGTTACTACAGTATACAAGTCACTTGTAACTACAGCATACGACTTGAATGTAACTACAGTATACGAGTAACTTATAACTACAGTATACGAGTAACTTGTATCTACAGTATACGAGTCACTTGTAACTACAGTATACGAGTAAATTGGACGTACAGTATACGAGTAACGTGTAACTACAGTATACGAGTAACTAGTAACTACAGTATACGAGTAACTTGTAACTTCTGTTTACGACGAACTCGTAACTACAGTATACGAGTGACTCGTAACTACAGTATACGAGTCACTTGTAACTACAGTATACGAGTCACTTGTTACTACAGTATACGAGTAACGTGTAACTACAGTATACGAATCACTTCTAACTACAATATACAAGTAACTTGTAACTACAGTATACGAGTCACTTGAAACTACAAGATACGAGTTAAATATACACACAACTACAGTATACGAGAACCTTGTAACTACAGTATTTGAGTGACTCGTTACAACAGTATACGAGTCACTTGTAACTACAGTATACGAGTCACTTGTAACTACAGTATACGAGTCACTTGTAACTACAGTATACGAGTAACATGTAACTATATTATACGAGTCACATGTAACTACAGTATACGAGTAACTTGTTACTACAGTATACGAGTCACTTGTAACTACAATATACGAGTAACTTGTAACTACAGATTACGAGTCACTTGTAACAACAGAATACGAGTCACTTGTAACTACAGTATACGAGTCACTTGAAACTACATTATACGAGTTAAATATAACTACAGTATACGAGAACCTTGTAACTACAGTATTCGAGTGACTCGTTACAACAGAATACGAGTCACTTGTAACTACAGTATACGAGTCACTTGAAACTACATTATACGAGTTAAATATAACTACAGTATACGAGAACCTTGTAACTACAGTATTCGAGTGACTCGTTACAACAGTATACGAGTCACTTGTAAGTTGTAACTAAAGTATACGAGTCACTTGTAACTACAGTATACGAGTCACTTGTAACTACAGTATACGAGTCACATGTAACTATAGTTTACGAGTCACATGTAACTACAGTATACGAGTAACTTGTAACTACAGTATACGAGTCACTTGTAACAACAATATACGAGTCACTTGTAACTACAGTATACGAGTCACTTGTAACTACAGTATACGAGAATCTTGTTACTACAGTATACGAGCCACTTGTAACTACAGTATTCGAGTAACTCGTAACAACAGTATACGAGTCACTTCTTACTACAGTATATGAGTAACTTGTAACAACAGTATACGACTAACTCGTAACTTCAGTTTACGAGTAACTCGTAACTACAGTATACGAGTCACTTGTAACTACAGTATACAAGTAACATGTAACTACAGTATACGAGTCACTTGTAACAACAGAATACGAGTTACTCGTAACTACAGTATACGAGTAACTTGTAACAACAGTATACGAGTCACTTGTAACTACAATATACGAGTAACTTGTAACTACAGATTACGAGTCACTTGTAACAACAGAATACGAGTCACATGTAACTACAGTATACGAGTCACTTGTTACTACATTCACAATCCTTCTTCGCCTTCGTATCTCCGTGAACGTTTCTCTTTCTCTCGTCCTCTTCACAAGCCCTGTCGTACAAACGTCAGGACTCTCCTTTCTATGCCCTCCCATCGTACCGATTTCTACTCTTATTCTTTCTCTGTCCATGCTGTCAGACTGTGGAACTCTCTTCCGCCCACTGTTCGAGATAGCCCCTCCATAGCTATCTTTAAAAAACGTGTTAAAGAGCATTATCTTTCCTTAATTCAGTAATTTGTGTAGTTCATTTATGTATTATAATATATTGTATAGGTATATATAGTTATATATATGTATATTTTTATTTTTAGTCATATATTTATTTGATTTGTGTTTTGATCATGATAAAATTATAAGTAAACTGTTATATGTGCACGTATTATCCGTATATCCTTAATCTACTCACGCTTCTTTAGGTCTGCTGGAAGAAATTTCTTTAGAAATAAGCAGTACCTGTTGTACCATTTTTCCATATGTTCTATGTTTTTGTATTTTCTTGTGTACAATAAATTGTTAAATAAATACATTATACGAGTTTAATGTAACTACAGTATACGAGTAACATGTAACTACAGTATACGAGTAAACTGTTACTACAGTATACGAGTAACTTGTAACTTCAGTATATGACTTACTCGTAACTACAGAATACGAGTAACTCGTAAATACAGTATACGAGTCACTTGTCACTACAGTATACAAGTAACATGTAACTACAGTATACGAGTAACTCGTAACTATAGTATACGAGTCACTTGTAACTACAGTATACGAGTCACTTGTAACTACAGTATACGAGTAACGTGTAACTACAGTATACGAATCACTTCTAACTACAATATACGAGTTACTTGTAACTACAGTATTTGAGTCACTTGAAACTACAGTATACGAGTTAAATATAACTACAGTATACGAGAACCTTTTAACTACAGTATTCGAGTGACTCGTTACAACAGTTTACGAGTCACTTGTAACTACAGTATACGAGTCACTTGTAACTACAGTATACGAGTAACATGTAACTATAGTATACGAGTCACATGTAACTACAGTATACGAGTAACTTGTAACTACAGTATACGAGTCACTTGTAACTACAATTTAAGAGTAACTTGTAACTACAGATTACGAGTCACTTGTAACAACAGAATACGAGTCACTTGTAACTACAGTATACGAGTCACTTGTAACTACATTATACGAGTTTAATGTAACTACAGTATACGAGTAACATGTAACTACAGTAAACGAGTTACCTGTTACTACAGTATACGAGTAACTTGTAACTTCAGTATATGACTTACTCGTAACTACAGAATACGAGTAACTCGTAAATACAGTATACGAGTCACTTGTCACTACAGTATACAAGTAACATGTAACTACAGTATACGAGTAACACGCAACTACAGTATACGAGTCACTTGTAACAACAGAATACGAGTAACTCGTAACTAGAGTATACGAGTAACTTGTAACTACAGTAAAAGACTTACTCATAACTACAGTATACGAGTCACTTGTAACTACATTATACGAGTTTAATGTAACTACAGTATACGAGTAACATGTAACTACAGTATACAACTTACTCGTTACTACAGTATACGAGTCACTTGTAACTTCAGTATTTGACTTACTCGTAACTACAGAATACGAGTAACTCGTAAATACAGTATACGAGTCACTTGTCACTACAGTATACAAGTAACATGTAACTACAGTATACGAGTAACTTGTAACTTCAGTATACGACTAACTCGTTACTACAGTATACGAGTTACCCGTAACTACAGTTTACGAATCACTTCAAACTACAGTAAACAAGTAACTCGTAACTACAGTATACGACTTTAGTGTAACTACAGTATACGAGTAACGTATAACTACAGTATACGAGTAACATGTAACTACAGTATTTGAGTTACATGTTACTACAGTATACGAGTCACTTGTAACAACAGTATACGAGTTACTTGTAACTACAGTATACGAGTAACATGTAACTACAGATTACGAGTCACTTGTAACAACTGATACGAGTCACTTGTAACCACAGTATACGAGTCACTCGTAACTACAGTATACGAGTAACTTGTAACTACAGTATACGAGTAACTTGTAACTTCAGTTTACGAGTAACTTGTAACTACAGTATACGAGTCACTTGTTACTACAGTATACAAGTCACTTGTAACTACAGCATACGACTTGAATGTAACTACAGTATACGAGTAACTTATAACTACAGTATACGAGTAACTTGTATCTACAGTATACGAGTCACTTGTAACTACAGTATACGAGTAAATTGGACGTACAGTATACGAGTAACGTGTAACTACAGTATACGAGTAACTAGTAACTACAGTATACGAGTAACTTGTAACTTCTGTTTACGACGAACTCGTAACTTCAGTATACGAGTGACTCGTAACTACAGTATACGAGTCACTTGTAACTACAGTATATGAGTCACTTGTTACTACAGTATACGAGTAACGTGTAACTACAGTATACGAATCACTTCTAACTACAATATACAAGTAACTTGTAACTACAGTATACGAGTCACTTGAAACTACAAGATACGAGTTAAATATACACACAACTACAGTATACGAGAACCTTGTAACTACAGTATTTGAGTGACTCGTTACAACAGTATACGAGTCACTTGTAACTACAGTATACGAGTCACTTGTAACTACAGTATACGAGTCACTTGTAACTACAGTATACGAGTAACATGTAACTATATTATACGAGTCACATGTAACTACAGTATACAAGTAACTTGTTACTACAGTATACGAGTCACTTGTAACTACAATATACGAGTAACTTGTAACTACAGATTACGAGTCACTTGTAACAACAGAATACGAGTCACTTGTAACTACAGTATACGAGTCACTTGAAACTACATTATACGAGTTAAATATAACTACAGTATACGAGAACCTTGTAACTACAGTATTCGAGTGACTCGTTACAACAGTATACGAGTCACTTGTAACTACAGTATACGAGTCACTTGTAACTACAGTACACGAGTCACTTGTAACTACAGTATACGAGTAACATGTAACTATAGTATACGAGTCACATGTAACTACAGTATACGAGTAACTTGTAACTACAGTATAAGAGTCACTTGTAACAACAATATACGAGTCACTTGTAACTACAGTATACGAGTCACTTGTAACTACAGTATACGAGAAACTTGTTACTACAGTATACGAGCCACTTGTAACTACAGTATTCGAGTAACTCGTAACAACAGTATACGAGTCACTTCTTACTACAGTATATGAGTAACTTGTAACAACAGTATAAGACTAACTCGTAACTTCAGTTTACGAGTAACTCGTAACTACAGTATACGAGTCACTTGTAACTACAGTATACAAGTAACATGTAACTACAGTATACGAGTCACTTGTAACAACAGAATACGAGTTACTCGTAACTACAGTATACGAGTAACTTGTAACAACAGTATACGAGTCACTTGTAACTACAATATACGAGTAACTTGTAACTACAGATTACGAGTCACTTGTAACTACAGTATACGAGTCACTTGTTACTACATTATACGAGTTTAATGTAACTACAGTATACGAGTAACATGTAACTACAGTATACGAGTTACCTGTTACTACAGTATACGAGTAACTTGTAACTTCAGTATATGACTTACTCGTAACTACAGAATACGAGTAACTCGTAAATACAGTATACGAGTCACTTGTCACTACAGTATACAAGTAACATGTAACTACAGTATACGAGTAACTCGTAACTATAGTATACGAGTCACTTGTAACTACAGTATACGAGTCACTTGTAACTACAGTATACGAGTAACGTGTAACTACAGTATACGAATCACTTCTAACTACAATATACGAGTTACTTGTAACTACAGTATTTGAGTCACTTGAAACTACAGTATACGAGTTAAATATAACTACAGTATACGAGTAACATGTAACTTCAGTATACGAGTTACATGTAACTACAGTATACGAAAAACTTATAACTACAGTATACGAGTCACTTGAAACTACAGTATACGAGTTAAATATAACTACAGAATACGAGAACCTTGTAACTACAGTATTCGAGTGACTCGTTACAACAGTATACGAGTCACTTGTAACTACAGTATACGAGTCACTTGTAACTACAGTATACGAGTAACTTGTAACTTCAGTATATGACTTACTCGTAACTACAGAATACGAGTAACTCGTAAATACAGTATACGAGTCACTTGTCACTACAGTATACAAGTAACATGTAACTACAGTATACGAGTAACTCGTAACTATAGTATACGAGTCACTTGTAACTACAGTATACGAGTCACTTGTAACTACAGTATACGAGTAACGTGTAACTACAGTATACGAATCACTTCTAACTACAATATACGAGTTACTTGTAACTACAGTATTTGAGTCACTTGAAACTACAGTATACGAGTTAAATATAACTACAGTATACGAGTAACATGTAACTTCAGTATACGAGTTACATGTAACTACAGTATACGAAAAACTTATAACTACAGTATACGAGTCACTTGAAACTACAGTATACGAGTTAAATATAACTACAGTATACGAGAACCTTGTAACTACTGGAGTAGAGACATAAGTACATAGCCATTTAGTATAAGAATATAATGTGTACCTATCTATGATGTATCGCTTGTTCGATCGGTTGATCGATACCTTATTTGATTAGTAATAAATGAGCTCTGGATCCGAATACTTGTTTCTCTTAAACTGCTCCCATCACATGGCGATCCTGCCATTTTTGGGATGCACGCGTCGCGCCTCGTGTCATCGCGCCCCGGCTGTGTTATGACAAATTAATAAAAGATCGACAATGTGGACTGAACTTTTTGCGTGTGGTTAATTTGGACTTTCCGTGGTTAAAATTTTTTCGTCAAGATGTGCCAGTCAAAAGTGGAGAAGGAGGACATCATCGTAGCTCAAAATGCTGCAGGTGGCAACAATGATGCGGTGCTCTCGGACATAGGAAATCACTTAACCAAAGGGAACTATTTAATGACGATCATATGCGTTGTTATGATTATATTGCTGAGTTACATCGCGTTTCGCCTATATAGAAAATGTCATCAGAGGTGGATGGCCCAGCAGATCAACGACCATCATTTGCAGCGTTTAAGGTCCTTTCGCCGTCGTGTTCAAAGGAACAAGGACGACCGTGAGGAAGAAGATTCGGCTTTGTAAGGTGTGCGTGCGGTATATAGGTAGCTATTTTGCAGTGGTACCAGCGGAAGTGAATTAACTGTGAACAGTATGAAGTGAAGTGTTTTTTTTTTTCATTTTTCCGGTGGACATTATGATCCTGTATATTCTGAAAAGTGTAACTTCTTCGTCGTGATGAAATGAACGAAACTTTTATCAGGTGACATCGGTAGGTACATTTCGTCAGTTCAAGGTGCACGTTTCCCTAGAAGGACTGATGTCGCATTCCAAGGATCTTTATCACCGTTCGAAGCGCAGTGATAGTTGATGAGTAGTTAATTAATTTTACGTTGATAATGGTTAGGCTAAAAATAGATTAAGATGGAAATTATACAGGGTGTGATTTTGTATTATGGCGGAAAAATTGTTTGAAATATATGATGAATTAGTAAAAACGCAAAACTACTTAAAAAGGCAAGGTAAGAAAAGATTTCAAGGTAGGATAATAGAGATTAATTTAGGTAAAAGCCAGGAATTATATAGTAAATGTAGACAAATTCAAGATACTACACTTCTTGAGTTAGATAATGCAGAATTATTTGCAAAATATATTGAATTGTGTGACAGGATTAATACCGTTTTTAGTACGATAAAAATATTATGTACAAAGCCCGCGCAGGGTAATAATTCTGGTACTGGGAAAGGTGTGAAAAATATGGCTTCAAAAATGGATTTCGACCTAAAAGCGGCTTGTGACTTGATTCCGGTTATGGACAGTTCTGAGAAAAATACAAAGAGAATCATTGATGCTATAGAAATGTATGCTGACATGTTGGAGGAAACTGACAAACCACTTCTAATAACATTTGTCCTAAAAAGTCGTCTTTCGGAAAGCGCTAAGTTACGTCTGAAACAAACTTATGCCTCTGTTGCTGATCTTGTCAAGGAGTTAAAATCAAACTTATTACCTAAAAAATCATTCACAGCTATTCAGGCAAAAATTTAAACTTCATACCAGGGCTGTAGATCGGTTGAGGACTACGGTTCTGAACTAGAAAAATTAATGACTGACTTGACAATTTCACAAGCAGAAGGCGATTCTTCAAAATACGATACTTTAAAACCTATAAACGAAACAATGACCCTAAAACGTTTTTCAGACGGGTTAAGAGACGCTCGTCTGAGTACAATTATTGCTGCTAGGAACTTTTCCAGTCTGCGAGATGCTATCCAGGCTGCCAAGGACGAGGAAACCTACAGCGCGTCCACGTCGAGGTCATCCGAGCCCCACGTGATGCAGGCTTCGAGACAACAAAGAGGTAGGTTTATTGGCCGAACTAATTTTAGTAACAAATTTCTAAGGTCACGAAGTACAAATTTCGGACGACCACCACAGCGATTCCAGCAAAACACTGGTTACCACCGTCCATGGAATGCTGGTCGTGGTTATAACTATGGATATAACACAAACCGTAATTTTCGTGGTAATTATTCTTATCGCGGAAATTACCAAAACAACACCAACCGTAGGAGACCTTTTTCAAGGACACACCATGCTCAAAATCTTTTTTCGTTGCAAGGTCAAGAAAATCAACCTGAGACAAGGAATGAAGCGGAATCTAATAACCAAAGCATGAAGTTTTTTCGAGATTGAAAAAATAATATTAGCATGTAACAGCGCTAAAGCAAAATATGTAACACTTAATTTGTTTAATACACAACTCCGTTGGTTACTAGACACCGGCGCCTCGATTAGTGTCATTAAAGAGATCGCGTTACCCAGGACTACCACCATATATGGGGACGATGTTATTGTTAACGGAATTGGAGGACAGGTTCAATCATTAGGCCATGTTTATCTAACTTTGCAATCGGATAAAGGTGATCAGTTCAATCATAAATTCCAGGTATTTAATACCTTACCACCTTTAAAGGCGGATGGTATAATTGGATTGGATTTTCTAGATAAATTTAAATCATACATAGATTTGGAATTGAATTACTTACACTTAAAAAATAATGGAACAAAATGTTATCCTATACCTATACTAAAGTCGAATACAATTAGAACCAAAAATGACCAATATTTGTTAATACCCCCACGTAGTGAGTCAATTCATTACGTAAGTGTAGAGTCAGTTTTACAGGATGGAGTAATTTGCGCAAAAGAGTTGAGTAAAGATATTTTTCTAGGAGGTGCTATAGTTTCAGTGAAGGATGGAAAAGTACCTCTTAAAATTTTAAATGTTAGTGAAAATGAACACCAATTACCTATTTTTTCACCGGAACTGCTATCTTTGGAAGAGTTTCAGTGTTTAGAATTTTCACATATTAAGACTAACATGGAAAGAGCTGAAAGGTTATTGAAATTAATAAAGTTAGATCACGTGAATTCAGAAGAAAGAATTACCTTAGAAAACATATGTAGAAAATATTCCGATATATTTTATTTAGAGGGAGATAAATTGACAACCACAAATATTTACGATTGCTCATTAACAATAAAACCAAATTCTAGTCCAATTTACGTAAAACCGTACAGGTTACCTCAATCATTAAAAAGTGAGGTCCAGAAACAAGTCCAAAATTTATTAGAAAATGATATAATAGAGGAAACTAAAAGTGAATGGTCAAGTCCAATGTTACTAGTTCCTAAGAAAACTGATGAAAGCGGCAAAAAGAAATGGCGTCTAGTAGTGGATTATCGTAAACTGAATAGCGTTATACAGGATGATAAATTCCCGCTTCCGAATATCGTGGATATTTTGGATTCACTTTCAGGTTCCATCTATTTTACCCATTTGGATTTGTATTCCGGGTATTATCAGGTTAACTTAGATCCCTCTTGTAGGAAATATACCTCATTGTGCACAAATACGGGTCAATATCAAATGAAACGTCTACCAATGGGACTGAAGGTTAGCCCTAGTGCGTTTAGTAGGGTAATGTCGGTAGCAATGTCTGGTCTTACATTCGAAAAATGCTTCGTGTATCTTGATGATCTTATAGTTTTTGGAAGGAATTTGCATACTCACAACAAAAATTTGACTGATGTTTTTGAAAGGCTAAGGAAAGTAAACCTAAAATTAAACCCAAACAAATGCAATTTTCTCAAAAAAGAAATTTTATATTTAGGTCATATAGTGTCCGCGGAAGGTGTAAAACCCGACCCAGAGAAGATTATTGTTTTAGAAAATTACCCGACTCCAAAAACAGCTGACGAAGTAAAACGCTTCGTAGCATTTTGCAACTATTATAGGAAGTTCATACCAGATTTTGCGGATATTGCTTTACCTTTAAATAAATTATGCCGAAAAAATGAAACATTTTATTGGACTGAACATTGTCAAAATTCCTTCGAAAAATTAAAATCAGCTATGATATCACCTCAAGTATTGCAGTTTCCAGATTTTTCAGCAGAAAACAGTTTTATTTTACAAACTGACGCTTCCGGTACAGCAGTAGGTGCAGTTCTTTGTAACGGAAACAGGAAACCGGTAGCATACGCTAGTAGACCGTTGAATCAAGCTGAACGAAATTATCCTACTATACAAAAGGAATTAACAGCTATAGTATGGGCAATCAAATACTTTCGACCATATCTTTTTGGTAGACATTTCATAATTGAAACAGACCACAAACCACTTATTTATCTGTTTAGTATCAAAGATCCGTCTAGCAGACTACTTAAATTCCGTTTAACAATTGAGGAATATGACTTTACAATAGTTTATGTCAAAGGGAAAAATAATGTGGGAGCAGATGCGTTATCCAGGATACAGATTTCGTCAGAAGAGTTAAAGAACATGAATAGGGAGGTTGTAGCTGTTCTCACCAGAGCGCAACGGAAACGAATGAATGATGAAGGTGGAGTGAAAGATAAACTGGTTCTTCCTAGTAAACCCATCGATTATAGGTCTGATCAGCCTAGAGTTGTGGAGTTATTACGAAAACCATTGGATAGTGTGGAGATGATTTTAATGCCCGGAAAGGAAGTAGAAAAACTGAAGAATTTAGGAAAAATAACTGAACTAAGTGAATGTTTTGCTCTAGAGTCAAATAAAAATATATTACACATAAACCTCGCCTATGCGTCCCATTTCTCGCGAGCCGAATTTGTGGATAAATTGAGAGTGTTTTGTGAGAAAATGAAAATAAAAAACGTAAGCATTGTAAAGAATAAAGAAAATGAAGATTTTATAAAGAAATTATGTAATGAAATAAAAGAAAAATCGCATTGGTCCGGACCACGAATAAATGTTTTAAGAGGAGTTACAAGAATAGTCAATAACGATGAAAAAGAACACATTTTAAATGACTTTCACTTATTACCAACCAGTGCTCATGCTGGTTGTCGTAGGATGATAAATAACCTAAAAATGCATTTTTACTGGCCAGGTATGGAACAAGATGTTTTAAAGTTTGTTAAGAAATGCCCGAGTTGTCAAAAAATGAAGCACAGTAAGTATATTAAGGAGCCCATGACAATAACAACAACTGCGAGTTACGCTTTAGAAAAGATTTTCTTGGATATCGTAGGACCGTTACCTGTAGATTATGATGATAACAAATATATTTTAACCATACAATGTGAACTTTCTAAATTTGTGGAAGCATATCCATTGAAATCTAAAGACACAGACAGTGTAGCAAAAAGTTTCGTTACTAATTTTGTTCTTAGATTTGGCATACCAAAAATAATAGCTAGTGATAGGGGAACAGAATTTGTATCATCTACCATGGAACAGGTTTGTAAGTTACTGCAGATAGAGAAAGTCACATCAACAGCGTATCATCATCAATCTATTGGAGCATTAAAAAATACACACAAACATCTCGGTTCATTTTTACGTATTCAATGTTCTAAAAATCCGCAAACTTGGAGTCATTGGATACCTTTCTGGTGCTTTAGTTTTAACAGCACTGTCCATACCGAAACTAATTACCAGCCGTACGAGTTAGTTTTTGGCCGACCTAGCCCTGTACCAAGTAGGATAGTTAATAGTGTAGAACCTTTATATAATCAAGATAGCTATAGTCAAAACCTTAGATTTAAGCTTCAGGTAGCATGGAAAGATGCTCAAGATAATTTACTCGCGAGTAAACATAAGAGAAAATTAGTTTATGATAAATATATTAATCCCATAGTATATAAGAAAGATGATATGTTATTGGTAAAGAATGAGACTGGTAACAAGTTGGAACCAATATATAAAGGTCCGTATAGAGTTGTTGAAGATCAAGGAGAAAATGTTAAGATAAGTAAAGATGGTAAAGAAGATATCATACATAAAAATAGAACAAAGCCATATAATCTGTAATTTTATTAATATTTCTAGTTTAGGTAACAAAAAAAAAAGAAAGTTAATAACTTTTTTTTTTTTCTTCTCACCCCTGGAGGTGGAGTAGAGACATAAGTACATAGCCATTTAGTATAAGAATATAATGTGTACCTATCTATGATGTATCGCTTGTTCGATCGGTTGATCGATACCTTATTTGATTAGTAATAAATGAGCTCTGGATCCGAATACTTGTTTCTCTTAAACTGCTCCCATCACACTACAGTATTCGAGTGACTCGTTACAACAGTATACGAGTCACTTGTAACTACAGTATACGAGTCACTTGTAACTACAGTATTTGAGTAACATGTAACTATTGTATACGAGTCACATGTAACTACAGTATACGAGTAACTTGTAACTACAGTATACGAGTCACTTGTAACTACAATATACGAGTAACTTGTAACTACAGATTACGAGTCACTTGTAACAACAGAATACGAGTCACTTGTAACTTCAGTATACGAGTCACTTGTAACTACATTATACGAGTTTAATGTAACTACAGTATACGAGTAACATGTTACTACAGTATACGAGTAACCTGTTACTACAGTATACGAGTAACTTGTAACTTCAGTATATGACTTACTCGTAACTACAGAATACGAGTAACTCGTAAATACAGTATACAAGTCACTTGTCACTACAGTATACAAGTAACATGTAACTACAGTATTCGAGTGACTCGTTACAACAGTATACGAGTTACTCGTAACTACAGTATACGAGTCACTTGTAACAACAGAATACGAGTAACTCGTAACTACAGTATACGAGGAACTTGTAACTACAGTAAAAGACTTACCCATAACTACAGTACACGAGTCACTTGTAACTACAGTATACGAGTAACTTGTAACTTCAGTATACGACTTACTCGTTACTACAGTATACGAGTAACCTGTAACTACAGTATACGAGTAACATGTAACTACAGTATACGAGTAACTTGTTACTACAGTATTCAAGTAACTTGTAACTTCAGTATACTAGTAACTTTTAACTACAGTATACGAGTCACTTGTAACTACATTATACAAGTCACTTGTAACTACAGTATACGACTTGAATGTAACTACAGTATACGAGTAACGTGTAACTACAGTATACGAGTCACTTGTAACTACAGTATACGAGTAACTTGTAACTACAGTATACGAGTAACTTGTATCTACAGTTTACGAGTCACTTGTAACTACAGTATACGAGTAAATTGGACGTACAGTATACGAGTAACGTGTAACTACAGTATACGAGTAACTTGTATTTACAGTATACGAGTAACTTGTAACTTCTGTATACGACGAACTCGTAACTACAGTATACGAGTAACGTGTAACTACAGTATACGAGTAACATGTAACTTCAGTATACGATTTACATGTATCTACAGTATACGAGTAACTTATAACTACAGTATACGAGTAACATGTAACTACAGTAAACGAGTAACTTGTAACTACAGTATACGAGTAACTTGTAACTTCAGTATACGAGTAACTTCTTACTACAGTATATGAGTAACTTGTAACAACAGTAAACGACTAACTCGTAACTTCAGTTTACGAGTAACTCGTAACTACAGTATACGAGTCACTTGTAACTACAGTATACAAGTAACATGTAACTACAGTATACGAGTCACTTGTAACAACAGAATACGAGTTACTCGTAACTACAGTATACGAGTAACTTGTAACAACAGTATACGAGTCACTTGTAACTACAATATACGAGTAACTTGTAACTACAGATTACGAGTCACTTGTAACAACAGAATACGAGTCACTTGTAACTACAGTATACGAGTCACTTGTTACTACATTATACGAATTTAATGTAACTACAGTATACGAGTAACATGTAACTACAGTATACGAGTTACCTGTTACTACAGTATACGAGTAACTTGTAACTTCAGTATATGACTTACTCGTAACTACAGAATACGAGTAACTCGTAAATACAGTATACGAGTCACTTGTCACTACAGTATACAAGTAACATGTAACTACAGTATACGAGTAACTCGTAACTATAGTATACGAGTCACTTGTAACTACAGTATACGAGTCACTTGTAACTACAGTATACGAGTTACGTGTAACTACAGTATACGAATCACTTCTAACTACAATATACGAGTTACTTGTAACTACAGTATTTGAGTCACTTGAAACTACAGTATACGAGTTAAATATAACTACAGTATACGAGAACCTTTTAACTACAGTATTCGAGTGACTCGTTACAACAGTTTACGAGTCACTTGTAACTACAGTATACGAGTCACTTGTAACTACAGTATACGAGTAACATGTAACTATAGTATACGAGTCACATGTAACTACAGTATACGAGTAACTTGTAACTACAGTATACGAGTCACTTGTAACTACAATTTACGAGTAACTTGTAGCTACAGATTACGAGTCACTTGTAACAACAGAATACGAGTCACTTGTAACTACAGTATACGAGTAACTTGTAACTTCAGTATACGACTTACTCGTTACTACAGTATACGAGTAACCTGTAACTACAGTATACGAGTAACATGTAACTACAGTATACGAGTAACTTGTTACTGCAGTATTCAAGTAACTTGTAACTTCAGTATACGAGTAACTTTTAACTACAGTATACGAGTCACTTGTAACTACATTATACAAGTCACTTGTAACTACAGTATACGACTTGAATGTAACTACAGTATACGAGTAACGTGTAACTACAGTATACGAGTCACTTGTAACTACAGTATACGAGTAACTTGTAACTACAGTATACGAGTAACTTGTATCTACAGTTTACGAGTCACTTGTAACTACAGTATACGAGTATATTGGACGTACAGTATACGAGTAACGTGTAACTACAGTATACGAGTAACTTGTATTTACAGTATACGAGTAACTTGTAACTTCTGTATACGACGAACTCGTAACTACAGTAAACGAGTAACGTGTAACTACAGTATACGAGTAACATGTAACTTCAGTATACGAGTTACATGTAACTACAGTATACGAGTAACTTATAACTACAGTATACGAGTAACATGTAACTACAGTAAACGAGTAACTTGTAACTACAGTATACGAGTAACTTGTAACTTCAGTATACGAGTAACTTGTAACTACAGTATACGAGTCACTTGTAACTACAGTATACAAGTCACTTGTAACTACAGTATACGACTTGAATGTAACAACAGTATACGAGTAACGTGTAACTACAGTTTACGAGTCACTTGTAACTACAGTATACGAGTAACTTGTAACTACGGTATACGAGTATCTTGTATCTACAGTATACGAGTCACTTGTAACTACAGTATTTGAGTCACTTGTAACTACAGTATACGAGTTACTCGTAACTACAGTATACGAGTAACTTGTATTTACAGTATACGAGTAACTTGTAACTTCTGTATACGACGAACTCGTAACTACAGTATACGAGTCACTTGTAACTACATTATACGAGTTTAATGTAACTACAGTATATGAGTAACATGTAACTACAGTATACGAGTTACCTGTTACTACAGTATACGAGTAACTTGTAACTTCAGTATTTGACTTACTCGTAACTACAGAATACGAGTAACTCGTAACTACAGTATACGAGTTAAATATAACTACAGTATACGAGAACCTTGTAACTACAGTATTCGAGTGACTCGTTACAACAGTATACGAGTCACTTGTTACTACAGTATACGAGTCACTTGTAACTACAGTATACGAGTAACATGTAACTATAGTATACGAGTCATATGTAACTACAGTATACGAGTAACTTGTAACTACAGTATACGAGTCACTTGTAACTACATTATACGAGTTTAATGTAACTACAGTATACGAGTAACATGTAACTACAGTATACGAGTTACCTGTTACTACAGTATACGAGTAACTTGTAACTTCAGTATATGACTTACTCGTAACTACAGAATAGGAGTAACTCGTAAATACAGTATACGAGTCACTTGTCACTACAGTATACAAGTAACATGTAACTACAGTATACGAGTTACTCGTAACTACAGTATACGAGTCACTTGTAACAACAGAATACGAGTAACTCGTAACTACAGTATACAAGTAACTTGTAACTACAGTAAAAGACTAACTCATAACTACAGTATTCGTGTCACTTGTAACTACAGTATACGAGTTACTTGTAACTTCAGTATACGACTTACTCGTTACTACAGTATACGAGTCACTTGTAATAACAGTATACGAGTCACTTCTTACTACAGTATATGAGTAACTTGTAACAACAGTATACGACTAACTCGTAACTATAGTTTACGAGTAACTCGTAACTACAGTATACGAGTCACTTGTAACTACAGTATACAAGTAACATGTAACTACAGTATACGAGTCACTTGTAACAACAGAATACGAGTAACTCGTAACTACAATATACGAGTAACTTGTTACTACAGTATTCAAGTAACTTGTAACTTCAGTATACGAGTAACTTTTAACTACAGTATACGAGTCACTTGTAACTACATTATACAAGTCACTTGTAACTACAGTATACGACTTGAATGTAACTACAGTATACGAGTAACGTGTAACTACAGTAAACGAGTCACTTGTAACTACAGTATACGAGTAACTTGTAACTACAGTATACGAGTAACTTGTATCTACAGTTTACGAGTCACTTGTAACTACAGTATACGAGTAAATTGGACGTACAGTATACGAGTAACATGTAACTACAGTAAACGAGTAACTTGTAACTACAGTATACGAGTAACTTGTAACTTCAGTATACGAGTAACTTCTTACTACAGTATATGAGTAACTTGTAACAACAGTAAACGACTAACTCGTAACTTCAGTTTACGAGTAACTCGTAACTACAGTATACGAGTCACTTGTAACTACAGTATACAAGTAACATGTAACTACAGTATACGAGTCACTTGTAACAACAGAATACGAGTTACTCGTAACTACAGTATACGAGTAACTTGTAACAACAGTATACGAGTCACTTGTAACTACAATATACGAGTAACTTGTAACTACAGATTACGAGTCACTTGTAACAACAGAATACGAGTCACTTGTAACTACAGTATACGAGTCACTTGTTACTACATTATACGAGTTTAATGTAACTACAGTATACGAGTAACATGTAACTACAGTATACGAGTTACCTGTTACTACAGTATACGAGTAACTTGTAACTTCAGTATATGACTTACTCGTAACTACAGAATACGAGTAACTCGTAAATACAGTATACGAGTCACTTGTCACTACAGTATACAAGTAACATGTAACTACAGTATACGAGTAACTCGTAACTATAGTATACGAGTCACTTGTAACTACAGTATACGAGTCACTTGTAACTACAGTATACGAGTTACGTGTAACTACAGTATACGAATCACTTCTAACTACAATATACGAGTTACTTGTAACTACAGTATTTGAGTCACTTGAAACTACAGTATACGAGTTAAATATAACTACAGTATACGAGAACCTTTTAACTACAGTATTCGAGTGACTCGTTACAACAGTTTACGAGTCACTTGTAACTACAGTATACGAGTCACTTGTAACTACAGTATACGAGTAACATGTAACTATAGTATACGAGTCACATGTAACTACAGTATACGAGTAACTTGTAACTACAGTATACGAGTCACTTGTAACTACAATTTACGAGTAACTTGTAGCTACAGATTACGAGTCACTTGTAACAACAGAATACGAGTCACTTGTAACTACAGTATACGAGTAACTTGTAACTTCAGTATACGACTTACTCGTTACTACAGTATACGAGTAACCTGTAACTACAGTATACGAGTAACATGTAACTACAGTATACGAGTAACTTGTTACTACAGTATTCAGGGTTTTGCTAGCAAAGTATTAGAAATTGAATTATTCTTAGAAAAGCATAATTATGACATAGTTTGTTTAACGGAACATTTTCACAAAGATCCTGACATTTTGATAAATTATGAAAATTATTGTATTGCCAGTTCTTTCAACCGAAAATCCGCGATACATGGAGGTTCCTTAATACTTATTAGAAACAACATTAAATTCAAAGAACGCAAGGATGTTGTCGGATTGTCGGTTGAGTGTTGTACTGAATTATCTTGTGTTGAGCTGGAAAGTCATGTTATAGTATGCGTATACAGACCGCCAATAGCAAAAAATTTTACCAAATTCCTAGAAATAATGGAAGATGTACTCAAATTAGTCACAAAAACTAATAAACATGTAATTGTTGCAGGTGACTTTAACATAGACATTTTAGAAATCAATGCATTAAGTGATAAATTTTTAGGTCTTTTTAAATCATTCAATTTATTTAATATATTTTTTGAACCTACTCGTGTGACGCCTACTTCTGCCAAATGTATTGATAATGTATTCAGTGATTGTGACCCGGTACAAAAATGCATTATAAATTCTCTTCAATCAGATCACAAGGGTCAAAGTGTAATATTCCCATTCAAAAACCATATTAAAACGATCAAAATAGAAACCAGGCGCATCACTGCAAGCAGGTTGGAAAAATATCAAAATGTGTTAATCGAGAAATTGCCTGTCCATAATTATAATTTTGAAAACCCAAATCATGTATACGAAGACGTTTTCAATTTGTTAAGCAAAGAATTCGAAATCATTTTTAACTTAGAAACGAAAGAAATTAATACGAAATTTAAGTTTAGTGATTGGGCAACCAAAGGTCTTAGGATTAGTAGAGATAGGCTTTTTGAACTTTACGAGCTTAAAAACATGACAAACGATGTAAGTTTTAGTGAGCTAGTAAAAAAATATTCTAAAACCTTCAAAATAGCTTGTGAAATTGCTAAAGCAAACTTTATTAGTAATAAGATAAAGTCTTCAGATAATAAAATAAAAGCTGTCTGGAAAGTTATTAATAGCGAAACAGGTAAAACTAAGCCACGCGAAAATAACTTTTCACTTAAAACCGACAAAGGAGTGATTAGTTTAAATTCAGATGTAGCGCAGGAGTTAGAGACATTTTTCACAAATATACCTCTAAAAACTACTGAGTCATTAAGATCTTCACCTACAATTTCATATTCATTGCTGAAGCAAAATGTAGATGTTTGCAATTCTGAATTTAAATTTACTCATGTAAGTCCCCAGTATATTTTAAAAACTTTTAAAGATATCAAAGTAAAGAGCACCGAAGATTTATGGGGGATGTCAGTTAAAGTTTGTCAATCAGTAATCGAAATATTAGCACCATACTTAGCAGATATCTTCAATGAATGTATTGATCACGGCATTTTTCCTGATTTAATGAAACATAGCAAGGTAGTTCCGCTGTTTAAAGCTGGTGACAAACAAGACCCCAGTAACTATAGGCCTGTATCAATTCTGCCAGTACTCAGCAAAGTGTTTGAGAAGATCATACTAAATCAAATGCTGTCCCATTTTAATCAGAACAATTTGTTACACAACCAGCAATTCGGTTTTACAAAGGGACGTTGTACCACAGATGCTGGTGTTGCTCTAATCAAACATGTATTTAATGCTTGGGAAGAATCAAAAGATGCCATTGGTGTATTTTGTGATCTTTCCAAGGCATTTGATTGCGTAGATCATGAAACTTTATTGCTAAAATTAGAACACTACGGTATTCGAAACGCAGCTCTGAAATTTTTGAATTCATATTTAGATAATAGAACTCAAAAGGTCCAAATAAACGGCGCCAAATCACTGGGGTCTCGTGTTAAAATTGGTGTGCCTCAAGGCTCTATTTTAGGACCATTTCTATTTCTAATTTACATAAATGATTTGCCTTACATGGTAGAGAATTTGTCCAAGATTGTACTATTTGCTGATGACACATCCCTTATATTTAAGGTCGATAGACATGCACATAACTATGACGAAGTAAACAACACTCTTGGACAAATTCATAGTTGGTTTACTGCAAATAATTTAGTTCTTAATGAGAAAAAAACTAAATGTGTATTATTCACTTTACCTAACGTAGTACATTCTTTGAATAATCATGTCGTACTTAATAATGAAAAATTAGAGTTTACTACCAGTACAGTTTTCTTAGGGATTACTCTCGACTCAAGTCTCCAATGGGGCCCTCATATTACATCTTTGTCGGGAAGATTAAGCTCAGCTGCATATGCGGTACGTAAAATTAGAGAGATCACGGATATTGCAACTGCGCGACTTGTTTACTTTAGTTATTTTCATAGCATTATGTCCTATGGAATTTTGCTGTGGGGGCGCGCCGCTGATATTGAAACAATTTTTATTCTCCAAAAGAGGGCCATTAGAGCAATTTATAAACTTTGCAGTCGTGATTCCCTAAGGGAACTGTTTAAGGAAATTAATATTATGACTGTACCGTGTCAATATATTTATGAAAATATCATGTATGTTAGAAAAAATATAAATACTTTCACTAGAAATTGTGACAGGCATAACCGCAATACAAGGAGTAAAAATAAAATAGATCAACCTAAGCATAGACTCGCTAAAGTTAGGACTTCATTTGAAGGTCTAAGTATAAGATACTATAACAAAATACCGGAAGATATATTGAGTTTATCAGAAAGTAAATTTAAGTCTGTTATCAAGAAAACATTATGTTATAAAGCTTACTATAAGTTAGATGAGTACATTAATGACAAAGAGGCATGGAGCTCTGAAATTCCAGCGCAGCACAAGAAACACGCACTCATTTTTAATACCAAAATGGGGCGTGCGTGGAGTTTACAACTGGCATAATTTTACAAATCTGCATGGATGTAATTTCAATTGTTTAAAGTAAATATTTTATAAGTTATAACTGGTAGATTTATCTACTTCAATTTTTACAAAAAAAAAATGTAGCCATTTTTGGTCTATACATACATATTTTTTTTACTTACAGAATTAGCTAGGGTAGCTTAGGGGCTAGTAAGATTGTTAATTTAGAGTAGGAGCACTTCTGGGCAGGTTTTTTGGTGGGTTTTTCCTGTTCAGGAGGTCCGATTAATTATACGCATGTAAACTACACGCTTTGAAAATCTTGACTTCAATTTGAAACAAATATCGTTTTCAGATGGTGGTGGCGTAAAGTTACATGCCGTGTGATTAACCTGGCCAGCCCCGTGGCAGTGCTTTGATTTTTATTTTTTTCTCCCGCCCGAGCCGGTTTTCTATTAGGATATTACAAAATTGTTATAAAAAAAAGAAAATTGTGTGATACAAATTTCTTTTTTTTACAATGACGGTTCATGACGTCAATAAGTGATATGATAATACTATCCTACATTGAATAAAGAATTTCAATTTCAATTTCAATTTCAAGTAACTTGTAACTTCAGTATACGAGTAACTTTTAACTACAGTATACGAGTCACTTGTAACTACATTATACAAGTCACTTGTAACTACAGTATACGACATGAATGTAACTACAGTATACGAGTAACGTGTAACTACAGTATACGAGTCACTTGTAACTACAGTATACGAGTAACTTGTAACTACAGTATACGAGTAACTTGTATCTACAGTTTACGAGTCACTTGTAACTACAGTATACGAGTATATTGGACGTACAGTATACGAGTAACGTGTAACTACAGTATACGAGTAACTTGTATTTACAGTATACGAGTAACTTGTAACTTCTGTATACGACGAACTCGTAACTACAGTAAACGAGTAACGTGTAACTACAGTATACGAGTAACATGTAACTTCAGTATACGAGTTACATGTAACTACAGTATACGAGTAACTTATAACTACAGTATACGAGTAACATGTAACTACAGTAAACGAGTAACTTGTAACTACAGTATACGAGTAACTTGTAACTTCAGTATACGAGTAACTTGTAACTACAGTATACGAGTCACTTGTAACTACAGTATACAAGTCACTTGTAACTACAGTATACGACTTGAATGTAACAACAGTATACGAGTAACGTGTAACTACAGTTTACGAGTCACTTGTAACTACGGTATACGAGTATCTTGTATCTACAGTATACGAGTCACTTGTAACTACAGTAATTGAGTCACTTGTAACTACAGTATACGAGTTACTCGTAACTACAGTATACGAGTAACTTGTATTTACAGTATACGAGTAACTTGTAACTTCTGTATACGACTAACTCGTAACTACAGTATACGAGTCACTTGTAACTACATTATACGAGTTTAATGTAACTACAGTATATGAGTAACATGTAACTACAGTATACGAGTTACCTGTTACTACAGTATACGAGTAACTTGTAACTTCAGTATTTGACTTACTCGTAACTACAGAATACGAGTAACTCGTAACTACAGTATACGAGTTAAATATAACTACAGTATACGAGAACCTTGTAACTACAGTATTCGAGTGACTCGTTACAACAGTATACGAGTCACTTGTTACTACAGTATACGAGTCACTTGTAACTACAGTATACGAGTAACATGTAACTATAGTATACGAGTCACATGTAACTACAGTATACGAGTAACTTGTAACTACAGTATACGAGTCACTTGTAACTACATTATACGAGTTTAATGTAACTACAGTATACGAGTAACATGTAACTACAGTATACGAGTTACCTGTTACTACAGTATTCGAGTAACTTGTAACTTCAGTATATGACTTACTCGTAACTACAGAATACGAGTAACTCGTAAATACAGTATACGAGTCACTTGTCACTACAGTATACAAGTAACATGTAACTACAGTATACGAGTTACTCGTAACTACAGTATACGAGTCACTTGTAACAACAGAATACGAGTAACTCGTAACTACAGTATACAAGTAACTTGTAACTACAGTAAAAGACTAACTCATAACTACAGTATTCGTGTCACTTGTAACTACAGTATACGAGTTACTTGTAACTTCAGTATACGACTAACTCGTTACTACAGTATACGAGTCACTTGTAATAACAGTATACGAGTCACTTCTTACTACAGTATATGAGTAACTTGTAACAACAGTATACGACTAACTCGTAACTATAGTTTACGAGTAACTCGTAACTACAGTATACGAGTCACTTGTAACTACAGTATACAAGTAACATGTAACTACAGTATACGAGTCACTTGTAACAACAGAATACGAGTAACTCGTAACTACAATATACGAGTAACTTGTAACAACAGTAAAAGACTTACTCATAACTACAGTATACGAGTCACTTGTAACTACAGTAAACGAGTCACTTGTAACTTCAGTATACGACTTACTCGTTACTACAGTATACGAGTCACTTGTAATAACAGTATACGAGAAACTTGTTACTACAGTATACGAGCCACTTGTAACTACAGTATTCGAGTAACTCGTAACAACAGTATACGAGTCACTTCTTACTACAGTATATGAGTAACTTGTAATTACAGTATACGTCTAACTCGTTACTATAGTTTACGAGTAACATGTAACTACATCATACGAGTAACTTGTAACTACAGTATACGTGTCACTTGAAACTACAGTATACGAGTTTAATGTAACTACAGTATACGAGTAACATGTAAGTACAGTATACGAGTGACTTGTAACTACAGAATTCGAGAAACAAGTAACAACAGTATACGAATGACCTGTTACAACAGTATACGAGAAACAAGTAACTACAATATACGAGTGACTTGTAACTACAGTAAACGAGTAACTTGTAACTACAGTATACGAGTCCCTTGTAACTACAGTATACGAGTTTAATGTAACAACAGTATACGAATCACTTGTACCTAACTACGGTATACGAGAAACAAGTAACTACAGTATACGAGTAAGATGTAACTACAGTATACGAGCCACTTGTTATTACAGTAAACGAGTTAAATGAAACTACAGTATACGAGTCACTTGTAACTACAGTATACGAGTAACTTGGATTTACAGTATACGAGTAACTTGAATCTACTGTATACGAGTCACTTGTAACTACAGTATACGAGTAAATTTGACGAACAGTATACGAGTAACTTGTATCTACAGTATACGAGTAACGTGTAACTACAGCATACGAGTAACTTGTAACTTCAGTTTACGACTTAATCGTAACTACAGCATACAAGTTACTCGTAACTTCAGTATACGAGTCACTTGTAACATTAGAATACGAGTCTCTTGTAACTACAGAATACGAGTTACTCGTAACTACAGTATACAAATAACATGTAACTACAGTATACGAGTAACATGTAACTTCAGTATACGACTTACTCGTAACTACAGTTTACGAGTTACTCGTAACTACAGTATACGAGTTAAATGTAAATACAGTATATGAATTACTTGTAATAACAGTATTCGAGTAACTCGTTACAACAGTATACGAGTAACTTGTAACTACAGTTAAAGACAAACTCATAACTACAGTATACGAGTCACTTGTAACTACAGTATACGAGTAACTTGTAACTGCAGTATACGACTTACTCGTAACTACAGTATACGAGACACTTGTAACTACAGTATACAAATAACATGTAACTTCAGTATACGACTAACTCGGAACTACAGTATACGAAATACTCGTAACAACAGTAGACGATTAACTTGTAACTACAGTATACGAGTTAAATGTAAATACAGTATACGACTTACTTGTCACTACAGTATTCGAGTAACTCGTTACGACAGTATACGAGTCACTTGTAACTACAGTATATGAGTAACTTGTAACAACAGTATACGACTCACTCGTAACTACAGTTTACGAGTAACTCTTATCTACAGTAAACGAGTCACTTGTAACTACAGTATTCGAGTGACTTGTAACTACAGTATACGAATAACATGTAACTACAGTATTCGAGTTACTTGTAACTACAGTATACGAGTAACTTGTAACTTCAGTATACGACTTTCTCGTAACTACAGAATACGAGTTACTCGTAACTACAGTAAACAAGTACACTTGTAACTACAGTAAACAAGTAACATGTAACAACAGTATACGAGTAACTTGTAACAGCAGTAAACGAGTCACTTGTAACTACAGAATACGAGTAACTCGTAACTACAGTATACGAGTCACTTGTAACTACAGTATAATAGTTAAATGTAACTACAGTATACGAGTCACTTGTAACTACAGAATACGAGTAACTTGTAACTTCAGTATTCGAGTCACTTGTAACTACAGTATACGAGTTTAATGTAACTACAGTATACGAGTTACATGTAACTACAGTATACGAGTAACTTGTAACTACAGTATACGAGTCACTTATAACTACAGTATATGAGTAACATGTTACTACAATATTCGACTAACTCGTAACTACAGTGTACGAGTAACTTGTAACTTCAGTAAACGACTAACTCGTAACAACAGTACACGAGTAACTCAAAACAACAGTATACGAGTCACTTGTAACTACAGTGTACGAGTATCATGTAACAACAATAAATGAGTCACTTGTAACTACAGTATTCGAGTAACTCGTAACCACAGTATACGATTCACTTGTAACAACATTAACGAGTTACATGTAACTACAGTACACTAGTAACTTGTAACTACAGAATACGAGTTAAATGTAACTAAAGTATACGGGTAACTTGTAACTTCAGTATACGAGTAACTTGTAACTTCAGTATACTATCACTTGTAACTACAGTATACAAGTCACTTGTAACTACAGTATACGAGTCACTTGTAACTACAGTATACGAGTAACGTGTAACTACAGTATACGAGTCACTTGTAACTACAGTATACGAGTAACTTGTAACTACAGTATACGAGTAACTTGTATCTACAGTATACGAGTCACTTGTAACTAAAGTATACGAGTAAATTGGATGTACAGTATACGAGTAACGTGTAACAACAGTATACGAGTAACTTGTAACTACAGTATACGAGTAACTTGTAACTTCTGTTTACGACGAACTCGTAACTACAGTATACGAGTGACTCGTAACTACAGTATACGAGTAACTTGTAACCATAGTATACGAGGCACTTGAAACTACAGTAAACGAGTTAAATATAACTACAGTATACGAGTAACTTGTAACTACAGTATTCGAGTTACTCGTTACAACAGTATTCGAGTCACTTGTAACTACACTATACGAGTAACATGTAACTACAGTATACGAGTCACTTGTAACTACAGTATACGAGTAACATGTTACTACAGTATACGAGTTACCTGTTACTACAGTATACGAGTAACTTGTAACTTCAGTATATGACTTACTCGTAACTACAGAATACGAGTAACTCGTAAATACAGTATACGAGTCACTTGTCACTACAGTATACAAGTAACATGTAACTACAGTATTCGAGTGACTCGTTACAACAGTATAAGAGTTACTCGTAACTACAGTATACGAGTCACTTGTAACAACAGAATACGAGTAACTCGTAACTACAGTATACGAGGAACTTGTAACTACAGTAAAAGACTTACTCATAACTACAGAACACGAGTCACTTGTAACTACAGTATACGAGTAACTTGTAACTTCAGTATACGACTTACTCGTTACTACAGTATACGAGTAACCTGTAACTACAGTATACGAGTAACATGTAACTACAGTATACGAGTAACTTGTTACTACAGTATTCAAGTAACTTGTAACTTCAGTATACGAGTAACTTTTAACTACAGTATACGAGTCACTTGTAACTACATTATACAAGTCACTTGTAACTACAGTATACGACTTGAATGTAACTACAGTATACGAGTAACGTGTAACTACAGTATACGAGTCACTTGTAACTACAGTATACGAGTAACTTGTAACTACAGTATACGAGTAACTTGTATTTACAGTATACGAGTAACTTGTAACTTCTGTATACGACGAACTCGTAACTACAGTATACGAGTAACTTGTATCTACAGTTTACGAGTCACTTGTAACTACAGTATACGAGTAAATTGGACGTACAGTATACGAGTAACGTGTAACTACAGTATACGAGTAACTTGTATTTACAGTATACGAGTAACTTGTAACTTCTGTATACGACGAACTTGTAACTACAGTATACGAGTAACGTGTAACTACAGTATACGAGTAACATGTAACTTCAGTATACGAGTTACATGTAACTACAGTATACGAGTAACTTATAACTACAGTATACGAGTAACATGTAACTACAGTAAACGAGTAACTTGTAACTACAGTATACGAGTAACTTGTAACTTCAGTATACGAGTAACTTGTAACTACAGTATACGAGTCACTTGTAACTACAGTATACAAGTCACTTGTAACTACAGTATACGACTTGAATGTAACAACAGTATACGAGTAACGTGTAACTACAGTTTACGAGTCACTTGTAACTACAGTATACGAGTAACTTGTAACTACGGTATACGAGTATCTTGTATCTACAGTATACGAGTCACTTGTAACTACAGTAATTGAGTCACTTGTAACTACAGTATACGAGTTACTCGTAACTACAGTATACGAGTAACTTGTATTTACAGTATAAGTGTAACTTGTAACTTCTGTATACGACGAACTCGTAACTACAGTATACGAGTCACTTGTAACTACATTATACGAGTTTAATGTAACTACAGTATATGAGTAACATGTAACTACAGTATACGAGTTACCTGTTACTACAGTATACGAGTAACTTGTAACTTCAGTATTTGACTTACTCGTAACTACAGAATACGAGTAACTCGTAACTACAGTATACGAGTTAAATATAACTACAGTATACGAGAACCTTGTAACTACAGTATTCGAGTGACTCGTTACAACAGTATACGAGTCACTTGTTACTACAGTATACGAGTCACTTGTAACTACAGTACACGAGTAACATGTAACTATAGTATACGAGTCACATGTAACTACTGTATACGAGTAACTTGTAACTACAGTATACGAGTCACTTGTAACTACATTATACGAGTTTAATGTAACTACAGTATACGAGTAACATGTAACTACAGTATACGAGTTACCTGTTACTACAGTATACGAGTAACTTGTAACTTCAGTATATGACTTACTCGTAACTACAGAATACGAGTAACTCGTAAATACAGTATACGAGTCACTTGTCACTACAGTATACAAGTAACATGTAACAACAGTATACGAGTTACTCGTAACTACAGTATACGAGTCACTTGTAACAACAGAATACGAGTAACTCGTAACTACAGTATACGAGTAACTTATAACTACAGTAAAATACTAACTCATAACTACAGTATTCGTGTCACTTGTAACTACAGTATACGAGTTACTTGTAACTTCAGTATACGACTTACTCGTTACTACAGTATACGAGTCACTTGTAACTACAGTATACGAGAAACTTGATACTACAGTATACGAGCCACTTGTAACTACAGTATTCAAGTAACTCGTAACAACAGTATACGAGTCTTTTCTTACTACAGTATATGAGTAACTTGTAACAACAGTATACGACTTACTCGTAACTACAGTTTACGAGTAACTCGTAACTACAGTATACGAGTCACTTGTAACTACAGTATACAAGTAACATGTAACTACAGTATACGAGTCACTTGTAACAACAGAATACGAGTTACTCGTAACTACAGTATACGAGTAACTTGTAACAACAGTAAAAGACTTACTCATAACTACAGTATACGAGTCACTTGTAACTACAGTAAACGAGTAACTTGTTACTTCAGTATACGACTTACTCTTTACTACAGTATACGAGTCACTTGTTATAACAGTATACGAGAAACTTGTCACTACAGTATACGAGCCACTTGTAACTACAGTATTCGAGTAACTCGTAACAACAGTATACGAGTCACTTCTTACTACAGTATATGAGTAACTTGTAACAACAGTATACGACTAACTCGTAACTATAGTTTACGAGTAACTCGTAACTACAGTATACGAGTCACTTGTAACTACAGTATACAAGTAACATGTAACTACAGTATACGAGTCACTTGTAACAACAGAATACGAGTTACTCGTAACTACAGTATACGAGTAACTTGTAACAACAGTAAAAGACTTACTCATAACTACAGTATACGAGTCACTTGTAACTACAGTAAACGAGTACCTTGTAACTTCAGTATACGACTTACTCGTTACTACAGTATACGAGTCACTTGTAATAACAGTATACGAGAAACTTGTTACTACAGTATACGAGCCACTTGTAACTACAGTATTCGAGTAACTCGTAACAACAGTATACGAGTCACTTCTTACTACAGTATATGAGTAACTTGTAATTACAGTATACGACTAACTCGTTACTATAGTTTACGAGTAACATGTAACTACATCATACGAGTAACTTGTAACTACAGTATACGTGTCACTTGAAACTACAGTATACGAGTTTAATGTAACTACAGTATACGAGTAACATGTAAGTACAGTATACGAGTGACTTGTAACTACAGTATTCGAGAAACAAGTAACAACAGTATACGAATGACCTGTTACAACAGTATACGAGAAACAAGTAACTACAGTATACGAGTGACTTGTAACTACAGTAAACGAGTAACTTGTAACTACAGTATACGAGTCTCTTGTAACTACAGTATACGAGTTTAATGTAACAACAGTATACGAATCACTTGTAACTACGGTAAACGAGAAACAAGTAACTACAGTATACGAGTAAGATGTAACTACAGTATACGAGCCACTTGTTATTACAGTAAACGAGTTTAATGAAACTACAGTATACGAGTCACTTGTAACTACAGTATACGAGTAACTTGGATTTACAGTATACGAGTAACTTGAATCTACTGTATACGAGTCACTTGTTACTACAGTATACGAGTAAATTGGACGAACAGTATACGAGTAACTTGTATCTACAGTATACGAGTAACTTGTAACTACAGCATACGAGTAACTTGTAACTTCAGTTTACGACTTAATCGTAACTACAGCATACAAGTTACTCGTAACTTCAGTATACGAGTCACTTGTAACATTAGAATACGAGTCTCTTGTAACTACAGAATACGAGTTACTCGTTACTACAGTATACGAATAACATGTAACTTCAGTATACGACTTACTCGTAACTACAGTATACGAGTTACTCGTAACTACAGTATACGAGTTAAATGTAAATACAGTATATGAATTACTTGTAATAACAGTATTCGAGTAACTCGTTACAACAGTATACGAGTAACTTGTAACTACAGTTAAAGACAAACTCATAACTACAGTATACGAGTCACTTGTGTAAGACTCCTTATAACCGTGGCACAGAATAAAACCTCAGGAATTGACTATTAAAAACTTCAGGTATATATTTCAGAATTTTTACGTAACTTTCTTTAACACGACTTAACAATTCAATCACCAAACCAAGACTGGCGCAACTGACCGACAATCCCAACTGATCCCCTCTTTCTCCCACCAAAAACGTATCAGCGCACGTGCTGCTTCCCCATTGGTCGGCCTTAAAGCGTACAGACCAATCGCAAAGCAGCAGTGTTGCCATTTCAAAATTATTTTTCTTAAGCAAATTGCTTGGAAATTTAATCGACCCTAACAATCGACCGTCCTGACACCGTGCACGCCCACGTGCACGATACCTGGTGGTCACCCTAACAATCGGGATTTCGATCAATTGCGCAGTCTTTACAATTATTAAAATAAAATCCTCTGAACATCAATTATCTTACATATTACATCAAAGTACTCTCAGTACATACAAACATCTTTGTAAATACTTTCAATCAACTCTAAATACAAGCTCTTGGTCCTAGGCACCGAACGATCGATTAATCGGATACCTGCCAAATTTAAAGCAGTGTCCCGTACGATCGATAAAACAGGACACTGGCCGACTACGATAAATGAGAACCGAACGATCGATTAATCGGAACTCAGAAATATGATAACCCAAACGATCGATTATTGGGAATCATTAATAATGTCTACAAGACGATCGATTTACTTGAGACGATAGTTCTCTAAACATTTGCTGAATCAGGTCAGGTCACAAACCGATCGATTCTTGCGCCTGATCTGTAAAGAACAAAAATTACCATCCTGTAGTACAAGTAATAAATGTATATCAAACAAAACATCATCTACAATAAAATAAGAAAAACCTATTAGATAAATAAACTATTCATCAACTTCATCACTGTCAGATTTGCTCAAATCAGAATCGTCATTAACTTCCAATGCAGAAATATGAATCCACATCTTCATTCTATCTGCAGCAACCGTTGTGGGGCGCTTATTTTGTGTGCTGACTAATCCAGGTACCGGTGCTACTCTATACCTATCCCTGCCTAAAACTTGTGTAACACGATATGGTCCCACAAAAGAAGGCATAAGCTTTTTGCTCTGTCCGTCATTATTGAAACAGGTTTTAGTTATTTTTACTAGATCTCCTACAGCATAAATGCGTGCCTGTTTTCTACCCTGATCATACGTCTCTTTTTGTTTAATTTGTTCACCATCTATTTTGTCTTTGACTTCCTGACGTAGCGTTGAAATATCACAATTCTCACGAGTTTCATCAATTATCTCGTTGAGAATAGGATTTTTCTCACTCGCAAGGCTAGTGCCAAACACTACTTCAGAAGCAGTTTTCCCAATCGATTTCTGGAGGGTATTATTCAAACCCCACTGAATAGTCCCTAAATGGCTATCCCAGTCCTTCTCACCATGTTTAACAGTTACTGCCTTTAAGGAGTCCAATACGGTTCGGTTATACCGTTCTACTTGTCCGTTCGATCTTGGGCTAGCGACGGAGTTAAGAACGTGTTTAACACCTCTGTCTAGACAAAAACGCTTAAAGGCATGTGATGTAAAACAGCTGCCTCTATCGCTGATAAGGCGATTAGGCGTCCTGAACGTACAGAATATGTCGTCAAGGACTCTGATAGCATTCTGACTGTTTGTATTCCTCACAGGTTTTACGAAACAAAATTTAGTAAAACCATCAACAACTAATAACAAGTGAGTATAACCCCTTTTCGATTTGACGAAGGGTCCAAGATGGTCAACATGTAACGTATCAAATAGAACTTTAGCCTTTTCTATGGGGTGAAGGAGACCCTCGTTGTTGTTTGCATTATTTTTCGCATAGGCACATTGAATGCAAGAATTTACATATTTTTTTTACGAATTTAGACATCTTCGCGAACCAATAGTTTTTCTTTAGTCTTTCAAGGGTCTTCTCCACGCCAAAGTGACCTATGTCGTCATGGTTCATGCGACATAGTTGCCATCTTGCACCCCTCGGCACTACCCATCGTACGTTCTCCTTATCGCCCCCGATGTATCGAAACAATTTGTTGACCCGTACTACATAATTGTCTTTGATGTAACTAAGTTCTTTTTCATCCACGTTATTCTCCAAAATGTCTCGAATCCTATTTAGCTCTGAGTCCCCCAACTGTAAGGTGTGTAGCCAATCCTCTCCTGTAATTGACATCACAGCAGGATATTGGTCTACAAGCGCAACATCATTGCCTTCCACCGGGTTACGGGATAAGGCATCGACATGACTCATTTTAGCGCCAGCTCTGTATTCCACCGTGCATTCGAACTCTTGCAGCAACAGCCACCAACGTGCAATCCTTGGAATAAGGTCACGCTTTGTAAATGTGGATCGGAGAGCGCTGCAGTCAGTGACAATACGAAATTGCTTTCCCAACAAGTAAACTCTAAATTTACGCAGTGAGCAGACTACCGCCATTGTTTCCAGCTCGTAAGAGTGGAAATTTTTCTCTTCAGGCGAAGTCTGTCTGCTGTAAAATGCTACTGGTTGGAAAGGCTCATCTTTACTTGCACGTTGCAACAATATGCCTCCGATACCAACCCTACTTGCATCTGTATGCAGCTCTGTTTCCGCAGCGGGGTTGAATATAGCAAGAATAGGTCTGTCAATGAGTTTGGCTTTAAGGGATTCAAAAGCTACCTTTTGATCATTGCTCCACTCCCAAGGCGCATCTTTTTTCAGCAATTTACTGAGTGGGTAAGATATCTGTGCGAAGTCTTTGATAAACTTCCGGAAATAACCAGCTAAACCAAGGAATTGTCGCACGTTATGTACATTTGCTGGCATTGGGAAATTCATCACGCTCAAAATCTTTTTCTCACCTGGTCTTACTCCTGAGGCGCTGATCTCGTAGCCGAGATAATCAATCTTATCACGCAAAAAGTCGCATTTTGAAAGGTTTAAAGTAAGGTGTGCCTTCTCAATAACTTTCAAAATCTCCTCAAGTCTTTCCAAACATTCTTCAGCGTCTTTGCCAAATATCAGGACATCATCAATATACGCAGTGGCCTTATTAAAACGAGCAGACCCCAAAATTGCATTCATCATACGCTGAAAAACTGCGGGCGCATTTGCCAACCCGAATGGCATACGATTAAACTCATATTGGCCATCCGGGGTGACAAATGATGTGAGGTGTTTGCTCTGCTCAGCTATTGGTACCTGATAATAGCCTGACGCAAGATCAAGGGAAATGAAGCAAGCCTGGCCTGAAAGTCGAGCTATCTCGTCCTCAATTATCGGCATCGGATAACGTTCTTTTACTGTGATGGAATTTAACATTCGGTAATCAACGCACATTCTGAGACTGCCGTCAGGTTTTCGGATAAGTACTATTGGACTGGCATAGTTGGAAACCGACTCTCTCACTATACCAGAATCGACCATCTCAGCAACCATGGTCCGTACCTTATCACGCTCATTATGTGACAGCCGATATGGACGATAAACGATAGGGCGTTCACTGTTTAATTCTATCTTCATTTCCGCTGCATTTGTGCAACCTAAATCCCTAAGCGAAGATGCGAAACAGTGTTTATATTTTTCAAGCAACTGATATAAGCGTTGCTTGATATCATCAGATACCTTTTCGTTGACTCTGACTTGGGAAGCATCAAAGGTACTTTTTACTGTGGTATCAGTGATTTCAGGAGTTTCTAAAATGACCCTGTTCACAAAATTGACTTTTTCGGCCCGACATAATACAGACTCATTAGGAAACCAACAGGAGCCCAAGCAAGGAATAACTGTCAAATTGACACGACCATTTTTGCTTGTATAAAGACCCCCGCCTACAAAATATTGCTTATTTGGTTTTCCTGCAATGCCGCCCTTTACAAAGATGCTACAATCATCAGCTGGGGAATCAATTTTAGTCCTAATTGAGGCAGCACCAAAAATTTCGACCACGCCATCAGTTTTAACTTTGATTGATTCGTTGTGATCTTCAGAGACATCATAAGGCATTTCATTACTTATATCAATGAACTGCAAAGTTTTCGCATCTTTACCAACAAAGATGTGTGGCAGTTCAGTATAAGTTTGGCCCACCAACATTGATCTCTCAATCAGATCGTCACGAACAACTATGCAATCAACTAGTGCCTCTACCCCATCGATACTCATTTTTACACCTGTTACAGTCCCGAGAGATTGAACAACGCCGTTTCCGAACCCTTTCAAGTTAGAAGGCACACTGTCGTGCAACAACTTTAGGCTCTGAGCGACAGATTCTCTGACTATTGTAACATCACTACCGAAATCTACCAATGACGCTACAGACTCGCCGTTAATTAAAACTTCCTTGTAATATTTTGATTTCGGATAACCAGTAGCCTGTGAATTTGGGGGATTTATAAGCATTGTTCTCTGCACGTTATTTATTTTCGCGGCATTATCCTTGCTAAGACAATTTTCTTTTGTATGACCTACTTTGTTACATTGAACACATTTGATCAAAGGTTTGGGACAAAATAGAAAACTATGTCCTTTCTCTTTGCAATTGAAACAGCCGCCCAAGGACTGTGTCCCTTTAGAATGAGGTTTTGGGAAATTATTATGAGCATTAGTATGCGAGGGTTCGTTTCTGTTTTTGAACTGACTACGGTCATTAAACTGGGTATCTTTACTGCTCATCAAAAATTGCAAGAGTTGATCGGGGTGTGAACAACGCAACGCAAGAGCACTGGATTTGAGATTCCTATCACTTATACCATGAATAATACAGTCTGCTGCTCGTTTTCCTACTATATCGCATTGGTTCAACAAAGCTAACTTCTCATAGTAATAAACTTCTATAGGTTCATTAAATTTGCTTTTTCTACGTAGCATTTCCTCCAGGATCTGGCCATAATTTTGTTCAAACGGAAATGCATTTAGGAGTTTCTCTTGCCATTCAGGCCAGCTAAATAAAACTGAATTTAGACCTTCATACCACGTCTTGGCCAGACCTTGGAGTTTCTGCATCGCGAAGTGGGTAGTAGTTTTGTCATCCCATCCATACACTGCAGCACACTCGTTTACTTTTCTAAGCCAAATATCAATTCGTTGGTTCTTTGCGGAAGGGTCAAAATTTGGTACAATATTCATGTGATCAATCTTGGGAAATGAACGTGTGTCTTGAGAAGATGGGTGGGATGCAGAACTACCTTTTAGGCTTTTAAGAATATCTACTAAATCTTGTTTAGAAACGGAAGGACTACGTGACCTTGAATATTCCGCGTCGTCTCGATGCTCTGCACGTGGTCGGTGCTGACTGGTTGGCCGCGTTGACTCGCGCCACTGATGTTGCTGCCCCCGATGTTCTGCACCGCTGTGACTCTTCTCCCTTGGCCGCCTGGATGAATCCGCATCGAGAAGACCTTGACGCTCCTCCAGCAACTGCTTCTCCAAGATCTTGATCCGTTCACGGCGAGACTCGTGCCCTTGATTCGGACGCCTGCTTCCTTCTCGCGAACGGCTCCGCCCGTAATCGCTGACTCGGCTCCGACTTCGCTCTCTATCACCACGATGGGGTGTATCGAGTCTACGGCGATGTGGGTTTCTACTAGCTCGACCTTCGTCCATGTTCTGAAAACTCGGAGACAATAAAATTTATTAGAAATATACTATGTCAAAAATCAAAGAAATGCAAATATCTCGGAAACGGCTAAAGCTAGCTCAAAAAGGGCTTCAAAATCGAATTCCTTTTAGAAACCTTTAAATACTACCATATCTATCCAATACCCCATAGTCATCCCATGAAAACCCCATAAAAGAAAAAAAAAGTTTTAAAATTGGAATCTAAACAACTAAAACTGGTCCGAATTCATAAGAAATATTCATGCATAATGGTAATGATTTATTTAACCTATTACATACCATGGAAATTCCATGATCCATACCATATGAGAAAAGACATTAAACGCGTAGATAAAACACGTGTTATAAAAAAAACACGTGGTCTATGCATTAGTCAAAAGTAATTTTGAAAATCTAAAAGCTACACATATCACAGAAAACTCAAAAAAGAATTACTATAAACTCAAAATGGACTTATTTAAATTATAATAGTTGTCTTACATAAGTACTTATTTAATAATCAATAGGTACGTATCACTTTAATTTAATGCATATTTCTACACAACTGACATGGCCTAGTCGACGCAAGTGGGCTAAAATATTGAAAATTGTCTAATCTAATCTAATATCTGATAATCTCGCTAATTTAAAATAAAATAGGATATGGGCGTGTACTTACGCGTAAAACGCTGTCTTCCAACTTCTGAATTTGTAAGACTCCTTATAACCGTGGCACAGAATAAAACTTCAGGAATTGACTATTAAAAACTTCAGGTATATATTTCAGAATTTTTACGTAACTTTCTTTAACACGACTTAACAATTCAATCACCAAACCAAGACTGGCGCAACTGACCGACAATCCCAACTGATCCCCTCTTTCTCCCACCAAAAACGTATCAGCGCACGTGCTGCTTCCCCATTGGTCGGCCTTAAAGCGTACAGACCAATCGCAAAGCAGCAGTGTTGCCATTTCAAAATTATTTTTCTTAAGCAAATTTGCTTGGAAATTTAATCGACCCTAACACTTGTAACTACAGTATACGAGTAACTTGTAACTTCAGTATACGACTTACTCGTAACTACAGTATACGAGTCACTTGTAACTACAGTATACAAATAACATGTAACTTCAGTATACGACTAACTCGTAACTACAGTATACGAAATACTCGTAACTACAGTAGACGATTAACTTGTAACTACAGTATACGAGTTAAATGTAAATACAGTATACGACTAACTTGTCACTACAGTATTCGAGTAACTCGTTACAACAGTATACGAGTCACTTGTAACTACAGTATATGAGTAACTTGTAACAACAGTATACGACTCACTCGTAACTACAGTTTACGAGTAACTCGTATCTACAGTATACGAGTCACTTGTAACTACAGTATTCGAGTGACTTGTAACTACAGTATACGAATAACATGTAACTACAGTATACGAGTTACTTGTAACTACAGTATACGAGTAACTTGTAACTTCAGTATACGACTTTCTCGTAACTACAGAATACGAGTTACTCGTAACTACAGTAAACAAGTACACTTGTAACTACAGTAAAAAAGTAACATGTAACAACAGTATACGAGTAACTTGTAACAGCAGTAAACGAGTCACTTGTAACTACAGAATACGAGTAACTCGTAACTACAGTATACGAGTCACTTGTAACTACAGTATAATAGTTAAATGTAACTGCAGTATAAGAGTCACTTGTAACTACAGAATACGAGTAACTTGTAACTTCAGTATTCGAGTCACTTGTAACTACAGTATACGAGTTTAATGTAACTACAGTATACGAGTTACATGTAACTACAGTATACGAGTAACTTGTAACTACAGTATACGAGTCACTTATAACTACAGTATATGAGTAACATGTTACTACAATATTCGACTAACTCGTAACTACAGTGTACGAGTAACTTGTAACTTCAGTAAACGACTAACTCGTAACAACAGTACACGAGTAACTCAAAACTACAGTATACGAGTCACTTGTAACTACAGTGTACGAGTATCATGTAACAACAATAAATGAGTCACTTGTAACTACAGTATTCGAGTAACTCGTAACCAAAGTATACGATTCACTTGTAACAACATTAACGAGTTACATGTAACTACAGTACACTAGTAACTTGTAACTACAGAATACGAGTTAAATGTAACTAAAGTATACGGGTAACTTGTAACTTCAGTATACGAGTAACTTGTAACTACAGTATACTATCACTTGTAACTACAGTATACAAGTCACTTGTAACTACAGTATACGAGTCACTTGTAACTACAGTATACGAGTAACGTGTAACTACAGTATACGAGTCACTTGTAACTACAGTATACGAGTAACTTGTAACTACAGTATACGAGTAACTTGTATCTACAGTATACGAGTCACTTGTAACTACAGTATACGAGTAAATTGGATGTACAGTATACGAGTAACGTGTAACAACAGTATACGAGTAACTTGTAACTACAGTATACGAGTAACTTGTAACTTCTGTTTACGACGAACTTGTAACTACAGTATACGAGTGACTCGTAACTACAGTATACGAGTTTCTTGTAACTATAGTATACGAGGCACTTGAAACTACAGTAAACGAGTTAAATATAACTACAGTATACGAGTAACTTGTAACTACAGTATTCGAGTTACTCGTTACAACAGTATTCGAGTCACTTGTAACTACACTATACGAGTAACATGTAACTACATTATACGAGTCACTTGTAACTACAGTATACGAGTAACATGTAACTATAGTATACGAGTAACTTGTAACTACAGTATACGAGTAACTTGTAACTACAGTATACGAGTCACTTGTAACAACAGTATACGAGTAACTTGTTACTACAGATTACGAGTCACTTGTTACTTCAGTATATGACTGACTCGTAACTACAGAATACGAGTTACTCGTAACTACAGTATACGAGTCTTTTGCAACTACAGTATACGAGTAACATGTAACTACAGTATACGATTAACTTGTTACAACAGTAAACGAGTCACTTGTAACTACAGAATACGAGTAACTTGTAACTACAGTATACGAGTCACTTGTAATTACAGTATAATAGTTTAATGTAACTACAGTATACGAGTCACTTGTAACTACAGAATACGCGTAACTTGTAACTACAGTATACGAGTCACTTGTAACTACAGTATACGAGTAACTTGTTACTACAGATTACGAGTCACTTGTTACTTCAGTATATGACTTACTCGTAACTACAGAATACAAGTTACTCGTTACTACAGTATACGAGTCTTTTGCAACTACAGTATACGAGTAACATGTAACTACAGTTTACGATTAACTTGTAACAACAGTAAACGAGTCACTTGTAACTACAGAATACGATTAACTTGTAACTACAGTATACGAGTCACTTGTAACTACAGTATACAAGTCACTTGTAACTACAGTATACGACTTGAATGTAACTGCAGTATACGAGTAACGTGTAACTACAGTATACGAGTCACTTGTAACTACAGTATACGAGTCACTTGTAACTACATTATACGAGTTTAATGTAACTACAGTATACGAGTAACATGTAACAACAGTATACGAGTAACTTGTAACTACAGTATACGAGTCACTTGTAAATACAGTATACGAGTTTAATGTAACAACAGTATACGAGTAAGTTGTAATTACAGTAAACGAGACACTTGTAACTACAGAATACGAGTAACTTGTAACTATAGTATACGTGTCACTTGAAACTACAGTATACGAGTTTAATGTAACTACAGTATACGAGTAACATGTAAGTACAGTATACGAGTGACTTGTAACTACAGTATTCGAGAAACAAGTAACAACAGTATACGAATGCCCTGTTACAACAGTATACGAGAAACAAGTAACTACAGTATACGAGTGACTTGTAACTACAGTAAACGAGTAACTTGTAACTACAGTATACGAGTCCCTTGTAACTACAGTATACGAGTTTAATGTAACAACAGTATACGAATCACTTGTTACTACAGTATACGAGAAATAAGTAACTACAGTATACGAGTAAGATGTAACTACAGTATACGAGCCACTTGTTATTACAGTAAACGAGTTAAATGAAACTACAGTATACGAGTTACTTGTAACTACAGTATACGAGTAACTTGGACTTACAGTATACGAGTAACTTGTATCTACTGTATACGAGTCACGTGTAACTACAGTATACAAGTAAATTGGACGAACAGTATACGAGTAACTTGTATCTACAGTATACGAGTAACTTGTAACTGCAGCATACGAGTAACTTGTAACTTCAGTTTACGACTAAATCGTACTTACAGCATACAAGTTACTCGTAACTACAGTATACGAGTCACTTGTAACATAAGAATACGAGTCTCTTGTAACTACAGAATACGAGTTACTCGTTACTACAGTATACGAATAACATGTAACTACAGTATACGAGTAACATGTAACTTCAGTATACGACTAACTCGTAACTACAGTATACGAGTTACTCGTAACTACAGTATACGAGTTAAATGTAAATACAGTATACGAATTACTTGTAATAACAGTATTCGAGTAACTCGTTACAACAGTATACGAGTAACTTGTAACTACAGTTAAAGACTAACTCATAACTACAGTATACGAGTCACTTGTAACTACAGTATACGAGTAACTTGTAACTTCAGTATACGACTTACTCGTAACTACAGTATACGAGTCACTTGTAACTACAGTATACAAATAACATGTAACTTCAGTATACGACTAACTCGTAACTACAGTATACGAAATACTCGTAACTACAGTATACGAGTAACTTGTAACTACAGTATACGAGTTAAATATAAATACAGTATACGACTAACTTGTCACTACTGTATTCGAGTAACTCGTTACAACATTATACGAGTCACTTGTAACTACAGTATATGAGTAACTTGTAACAACAGTATACGACTCACTCGTTACTACAGTTTACGAGTAACTCATATCTACAGTATACGAGTCACCTGTAACTACAGTATTCGAGTGACTTGTAACTACAGTATACGAATAACATGTAACTACAGTATACGAAATACTTGTAACTACAGTATACGAGTAACTTGTAACTTCAGTATACGACTTTCTCGTAACTACAGAATACGACTTACTCGTAACTACAGTAAACAAGTCACTTGTAACAACAGTAAACAAGTAACATGTAACTACAGTATACGAGTAACTTGTAACAACAGTAAACGAGTCACTTGTAACTACAGAATACGAGTAACTCGTAACTACAGTATACGAGTCGCTTGTTACTACAGTATAATAGTTAAATGTAACTACAGTATACAAGTCACTTGTAACTACAGAATACGAGTAACTTGTAACTACAGTATTCGAGTCACTTGTAACTACAGTATACGAGTTTAATGTAACTACGGTATACGAGTTACATGTAACTACAGTATACGAGTAACTTGTAACTACAGTATACGAGTCACTTATAACTACAGTATATGAGTAACATGTTACTACAATATTCGACTCACTCGTAACTACAGTGTACGAGTAACTTGTAACTTCAGTAAACGACTAACTCGTAACAACAGTACACGAGTAACTCAAAACTACAGTATACGAGTCACTTGTAACTACAGTGTACGAGTATCATGTAACAACAATAAATGAGTCACTTGTAACTACAGTATTCGAGTAACTCGTAACCACAGTATACGATTCACTTGTAACAACATTAACGAGTTACATGTAACTACAGTACACTAGTAACTTGTAACTACAGAATACGAGTTAAATGTAACTAAAGTATACGGGTAACTTGTAACTTCAGTATACGAGTAACTTGTAACTACAGTATACGAGTCACTTGTAACTACAGTATACAAGTCACTTGTAACTACAGTATACAAGTCACTTGTAACTACAGTATACGAGTCACTTGTAACTACAGTATACGAGTAACGTGTAACTACAGTATACGAGTCACTTGTAACTACAGTATACGAGTAACTTGTAACTACAGTATACGAGTAACTTGTATCTACAGTATACGAGTCACTTGTAACTACAGTATACGAGTCACATGTAACTACAGTATACGAGTAACGTGTAACAACAGTATACGAGTAACTTGTAACTACAGTATACGAGTAACTTGTAACTTCTGTTTACGACGAACTCGTAACTACAGTATACGATTGACTCGTAACTACAGTATACGAGTAACTTGTAACTATAGTATACGAGGCACTTGAAACTACAGTATACGAGTTAAATATAACTACAGTATACGAGTAACTTGTAACTACAGTATTCGAGTTACTCGTTACAACAGTATTCGAGTCACTTGTAACTACACTATACGAGTAACATGTAATTACAGTATACGAGTCACTTGTAACTTCTGTTTACGACGAAAACGTAACTACAGTATACGAGTGACTTGTAACTACAGTATACGAGTAACTTGTAACTATAGTATACGAGGCACTTGAAACTACAGTATACGAGTTAAATATAACTACAGTATACGAGTAACTTGTAACTACAGTATTCGAGTTACTCGTTACAACAGTATTCGAGTCACTTGTAACTACACTATACGAGTAACATGTAATTACAGTATACGAGTCACTTGTAACTACAGTATACGAGTAACATGTAACTATAGTATACGAGTCACTTGTAACTACAGTATACGAGTAACTTGTAACTACAGTATACGAGTCACTTGTAACTACAGTATACGAGTTACTTGTTACTACAGATTACGAGTCACTTGTTACTTCAGCATATGACTTACTCGTAACTACAGAATACGAGTTACTCGTAACTACAGTATACGAGTCTTTTGCAACTAGAGTATACGAGTAACATGTAACTACAGTATACGATTAACTTGTAACAACAGTAAACGAGTCACTTGTAACTACAGAATGAGAGTAACTTGTAACTACTGTATACGAGTCACTTGTAATTACAGTATAATAGTTTAATGTAACTAAAGTATACGTGTCACTTGTAACTACAGAATACGCGTAACTTGTAACTACAGTATACGAGTCACATGTAACTACAGTATACGAGTAACATGTAACTACAGTATATGAGGAACATGTAACTACAGTATACGAGTTACTTGTAACTACAGTATACGAGTCACTTATAACTACAGTATATGAGTAACATGTAACTACAATATTCGACTAACTCGTAACTACAGTATACGAGTAACTTTTAACTTCAGTATACGACTAACTCGTAACTACAGTATACGAGTTACTCGTAACTACAGTATACGAATCACTTCTAACTACAGTAAACGAGTAACTCGTAACTACAGTATACGACTTTAATGTAATTACAGTATACGAGTAACGTGTAACTACAGTATACGAGTAACATGTAACTAAAGTATACGAGTTACATGTAACTACAGTATACGAGTCACTTGTAACAACAGTATACGAGTAACTTGTAACTACAGTATACGAGTAACATGTAACTACAGATTACGAGTCACTTGTAACAACTGATACGAGTCACTTGTAACCACAGTATACGAGTCACTTGTAACTACAGTATACGAGTAACTTGTAACTTCAGTATACGAGTAACTTGTAACTACAGAATACGAGTCACTTGTTAGTACAGTAAACAAGTCACTTGTAACTACAGTATACGACTTGAATGTAACTACAGTTTACGAGTAACTTATAACTACAGTATACGAGTAACTTGTATCTACAGTATACGAGTCACTTGTAACTACAGTATACGAGTAAATTGGACGTACAGTATACGAGTAACGTGTAACTACAGTTTCCGAGTAACTAGTAACTACAGTATACGAGTAACTTGTAACTTCTGTTTACGACGAACTCGTAACTACAGTATACGAGTCACTTCAAACTACAGTATACGAGTTAAATATAACTACAGTATACGAGAACCTTGTAACTACAGTATTCGAGTGAGTCGTTACAACAGTATACGAGTCACTTGTAACTACAGTATACGAGTCACTTGTAACTACAGTATACGAGTCACTTGTAACTACAGTATACGAGTAACATGTAACTTTAGTATACGAGTCACATGTAACTACAGTATACGAGTAACTTGTAACTAAAGTATACGAGTCACTTGTAACTACAATATACGAGTAACTTGTAACTACAGATTACGAGTCACTTGTAACAACAGAATACGAGTCACTTGTAACTACAGTATACGAGTCACTTGTAACTGCATTATACGAGTTTAATGTAACTACAGTATACGAGTAACATGTAACTATAGTATACGAGTTACCTGTTACTACAGTATACGAGTAACTTGTAACTTCAGTATATGACTTACTCGTAACTACAGAATACGAGTAACTCGTAACTACAGTATACGAGTCACTTGTAACAAAAGAATACGAGTAACCCGTAACTACAGTATACGAGTAACTTGTAACTACAGTAAAAAACTTACTCATAACTACAGTATACGAGTCACTTGTAACTACAGTATACGAGTAACTTGTAACTTCAGTATACGACTTACTCGTTACTACAGTATACGAGTTACTTGTAACTACAGTATACGAGAAACTTGTTACTACAGTATACGAGCCACTTGTAACTACAGTATTCGAGTAACTCGTAACAACAGTATACGAGTCACTTCTTACTACAGTTTACGAGTAACTTATAACAACAGTATACGAGTCACTTGTAACTACAGTTTACGAGTAACTTGTAACTACAGTATACGAGTAACATGTAACTATAGTATACGGGTAACTTGTAACTACAGTATACAAGTAACTTGTAACTTCAGTATACGAGTAACTTGTAACTACAGTATACGAGTCACTTGTAACTACATTATACAAGTCACTTGTAACTACAGTATATGACTTGAATGTAACTACAGTTTACGAGTTACGTGTAACTACAGTATACGAGTCACTTGTAACTACAGTATACGAGTAACTTGTAACAACAGTATACGAGTAACTTGTATCTACAGTTTACGAGTCACTTGAAACTACAGTATACGAGTAAATTGGACGTACAGTTTACGAGAAACGTGTAACTACAGTATACGAATCACTTGTATTTACAGTATACGAGTAACTTGTTACTTCTGTATACAACGAACTCGTAACTACAGTAAACGAGTAACGTGTAACTACAGTATACGAGTGACATGTAACTTCAGTATACGAGTAACATGTAACTACAGTATATGAGGAACTTATAACTACAATATACGAGTAACATGTAACTACAGTATACGAGTAACTTGTTACTACAGTATACGAGTAACTTGTAACTTCAGTATACGAGTAACTTGTAACTACAGTATACGAGTCACTTGTAACTACAGTATACAAGTCACTTGTAACTACAGTATACGACTTGAATGTAACAACAGTATACGAGTAACGTGTAACTACAGTTTACGAGTCACTTGTAACTACAGTATACGAGTAACTTGTAACTACAGTATACGAGTATCTTGTATCTACAGTATACGAGTCACTTGTAACTACAGTAATTGAGTCACTTGTAACTACAGTATACGAGTTACTCGTAACTAAAGTATACGAGTAACTTGTATTTACAGTATAAGAGTAACTTGTAACTTCTGTATACGACGAACTCGTAACTACAGTATACGAGTCACTTTTAACTACATTATACGAGTTTAATGTAACTACAGTATACGAGTAACATGAAACTACAGTATACGAGTTACCTGTTACTACAGTATACGAGTAACTTGTAACTTCAGTATATGACTTACTCGTAACTACAGAATACGAGTAACTCGTAACAACAGTATACGAGTCACTTGTAACAACAGAATACGAGTAACTCGTAACTACAGTATACGAGTAACTTGTAACTACAGTAAAAAACTTACTCATAACTACAGTATACGAGTCACTTGTAACTACAGTATACGAGTAACTTGTAACTTCAGTATACGACTTACTCGTTACTACAGTATACGAGTCACTTGTAACTACAGTATACGAGAAACTTGTTACTACAGTATACGAGCCACTTGTAACTACAGTATTCGAGTAACTCGTAACAACAGAATACGAGTCACTTCTTACTACAGTATACGAGTAACTTGTAACAACAGTATACGACTAACTCGTAACTACAGTTTACGAGTAACTCGTAACTACAGTAAACGAGTCACTTGTAACTTCAGTTTACGAGAAACTTGTATCTACAGTATACGAGTAACATGTAACTATAGTATACGAGTAACTTGTAATTACAGTATACAAGTAACTTGTAACTTCAGTACACGAGTAACTTGTAACTACAGTATACGAGTCACTTGTAACTACATTATACAAGTCACTTGTAACTACAGTATACGAGTCACTTGTAACTTCATTATACATGTCACTTGTAACTACAGTATACGACTTGAATGTAACTACAGTAAACGAGTAACGTGTAACTACAGTATACGAGTCACTTGTAACTACAGTATACGAGTAACTTGTAACAACAGTATACGAGTAACTTGTATCTACAGTATACGAGTCACTTGTAACTACAGTATACGAGTAAATTGGACGTACAGTATACGAGTAACGTGTAACTACAGTATACGAGTAACTAGTAACTACAGTATACGAGTAACTTGTAACTTCTGTTTACGACGAACTCGTAACTACAGTATACGAGTCACTTGAAACTACAGTATACGAGTAAAATATAACTACAGTATACGAGAACCTTGTAACTACAGTATTCGAGTGACTCGTTACAACAGTATACGAGTCACTTGTAACTACAGTATACGAGTCACTTGTAACTACAGTATACGAGTCACTTGTAACTACAGTATACGAGTAACATGTAACTTTAGTATACGAGTCACATGTAACTACTGTATACGAGTAACTTGTAACTAAAGTATACGAGTCACTTGTAACTACAATATACGAGTAACTTGTAACTACAGATTACGAGTCACTTGTAACAACAGAATACGAGTCACTTGTAACTACAGTATACGAGTCACTTGTAACTACATTATACGAGTTTAATGTAACTACAGTATACGAGTAACATGTAACTATAGTATACGAGTTACCTGTTACTACAGTATACGAGTAACTTGTAACTTCAGTATATGACTTACTCGTAACTACAGAATACGAGTAACTCGTAACTACAGTATACGAGTCACTTGTAACAACAGAATACGAGTAACTCGTAACTACAGTATACAAGCAACTTGTAACTACAGTAAAAAACTTAGTCATAACTACAGTATACGAGTCACTTGTAACTACAGTATACGAGTAACTTGTAACTTCAGTATACGACTTACTCGTTACTACAGTATACGAGTCACTTGTAACTACAGTATACGAGAAACTTGTTACTACAGTATACGAGCCACTTGTAACTACAGTATTCGAGTAACTCGTAACAACAGTATACGAGTCACTTCTTACTACAGTATACGAGTAACTTGTAACAACAGTATACGACTAACTCGTAACTACAGTTTACGAGTAACTCATAACTTCAGTATACGAGTAACATGTAACTTCAGTATACGAGTAACATGTAACAACAGTATACGAGTAACTTATAACTACAGTATACGAGTAACATGTAACTACAGTATACGAGTAACTTGTAACTACAGTATACGAGTAACTTGTAACTTCAGTATACGAGTAACTTGTAACTACAGTATACGAGTCACTTGTAACTACAGTATACAAGTCACTTGTAACTACAGTATACGACTTGAATGTAACAACAGTATACGAGTAACGTGTAACTACAGTTTACGAGTAACTTGTAACTACAGTATACGAGTAACATGTAACTACAGATTACGAGTCACTTGTAACAACTGATACGAGTCACTTGTAACCACAGTATACGAGTCACTTGTAACTACAGTATACGAGTAACTTGTAACTTCAGTATACGAGTAACTTGTAACTACAGAATACGAGTCACTTGTTACTACAGTAAACAAGTCACTTGTAACTACAGTATACGACTTGAATGTAACTACAGTTTACGAGTAACTTATAACTACAGTATACGAGTCACTTGTAACTTCAGTTTACGAGAAACTTGTATCTACAGTATACGAGTAACATGTAACTATAGTATACGAGTAACTTGTAATTACAGTATACAAGTAACTTGTAACTTCAGTACACGAGTAACTTGTAACTACAGTATACGAGTCACTTGTAACTACATTATACAAGTCACTTGTAACTACAGTATACGAGTCACTTGTAACTTCATTATACATGTCACTTGTAACTACAGTATACGACTTGAATGTAACTACAGTAAACGAGTAACGTGTAACTACAGTATACGAGTCACTTGTAACTACAGTATACGAGTAACTTGTAACAACAGTATACGAGTAACTTGTATCTACAGTATACGAGTCACTTGTAACTACAGTATACGAGTAAATTGGACGTACAGTATACGAGTAACGTGTAACTACAGTATACGAGTAACTAGTAACTACAGTATACGAGTAACTTGTAACTTCTGTTTACGACGAACTCGTAACTACAGTATACGAGTCACTTGAAACTACAGTATACGAGTAAAATATAACTACAGTATACGAGAACCTTGTAACTACAGTATTCGAGTGACTCGTTACAACAGTATACGAGTCACTTGTAACTACAGTATACGAGTCACTTGTAACTACAGTATACGAGTCACTTGTAACTACAGTATACGAGTAACATGTAACTTTAGTATACGAGTCACATGTAACTACTGTATACGAGTAACTTGTAACTAAAGTATACGAGTCACTTGTAACTACAATATACGAGTAACTTGTAACTACAGATTACGAGTCACTTGTAACAACAGAATACGAGTCACTTGTAACTACAGTATACGAGTCACTTGTAACTACATTATACGAGTTTAATGTAACTACAGTATACGAGTAACATGTAACTATAGTATACGAGTTACCTGTTACTACAGTATACGAGTAACTTGTAACTTCAGTATATGACTTACTCGTAACTACAGAATACGAGTAACTCGTAACTACAGTATACGAGTCACTTGTAACAACAGAATACGAGTAACTCGTAACTACAGTATACAAGCAACTTGTAACTACAGTAAAAAACTTAGTCATAACTACAGTATACGAGTCACTTGTAACTACAGTATACGAGTAACTTGTAACTTCAGTATACGACTTACTCGTTACTACAGTATACGAGTCACTTGTAACTACAGTATACGAGAAACTTGTTACTACAGTATACGAGCCACTTGTAACTACAGTATTCGAGTAACTCGTAACAACAGTATACGAGTCACTTCTTACTACAGTATACGAGTAACTTGTAACAACAGTATACGACTAACTCGTAACTACAGTTTACGAGTAACTCATAACTTCAGTATACGAGTAACATGTAACTTCAGTATACGAGTAACATGTAACAACAGTATACGAGTAACTTATAACTACAGTATACGAGTAACATGTAACTACAGTATACGAGTAACTTGTAACTACAGTATACGAGTAACTTGTAACTTCAGTATACGAGTAACTTGTAACTACAGTATACGAGTCACTTGTAACTACAGTATACAAGTCACTTGTAACTACAGTATACGACTTGAATGTAACAACAGTATACGAGTAACGTGTAACTACAGTTTACGAGTAACTTGTAACTACAGTATACGAGTAACATGTAACTACAGATTACGAGTCACTTGTAACAACTGATACGAGTCACTTGTAACCACAGTATACGAGTCACTTGTAACTACAGTATACGAGTAACTTGTAACTTCAGTATACGAGTAACTTGTAACTACAGAATACGAGTCACTTGTTACTACAGTAAACAAGTCACTTGTAACTACAGTATACGACTTGAATGTAACTACAGTTTACGAGTAACTTATAACTACAGTATACGAGTAACTTGTATCTACAGTATACGAGTCACTTGTAACTACAGTATACGAGTAAATTGGACGTACAGTATACGAGTAACGTGTAACTACAGTTTCCGAGTAACTAGTAACTACAGTATACGAGTAACTTGTAACTTCTGTTTACGACGAACTCGTAACTACAGTATACGAGTCACTTCAAACTACAGTATACGAGTTAAATATAACTACAGTATACGAGAACCTTGTAACTACAGTATTCGAGTGAGTCGTTACAACAGTATACGAGTCACTTGTAACTACAGTATACGAGTCACTTGTAACTACAGTATACGAGTCACTTGTAACTACAGTATACGAGTAACATGTAACTTTAGTATACGAGTCACATGTAACTACATTATACGAGTAACTTGTAACTAAAGTATACGAGTCACTTGTAACTACAATATACGAGTAACTTGTAACTACAGATTACGAGTCACTTGTAACAACAGAATACGAGTCACTTGTAACTAAAGTATACGAGTCACTTGTAACTACATTATACGAGTTTAATGTAACTACAGTATACGAGTAACATGTAACTATAGTATACGAGTTACCTGTTACTACAGTATACGAGTAACTTGTAACTTCAGTATATGACTTACTCGTAACTACAGAATACGAGTAACTCGTAACTACAGTATACGAGTCACTTGTAACAAAAGAATACGAGTAACCCGTAACTACAGTATACGAGTAACTTGTAACTACAGTAAAAAACTTACTCATAACTACAGTATACGAGTCACTTGTAACTACAGTATACGAGTAACTTGTAACTTCAGTATACGACTTACTCGTTACTACAGTATACGAGTTACTTGTAACTACAGTATACGAGAAACTTGTTACTACAGTATACGAGCCACTTGTAACTACAGTATTCGAGTAACTCGTAACAACAGTATACGAGTCACTTCTTACTACAGTTTACGAGTAACTTGTAACAACAGTATACGAGTCACTTGTAACTACAGTTTACGAGTAACTTGTAACTACAGTATACGAGTAACATGTAACTATAGTATACGGGTAACTTGTAACTACAGTATACAAGTAACTTGTAACTTCAGTATACGAGTAATTTTTAACTACAGTATACGAGTCACTTGTAACTACATTATACAAGTCACTTGTAACTACAGTATATGACTTGAATGTAACTACAGTTTACGAGTTACGTGTAACTACAGTATACGAGTCACTTGTAACTACAGTATACGAGTAACTTGTAACAACAGTATACGAGTAACTTGTATCTACAGTTTACGAGTCACTTGAAACTACAGAATAAGAGTAAATTGGACGTACAGTTTACGAGTAACGTGTAACTACAGTATACGAATCACTTGTATTTACAGTATACGAGTAACTTGTTACTTCTGTATACAACGAACTCGTAACTACAGTAAACGAGTAACGTGTAACTACAGTATACGAGTGACATGTAACTTCAGTATACGAGTAACATGTAACTACAGTATATGAGGAACTTATAACTACAGTATACGAGTAACATGTAACTACAGTATACGAGTAACTTGTTACTACAGTATACGAGTAACTTGTAACTTCTGTATACGAGTAACTTGTAACTACAGTATACGAGTCACTTGTAACTACAGTATACAAGTCACTTGTAACTACAGTATACGACTTGAATGTAACAACAGTATACGAGTAACGTGTAACTACAGTTTACGAGTCACTTGTAACTACAGTATACGAGTAACTTGTAACTACAGTATACGAGTATCTTGTATCTACAGTATACGAGTCACTTGTAACTACAGTAATTGAGTCACTTGTAACTACAGTATACGAGTTACTCGTAACTAAAGTATACGAGTAACTTGTATTTACAGTATAAGAGTAACTTGTAACTTCTGTATACGACGAACTCGTAACTACAGTATACGAGTCACTTTTAACTACATTATACGAGTTTAATGTAACTACAGTATACGAGTAACATGAAACTACAGTATACGAGTTACCTGTTACTACAGTATACGAGTAACTTGTAACTTCAGTATATGACTTACTCGTAACTACAGAATACGAGTAACTCGTAACAACAGTATACGAGTCACTTGTAACAACAGAATACGAGTAACTCGTAACTACAGTATACGAGTAACTTGTAACTACAGTAAAAAACTTACTCATAACTACAGTATACGAGTCACTTGTAACTACAGTATACGAGTAACTTGTAACTTCAGTATACGACTTACTCGTTACTACAGTATACGAGTCACTTGTAACTACAGTATACGAGAAACTTGTTACTACAGTATACGAGCCACTTGTAACTACAGTATTCGAGTAACTCGTAACAACAGAATACGAGTCACTTCTTACTACAGTATACGAGTAACTTGTAACAACAAAATACGACTAACTCGTAACTACAGTTTACGAGTAACTCGTAACTACAGTAAACGAGTCACTTGTAACTTCAGTTTACGAGAAACTTGTATCTACAGTATACGAGTAACATGTAACTATAGTATACGAGTAACTTGTAATTACAGTATACAAGTAACTTGTAACTTCAGTACACGAGTAACTTGTAACTACAGTATACGAGTCACTTGTAACTACATTATACAAGTCACTTGTAACTACAGTATACGAGTCACTTGTAACTTCATTATACATGTCACTTGTAACTACAGTATACGACTTGAATGTAACTACAGTATACGAGTAACGTGTAACTACAGTATACGAGTCACTTGTAACTACAGTATACGAGTAACTTGTAACAACAGTATACGAGTAACTTGTATCTACAGTATACGAGTCACTTGTAACTACAGTATACGAGTAAATTGGACGTACAGTATACGAGTAACGTGTAACTACAGTCTACGAGTAACTAGTAACTACAGTATACGAGTAACTTGTAACTTCTGTTTACGACGAACTCGTAACTACAGTATACGAGTCACTTGAAACTACAGTATACGAGTTAAATATAACTACAGTATACGAGAACCTTGTAACTACAGTATTCGAGTGACTCGTTACAACAGTATACGAGTCACTTGTAACTACAGTATACGAGTCACTTGTAACTACAGTATACGAGTCACTTGTAACTACAGTATACGAGTAACATGTAACTTTAGTATACGAGTCACATGTAACTACAGTATACGAGTAACTTGTAACTAAAGTATACGAGTCACTTGTAACTACAATATACGAGTAACTTGTAACTACAGATTACGAGTCACTTGTAACAACAGAATACGAGTCACTTGTAACTACAGTATACGAGTCACTTGTAACTACATTATACGAGTTTAATGTAACTACAGTATACGAGTAACATGTAACTATAGTATACGAGTTACCTGTTACTACAGTATACGAGTAACTTGTAACTTCAGTATATGACTTACTCGTAACTACAGAATACGAGTAACTCGTAACTACAGTATACGAGTCACTTGTAACAACAGAATACGAGTAACTCGTAACTACAGTATACAAGCAACTTGTAACTACAGTAAAAAACTTAGTCATAACTACAGTATACGAGTCACTTGTAACTACAGTATACGAGTAACTTGTAACTTCAGTATACGACTTACTCGTTACTACAGTATACGAGTCACTTGTAACTACAGTATACGAGAAACTTGTTACTACAGTATACGAGCCACTTGTAACTACAGTATTCGAGTAACTCGTAACAACAGTATACGAGTCACTTCTTACTACAGTATACGAGTAACTTGTAACAACAGTATACGACTAACTCGTAACTACAGTTTACGAGTAACTCATAACTTCAGTATACGAGTAACATGTAACTTCAGTATACGAGTAACATGTAACAACAGTATACGAGTAACTTATAACTACAGTATACGAGTAACATGTAACTACAGTATACGAGTAACTTGTAACTACAGTATACGAGTAACTTGTAACTTCAGTATACGAGTAACTTGTAACTACAGTATACGAGTCACTTGTAAAAACAGTATACAAGTCACTTGTTACTACAGTATACGACTTGAATGTAACAACAGTATACGAGTAACGTGTAACTACAGTTTACGAGTCACTTGTAACTTCAGTATACGAGTAACTTGTAACTACAGTATACGAGTATCTTGTATCTACAGTATACGAGTCACTTGTAACTACAGTAATTGAATCACTTGTAACTACAGTATACGAGTTACTCGTAACTAAAGTATACAAGTAACTTGTATTTACAGTATACGAGTAACTTGTAACTTCTGTATACGACGAATTCGTTACTACAGTAAACGAGTCACTTGTAACTACATTATACGAGTTTAATGTAACTACAGTATACGAGTAACATGTAACTACAGTATACGAGTAACCTGTTACTACAGTATACGAGTAACTTGTAACTTCAGTATATGACTTACTCGTAACTACAGAATACGAGTAACTCGTAACTACAGTATACGAGTCACTTGTAACAACAGAATACGAGTAACTCGTAACTACAGTATACGAGTAACTTGTAACTACAGTAAAAAACTTACTCATAACTACAGTATACGAGTCACTTGTAACTACAGTATACGAGTAACTTGTAACTTCAGTATACGACTTACTCGTTTCTTTATTAATCAAATACATTTTTAAATTCAAACATGCTTCGTCAAAAACTAAGAACAGATACTTGCTCGTTACTACAGTATACGAGTCACTTGTAACTACAGTATACGAGAAACTTGTTACTACAGTATACGAGTCACTTGTAACTATAGTATACGAGCCACTTGTAACTACAGTATTCGAGTAACTCGTAACAACAGTATACGAGTCACTTCTTACTACATACATACATACATACATCACGCCTATATCCCTTACGGGGTAGGCAGAGCGTTAACGGCCGTAAAACGGATATTAACACCACGTCTGACAAAAGATTGAGGGTCAATCAGATTACTGTGTATCACTATAGTGACAGGTTGTCAGCCCATCGCCTAAAATTGCAATACTCATCCCTCGAGTCCCTTAGTCGGGTCGTACGACACCCATGGGTAAGAAATGGGGTGATGCTATTCTAAGCCGGCATCACACGGCATGGCACGGCTTCTTACTACAGTATACGAGTAACTTGTAACAACAGTATACGACTAACTCGTAACTACAGTTTACGAGTAACTCGTAACTACAGTATACGAGTCACTTGTAACTTCAGTTTACGAGTAACTTGTATCTACAGTATACCAGTAACATGTAACTATAGTATACGAGTAACTTGTAACTACAGTATACAAGTAACTTGTAACTTCAGTATACGAGTAACTTGTAATAACAGTATACGAGTCACTTATAACTACATTATACAAGTCACTTGTAACTACAGTATACGAGTCACTTGTAACTACATTATACAAGTCACTTGTAACTACAGTATACGACTTGAATGTAACTACAGTATACGAGTAACGTGTAACTACAGTATACGAGTCACTTGTAACTACAGTATACGAGTAACTTGTAACAACAGTATACGAGTAACTTGTATCTACAGTTTACGAGTCACTTGTTACTACAGTATACGAGTAAATTGGACGTACAGTATACGAGTAACGTGTAACTACAGTATACGAATAACTTGTATTTACAGTATACGAGTAACTTGTAACTTCTGTTTACAACGAACTCGTAACTACAGTATACGAGTAACGTGTAACTACAGTATACGAGTAACATGTAACTTCAGTATACGAGTTACATGTAACTACAGTATACGAGTAACTTATAACTACAGTATACGAGTAACATGTAACTACAGTATACGAGTAACTTGTAACTACAGTATACGAGTATTTTTTAACTTCAGTTTACGACTTAATCGTAACTACAGCATACAAGTAACTCGTAACTACAGTATACGAGTCACTTGTAACATTAGAATACGAGTCTCTTGTAACTACAGAATACGAGTTACTCGTAACTACAGTATACGAATAACATGTAACTACAGTATACGAGTAACATGTAACTTCAGTATACGACTAACTCGTAACTACAGTATACGAGTAACGTGTAACTACAGTATACGAGTAACATGTAACTTCAGTATACGAGTAACATGTAACTACAGTATATGAGTAACTTATAACTACAGTATACGAGTAACATGTAACTACAGTATACGAGTAACTTGTTACTACAGTATACGAGTAACTTGTAACTTCAGTATACGAGTAACTTGTAACTACAGTATACGAGTCACTTGTAACTACAGTATACAAGTCACTTGTAACTACAGTATACGACTTGAATGTAACAACAGTATACGAGTAACGTGTAACTACAGTTTACGAGTCACTTGTAACTACAGTATACGAGTAACTTGTAACTACAGTATACGAGTATCTTGTATCTACAGTATACGAGTCACTTGTAACTACAGTAATTGAGTCACTTGTAACTACAGTATACGAGTTACTCGTAACTAAAGTATACGAGTAACTTGTATTTACAGTATAAGAATAACTTGTAACTTCTGTATACGACGAACTCGTAACTACAGTATACGAGTCACTTTTAACTACATTATACGAGTTTAATGTAACTACAGTATACGAGTAACATGTAACTACAGTATACGAGTTACCTGTTACTACAGTATACGAGTAACTTGTAACTTCAGTACATGACTTACTCGTAACTACAGAATACGAGTAACTCGTAACAACAGTATACGAGTCACTTGTAACAACAAAATACGAGTAACTCGTAACTACAGTATACGAGTAACTTGTAACTACAGTAAAAAACTTACTCATAACTACGGTATACGAGTCACTTGTAACTACAGTATACGAGTAACTTGTAACTTCAGTATACGACTTACTCGTTACTACAGTATACGAGTCACTTGTAACTACAGTATACGAGAAACTTGTTACTACAGTATACGAGCCACTTGTAACTACAGTATTTGAGTAACTCGTAACAACAGTATACGAGTCACTTCTTACTACAGTATACGAGTCACTTGTAACTACAGTATACAAGTCACTTGTAACTACAGTATACGACTTGAATGTAACAACAGTATACGAGTAACGTGTAACTACAGTTTACGAGTCACTTGTAACTTCAGTATACGAGTAACTTGTAATTACAGTATACGAGTATCTTGTATCTACAGTATACGAGTCACTTGTAACTACAGTAATTGAGTCACTTGTAACTACAGTATACGAGTTACTCGTAACTAAAGTATACAAGTAACTTGTATTTACAGTAAACGAGTAACTTGTAACTTCTGTATACGACGAATTCGTTACTACAGTAAACGAGTCACTTGTAACTACATTATACGAGTTTAATGTAACTACAGTATACGAGTAACATGTAACTACAGTATACGAGTTACCTGTTACTACAGTATACGAGTAACTTGTAACTTCAGTATATGACTTACTCGTAACTACAGAATACGAGTAACTCGTAACTACAGTATACGAGTCACTTGTAAAAACAGAATACGAGTAACTCGTAACTACAGTATACGAGTAACGTGTAACTACAGTATACGAGTAACATGTAACTTCAGTATACGAGTTACATGTAACTACAGTATACGAGTAACTTATAACTACAGTATACGAGTAACATGTAACTACAGTATACGAGTAACTTGTAACTACAGTATACGAGTATTTTTTAACTTCAGTTTACGACTTAATCGTAACTACAGCATACAAGTTACTCGTAACTACAGTATACGAGTCACTTGTAACATTAGAATACGAGTCTCTTGTAACTACAGAATACGAGTTACTCGTAACTACAGTATACGAATAACATGTAACTACAGTATACGAATAACATGTAACTTCAGTATACGACTAACTCGTAACTACAGTATACGAGTAACGTGTAACTACAGTATACGAGTAACATGTAACTTCAGTATACGAGTAACATGTAACTACAGTATATGAGTAACTTATAACTACAGTATACGAGTAACATGTAACTACAGTATACGAGTAACTTGTTACTACAGTATACGAGTAACTTGTAACTTCAGTATACGAGTAACTTGTAACTACAGTATACGAGTCACTTGTAACTACAGTATACAAGTCACTTGTAACTACAGTATACGACTTGAATGTAACAACAGTATACGAGTAACGTGTAACTACAGTTTACGAGTCACTTGTAACTACAGTATACGAGTAACTTGTAACTACAGTATACGAGTATCTTTTATCTACAGTATACGAGTCACTTGTAACTACAGTAATTGAGTCACTTGTAACTACAGTATACGAGTTACTCGTAACTAAAGTATACGAGTAACTTGTATTTACAGTATAAGAATAACTTGTAACTTCTGTATACGACGAACTCGTAACTACAGTATACGAGTCACTTTTAACTACATTATACGAGTTTAATGTAACTACAGTATACGAGTAACATGTAACTACAGTATACGAGTTACCTGTTACTACAGTATACGAGTAACTTGTAACTTCAGTACATGACTTACTCGTAACTACAGAATACGAGTAACTCGTAACAACAGTATACGAGTCACTTGTAACAACAAAATACGAGTAACTCGTAACTACAGTATACGAGTAACTTGTAACTACAGTAAAAAACTTACTCATAACTACGGTATACGAGTCACTTGTAACTTCAGTATACGACTTACTCGTTACTACAGTATACGAGTCACTTGTAACTACAGTATACGAGAAACTTGTTACTACAGTATACGAGCCACTTGTAACTACAGTATTCGAGTAACTCGTAACAACAGTATACGAGTCACTTCTTACTACAGTTTACGAGTAACTTGTAACAACAGTATACGAGTCACTTGTAACTACAGTTTACGAGTAACTTGTAACTACAGTATACGAGTAACATGTAACTATAGTATACGGGTAACTTGTAACTACAGTATACAAGTAACTTGTAACTTCAGTATACGAGTAATTTTTAACTACAGTATACGAGTCACTTGTAACTACATTATACAAGTCACTTGTAACTACAGTATATGACTTGAATGTAACTACAGTTTACGAGTTACGTGTAACTACAGTATACGAGTCACTTGTAACTACAGTATACGAGTAACTTGTAACAACAGTATACGAGTAACTTGTATCTACAGTTTACGAGTCACTTGAAACTACAGAATACGAGTAAATTGGACGTACAGTTTACGAGTAACGTGTAACTACAGTATACGAATCACTTGTATTTACAGTATACGAGTAACTTGTTACTTCTGTATACAACGAACTCGTAACTACAGTAAACGAGTAACGTGTAACTACAGTATACGAGTGACATGTAACTTCAGTATACGAGTAACATGTAACTACAGTATATGAGGAACTTATAACTACAGTATACGAGTAACATGTAACTACAGTATACGAGTAACTTGTTACTACAGTATACGAGTAACTTGTAACTTCAGTATACGAGTAACTTGTAACTACAGTATACGAGTCACTTGTAACTACAGTATACAAGTCACTTGTAACTACAGTATACGACTTGAATGTAACAACAGTATACGAGTAACGTGTAACTACAGTTTACGAGTCACTTGTAACTACAGTATACGAGTAACTTGTAACTACAGTATACGAGTATCTTGTATCTACAGTATACGAGTCACTTGTAACTACAGTAATTGAGTCACTTGTAACTACAGTATACGAGTTACTCGTAACTAAAGTATACGAGTAACTTGTATTTACAGTATAAGAGTAACTTGTAACTTCTGTATACGACGAACTCGTAACTACAGTATACGAGTCACTTTTAACTACATTATACGAGTTTAATGTAACTACAGTATACGAGTAACATGAAACTACAGTATACGAGTTACCTGTTACTACAGTATACGAGTAACTTGTAACTTCAGTATATGACTTACTCGTAACTACAGAATACGAGTAACTCGTAACAACAGTATACGAGTCACTTGTAACAACAGAATACGAGTAACTCGTAACTACAGTATACGAGTAACTTGTAACTACAGTAAAAAACTTACTCATAACTACAGTATACGAGTCACTTGTAACTACAGTATACGAGTAACTTGTAACTTCAGTATACGACTTACTCGTTACTACAGTATACGAGTCACTTGTAACTACAGTATACGAGAAACTTGTTACTACAGTATACGAGCCACTTGTAACTACAGTATTCGAGTAACTCGTAACAACAGAATACGAGTCACTTCTTACTACAGTATACGAGTAACTTGTAACAACAGTATACGACTAACTCGTAACTACAGTTTACGAGTAACTCGTAACTACAGTAAACGAGTCACTTGTAACTTCAGTTTACGAGAAACTTGTATCTACAGTATACGAGTAACATGTAACTATAGTATACGAGTAACTTGTAATTACAGTATACAAGTAACTTGTAACTTCAGTACACGAGTAACTTGTAACTACAGTATACGAGTCACTTGTAACTACATTATACAAGTCACTTGTAACTACAGTATACGAGTCACTTGTAACTTCATTATACATGTCACTTGTAACTACAGTATACGACTTGAATGTAACTACAGTATACGAGTAACGTGTAACTACAGTATACGAGTCACTTGTAACTACAGTATACGAGTAACTTGTAACAACAGTATACGAGTAACTTGTATCTACAGTATACGAGTCACTTGTAACTACAGTATACGAGTAAATTGGACGTACAGTATACGAGTAACGTGTAACTACAGTATACGAGTAACTAGTAACTACAGTATACGAGTAACTTGTTACTACAGTATACGAGCCACTTGTAACTACAGTATTCGAGTAACTCGTAACAACAGTATACGAGTCACTTCTTACTACAGTATACGAGTAACTTGTAACTACAGATTACGAGTCACTTGTAACAACAGAATACGAGTCACTTGTAACTACAGTATACGAGTCACTTGTAACTACATTATACGAGTTTAATGTAACTACAGTATACGAGTAACATGTAACTATAGTATACGAGTTACCTGTTACTACAGTATACGAGTAACTTGTAACTTCAGTATACGAGTCACTTGTAACAACAGAATACGAGTAACTCGTAACTACAGTATACAAGCAACTTGTAACTACAGTAAAAAACTTAGTCATAACTACAGTATACGAGTCACTTGTAACTACAGTATACGAGTAACTTGTAACTTCAGTATACGACTTACTCGTTACTACAGTATACGAGTCACTTGTAACTACAGTATACGAGAAACTTGTTACTACAGTATACGAGCCACTTGTAACTACAGTATTCGAGTAACTCGTAACAACAGTATACGAGTCACTTCTTACTACAGTATACGAGTAACTTGTAACAACAGTATACGACTAACTCGTAACTACAGTTTACGAGTAACTCATAACTTCAGTATACGAGTAACATGTAACTTCAGTATACGAGTAACATGTAACAACAGTATACGAGTAACTTATAACTACAGTATACGAGTAACATGTAACTACAGTATACGAGTAACTTGTAACTACAGTATACGAGTAACTTGTAACTTCAGTATACGAGTAACTTGTAACTACAGTATACGAGTCACTTGTAACTACAGTATACAAGTCACTTGTAACTACAGTATACGACTTGAATGTAACAACAGTATACGAGTAACGTGTAACTACAGTTTACGAGTCACTTGTAACTTCAGTATACGAGTAACTTGTAACTACAGTATACGAGTATCTTGTATCTACAGTATACGAGTCACTTGTAACTACAGTAATTGAGTCACTTGTAACTACAGTATACGAGTTACTCGTAACTAAAGTATACAAGTAACTTGTATTTACAGTATACGAGTAACTTGTAACTTCTGTATACGACGAATTCGTTACTACAGTAAACGAGTCACTTGTAACTACATTATACGAGTTTAATGTAACTACAGTATACGAGTAACATGTAACTACAGTATACGAGTAACCTGTTACTACAGTATACGAGTAACTTGTAACTTCAGTATATGACTTACTCGTAACTACAGAATACGAGTAACTCGTAACTACAGTATACGAGTCACTTGTAACAACAGAATACGAGTAACTCGTAACTACAGTATACGAGTAACTTGTAACTACAGTAAAAAACTTACTCATAACTACAGTATACGAGTCACTTGTAACTACAGTATACGAGTAACTTGTAACTTCAGTATACGACTTACTCGTTTCTTTATTAATCAAATACATTTTTAAATTCAAACATGCTTCGTCAAAAACTAAGAACAGATACTTGCTCGTTACTACAGTATACGAGTCACTTGTAACTACAGTATACGAGAAACTTGTTACTACAGTATACGAGTCACTTGTAACTACAGTATACGAGCCACTTGTAACTACAGTATTCGAGTAACTCGTAACAACAGTATACGAGTCACTTCTTACTACATACATACATACATACATCACGCCTATATCCCTTACGGGGTAGGCAGAGCGTTAACGGCCGTAAAACGGATATTAACACCACGTCTGACAAAAGATTGAGGGTCAATCAGATTACTGTGTATCACTATAGTGACAGGTTGTCAGCCCATCGCCTAAAATTGCAATACTCATCCCTCGAGTCCCTTAGTCGGGTCGTACGACACCCATGGGTAAGAAATGGGGTGATGCTATTCTAAGCCGGCATCACACGGCATGGCACGGCTTCTTACTACAGTATACGAGTAACTTGTAACAACAGTATACGACTAACTCGTAACTACAGTTTACGAGTAACTCGTAACTACAGTATACGAGTCACTTGTAACTTCAGTTTACGAGTAACTTGTATCTACAGTATACCAGTAACATGTAACTATAGTATACGAGTAACTTGTAACTACAGTATACAAGTAACTTGTAACTTCAGTATACGAGTAACTTGTAATAACAGTATACGAGTCACTTATAACTACATTATACAAGTCACTTGTAACTACAGTATACGAGTCACTTGTAACTACATTATACAAGTCACTTGTAACTACAGTATACGACTTGAATGTAACTACAGTATACGAGTAACGTGTAACTACAGTATACGAGTCACTTGTAACTACAGTATACGAGTAACTTGTAACAACAGTATTCGAGTAACTTGTATCTACAGTTTACGAGTCACTTGTTACTACAGTATACGAGTAAATTGGACGTACAGTATACGAGTAACGTGTAACTACAGTATACGAATAACTTGTATTTACAGTATACGAGTAACTTGTAACTTCTGTTTACAACGAACTCGTAACTACAGTATACGAGTAACGTGTAACTACAGTATACGAGTAACATGTAACTTCAGTATACGAGTTACATGTAACTACAGTATACGAGTAACTTATAACTACAGTATACGAGTAACATGTAACTACAGTATACGAGTAACTTGTAACTACAGTATACGAGTATTTTTTAACTTCAGTTTACGACTTAATCGTAACTACAGCATACAAGTAACTCGTAACTACAGTATACGAGTCACTTGTAACATTAGAATACGAGTCTCTTGTAACTACAGAATACGAGTTACTCGTAACTACAGTATACGAATAACATGTAACTACAGTATACGAGTAACATGTAACTTCAGTATACGACTAACTCGTAACTACAGTATACGAGTAACGTGTAACTACAGTATACGAGTAACATGTAACTTCAGTATACGAGTAACATGTAACTACAGTATATGAGTAACTTATAACTACAGTATACGAGTAACATGTAACTACAGTATACGAGTAACTTGTTACTACAGTATACGAGTAACTTGTAACTTCAGTATACGAGTAACTTGTAACTACAGTATACGAGTCACTTGTAACTACAGTATACAAGTCACTTGTAACTACAGTATACGACTTGAATGTAACAACAGTATACGAGTAACGTGTAACTACAGTTTACGAGTCACTTGTAACTACAGTATACGAGTAACTTGTAACTACAGTATACGAGTATCTTGTATCTACAGTATACGAGTCACTTGTAACTACAGTAATTGAGTCACTTGTAACTACAGTATACGAGTTACTCGTAACTAAAGTATACGAGTAACTTGTATTTACAGTATAAGAATAACTTGTAACTTCTGTATACGACGAACTCGTAACTACAGTATACGAGTCACTTTTAACTACATTATACGAGTTTAATGTAACTACAGTATACGAGTAACATGTAACTACAGTATACGAGTTACCTAATACTACAGTATACGAGTAACTTGTAACTTCAGTACATGACTTACTCGTAACTACAGAATACGAGTAACTCGTAACAACAGTATACGAGTCACTTGTAACAACAAAATACGAGTAACTCGTAACTACAGTATACGAGTAACTTGTAACTACAGTAAAAAACTTACTCATAACTACGGTATACGAGTCACTTGTAACTACAGTATACGAGTAACTTGTAACTTCAGTATACGACTTACTCGTTACTACAGTATACGAGTCACTTGTAACTACAGTATACGAGAAACTTGTTACTACAGTATACGAGCCACTTGTAACTACAGTATTTGAGTAACTCGTAACAACAGTATACGAGTCACTTCTTACTACAGTATACGAGTCACTTGTAACTACAGTATACAAGTCACTTGTAACTACAGTATACGACTTGAATGTAACAACAGTATACTTAACTACAGTTAACGAGTCACTTGTAACTTCAGTATACGAGTAACTTGTAATTACAGTATACGAGTATCTTGTATCTACAGTATACGAGTCACTTGTAACTACAGTAATTGAGTCACTTGTAACTACAGTATACGAGTTACTCGTAACTAAAGTATACAAGTAACTTGTATTTACAGTATACGAGTAACTTGTAACTTCTGTATACGACGAATTCGTTACTACAGTAAACGAGTCACTTGTAACTACATTATACGAGTTTAATGTAACTACAGTATACGAGTAACATGTAACTACAGTATACGAGTTACCTGTTACTACAGTATACGAGTAACTTGTAACTTCAGTATATGACTTACTCGTAACTACAGAATACGAGTAACTCGTAACTACAGTATACGAGTCACTTGTAACAACAGAATACGAGTAACTCGTAACTACAGTATACGAGTAACGTGTAACTACAGTATACGAGTAACATGTAACTTCAGTATACGAGTTACATGTAACTACAGTATACGAGTAACTTATAACTACAGTATACGAGTAACATGTAACTACAGTATACGAGTAACTTGTAACTACAGTATACGAGTATTTTTTAACTTCAGTTTACGACTTAATCGTAACTACAGCATACAAGTTACTCGTAACTACAGTATACGAGTCACTTGTAACATTAGAATACGAGTCTCTTGTAACTACAGAATACGAGTTACTCGTAACTACAGTATACGAATAACATGTAACTACAGTATACGAGTAACATGTAACTTCAGTATACGACTAACTCGTAACTACAGTATACGAGTAACGTGTAACTACAGTATACGAGTAACATGTAACTTCAGTATACGAGTAACATGTAACTACAGTATATGAGTAACTTATAACTACAGTATACGAGTAACATGTAACTACAGTATACGAGTAACTTGTTACTACAGTATACGAGTAACTTGTAACTTCAGTATACGAGTAACTTGTAACTACAGTATACGAGTCACTTGTAACTACAGTATACAAGTCACTTGTAACTACAGTATACGACTTGAATGTAACAACAGTATACGAGTAACGTGTAACTACAGTTTACGAGTCACTTGTAACTACAGTATACGAGTAACTTGTAACTACAGTATACGAGTATCTTGTATCTACAGTATACGAGTCACTTGTAACTACAGTAATTGAGTCACTTGTAACTACAGTATACGAGTTACTCGTAACTAAAGTATACGAGTAACTTGTATTTACAGTATAAGAATAACTTGTAACTTCTGTATACGACGAACTCGTAACTACAGTATACGAGTCACTTTTAACTACATTATACGAGTTTAATGTAACTACAGTATACGAGTAACATGTAACTACAGTATACGAGTTACCTGTTACTACAGTATACGAGTAACTTGTAACTTCAGTACATGACTTACTCGTAACTACAGAATACGAGTAACTCGTAACAACAGTATACGAGTCACTTGTAACAACAAAATACGAGTAACTCGTAACTACAGTATACGAGTAACTTGTAACTACAGTAAAAAACTTACTCATAACTACGGTATACGAGTCACTTGTAACTTCAGTATACGACTTACTCGTTACTACAGTATACGAGTCACTTGTAACTACAGTATACGAGAAACTTGTTACTACAGTATACGAGCCACTTGTAACTACAGTATTTGAGTAACTCGTAACAACAGTATACGAGTCACTTCTTACTACAGTATACGAGTCACTTGTAACTACAGTATACAAGTCACTTGTAACTACAGTATACGACTTGAATGTAACAACAGTATACGAGTAACGTGTAACTACAGTTTACGAGTCACTTGTAACTTCAGTATACGAGTAACTTGTAACTACAGTATACGAGTATCTTGTATCTACAGTATACGAGTCACTTGTAACTACAGTAATTGAGTCACTTGTAACTACAGTATACGAGTTACTCGTAACTAAAGTATACAAGTAACTTGTATTTACAGTATACGAGTAACTTGTAACTTCTGTATACGACGAATTCGTTACTACAGTAAACGAGTCACTTGTAACTACATTATACGAGTTTAATGTAACTACAGTATACGAGTAACATGTAACTACAGTATACGAGTTACCTGTTACTACAGTATACGAGTAACTTGTAACTTCAGTATATGACTTACTCGTAACTACAGAATACGAGTAACTCGTAACTACAGTATACGAGTCACTTGTAACAACAGAATACGAGTAACTCGTAACTACAGTATACGAGTAACTTGTAACTACAGTAAAAAACTTACTCATAACTACAGTATACGAGTCACTTGTAACTACAGTATACGAGTAACTTGTAACTTCAGTATACGACTTACTCGTTTCTTTATTAATCAAATACATTTTTAAATTCAAACATGCTTCGTCAAAAACTAAGAACAGATACTTGCTCGTTACTACAGTATACGAGTCACTTGTAACTACAGTATACGAGAAACTTGTTACTACAGTATACGAGTCACTTGTAACTACAGTATACGAGAAACTTGTTACTACTGTATACGAGCCACTTGTAACTACAGTATTCGAGTAACTCGTAACAACAGTATACGAGTCACTTCTTACTACATACATACATACATACATCACGCCTTTATCCCTTGCGGGGTAGGCAGAGCGTTAACGGCCGTAAAACGGATATTAACACCACGTCTGACAAAAGATTGAGGGTCAATCAGATTACTGTGTATCACTATAGTGACAGGTTGTCAGCCCATCGCCTAAAATTGCAAAACTCATCCCTCGAGTCCCTTAGTCGGGTCGTACGACACCCATGGGTAAGAAATGGGGTGATGCTATTCTAAGCCGGCATCACACGGCACGGCACGGCTTCTTACTACAGTATACGAGTAACTTGTAACAACAGTATACGACTAACTCGTAACTACAGTTTACGAGTAACTCGTAACTACAGTATACGAGTCACTTGTAACTTCAGTTTTCGAGTAACTTGTATCTACAGTATACCAGTAACATGTAACTATAGTATACGAGTAACTTGTAACTACAGTATACAAGTAACTTGTAACTTCAGTATACGAGTAACTTGTAATAACAGTATACGAGTCACTTATAACTACATTATACAAGTCACTTGTAACTACAGTATACGAGTCACTTGTAACTACATTATACAAGTCACTTGTAACTACAGTATACGACTTGAATGTAACTACAGTATACGAGTAACGTGTAACTACAGTATACGAGTCACTTGTAACTACAGTATACGAGTAACTTGTAACAACAGTATACGAGTAACTTGTATCTACAGTTTACGAGTCACTTGTTACTACAGTATACGAGTAAATTGGACGTACAGTATACGAGTAACGTGTAACTACAGTATACGAATAACTTGTATTTACAGTATACGAGTAACTTGTAACTTCTGTTTACAACGAACCCGTAACTACAGTATACGAGTAACGTGTAACTACAGTATACGAGTAACATGTAACTTCAGTATACGAGTTACATGTAACTACAGTATACGAGTAACTTATAACTACAGTATACGAGTAACATGTAACTACAGTATACGAGTAACTTGTAAATACAGTATACGAGTATTTTGTAACTTCAGTTTACGACTTAATCGTAACTACAGCATACAAGTTACATGTAACTACAGTATACGAGTAACTTATAACTACAGTATACGAATAACATGTAACTACAGTATACGAGTAACATGTAACTTCAGTATACGACTAACTCGTAACTACAGTATACGAGTTACTCTTAACTACAGTATACGAGTTGAATGTAAATACAGTATACGAATTACTTGTAATAACAGTATTCGAGTAACTCGTTACAACAGTATACGAGTAACTTGTAACTACAGTTAAAGACTACTTTATAACTACAGTATACGAGTCACTTGTAACTACAGTATACGAGTAACTTGTAACTTCAGTATACGACTTACTCGTAACTACAGTATACGAGTCACTTGTAACTACAGTATACAAATAACAAGTAACTTCAGTATACGACTAACTCGTAACTACAGTATACGAAATACTCGTAACTACAGTATACGAGTAACTTGTAACTACAGTATACGAGTAAAATGTAAATACAGTATACGACTAACTTGTCACTACAGTATTCGAGTAACTCGTTACAACAGTATACGAGTCACTTGTAACTACAGTATATGAGTAACTTGTAACAACAGTATACGACTCACTCGTAACTACAGTTTACGAGTAACTCGTATCTACAGTATACGAGTCACTTGTAACTACAGTATTCGAGTGACTTGTAACTAAAGTATACGAATAACATGTAACTACAGTATACGAGTTACTTGTAACTACAGTATACGAGTAACTTGTAACTTCAGTATACGAGTAACTTGTAACTTCAGTATACGACTTTCTCGTAACTACAGAATACGAGTTACTCGTAACTACAGTAAACAAGTCACTTGTAACTACAGTAAACAAGTAACATGTAACTACAGTATACGAGTAACTTGTAACAACAGTAAACGAGTCACTTGTAACTACAGAATACGAGTAACTCGTAACTACAGTATACGAGTCACTTGTAACTACAGTATAATAGTTTAATGTAACTACAGTATACGAGTCACTTGTAACTACAGAATACGAGTAACTTGTAACTACAGTATTCGAGTCACTTGTAACTACAGTATACGAGTTTCATGTAACTACAGTATACGAGTTACATGTAACTACAGTATACGAGTAACTTGTAACTACAGTATACGAGTCACTTATAACAACAGTATATGAGTAACATGTTACTACAATATTCGACTTACTCGTAACTACAGTGTACGAGTAACTTGTAACTTCAGTAAACGACTAACTCGTAACAACAGTACACGAGTAACTCAAAACTACAGTATACGAGTCACTTGTAACTACAGTGTACGAGTATCATGTAACAACAATAAATGAGTCACTTGTAACTACAGTATTCGAGTAACTCGTAACCACAGTATACGATTCACTTGTAACAACATTAACGAGTTACATGTAACTACAGTACACTAGTAACTTGTAACTACAGAATACGAGTTAAATGTAACTAAAGTATACGGGTAACTTGTAACTTCAGTATACGAGTAACTCGTAACTACAGAATACGAGTTACTCGTCACTACAGTATACGAGTCTTTGGCAACTACAGTATACGAGTAACATGTTACTACAGTATACGATTAACTTGTAACAACAGTAAACGAGTCACTTGTAACTACAGAATACGAGTAACTTGTAACTACAGTATACGAATCACTTGTAATTACAGTATAATAGTTTAATGTAACTACAGTATACTAGTCACTTGTAACTACAGAATACGCGTAACTTGTAACTACAGTATACGAGTCACTTGTAACTACAGTATACGAGTAACATGTAACTACAGTATACGAGGAACATGTAACTACAGTATACGAAGTACTTGTAACTACAGTATACGAGTCACTTATAACTACAGTATATGAGTAACATGTAACTACAATATTCGACTAACTCGTAACTACAGTATACGAGTAACTTGTAACTTCAGTATACGACTAACTCGTAACTACAGTATACGAGTTACTCGTAACTACAGTATACGAATCACTTCTAACTACAGTAAATGAGTAACTCGTAACTACAGTATACGACTTTAATGTAACTACAGTATACGAGTAACGTGTAACTACAGTATACGAGTAACATGTTACTTAAGTATACGAGTTATATGTAACTACAGTATACGAGTCACTTGTAACAACAGTATACGAGTAACTTGTAACTACAGTATACGAGTAACATGTAACTACAGATTACGAGTCACTTGTAACAACTGATACGAGTCACTTGTAATCACAGTATACGAGTCACTTGTAACTACAGTATACGAGTAACTTGTAACTTCAGTATACGAGTAACTTGTAACTTCAGTATACGAGTCACTTGTTACTACAGTAAACAAGTCACTTGTAACTACAGTATACGACTTGAATGTAACTACAGTATACGAGTAACTTATAACTACAGTATACGAGTAACTTGTATCTACAGTATACGAGTCACTTGTAACTACAGTAAACGAGTAAATTGGACGTACAGTATACGAGTAACGTGTAACTACAGTATACGAGTAACTAGTAACTACAGTATACGAGTAACTTGTAACTTCTGTTTACGACGAACTCGTAACTACAGTATACGAGTCACTTGAAACTACAGTATACGAGTTAAATATAACTACAGTATACGAGAACCTTGTAACTACAGTATTCGAGTGACTCGTTACAACAGTATACGAGTCACTTGTAACTACAGTATACGAGTCACTTGTAACTACAGTATACGAGTCACTTGTAACTACAGTATACGAGTAACATGTAACTTTAGTATACGAGTCACATGTAACTACAGTATACGAGTAACTTGTAACTACAGTATACGAGTCACTTGTAACTACAATATACGAGTTACTTGTAACTACAGATTACGAGTCACTTGTAACAACAGAATACGAGTCACTTGTAACTACAGTATACGAGTCACTTGTAACTACATTATACGAGTTTAATGTAACTACAGTATACGAGTAACATGTAACTACAGTATACGAGTTAACTGTTACTACAGTATACGAGTAACTTGTAACTTCAGTTTATGACTTACTCGTAACTACAGAATACGAGTAACTCGTAACTACAGTATACGAGTCACTTGTAAATACAGTATACAAGTAACATGTAACTACAGTATACGAGTTACTCGTAACTACAGTATACGAATCACTTCTAACTACAGTAAACGAGTAACTCGTAACTACAGTATACGACTTTAATGTAACTACAGTATACGAGTAACGTGTAACTACAGTATACGAGTAACATGTTACTTAAGTATACGAGTTATATGTAACTACAGTATACGAGTCACTTGTAACAACAGTATACGAGTAACTTGTAACTACAGTATACGAGTAACATGTAACTACAGATTACGAGTCACTTGTAACAACTGATACGAGTCACTTGTAATCACAGTATACGAGTCACTTGTAACTACAGTATACGAGTAACTTGTAACTTCAGTATACGAGTAACTTGTAACTTCAGTATACGAGTCACTTGTTACTACAGTAAACAAGTCACTTGTAACTACAGTATACGACTTGAATGTAACTACAGTATACGAGTAACTTATAACTACAGTATACGAGTAACTTGTATCTACAGTATACGAGTCACTTGTAACTACAGTAAACGAGTAAATTGGACGTACAGTATACGAGTAACGTGTAACTACAGTATACGAGTAACTAGTAACTACAGTATACGAGTAACTTGTAACTTCTGTTTACGACGAACTCGTAACTACAGTATACGAGTCACTTGAAACTACAGTATACGAGTTAAATATAACTACAGTATACGAGAACCTTGTAACTACAGTATTCGAGTGACTCGTTACAACAGTATACGAGTCACTTGTAACTACAGTATACGAGTCACTTGTAACTACAGTATACGAGTCACTTGTAACTACAGTATACGAGTAACATGTAACTTTAGTATACGAGTCACATGTAACTACAGTATACGAGTAACTTGTAACTACAGTATACGAGTCACTTGTAACTACAATATACGAGTTACTTGTAACTACAGATTACGAGTCACTTGTAACAACAGAATACGAGTCACTTGTAACTACAGTATACGAGTCACTTGTAACTACATTATACGAGTTTAATGTAACTACAGTATACGAGTAACATGTAACTACAGTATACGAGTTAACTGTTACTACAGTATACGAGTAACTTGTAACTTCAGTTTATGACTTACTCGTAACTACAGAATACGAGTAACTCGTAACTACAGTATACGAGTCACTTGTAAATACATTATACAAGTAACATGTAACTACAGTATACGAGTCACTTGTAACAACAGAATACAATTTACTCGTAACTACAGTTTACGAGTTACTTGTAACTACAGTAAAAGACTTACTCATAACTACAGTATACGAGTCACTTGTAACTACAGTAAACGAGTAACTTGTAACTTCAGTATACGACTTACTCGTTACTACAGTATACGAGTCACTTGTAACTACAGTATACGAGAAACTTGTTACTACAGTATAAGAGTATCTTGTATCTACAGTATACGAGTTACTCGTAACTAAAAAATACGAGTTACTTGTATTTACAGTATACGAGTAAATTGTAACTTCTGTATACGACGAACTCGTAACTACAGTATACGAGTCACTTGTAACTACATTATACGAGTTTAATGTAACTACAGTATACGAGTAACATGTAACTACAGTATACGAGTTACCTGTTACTACAGTATACGAGTAACTTGTAACTTCAGTATACGACTAACTCGTAACTACAGTATACGAGTTACTCGTAACTACAGTATACGAATCACTTCTAACTACAGTAAACGAGTAACTCGTAACTACAGTATACGACTTTAATGTAACTACAGTATACGAGTAACGTGTAACTACAGAATACGAGTAACATGTTACTAAAGTATACGAGTAACATGTAACTACAGTATACGAGTAACATGTAACTACAGTATACGAGTTACCTGTTACTACAGTATACGAGTAACTTGTAACTTCAGTTTATGACTTACTCGTAACTACAGAATACGAGTAACTCGTAACTACAGTATACGAGTCACTTGTAACTACAGTATACAAGTAACATGTAACTACAGTAACAACAGTATACGAGTCACTTCTTACTACAGTATATGAGGAACTTGTAACAACAGTATACGACTAACTCGTAACTACAGTTTACGAGTAACTCGTAACTACAGTATACGAGTCACTTGTAACTACAGTTTTCGAGTATTTTGTAACTACAGTATACGAGTAACATGTAACTACATCATACGAGTAACTTGTAACTACAGTGTACAAGTAACTTGTAACTTCAGTATACGAGTAACTTGTAACTACAGTATACGAGTCACTTGTAACTACATTATACAAGTCACTTGTAACTACAGTATACGACTTAAATGTAACAACAGTATACGAGTAACGTGTAACTACAGTTTACGAGTCACTTGTACTACAGTATACGAGTAAATTTGACGTACAGTATACGAGTAACGTGTAACTACAGTATACGAGTAACTTGTATTTACAGTATACGAGTAACTTGTAACTTCTGTATACGACGATCTCGTAACTACAGTATACGAGTAACGTGTAACTACAGTATACGAGTAACATGTAACTTCAGTATACGAGTTACATGTAACTACAGTATACGAGTAACTTATAACTACAGTATACGAGTAACATGTAACTACAGTATACGAGTAACTTGTAACTACAGTATACGAGTAACTTGTAACTTCAGTATACGAGTAACTTGTAACTACAGTATACGAGTCACTTGTAACTACATTATACAAGTCACTTGTAACTACAGTATAGGACTTGAATGTAACTACAGTATACGAGTAACGTGTAACTACAGTATACGAGTCACTTGTAACTACAGTATACGAGTAACTTGTAACTACAGTATACGAGTAACTTGTATCTACAGTTTACGAGTCACTTGTAACTACAGTATACGAGTAAATTGGACGAACAGTATACGAGTAACGTGTAACTACAGTATACGAGTAACTTGTATTTACAGTATACGAGTAACTTGTAACTTCTGTATACGACGATCTCGTAACTACAGTATACGAGTAACGTGTAACTACAGTATACGAGTAACATGTAACTTCAGTATACGAGTTACATGTAACTACAGTATACGAGTAACTTATAACTACAGTATACGAGTAACATGTAACTGCAGTATACGAGTAACTTGTAACTACAGTATACGAGTAACTTGTAACTACAGTATACGAGTAACTTGTATCTACAGTTTACGAGTCACTTGTAACTACAGTATACGAGTAAATTGGACGTACAGTATACAAGTAACGTGTAACTACAGTATACGAGTAACATGTAACTTCAGTATACGAGTTACATGTAACTACAGTATACGAGTAACGTGTAACTACAGTATACGAGTAACTTGTAACTTCAGTATACGACTTTCTCGTAACTACAGAATACGAGTTACTCGTAACTACAGTAAACAAGTCACTTGTAACTACAGTAAACAAGTAACATGTAACTACAGTATACGAGTAACTTGTAACAACAGTAAACGAGTCACTTGTAACTACAGAATACGAGTAACTCGTAACTACAGTATACGAGTCACTCGTAACTTCAGTATAATTGTTAAATGTAACTACAGTATACGAGTCACTTGTAACTACAGAATACGAGTAACTTGTAACTACAGTATTCGAGTCACTTGTAACTACAGTATACGAGTTTCATGTAACTACAGTATACGAGTTACATGTAACTACAGTATACGAGTAACTCGTAACTACAGAATACGAGTAACTCGTAACTACAGTATACGAGTCACTTGTAACTACAGTATACAAGTAACATGTAACTACAGTATACGAGTCACTTGTAACAACAGAATACGAGTTACTCGTAACTACAGTATACGAGTAACTTGTAACTACAGTAAAAGACTTACTCATAACTACAGTATACGAGTCACTTGTAACTACAGTAAACGAGTAACTTGTAACTTCAGTGTACGACTTAATCGTTACTACAGTATACGAGTCACTCGTAACTACAGTATACGAGAAACTTGTTACTACAGTATACGAGCCACTTGTAACTACAGTATTCGAGTAACTCGTAACAACAGTATACGAGTCACTTCTTACTACAGTATATGAGGAACTTGTAACAACAGTATACGACTAACTCGTAACTACAGTTTACGAGTAACTCGTAACTACAGTATACGAGTCACTTGTAACTACAGTTTACGAGTATTTTGTAACTACAGTATACGAGCCACTTGTAACTACAGTATTCGAGTAACTCGTAACAACAGTATACGAGTCACTTCTTACTACAGTATATGAGGAACTTGTAACAACAGTATACGACTAACTCGTAACTACAGTTTACGAGTAACTCGTAACTACAGTATACGAGTCACTTGTAACTACAGTTTACGAGTATTTTGTAACTACAGTATACGAGTAACATGTAACTACATCATACGAGTAACTTGTAACTACAGTGTACAAGTAACTTGTAACTTCAGTATACGAGTAACTTGTAACTACAGTATACGAGTCACTTGTAACTACATTATACAAGTCACTTGTAACTACAGTATACGACTTGAATGTAACTACAGTATACGAGTAACGTGTAACTACAGTATACGAGTCACTTGTAACTACAGTATACGAGTAACTTGTAACTACAGTATACGAGTAACTTGTATCTACAGTTTACGAGTCACTTGTAACTACAGTATACGAGTAAATTGGACGTACAGTATACGAGTAACGTGTAACTACAGTATACGAGTAACTTGTATTTACAGTATACGAGTAACTTGTAACTTCTGTATACGACGATCTCGTAACTACAGTATACGAGTAACGTGTAACTACAGTATACGAGTAACATGTAACTTCAGTATACGAGTTACATGTAACTACAGTATACGAGTAACTTATAACTACAGTATACGAGTAACATGTAACTACAGTATACGAGTAACTTGTAACTACAGTATACGAGTAACTTGTAACTTCAGTATACGAGTAACTTGTAACTACAGTATACGAGTCACTTGTAACTACATTATACAAGTCACTTGTAACTACAGTATAGGACTTGAATGTAACTACAGTATACGAGTAACGTGTAACTACAGTATACGAGTCACTTGTAACTACAGTATACGAGTAACTTGTAACTACAGTATACGAGTCACTTGTAACTACAGTATACGAGAAACTTGTTACTACAGTATATGAGTATCTTGTATCTACAGTATACGAGTTACTCGTAACTAAAAAATACGAGTTACTTGTATTTACAGTATACGAGTAAATTGTAACTTCTGTATACGACGAACTCGTAACTACAGTATACGAGTCACTTGTAACTACATTATACGAGTTTAATGTAACTACAGTATACGAGTAACATGTAACTACAGTATACGAGTTACCTGTTACTACAGTATACGAGTAACTTGTAACTTCAGTATACGACTAACTCGTAACTACAGTATACGAGTTACTCGTAACTTCAGTATACGAATCACTTCTAACTACAGTAAACGAGTAACTCGTAACTACAGTATACGACTTTAATGTAACTACAGTATACGAGTAACGTGTAACTACAGTATACGAGTAACATGTTACTAAAGTATACGAGTAACATGTAACTACAGTATACGAGTAACATGTAACTACAGTATACGAGTTACCTGTTACTACAGTATACGAGTAACTTGTAACTTCAGTTTATGACTTACTCGTAACTACAGAATACGAGTAACTCGTAAGTACAGTATACGAGTCACTTGTAACTACAGTATACAAGTAACATGAAACTACAGTATACGAGTCACTTGTAACAACAGAATACGAGTTACTCGTAACTACAGTATACGAGTAACTTGTAACTACAGTAAAAGACTTACTCATAACTACAGTATACGAGTCACTTGTAACTACAGTAAACGAGTAACTTGTAACTTCAGTGTACGACTTAATCGTTACTACAGTATACGAGTCACTTGTAACTACAGTATACGAGAAACTTGTTACTACAGTATACGAGCCACTTGTAACTACAGTATTCGAGTAACTCGTAACAACAGTATACGAGTCACTTCTTACTACAGTATATGAGGAACTTGTAACAACAGTATACGACTAACTCGTAACTACAGTTTACGAGTAACTCGTAACTACAGTATACGAGTCACTTGTAACTACAGTTTACGAGTATTTTGTAACTACAGTATACGAGTAACATGTAACTACATCATACGAGTAACTTGTAACTACAGTGTACAAGTAACTTGTTACTTCAGTATACGAGTAACTTGTAACTACAGTATACGAGTCACTTGTAACTACATTATACAAGTCACTTGTAACTACAGTATACGACTTGAATGTAACTACAGTATACGAGTAACGTGTAACTACAGTATACGAGTCACTTGTAACTACAGTATACGAGTAACTTGTAACTACAGTATACGAGTAACTTGTATCTACAGTTTACGAGTCACTTGTAACTACAGTATACGAGTAAATTGGACGTACAGTATACGAGTAACGTGTAACTACAGTATACGAGTAACTTGTATTTACAGTATACGAGTAACTTGTAACTTCTGTATACGACGATCTCGTAACTACAGTATACGAGTAACGTGTATTTACAGTATACGAGTAACATGTAACTTCAGTATACGAGTTACATGTAACTACAGTATACGAGTAACTTATAACTACAGTATACGAGTAACATGTTACTACAGTATACGAGTAACTTGTAACTACAGTATACGAGTAACTTGTAACTTCAGTATACGAGTTACTTGTAACTTCAGTATACGAGTCACTTGTAACTACATTATACAAGTCACTTGTAACTACAGTATAGGACTTGAATGTAACTACAGTATACGAGTAACGTGTAACTACAGTATACGAGTCACTTGTAACTACAGTATACGAGTAACTTGTAACTACAGTATACGAGTAACTTGTATCTACAGTTTACGAGTCACTTGTAACTACAGTATACGAGTAAATTGGACGTACAGTATACGAGTAACGTGTAACTACAGTATACGAGTAACTTGTATTTACAGTATACGAGTAACTTGTAACTTCTGTATACGACGATCTCGTAACAACAGTATACGAGTAACGTGTAACTACAGTATACGAGTAACATGTAACTTCAGTATACGAGTTACATGTAACTACAGTATACGAGTAACTTATAACTACAGTATACGAGTAACATGTAACTACAGTATACGAGTAACTTGTAACTACAGTATACGAGTAACTTGTAACTTCAGTATACGAGTAACTTGTAACTACAGTATACGAGTCACTTGTAACTACATTATACAAGTCACTTGTAACTACAGTATAGGACTTGAATGTAACTACAGTATACGAGTAACGTGTAACTACAGTATACGAGTCACTTGTAACTACAGTATACGAGTAACTTGTAACTACAGTATACGAGTCACTTGTAACTACAGTATACGAGAAACTTGTTACTACAGTATATGAGTATCTTGTATCTACAGTATACGAGTTACTCGTAACTAAAAAATACGAGTTACTTGTATTTACAGTATACGAGTAAATTGTAACTTCTGTATACGACGAACTCGTAACTACAGTATACGAGTCACTTGTAACTACATTATACGAGTTTAATGTAACTACAGTATACGAGTAACATGTAACTACAGTATACGAGTTACCTGTTACTACAGTATACGAGTAACTTGTAACTTCAGTATACGACTAACTCGTAACTACAGTATACGAGTTACTCGTAACTTCAGTATACGAATCACTTCTAACTACAGTAAACGAGTAACTCGTAACTACAGTATACGACTTTAATGTAACTACAGTATACGAGTAACGTGTAACTACAGTATACGAGTAACATGTTACTAAAGTATACGAGTAACATGTAACTACAGTATACGAGTAACATGTAACTACAGTATACGAGTTACCTGTTACTACAGTATACGAGTAACTTGTAACTTCAGTTTATGACTTACTCGTAACTACAGAATACGAGTAACTCGTAAGTACAGTATACGAGTCACTTGTAACTACAGTATACAAGTAACATGTAACTACAGTATACGAGTCACTTGTAACAACAGAATACGAGTTACTCGTAACTACAGTATACGAGTAACTTGTAACTACAGTAAAAGACTTACTCATAACTACAGTATACGAGTCACTTGTAACTACAGTAAACGAGTAACTTGTAACTTCAGTGTACGACTTAATCGTTACTACAGTATACGAGTCACTTGTAACTACAGTATACGAGAAACTTGTTACTACAGTATACGAGCCACTTGTAACTACAGTATTCGAGTAACTCGTAACAACAGTATACGAGTCACTTCTTACTACAGTATATGAGGAACTTGTAACAACAGTATACGACTAACTCGTAACTACAGTTTACGAGTAACTCGTAACTACAGTATACGAGTCACTTGTAACTACAGTTTACGAGTATTTTGTAACTACAGTTTACGAGTATTTTGTAACTACAGTATACGAGTAACATGTAACTACATCATACGAGTAACTTGTAACTACAGTGTACAAGTAACTTGTTACTTCAGTATACGAGTAACTTGTAACTACAGTATACGAGTCACTTGTAACTACATTATACAAGTCACTTGTAACTACAGTATACGACTTGAATGTAACTACAGTATACGAGTAACGTGTAACTACAGTATACGAGTCACTTGTAACTACAGTATACGAGTAACTTGTAACTACAGTATACGAGTAACTTGTATCTACAGTTTACGAGTCACTTGTAACTACAGTATACGAGTAAATTGGACGTACAGTATACGAGTAACGTGTAACTACAGTATACGAGTAACTTGTATTTACAGTATACGAGTAACTTGTAACTTCTGTATACGACGATCTCGTAACTACAGTATACGAGTAACGTGTATTTACAGTATACGAGTAACATGTAACTTCAGTATACGAGTTACATGTAACTACAGTATACGAGTAACTTATAACTACAGTATACGAGTAACATGTTACTACAGTATACGAGTAACTTGTAACTACAGTATACGAGTAACTTGTAACTTCAGTATACGAGTAACTTGTAACTTCAGTATACGAGTCACTTGTAACTACATTATACAAGTCACTTGTAACTACAGTATAGGACTTGAATGTAACTACAGTATACGAGTAACGTGTAACTACAGTATACGAGTCACTTGTAACTACAGTATACGAGTAACTTGTAACTACAGTATACGAGTAACTTGTATCTACAGTTTACGAGTCACTTGTAACTACAGTATACGAGTAAATTGGACGTACAGTATACGAGTAACGTGTAACTACAGTATACGAGTAACTTGTATTTACAGTATACGAGTATAAGAATAAGAATAAGAATAAGAATAATTTATTTATAAGCTTAATGTCAGTATTTACATATAAAGGAAATATACTTAGAAGTACTTAAATATTACAATTTAGCCTGAACTAGGATTACCCTGTATCTCAGGCAAACAAGGTCATATTTATTAATTACATAATACGTCTTTTTTATAAATTATATAAAATACCTAAAATGTTTACATTATCTAGGTGAATACAGTTAAAATATTAATACTTATCAACTAGGTGTGTGACTTTTTTACTAGTAGCTTCTGATACAGGGTCTAAGAAAAGACCGTCAATAATTTCTCTGTTTCCTCATACGACAACAACTGTAAGGCTTCTTTTAGTACCCTTTTACATTCATTGTAACATAAAGGGTAAATCGTTAAAATTGCGTTTAGTCGATTGTAAAGCCTGGGTCCTAAGAACACAAAAAATCTCGATGAAAAGGCGAAGTTTGTTTGTGTTTTCTGTGTGCAGACAATATCTTTACGTCTTTTGTTAGTTATATCCGTGCAATAGGAAAGTGCTGCGTGTTGTTTTAGTACAGTGCTTAAAATGAATAATTGTCGAACTGTTAGTACTTGGCATGACTTATATAAAAGGTTAGTAGGATACAGGAACGGACGAAAACTTAATACCTTTAGGACAGCTCGTTGTGCCCTTTCAAGTGTTAGAAGGAAAGTTTTAGAAGAACCACCCCATGACGATATGCAATATGTAAGAAGTGATTGACATAGGGCAAAGTAGACTTGTGTAATCAGTTGAGAGTCCGCAAAAGAGCGTAATTTTTTAAAAACGAAAATTAGCTTGCGAACTCTACCGCTTAAGGCTTCAATGTGTGGTCTGAATGAAAGCAAATTATCTATTATGATGCCCAAATATTTTATTTGGTGTGCGGGTGAAATTACAGGACAGTCGCAATTTGTGTCCGTTGGAGAATAACAGTGATGGGCGTAAATGCTTGGATTGGGATTTGCTAAAGGATAGTTGCTCTTTGAGAACTTTACAAAACTTGTTTTATCGGCATTGAGGGTGAGCTGATGATACCGCAACCATTTACATACAACATTAAAACCTCGCTGTGCATATTCGAAAACATGTTTATCAGTTTTGGCGGAAAAGATTATGGCTGTATCGTCCGCATATGAAATAATCTTACCGCAGTCTAATTTAAGGTCGCAAAGATCATTGATATAAATCAAAAATAGGGTTGGACCTAAAATGCTGCCTTGTGGGACCCCAAAGGATGTATTAAGTCGAAAAGAGCTCATTACATTACCTATTTTGACGCATTGACACCTATTTGATAAATAACTTTCGAATAGTTTCAGTTGCGTACCTCTTATGCCTATGTTTTCAAGCTTACGTAAGAGGATTGGGGTGGAAACAGTGTCGAAAGCTTTAGCAAGGTCAAGGAATATACCTATAGTTTTTTCTCCTTTGTCAAGTTCCTTTGTAATATGATCGGTTAAGTGGTGGACAGCATCGGAAGTTGAAAGTTTGGCTCTAAATCCAAATTGCATACTAGATAGAATGGAGTACTTCTCTAAATATTGCATTAGTCTGGTATTAATAATTTTCTCAAACACTTTAGATATTGATGTCAATAGGGATATAGGCCTGTAATTAGTAACAAGATTTTTAGGACCGGATTTATAAATGGGTACTACGACCGCTTTTTTCAAACAATTAGGAAAAAATCCTTCAGTTAGGCATTTTTGAAAAATGTGTGTGAGTGGTAGGACCAGTAAGTGCTTGATTTTTTTTAGTATTTTGTTTGAGATACCATCCCAGCCTACTGCACAATCCTCTTTTAATCCTGTTATTAATCTTTCAACCTCTTGTGTATCCGTATCCAGCAATACAAAAGACTTTGACGTAGTTTGTGTGTTAGTATATGGAAGGTGGGCATCGGTGCTCTGTATTTTTTCAGACAGGTTTTTGCCTACATTAACAAAAAAATCGTTGACATTATTAACAGATTCTGTTTCAGAAACATGTGTTTTTAATAATTTTGAGGATGTTTCATGCTGCTTTGACGTGTAGGTTAAGGTCTTAACATGTTTCCAGACTTGTTTATTATCCTTTCCAGCCTTTGCCAGTTCACTCCTATCGTAATTACTTTTTACCTTTTTTAACAAGTCATTACAAAAATTGCGGTATCTTTTGTAAGTTGTTAGTAGAATTATATTTTCAGAGTGTTTTTTAGCCTTCATATGAAGCTTATCCCTGTTTTTCATACAACGGATTAAACCCGGAGTGATCCATGGCTTAATATTATAATTTTTCCTACTTATTTTCACGGTCACAGTGTTATCTAATATAGCTTGTTGAACAGTTTTTATTAAATGCAACAATGCAGAGTCAGCATCAGCAAAATTGTAAACTGGACTGAAATCGGTCATGCATAAATACTCTTCTAGTTTATTTATATTTAATTTGTTGACAAACTGCGTTTGTCGTGACCTCATTTTCTTTAGACTAAGTGTTATTAGAACAGCATAATGATCGGTTATAGACGAATTAGTAACTAATGTAAGTGATGGTAAGTTGGTTTTAAGCATGACGTGATCTAAGCAGGAACCAGTCTGAAACGTGGGAAGAGTGTGAGCAGGAAGAAGACCGTGAGATGAGCATAGATTGAGATATTCCTGACCGGGAACGTTATCGCATCCTACCGAGATAATATTTATATTTATATCGCCCGTTAATATTATATTTTTAAACTGAGATAAACTTTTAAGAAGTTTATCTAATGAATCCAGAAAGGCTTCAATTTTCACAGTAGAAGGAGATCTATATATCGCAATAATTGCAGTATCCATGCCAACCTTTATTAATAGCCGGTTACATTCTAGTAAAAGCGGCTCCTCAACAATTATGTCTAAGTTATTTTTAGCATATAATACTACTCCATCATTTTGGTAGTAGTTTAGCTTACTATGAAATGACCTGTAGCCTTCTATTATAGGTAGATTTAGACTACCACGGTTTGTCAGCCAACATTCTGTTAAAATAATTAGGTCACAGTTGAAATTTAACCTTTGTTGGAGTGTACTGAAATTATCAATATTTTTATAGATACTGCGAATATTTTGTGTTAGTATTGTCAGCGCATTTCGGTAGCGTGAAAGATATTGTTTACAGTTTTCAACTTCACAAGATTTTGATTCGTAAACAGAGAAATTATCTAGGTCATCCATTAAAAGATTAGTCATGGCGAATTAAAAATGAAACTAAAACTACTTATACAAAATATAGATCTAGACCACTTACTTATGGACGGCGCTCTTAGGCGCCTTCATAATCAATAGAATTAATGTACCTTTGCTCGGCCATTTTTTTTGCGGGGCATTCATCATCACCGGTTTTGTGATTGCTGGGCTTTTTGTATAATCGGCAAGTTGCACATTTTGGAGCTTCCGCTTTGTTTACGCAGTCCTTGGCCGAGTGACCCACATCACCACAATGGGCACACGTATCTGCTGGATTCTTGCAGGTCTTAGCAGCATGACCATACTGCTGACATTTAAAACACCTAGTGACTGTGGTAAAGTCACGTACAGGGCAGGAGGACCAGTTCACAAAAACTCTATTTTGATTAATGAGGGCTTTTCGAGTAACTTGTAACTTCTGTATACGACGATCTCGTAACTACAGTATACGAGTAACGTGTAACTACAGTATACGAGTAACATGTAACTTCAGTATACGAGTTACATGTAACTACAGTATACGAGTAACTTATAACTACAGTATACGAGTAACATGTAACTACAGTATACGAGTAACTTGTAACTACAGTATACGAGTAACTTGTAACTACAGTATACGAGTAACTTGTATCTACAGTTTACGAGTCACTTGTAACTACAGTATACGAGTAAATTGGACGTACAGTATACAAGTAACGTGTAACTACAGTATACGAGTAACTTGTATTTACAGTATACGAGTAACTTGTAACTTCTGTATACGACGAACTCGTAACTACAGTATTCGAGTAACGTGTAACTACAGTATACGAGTAACATGTAACTTCAGTATACGAGTTACATGTAACTACAGTATACGAGTAACTTATAACTACAGTATACGAGTAACATGTAACTACAGTATACGAGTAACTTGTAACTACAGTATACGAGTAACTTGTAACTTCAGTATACGTGTAACTTGTAACTACAGTATACGAGTCACTTGTAACTACAGTATACAAGTCACTTGTAACTACAGTAAACGACTTGAATGTAACAACAGTATACGAGTATCGTGTAATTACAGTATACGAGTCACTTGTAACTACAGTATACGAGTAACTTGTAACTACAGTATACGAGTATCTTGTATCTACAGTATACGAGTCACTTGTAACTACAGTAATTGAGTCACTTGTAACTACAGTATACTAGTTACTCGTAACTACAGTATACGAGTAACTTGTATTTACAAAATACGAGTAACTTGTAACTTCTGTATACGACGAACTCGTAACTACAGTATACGAGTCACTTGTAACTACAGTATACGAAATTAATGTATCTACAGTATACGAGTCACCTGTAACTACAGAATACGAGTAACTTGTAACTACAGTATACGAGTAACATGTAAGTACAGTATACGAGACACTTGTAACTTCAGTTTACTAGTAATATGTAACTAGAGTATACGAGTCACTTGTAACTACAGTATACGAGTATTATGTAACTATAGTATGCGAGTCACTTGTAACTACAGTATACGAGTAACTTGTAACTACAGTATACGAGTCACTTGTAACTACAGTATACGAGTAACTTGTAGCTACAGATTACGAGTCACTTGTAACAACAGAATACGAGTCACTTGTAACTACAGTATACGAGTAACTTGTAACTACATTATACGAGTTCAATGTAACTACAGTATACGAGTAACATGAAACTACAGTATACGAGTAACTTGTAACTTCAGTATACGAGTCACTTGTAAATACAGTATACGAGTTTAATGTAACTACAGTATACGAGTCACTTGTAATTACAGTATAATAGTTTAATGTAACTACAGTAAACGAGTAAGTTGTAACTACAGTATACGAGTCCCTTGTAACTACAGTATACGAGTTTAATGTAACAACAGTATACGAGTCACTTGTAACTACAGTAAACGAGAAACAAGTAACTACAGTATACGAGTAAGATGTAACTACAGTATACGAGCCACTTGTTACTACAGTAAACGAGTTAAATGAAACTACAGTATACGAGTCACTTGTAACTACAGTATACGAGTAACTTGGACTTACAGTATACGAGTAACTTGTATCTACTGTATACGAGTCACTTGTAACTACAGTATACGAGTAACATGTAACTTCAGTTTACGACTAAATCGTAACTACATTATACAAGTTACTCGTAACTACAGTATACGAGTCACTTGTAACATTAGAATACGAGTCTCTTGTAACTACAGAATACGTGTTACTCGTAACTACAGTATACGAATAACATGTAACTACAGTATACGAGAACCTTGTAACTACAGTATTCGAGTGACTCGTTACAACAGTATACGAGTCACTTGTAACTACAGTATACGAGTCACTTGTAACTACAGAATACGAGTCACTTGTAACTACAGTATACGAGTAACATGTAACTTTAGTATTATACGAGTCACATGTAACTACAGTATACGAGTAACTTGTAACTACAGTATACGAGTCACTTGTAACTACAATATACGAGTACCTTGTAACTACAGATTACGAGTCACTTGTAACTACAGCATACGAGTCACTTGTAACTACATTATACAAGTCACTTGTAACTACAGTATACGACTTGAATGTAACTACAGTTTACGAGTAACGTGTAACTACAGTTTACGAGTCACTTGTAACTACAGTATACGAGTAACTTGTAACAACAGTATACGAGTAACCTGTATCTACAGTTTACGAGTCACTTGTAACTACAGTATACGAGTAAATTGGACGTACAGTATACGAGTAACGTGTAACTACAGTATACGAATAACTTGTATTTACAGTATACGAGTAACATGTAACTACAGTATACGAGTAACTTGTATTAACAGAATACGAGTTACTCGTAACTACAGTTTACGAGTAACTTGTAAATACAGTAAAAGACTTACTCATAACTACAGTATACGAGTCACTTGTAACTACAGTAAACGAGTAACTTGTAACTTCAGTATACGACTTACTCGTTACTACAGTATACGAGTCACTTGTAACTACAGTATACGAGAAACTTGTTACTACAGTATATGAGTATCTTGTATCTACAGTATACGAGTTACTCGTAACTAAAGTATACGAGTTACTTGTATTTACAGTATACGAGTAAATTGTAACTTCTGTATACGACGAACTCGTAACTACAGTATACGAGTCACTTGTAACTACATTATACGAGTTTAATGTAACTACAGTATACGAGTAACATGTAACTACAGTATACGAGTTACCTGTTACTACAGTATACGAGTAACTTGTAACTTCAGTATACGACTAACTCGTAACTACAGTATACGAGTTACTCGTAACTACAGTATACGAATCACTTCTAACTACAGTAAACGAGTAACTCGTAACTACAGTATACGACTTTAATGTAACTACAGTATACGAGTAACGTGTAACTACAGTATACGAGTAACATGTTACTAAAGTATACGAGTTACATGTAACTACAGTATACGAGTAACATGTAACTACAGTATACGAGTTACCTGTTACTACAGTATACGAGTAACTTGTAACTTCAGTTTATGACTTACTCTTAACTTCAGAATACGAGTAACTCGTAACTACAGTATACGAGTCACTTGTAACTACAGTATACAAGTAACATGTAACTACAGTATACGAGTCACTTGTAACATCAGAATACGAGTTACTCGTAACTACAGTATACGAGTAACTTGTTACTACAGTAAAAGACTTACTCATAACTACAGTATACGAGTCACTTGTAACTACAGTAAACGAGTAACTTGTAACTTCAGTGTACGACTTAATCGTTACTACAGTATACGAGTCACTTGTAACTACAGTATACGAGAAACTTGTTACTACAGTATACGAGCCACTTGTAACTACAGTATTCGAGTAACTCGTAACAACAGTATACGAGTCACTTCTTACTACAGTATATGAGGAACTTGTAACAACAGTATACGACTAACTCGTAACTACAGTTTACGAGTAACTCGTAACTACAGTATACGAGTCACTTGTAACTACAGTTTACGAGTAACTTGTAACTACAGTATACGAGTAACATGTAACTACATCATACGAGTAACTTGTAACTACAGTGTACAAGTAACTTGTAACTTCAGTATACGAGTAACTTGTAACTTCTGTATACGACGAACTCGTAACTACAGTATACGAGTAACGTGTAACTACAGTATACGAGTAACATGTAAGTTCAGTATACGAGTTACATGTAACTACAGTATACGAGTAACTTATAACTACAGTATACGAGTAACATGTAACTACAGTATACGAGTAACTTGTAACTACAGTATACGAGTCACTTGTAACTACAATATACGAGTAACTTGTAACTACAGATTACGAGTCACTTGTAACTACAGTATACGAGTCACTTGTAACTACATTATACAAGTCACTTGTAACTACAGTATACGACTTGAATGTAACTACAGTTTACGAGTAACGTGTAACTACAGTTTACGAGTCACTTGTAACTACAGTATACGAGTAACTTGTAACAACAGTATACGAGTAACCTGTATCTACAGTTTACGAGTCACTTGTAACTACAGTATACGAGTAAATTGGACGTACAGTATACGAGTAACGTGTAACTACAGTATACGAATAACTTGTATTTACAGTATACGAGTAACTTGTAACTTCTGTATACAACGAACTCGTAACTACAGTATACGAGTAACTTGTAACTACAGTATACGAGTAACATGTAACTTCAGTATACGAGTAACATGTAACTACAGTATACGAGTAACTTATAACTACAGTATACGAGTAACATGTAACTACAGTATACGACTTACTCGTTACAACAGTATACGAGTAACTTGTAACTTCAGTATACGAGTAACTTGTAACTACAGTATACGAGTCACTTGTAACTACAGTATACAAGTCACTTGCAACTAAAGTATACGACTTGAATGTAACAACAGTACACGAGTAACGTGTAACTACAGTTTACGAGTCACTTGTAACTACAGTATACTAGTTACTCGTAACTACAGTATACGAGTAACTTGTATTTACAAAATACGAGTAACTTGTAACTTCTGTATACGACGAACTCTTAACTACAGTATACGAGTCACTTGTAACTACAGTATACGAAATTAATGTATCTACAGTATACGAGTCACCTGTAACTACAGAATACAAGTAACTTGTAACTACAGTATACGAGTAACATGTAAGTACAGTATACGAGTCACTTGTAACTTCAGTTTACTAGTAATATGTAACTAGAGTATACGAGTCACTTGTAACTACAGTATACGAGTATTATGTAACTATAGTATGCGAGTCACTTGTAACTACAGTATACGAGTAACTTGTAACTACAGTATACGAGTCACTTGTAACTACAGTATACGAGTAACTTGTAGCTACAGATTACGAGTCACTTGTAACAACAGAATACGAGTCACTTGTAACTACAGTATACGAGTCACTTGTAACTACATTATACGAGTTCAATGTAACTACTTTATACGAGTAACATGAAAATACAGTATACGAGTAACTTGTAACTACAGTATACGAGTCACTTGTAAATACAGTATACGAGTTTAATGTAACTACAGTATACGAGTCACTTGTAATTACAGTATAATAGTTTAATGTAACTACAGTAAACGAGTAAGTTGTAACTACAGTATACGAGTCCCTTGTAACTACAGTATACGAGTTTAATGTAACAACAGTATACGAGTCACTTGTAACTACAGTATACGAGAAACAAGTAACTACAGTATACGAGTAAGATGTAACTACAGTATACGAGCCACTTGTAACTACAGTATACGAGTAACTTGAACTTACAGTATACGAGTAACTTGTATCTACTGTATACGAGTCACTTGTAACTACAGTATACGAGTAACATGTAACTTCAGTTTACGACTAAATCGTAACTACAGTATACAAGTTACTCGTAACTACAGTATACGAGTCACTTGTAACATTAGAATACGAGTCTCTTATAACTACAGAATACGTGTTACTCGTAACTACAGTATACGAATAACATGTAACTACAGTATACGAGAACCTTGTAACTACAGTATTCGAGTGACTCGTTACAACAGTATACGAGTCACTTTTTACTACAGTATACGAGTCACTTGTAACTACAGAATACGAGTCACTTGTAACTACAGTATACGAGTAACATGTAACTTTAGTATACGAGTCACATGTAACTACAGTATACGAGTAACTTGTAACTACAGTATACGAGTCACTTGTAACTACAATATACGAGTAACTTGTAACTACAGATTACGAGTCACTTGTAACTACAGTATACGAGTCACTTGTAACTACATTATACAAGTCACTTGTAACTACAGTATACGACTTGAATGTAACTACAGTTTACGAGTAACGTGTAACTACAGTTTACGAGTCACTTGTAACTACAGTATACGAGTAACTTGTAACAACAGTATACGAGTAACCTGTATCTACAGTTTACGAGTCACTTGTAACTACAGTATACGAGTAAATTGGACGTACAGTATACGAGTAACGTGTAACTACAGTATACGAATAACTTGTATTTACAGTATACGAGTAACTTGTAACTTCTGTATACAACGAACTCGTAACTACAGTATACGAGTAACTTGTAACTACAGTATACGAGTAACATGTAACTTCAGTATACGAGTAACATGTAACTACAGTATACGAGTAACTTATAACTACAGTATACGAGTAACATGTAACTACAGTATACGACTTACTCGTTACAACAGTATACGAGTAACTTGTAACTTCAGTATACGAGTAACTTGTAACTACAGTATACGAGTCACTTGTAACTACAGTATACAAGTCACTTGCAACTAAAGTATACGACTTGAATGTAACAACAGTACACGAGTAACGTGTAACTACAGTTTACGAGTCACTTGTAACTACAGTTTACGAGTAACTTGTAACTACAGTATACGAGTATCTTGTATCTACAGTATACGAGTCACTTGTAACTACAGTATACGAGTAACTTGTAACTACAGTATACGAGTTAATCGTAACTAAAGTATACGAGTAACTTGTATTTACAGTATACGAGTAACTTGTAACTTCTGTTTACGACGAAATCGTAACTACAGTTTACGAGTCACTTGTAACTACAGTATACGAGTAACTTGTAACTACAGTATACGAGTTACTTGTAACTACAGTATACGAGTCACTTGAAACTACAGTATACGAGTAAAATATAACTACAGTATATGAGTTACTTGTTATAACAGTAAACGAGTAAATTGTAACTTCAGTATATGACTTACTCGTAACTACAGAATACGAGTTACTCGTAACTACAGTAAACGAGTCACATGTAACTACAGTATACGAGTAACTTGGACTTACAGTATACGAGTAACTTGTATCTTCTGTATACGAGTCACTTGTAACTACAGTATACGAGTAACATGTAACTTCTGTTTACGACTAAATCGTAACTAACTAACTAACTACAGTATACGAGTCCCTTGTAACTACAGTAAAAAACTTACTCATAACTACAGTATACGAGTCACTTGTAACTACAGTATACGAGTAACTTGTAACTTCAGTATACGACTTACTCGTTACTACAGTATACGAGTCACTTGTAACTACAGTATACGAGAAACTTGTTACTACAGTATACGAGCCACTTGTAACTACAGTATTCGAGTAACTCGTAACAACAGTATACGAGTCACTTCTTACTACAGTATACGAGTAACTTGTAACAACAGTATACGACTAACTCATAACTACAGTTTACGAGTAACTCGTAACTACAGTATACGAGTCACTTGTAACTACAGTTTACGAGTAACTTGTAACTACAGTATACGAGTAACATGTAACTATAGTATACGAGTAACTTGTAACTACAGTATACAAGTAACTTGTAACTTCAGTATACGAGTAACTTGTAACTACAGTATACGAGTCACTTGTAACTACATTATACAAGTCACTTGTAACTACAGTATACGACTTGAATGTAACTACAGTTTACGAGTAACGTGTAACTACAGTTTACGAGTCACTTGTAACTACAGTATACGAGTAACTTGTAACAACAGTATACGAGTAACCTGTATCTACAGTTTACGAGTCACTTGTAACTACAGTATACGAGTAAATTGGACGTACAGTATACGAGTAACGTGTAACTACAGTATACGAATAACTTGTATTTACAGTATACGATTAACTTGTAACTTCTGTATACAACGAACTCGTAACTACAGTATACGAGTAACGTGTAACTACAGTATACGAGTAACATGTAACTTCAGTATACGAGTAACATGTAACTACAGTATACGAGTAACTTATAACTACAGTATACGAGTAACATGTAACTACAGTATACGACTTACTCGTTACAACAGTATACGAGTAACTTGTAACTTCAGTATACGAGTAACTTGTAACTACAGTATACGAGTCACTTGTAACTACAGAATACAAGTCACTTGCAACTAAAGTATACGACTTGAATGTAACAACAGTATACGAGTAACGTGTAACTACAGTTTACGAGTCACTTGTAACTACAGTATACGAGTAACTTGTAACTAAAGTATACGAGTATCTTGTATCTACAGTATACGAGTCACTTGTAACTACAGTATACGAGTAACTTGTAACTACAGTATACGAGTTAATCGTAACTAAAGTATACGAGTAACTTGTATTTACAGTATACGAGTCACTTGTAACTACAGTATACAAGTCACTTGCAACTAAAGTATACGACTTGAATGTAACAACAGTATACGAGTAACGTGTAACTACAGTTTACGAGTCACTTGTAACTACATTATACGAGTTTAATGTAACAACAGTATACGAGTAACATGAAACTACAGTATACGAGTTACCTGTTACTACAGTATACGAGTAACTTGTAACTTCAGTATATGACTTACTCGTAACTACAGAATACGAGTAACTCGTAACTACAGTATACGAGTCACATGTAACTACGGTATACGAGTAACTTGTAACTACAGTATACGAGTCACTTGTAACTACAATATACGAGTAACTTGTAACTACAGATTACGAGTCACTTGTAACAACAGAATACGAGTCACTTGTTACTACAGTATACGAGTCACTTGTAACTACATTATACGAGTTTAATGTAACTACAGTATACAAGTAACATGTAACTATAGTGTACGAGTTACCTGTTACTACAGTATACGAGTTACTTGTAACTTCATTATATGACTTACTCGTAACTACAGAATACGAGTAACTCGTAACTACAGTATACGAGTCACTTGTAACAACAGAATACGAGTAACTCGTAACTACAGTATACGAGTAACTTGTAACTACAGTAAAAAACTTACTCATAACTACAGTATACGAGTCACTTGTAACTACAGTATACGAGTAACTTGTAACTTCAGTATACGACTTACTCGTTACTACAGTATACGAGTCACTTGTAACTACAGTATTCGAGTAACTCGTAACAACAGTATACGAATCACTTCTTACTACAGTATACGAGTAACTTGTAACAACAGTATACGACTAACTCGTAACTACAGTTTACGAGTAACTCGTAACTACAGTATACGAGTCACTTGTAACTACAGTTTACGAGTAACTTGTAACTACAGTATACGAGTAACATGTAACTATAGTATACGAGTAACTTGTAACTACAGTATACAAGTAACTTGTAACTTCAGTAAACGAGTAACTTGTAACTACAGTATACGAGTCACTTGTAACTACATTATACAAGTCACTTGTAACTACAGTATACGACTTGAATGTAACTACAGTTTACGAGTAACGTGTAACTACAGTTTACGAGTCACTTGTAACTACAGTATACGAGTAACTTGTAACTACAGTATACGAGTATCTTGTATCTACAGTATACGAGTCACTTGTAACTACAGTATACGAGTAAATTGGACGTACAGTATACGAGTAACGTGTAACTACAGTATACGAATAACTTGTATTTACAGTATACGAGTAACTTGTAACTTCTGTTTACAACGAACTCGTAACTACAGTATACGAGTAACGTGTAACTACAGTATACGAGTAACATGTAACTTCAGTATACGAGTAACATGTAACTACAGTATACGAGTAACTTATAACTACAGTATACGAGTAACATGTAACTACAGTATACGACTTACTCGTTACAACAGTATACGAGTAACTTGTATCTTCAGTATACGAGTAACTTGTAACTACAGTATACGAGTCACTTGTAACTACAGTATACAAGTCACTTGCAACTAAAGTATACGACTTGAATGTAACAACAGTATACGAGTAACGTGTAACTACAGTTTACGAGTCACTTGTAACTACATTATACGAGTTTAATGTAACTACAGTATACAAGTAACATGTAACTATAGTGTACGAGTTACCTGTTACTACAGTATACGAGTTACTTGTAACTTCATTATATGACTTACTCGTAACTACAGAATACGAGTAACTCGTAACTACAGTATACGAGTCACTTGTAACAACAGAATACGAGTAACTCGTAACTACAGTATACGAGTAACTTGTAACTACAGTAAAAAACTTACTCATAACTACAGTATACGAGTCACTTGTAACTACAGTATACGAGTAACTTGTAACTTCAGTATACGACTTACTCGTTACTACAGTATACGAGTCACTTGTAACTACAGTATTCGAGTAACTCGTAACAACAGTATACGAATCACTTCTTACTACAGTATACGAGTAACTTGTAACAACAGTATACGACTAACTCGTAACTACAGTTTACGAGTAACTCGTAACTACAGTATACGAGTCACTTGTAACTACAGTTTACGAGTAACTTGTAACTACAGTATACGAGTAACATGTAACTATAGTATACGAGTAACTTGTAACTACAGTATACAAGTAACTTGTAACTTCAGTAAACGAGTAACTTGTAACTACAGTATACGAGTCACTTGTAACTACATTATACAAGTCACTTGTAACTACAGTATACGACTTGAATGTAACTACAGTTTACGAGTAACGTGTAACTACAGTTTACGAGTCACTTGTAACTACAGTATACGAGTAACTTGTAACTACAGTATACGAGTATCTTGTATCTACAGTATACGAGTCACTTGTAACTACAGTATACGAGTAAATTGGACGTACAGTATACGAGTAACGTGTAACTACAGTATACGAATAACTTGTATTTACAGTATACGAGTAACTTGTAACTTCTGTTTACAACGAACTCGTAACTACAGTATACGAGTAACGTGTAACTACAGTATACGAGTAACATGTAACTTCAGTATACGAGTAACATGTAACTACAGTATACGAGTAACTTATAACTACAGTATACGAGTAACATGTAACTACAGTATACGACTTACTCGTTACAACAGTATACGAGTAACTTGTATCTTCAGTATACGAGTAACTTGTAACTACAGTATACGAGTCACTTGTAACTACAGTATACAAGTCACTTGCAACTAAAGTATACGACTTGAATGTAACAACAGTATACGAGTAACGTGTAACTACAGTTTACGAGTCACTTGTAACTACAGTATACGAGTAACTTGTAACTACAGTATACGAGTATCTTGTATCTACAGTATACGAGTCACTTGTAACTACAGTATACGAGTAACTTGAAACTACAGTATACGAGTTAATCGTAACTAAAGTATACGAGTAACTTGTATTTACAGTATACGAGTAACTTGTAACTAACATGTAACTACAGTATACGAGTTACCTGTTACTACAGTATACGAGTAACTTGTAACTTCAGTATATGACTTACTCGTAACTACAGAATACGAGTAACTCGTAACTACAGTATACGAGTCACTTGTAACAACAGAATACGAGTAACTCGTAGCTACAGTATACGAGTAACTTGTAACTACAGTAAAAAACGTACTCATAACTACAGTATACGAGTCACTTGTAACTACAGTATACGAGTAACTTGTAACTTCGGTAAACGACTGACTCGTTACTACAGTATAAGAGTCACTTGTAACTACAGTCTACGAGAAACTTGTTACTACAGTATACGAGCCACTTGTAACTACAGTATTCGAGTAACTCGTAACAACAGTATACGAGTCACTTCTTACTACAGTATACGAGTAACTTGTAACAACAGTATACGACTAACTCGTAACTACAGTTTACGAATAACTCGTTACTACAGTATACGAGTCACTTGTAACTACAGTTTACGAGTTACTTGTATCTACAGTATACGAGTTACATGTAACTATAGTATACGAGTAACTTGTAACTACAGTATACAAGTAATTTGTAACTTCAGTATCCGAGTAACTTGTAACTACATTATACAAGTCACTTGTAACTACAGTATACGACTTTAATGTAACTACAGTATTCGAGTAACGTGTAACTACAGTATACGAGTCACTTGTAACTACAGTATACGAGTAACTTGTAACAACAGCATACGAGTAACTTGTATCTACAGTTTACGAGTCACTTGTTACAACAGTATACGAGTAAATTGGACGTACAGTATACGAGTAACGTGTAACTACAGTATACGAATAACTTGTATTTACAGTATACGAGTAACTTGTAACTTCTGTATACAACGAACTCGTAACTACAGTATACGAGTAACGTGTAACTACAGTATACGAGTAACATGTAACTTCAGAATACGAGTTACATGTAACTACAGTATACGAGTAACTTATAACTACAGTATACGAGTAACATGTAACTACAGTATACGAATAACTTGTATTTACTGTATACGAGTAACTTGTAACTTCTGTATACAACGAACTCGTAACTAAAGTATACGAGTAACGTGTAACTACAGTATACGAGTAACATGTAACTTCAGTATACGAGTAACATGTAACTACAGTATACGAGTAACTTATAACTACAGTATACGAGTAACATGTAACTACAGTATACGACTTACTCGTTACAACAGTATACGAGTAACTTGTAACTTCAGTATACGAGTAACTTGTAACTACAGTATACGAGTCACTTGTAACTACAGTATACAAGTCACTTGCAACTAAAGTATACGACTTGAATGTAACAACAGTATACGAGTAACGTGTAACTACAGTTTACGAGTCACTTGTAACTACAGTATACGAGTAACTAGTAACTACAGTATACGAGTATCTTGTATCTACAGTATACGAGTCACTTGTAACTACAGTATACGAGGATTTTGTAACTACAGTATACGAGTTAATCGTAACTAAAGTATACGAGTAACTTGTATTTACAGTATACGAGTAACTTGTAACTTCCGTATACGACGAACTCGTAACTACAGTATACGAGTCACTTGTAACTACATTATACGAGTTTAATGTAACTACAGTATACGAGTAACATGTAACTACAATATACGAGTTACCTGTTACTACAGTATACGAGTAACTTGTAACTTCAGTATATGACTTACTCGTAACTACAGAATACGAGTAACTCGTAACTACAGTATACGAGTCACTTGTAACAACAGAATACGAGTAACTCGTAACAACAGTATACGAGTAACTTGTAACTACAGTATAAAACGTACTCATAACTACAGTATACGAGTCACTTGTAACTACAGTATACGAGTAACTTGTAACTTCAGTATACGACTTACTCGTTACTACAGTATACGAGTCACTTGTAACTACAGTATACGAGAAACTTGTTACTACAGTATACGAGCCACTTGTAACTACAGAATTCGAGTAACTCGTAATAACAGTATACGAGTCACTTCTTACTACAGTATACGAGTAACTTGTAACAACAGTATACGACTAACCCGTAACTACAGTTTATGAGTAACTCGTAACTACAGTATACGAGTCACTTGTAACTACAGTTTACGAGTAACTTGTATCTACATTATACGAGTAACATGTAACTATAGTATACGAGTAACTTGTAACTTCAGTATACGAGTAACTTGTAACTACAGTATACGAGTCACTTGTAACTACATTATACAAGTCACTTGTAACTACAGTATACGACTTTAATGTAACTACAGTATTCGAGTAACGTGTAACTACAGTATACGAGTCACTTGTAACTACAGTATACGACTTGAATGTAACTACAGTTTACGAGTAACGTGTAACTACAGTTTACGAGTCACTTGTAACTACAGTATACGAGTAACTTGTAACAACAGTATACGAGTAACCTGTATCTACAGTTTACGAGTCACTTGTAACTACAGTATACGAGTAAATTGGACGTACAGTATACGAGTAACGTGTAACAATTGTATACGAATAACTTGTATTTACAGTATACGATAAACTTGTAACTTCTGTATACAACGAACTCGTAACTACAGTATACGAGTAACGTGTTACTACAGTATACAAGTAACATGTAACTTCAGTATACGAGTAACATGTAACTACAGTATACGAGTAACTTATAACTACAGTATACGAGTAACATGTAACTACAGTATACGACTTACTCGTTACAACAGTATACGAGTAACTTGTAACTTCAGTATACGAGTAACTTGTAACTACAGTATACGAGTCACTTGTAACTACAGTATACAAGTCACTTGCAACTAAAGTATACGACTTGAATGTAACAACAGTATACGAGTAACGTGTAACTACAGTTTACGAGTCACTTGTAACTACAGTATACGAGTAACTCGTAGCTACAGTATACGAGTAACTTGTAACTACAGTAAAAAACGTACTCATAACTACAGTATACGAGTCACTTGTAACTACAGTATACGAGTTAATCGTAACTAAAGTATACGAGTAACTTGTATTTACAGTATACGAGTAACTTGTAACTTCTGTATACGACGAACTCGTAACTACAGTATACGAGTCACTTGTAACTACATTATACGAGTTTAATGTAACTACAGTATACGAGTAACATGAAACTACAGTATACGAGTTACCTGTTACTACAGTATACGAGTAACTTGTAACTTCAGTATATGACTTACTCGTAACTACAGAATACGAGTAACTCGTAACTACACGTATACGAGTCACATGTAACTACGGTATACGAGTAACTTGTAACTACAGTATACGAGTCACTTGTAACTACAATATACGAGTAACTTGTAACTACAGATTACGAGTCACTTGTAACAACAGAATACGAGTCACTTGTTACTACAGTATACGAGTCACTTGTAACTACATTATACGAGTTTAATGTAACTACAGTATACAAGTAACATGTAACTATAGTATACGAGTTACCTGTTACTACAGTATACGAGTTACTTGTAACTTCATTATATGACTTACTCGTAACTACAGAATACGAGTAACTCGTAACTACAGTATACGAGTCACTTGTAACAACAGAATACGAGTAACTCGTAACTACAGTATACGAGTAACTTGTAACTACAGTAAAAAACTTACTCATAACTACAGTATACGAGTCACTTGTAACTACAGTATACGAGTAACTTGTAACTTCAGTATACGACTTACTCGTTACTACAGTATACGAGTCACTTGTAACTACAGTATTCGAGTAACTCGTAACAACAGTATACGAGTCACTTCTTACTACAGTATACGAGTAACTTGTAACAACAGTATACGACTAACTCGTAACTACAGTTTACGAGTAACTCGTAACTACAGTATACGAGTCACTTGTAACTACAGTTTACGAGTAACTTGTAACTACAGTATACGAGTAACATGTAACTATAGTATACGAGTAACTTGTAACTACAGTATACAAGTAACTTGTAACTTCAGTAAACGAGTAACTTGTAACTACAGTATACGAGTCACTTGTAACTACATTATACAAGTCACTTGTAACTACAGTATACGAGTTGAATGTAACTACAGTTTACGAGTAACGTGTAACTACAGTTTACGAGTCATTTGTAACTACAGTATACGAGTAACTTGTAACAACAGTATACGAGTAACCTGTATCTACAGTTTACGAGTCACTTGTAACTACAGTATACGAGTAAATTGGACGTACAGTATACGAGTAACGTGTAACTACAGTATACGAATAACTTGTATTTACAGTATACGAGTCACTTGTAACTACATTATACAAGTCACTTGTAACTACAGTATACGACTTGAATGTAACTACAGTTTACGAGTAACGTGTAACTACAGTTTACGAGTCACTTGTAACTACAGTATACGAGTAACTTGTAACAACAGTATACGAGTAACCTGTATCTACAGTTTACGAGTCACTTGTAACTACAGTATACGAGTAAATTGGACGTACAGTATACGAGTAACATGTAACTACAGTATACGAATAACTTGTATTTACAGTATACGAGTAACTTGTAACTTCTGTTTACAACGAACTCGTAACTACAGTATACGAGTAACGTGTAACTACAGTATACGAGTAACATGTAACTTCAGTATACGAGTAACATGTAACTACAGTATACGAGTAACTTATAACTACAGTATACGAGTAACATGTAACTACAGTATACGACTTACTTGTTACAACAGTATACGAGTAACTTGTATCTTCAGTATACGAGTAACTTGTAACTACAGTATACGAGTCACTTGTAACTACAGTATACAAGTCACTTGCAACTAAAGTATACGACTTGAATGTAACAACAGTATACGAGTAACGTGTAACTACAGTTTACGAGTCACTTGTAACTACAGTATACGAGTAACTTGTAACTACAGTATACGAGTATCTTGTATCTACAGTATACGAGTCACTTGTAACTACAGTATACGAGTAACTTGAAACTACAGTAAACGAGTTAATCGTAACTAAAGTATACGAGTAACTTGTATTTACAGTATACGAGTAACTTGTAACTAACATGTAACTATAGTATACGAGTTACCTGTTACTACAGTATACGAGTAACTTGTAACTTCAGTATATGACTTACTCGTAACTACAGAATACGAGTAACTCGTAACTTCAGTATACGAGTCACTTGTAACAACAGAATACGAGTAACTCGTAGCTACAGTATACGAGTAACTTGTAACTACAGTAAAAAACGTACTCATAACTACAGTATACGAGTCACTTGTAACTACAGTATACGAGTAACTTGTAACTTCGGTCTACGACTTACTCGTTACTACAGTATAAGAGTCACTTGTAACTACAGTCTACGAGAAACTTGTTACTACAGTATACGAGCCACTTGTAACTACAGTATTCGAGTAACTCGTAACACCAGTATACGAGTCACTTCTTACTACAGTATACGAGTAACTTGTAACAACAGTATACGACTAACTCGTAACTACAGTTTACGAATAACTCGTAACTACAGTATACGAGTCACTTGTAACTACAGTTTACGAGTTACTTGTATCTACAGTATACGAGTAACATGTAACTATAGTATACGAGTAACTTGTAACTACAGTATACAAGTAATTTGTAACTTCAGTATACGAGTAACTTGTAACTACATTATACAAGTCACTTGTAACTACAGTATACGACTTTAATGTAACTACAGTATTCGAGTAACGTGTAACTACAGTATACGAGTCACTTGTAACTACAGTATACGAGTAACTTGTAACAACAGCATACGAGTAACTTGTATCTACAGTTTACGAGTCACTTGTTACTACAGTATACGAGTAAATTGGACGTACAGTATACGAGTGACGTGTAACTACAGTATACGAATAACTTGTATTTACAGTATTCGAGTAACTTGTAACTTCTGTATACAACGAACTCGTAACTACAGTATACGAGTAACGTGTAACTACAGTATACGAGTAACATGTAACTTCAGAATACGAGTTACATGTAACTACAGTATACGAGTAACTTATAACTACAGTATACGAGTAACATGTCACTACAGTAAACGAGTAACTTGTTACTACAGTATACAAGTAACTTGTAACTTCAGTATACGAGTAACTTGTAACTACAGTATACGAGTAACTTGTAACTACAGTATACGAGTATCTTGTATCTACAGTATACGAGTCACTTGTAACTACAGTATACGAGTAACTTGAAACTACAGTATACGAGTTAATCGTAACTAAAGTATACGAGTAACTTGTATTTACAGTATACGAGTAACTTGTAACTACATTATACGAGTTTAATGTAACTACAGTATACGAGTAATATGTAACTACAGTAAACGAGTTACCTGTTACTACAGTATACGAGTAACTTGTAACTTCAGTATATGACTTACTCGTAACTACAGAATACGAGTAACTCGTAACTACAGTATACGAGTCACTTGTAACAACAGAATACGAGTAACTCGTAACTACAGTATATGAGTAACTTGTAACTACAGTAAAAAACGTACTCATAACTACAGTATACGAGTCACTTGTAACTACAGTATACGAGTAACTTGTAACTTCAGTATACGACTTACTCGTTACTACAGTATACGAGTCACTTGTAACTACAGTATACGAGAAACTTGTTACTACAGTATACGAGCCACTTGTAACTACAGTATTCGAGTAACTCGTAACTACAGTATACGAGTCACTTGTAACTACATTAAACGAGTTTAATGTAACTACAGTATACGAGTAATATGTAACTACAGTATACGAGTTACCTGTTACTACAGTATACGAGTAACTTGTAACTTCAGTTTATGACTTACTCGTAACTACAGAATACGAGTAACTCGTAACTACAGTATACGAGTCACTTGTAAATACAGTATACAAGTAACATGTAACTACAGTATACGAGTCACTTGTAACAACAGAATACGAGTTACTCGTAACTACAGTTTACGAGTTACTTGTAACTACAGTAAAAGACTTACTCATAACTACAGTATACGAGTCACTTGTAACTACAGTAAACGAGTAACTTGTAACTTCAGTATACGACTTACTCGTTACTATAGTATACGAGTCACTTGTAACTACAGTATACGAGAAACTTGTTACTACAGTATATGAGTATCTTGTATCTACAGTATACGAGTTACTCGTAACTAAAAAATACGAGTTACTTGTATTTACAGTATACGAGTAAATTGTAACTTCTGTATTCGACGAACTCGTAACTACAGTATACGAGTCACTTGTAACTACATTATACGAGTTTAATGTAACTACAGTATACGAGTAACATGTAACTACAGTATACGAGTTACCTGTTACTACAGTATACGAGTTACTTGTAACTTCAGTATACGACTAACTCGTAACTACAGTATACGAGTAACTCGTAACTACAGTATACGAATCACTTCTAACTACAGTAAACGAGTAACTCGTAACTACAGTATACGACTTTAATGTAACTACAGTATACGAGTAACGTGTAACTACAGTATACGAGTAACATGTTACTAAAGTATACGAATAACATGTAACTACAGTATACGAGTAACATGTAACTACAGTATACGAGTTACCTGTTACTACAGTATACGAGTAACTTGTAACTTCAGTTTATGACTTACTCGTAACTACAGAATACGAGTAACTCGTAACTACAGTATACGAGTCACTTGTAACTACAGTATACAAGTAACATGTAACTACAGTATACGAGTCACTTGTAACAACAGAATACGAGTTACTCGTAACTACAGTATACGAGTAACTTGTAACTACAGTAAAAGACTTACTCATAACTACAGTATACGAGTCACTTGTAACTACAGTAAACGAGTAACTTGTAACTTCAGTGTACGACTTAATCGTTACTACAGTATACGAGTCACTTGTAACTACAGTATACGAGAAACTTGTTACTACAGTATACGAGCCACTTGTAACTACAGTATTCGAGTAACTCGTAACAACAGTATACGAGTCACTTCTTACTACAGTATATGAGGAACTTGTAACAACAGTATACGACTAACTCGTAACTACAGTTTACGAGTAACTCGTAACTACAGTATACGAGTCACTTGTAACTACAGTTTACGAGTAACTTGTAACTACAGTATACGAGTAACATGTAACTACATCATACGAGTAACTTGTAACTACAGTGTACAAGTAACTTGTAACTACAGTATACGACTTGAATGTAACTACAGTTTACGAGTAACGTGTAACTACAGTTTACGAGTCATTTGTAACTACAGTATACGAGTAACTTGTAACAACAGTATACGAGTAACCTGTATCTACAGTTTACGAGTCACTTGTAACTACAGTATACGAGTAAATTGGACGTACAGTATACGAGTAACGTGTAACTACAGTATACGAATAACTTGTATTTACAGTATACGAGTCACTTGTAACTACATTATACAAGTCACTTGTAACTACAGTATACGACTTGAATGTAACTACAGTTTACGAGTAACGTGTAACTACAGTTTACGAGTCACTTGTAACTACAGTATACGAGTAACTTGTAACAACAGTATACGAGTAACCTGTATCTACAGTTTACGAGTCACTTGTAACTACAGTATACGAGTAAATTGGACGTACAGTATACGAGTAACGTGTAACTACAGTATACGAATAACTTGTATTTACAGTATACGAGTAACTTGTAACTTCTGTTTACAACGAACTCGTAACTACAGTATACGAGTAACGTGTAACTACAGTATACGAGTAACATGTAACTTCAGTATACGAGTAACATGTAACTACAGTATACGAGTAACTTATAACTACAGTATACGAGTAACATGTAACTACAGTATACGACTTACTTTTTACAACAGTATACGAGTAACTTGTATCTTCAGTATACGAGTAACTTGTAACTACAGTATACGAGTCACTTGTAACTACAGTATACAAGTCACTTGCAACTAAAGTATACGACTTGAATGTAACAACAGTATACGAGTAACGTGTAACTACAGTTTACGAGTCACTTGTAACTACAGTATACGAGTAACTTGTAACTACAGTATACGAGTATCTTGTATCTACAGTATACGAGTCACTTGTAACTACAGTATACGAGTAACTTGAAACTACAGTATACGAGTTAATCGTAACTAAAGTATACGAGTAACTTGTATTTACAGTAAACGAGTAACTTGTAACTTCAGTATATGACTTACTCGTAACTACAGAATACGAGTAACTCGTAACTACAGTATACGAGTCACTTGTAACAACAGAATACGAGTAACTCGTAGCTACAGTATACGAGTAACTTGTAACTACAGTAAAAAACGTACTCATAACTACAGTATACGAGTCACTTGTAACTACAGTATACGAGTAACTTGTAACTTCGGTCTACGACTTACTCGTTACTACAGTATAAGAGTCACTTGTAACTACAGTCTACGAGAATCTTGTAACTACAGTATACGAGCCACTTGTAACTACAGTATTCGAGTAACTCGTAACAACAGTATACGAGTCACTTCTTACTACAGTATACGAGTAACTTGTAACAACAGTATACGACTAACTCGTAACTACAGTTTACGAATAACTCGTAACTACAGTATACGAGTCACTTGTAACTACAGTTTACGAGTTACTAGTATCTACAGTATACGAGTAACATGTAACTATAGTATACGAGTAACTTGTAACTACAGTATACAAGTAATTTGTAACTTCAGTATACGAGTAACTTGTAACTACATTATACAAGTCACTTGTAACTACAGTATACGACTTTAATGTAACAACAGTATTCGAGTAACGTGTAACTACAGTATACGAGTCACTTGTAACTACAGTATACGAGTAACTTGTAACAACAGCATACGAGTAACTTGTATCTACAGTTTACGAGTCACTTGTTACTACAGTATACGAGTAAATTGGACGTACAGTACACGAGTAACGTGTAACTACAGTATACGAATAACTTGTATTTACAGTATACGAGTAACTTGTAACTTCTGTATACAACGAACTCGTAACTACAGTATACGAGTAACGTGTAACTACAGTATACGAGTAACATGTAACTTCAGAATACGAGTTACATGTAACTACAGTATACGAGTAACTTATAACTACAGTATACGAGTAACATGTAACTACAGTAAACGAGTAACTTGTAACTACAGTATACGAGTAACTTGTAACTTCAGTATACGAGTAACTTGTAACTACAGTATACGAGTAACTTGTAACTACAGTATACGAGTATCTTGTATCTACAGTATACGAGTCACTTGTAACTACAGTATACGAGTAACTTGAAACTACAGTATACGAGTTAATCGTAACTAAAGTATACGAGTTACTTGTATTTACAGTATACGAGTAACTTGTAACTACATTATACGAGTTTAATGTAACTACAGAATACGAGTAACTCGTAACTACAGTATACGAGTCACTTGTAACAACAGAATACGAGTAACTCGTAACTACAGTATATGAGTAACTTGTCAATACAGTAAAAAACGTACTCATAACTACAGTATACGAGTCACTTGTAACTACAGTATACGAGTAACTTGTAACTTCAGTATACGACTTACTCGTTACTACAGTATACGAGTCACTTGTAACTACAGTATACGAGAAACTTGTTACTACAGTATACGAGCCACTTGTAACTACAGTATTCGAGTAACTCGTAACTACAGTATACGAGTCACTTGTAACTACATTATACGAGTTTAATGTAACTACAGTATACGAGTAATATGTAACTACAGTATACGAGTTACCTGTTACTACAGTATACGAGTAACTTGTAACTTCAGTTTATGACTTACTCGTAACTACAAAATACGAGTAACTCGTAACTACAGTATACGAGTCACTTGTAAATACAGTATACAAGTAACATGTAACTACAGTATACGAGTCACTTGTAACAACAGAATACGAGTTACTCGTAACTACAGTTTACGAGTTACTTGTAACTACAGTAAAAGACTTACTCATAACTACAGTATACGAGTCACTTGTAACTACAGTAAACGAGTAACTTGTAACTTCAGTATACGACTTACTCGTTACTACAGTATACGAGTCACTTGTAACTACAGTATACGAGAAACTTGTTACTACAGTATTATGAGTATCTTGTATCTACAGTATACGAGTTACTCGTAACTAAAAAATACGAGTTACTTGTATTTACAGTATACGAGTAAATTGTAACTTCTGTATACGACGAACTCGTAACTACAGTATACGAGTCACTTGTAACTACATTATACGAGTTAAATGTAACTACAGTATACGAGTAACATGTAACTACAGTATACGAGTTACCTGTTTCTACAGTATACGAGTAACTTGTAACTTCAGTATACGACTAACTCGTAACTACAGTATACGAGTAACTCGTAACTACAGTATACGAATCACTTCTAACTACAGTAAACGAGTAACTCGTAACTACAGTATACGACTTTAATGTAACTACAGTATACGAGTAACGTGTAACTACAGTATACGAGTAACATGTTACTAAAGTATACGAGTAACATGTAACTACAGTATACGAGTAACATGTAACTACAGTATACGAGTTACCTGTTACTACAGTATACGAGTAACTTGTAACTTCAGTTTATGACTTACTCGTAACTACAGAATACGAGTAACTCGTAACTACAGTATACGAGTCACTTGTAACTACAGTATACAAGGAACATGTAACTACAGTATACGAGTCACTTGTAACAACAGAATACGAGTTACTCGTAACTACAGTATACGAGTAACTTGTAACTACAGTAAAAGACTTACTCATAACTACAGTATACGAGTCACTTGTAACTACAGTAAACGAGTAACTTGTAACTTCAGTGTACGACTTAATCGTTACTACAGTATACGAGCCACTTGTAACTACAGTATTCGAGTAACTCGTAACAACAGTATACGAGTCACTTCTTACTACAGTATATGAGGAACTTGTAACAACAGTATACGACTAACTCGTAACTACAGTTTACGAGTAACTCGTAACTACAGTATACGAGTCACTTGTAACTACAGTTTACGAGTAACTTGTAACTACAGTATACGAGTAACATGTAACTACATCATACGAGTAACTTGTAACTACAGTATACGAGTCACTTGTAACTACATTATACAAGTCACTTGTAACTACAGTATACGACTTGAATGTAACTACAGTATACGAGTAACGTGTAACTACAGTATACGAGTCACTTGTAACTACAGTATACGAGTAACTTGTAACTACAGTATACGAGGAACTTGTATCTACAGTTTACGAGTCACTTGTAACTACAGTATACGAGTAAATTGGACGTACAGTATACGAGTAACGTGTAAATACAGTATACGAGTAACTTGTATTTACAGTATACGAGTAACTTGTAACTTCTGTATACGACGATCTCGTAACTACAGTATACGAGTAACGTGTAACTACAGTATACGAGTAACATGTAACTTCAGTATACGAGTTACATGTAACTACAGTATACGAGTAACTTATAACTACAGTATACGAGTAACATGTAACTACAGTATACGAGTAACTTGTAACTACAGTATACGAGTAACTTGTAACTTCAGTATACGAGTAACTTGTAACTACAGTATACGAGTCACTTGTAACTACATTATACAAGTCACTTGTACTACAGTATAGGACTTGAATGTAACTACAGTATACGAGTAACGTGTAACTACAGTATACGAGTCACTTGTAACTACAGTATACGAGTAACTTGTAACTACAGTATACGAGTAACTTGTATCTACATTTTACGAGTCACTTGTAACTACAGTATACGAGTAAATTGGACGTACAGTATACGAGTAACGTGTAACTACAGTATACGAGTAACTTGTATTTACAGTATACGAGTAACTTGTAACTTCTGTATACGACGATCTCGTAACTACAGTATACGAGTAACGTGTAACTACAGTATACGAGTAACATGTTACTTCAGTATACGAGTTACATGTAACTACAGTATACGAGTAACTTATAACTACAGTATACGAGTAACATGTAACTACAGTATACGAGTAACTTGTAACTACAGTATACGAGGAACTTGTAACTACAGTATACGAGTAACTTGTATCTACAGTTTACGAGTCACTTGTAACTACAGTATACGAGTAAATTGGACGTACAGTATACAAGTAACGTGTAACTACAGTATACGAGTAACTTGTTTTTACAGTATACGAGTAACTTGTAACTTCTGTATACGACGAACTCGTAACTACAGTATTCGAGTAACGTGTAACTACAGTATACGAGTAACATGTAACTTCAGTATACGAGTTACATGTAACTACAGTATACGAGTAACTTATAACTACAGTATACGAGTAACATGTAACTACAGTATACGAGTAACTTGTAACTACAGTATACGAGTAACTTGTAACTTCAGTATACGTGTAACTTGTAACTACAGTATACGAGTCACTTGTAACTACAGTATACAAGTCACTTGTAACTACAGTAAACGACTTGAATGTAACAACAGTATACGAGTATCGTGTAATTACAGTATACGAGTCACTTGTAACTACAGTATACGAGTAACTTGTAACTACAGTATACGAGTATCTTGTATCTACAGTATACGAGTCACTTGTAACTACAGTAATTGAGTCACTTGTAACTACAGTATACTGGTTACTCGTAACTACAGTATACGAGTAACTTGTATTTACAAAATACGAGTAACTTGTAACTTCTGTATACGACGAACTCGTAACTACAGTATACGAGTCACTTGTAACTACAGTATACGAAATTAATGTATCTACAGTATACGAGTCACCTGTAACTACAGAATACGAGTAACTTGTAACTACAGTATACGAGTAACATGTAAGTACAGTATACGAGACACTTGTAACTTCAGTTTACTAGTAATATGTAACTAGAGTATACGAGTCACTTGTAACTACAGTATACGAGTATTATGTAACTATAGTATGCGAGTCACTTGTAACTACAGTATACGAGTAACTTGTAACTACAGTATACGAGTCACTTGTAACTACAGTATACGAGTAACTTGTAGCTACAGATTACGAGTCACTTGTAACAACAGAATACGAGTCACTTGTAACTACAGTATACGAGTCACTTGTAACTACATTATACGAGTTCAATGTAACTACAGTATACGAGTAACATGAAACTACAGTATACGAGTAACTTGTAACTACAGTATACGAGTCACTTGTAAATACAGTATACGAGTTTAATGTAACTACAGTATACGAGTCACTTGTAATTACAGTATAATAGTTTAATGTAACTACAGTAAACGAGTAAGTTGTAACTACAGTATACGAGTCCCTTGTAACTACAGTATACGAGTTTAATGTAACAACAGTATACGAGTCACTTGTAACTACAGTATACGAGAAACAAGTAACTACAGTATACGAGTAAGATGTAACTACAGTATACGAGCCACTTGTTACTACAGTAAACGAGTTAAATGAAACTACAGTATACGAGTCACTTGTAACTACAGTATACGAGTAACTTGGACTTACAGTATACGAGTAACTTGTATCTACTGTATACGAGTCACTTGTAACTACAGTATACGAGTAACATGTAACTTCAGTTTACGACTAAATCGTAACAACAGTATACAAGTTACTCGTAACTACAGTATACGAGTCACTTGTAAAATTAGAATACGAGTCTCTTGTAACTACAGAATACGTGTTACTCGTAACTACAGTATACGAATAACATGTAACTACAGTATACGAGAACCTTGTAACTACAGTATTCGAGTGACTCGTTACAACAGTATACGAGTCACTTGTAACTACAGTATACGAGTCACTTGTAACTACAGAATACGAGTCACTTGTAACTACAGTATACGAGTAACATGTAACTTTAGTATACGAGTCACATGTAACTACAGTATAGGAGTAACTTGAAACTACAGTATACGAGTCACTTGTAACTACAATATACGAGTACCTTGTAACTACAGATTACGAGTCACTTGTAACTACAGTATACGAGTCACTTGTAACTACATTATACAAGTCACTTGTAACTACAGTATACGACTTGAATGTAACTACAGTTTACGAGTAACGTGTAACTACAGTTTACGAGTCACTTGTAACTACAGTATACGAGTAACTTGTAACAACAGTATACGAGTAACCTGTATCTACAGTTTACGAGTCACTTGTAACTACAGTATACGAGTAAATTGGACGTACAGTATACGAGTAACGTGTAACTACAGTATACGAATAACTTGTATTTACAGTATACGAGTAACATGTTACTACAGTATACGAGTCACTTGTAACAACAGAATACGAGTAACTCGTAACTACAGTTTACGAGTAACTTGTAAATACAGTAAAAGACTTACTCATAACTACAGTATACGAGTCACTTGTAACTACAGTAAACGAGTAACTTGTAACTTCAGTATACGACTTACTCGTTACTACAGTATACGAGTCACTTGTAACTACAGTATACGAGAAACTTGTTACTACAGTATATGAGTATCTTGTATCTACAGTATACGAGTTACTCGTAACTAAAGTATACGAGTTACTTGTATTTACAGTATACGAGTAAATTGTAACTTCTGTATACGACGAACTCGTAACTACAGTATACGAGTCACTTGTAACTACATTATACGAGTTTAATGTAACTACAGTATACGAGTAACATATAACTACAGTATACGAGTTACCTGTTACTACAGTATACGAGTAACTTGTAACTTCAGTATACGACTAACTCGTAACTACAGTATACGAGTTACTCGTAACTACAGTATACGAATCACTTCTTACTACAGTAAACGAGTAACTCGTAACTACAGTATACGACTTTAATGTAACTACAGTATACGAGTAACGTGTAACTACAGTATACGAGTAACATGTTACTAAAGTATACGAGTTACATGTAACTACAGTATACGAGTAACATGTAACTACAGTATACGAGTTACCTGTTACTACAGTATACGAGTAGCTTGTAACTTCAGTTTATGACTTACTCTTAACTACAGAATACGAGTAACTCGTAACTACAGTATACGAGTCACTTGTAACTACAGTATACAAGTAACATGTAACTACAGTATACGAGTCACTTGTAACAACAGAATACGAGTTACTCGTAACTACAGTATACGAGTAACTTGTTACTACAGTAAAAGACTTACTCATAACTACAGTATACGAGTCACTTGTAACTACAGTAAACGAGTAACTTGTAACTTCAGTGTACGACTTAATCGTTACTACAGTATACGAGTCACTTGTAACTACAGTATACGAGAAACTTGTTACTACAGTATACGAGCCACTTGTAACTACAGTATTCGAGTAACTCGTAACAACAGTATACGAGTCACTTCTTACTACAGTATATGAGGAACTTGTAACAACAGTATACGACTAACTCGTAACTACAGTTTACGAGTAACTCGTAACTACAGTATACGAGTCACTTGTAACTACAGTTCACGAGTAACTTGTAACTACAGTATACGAGTAACATGTAACTACATCATACGAGTAACTTGTAACTACAGTTTACAAGTAACTTGTAACTTCAGTATACGAGTAACTTGTAACTTCTGTATACGACGAACTCGTAACTACAGTATACGAGTAACGTGTAACTACAGTATACGAGTAACATGTAACTTCAGTATACGAGTTACATGTAACTACAGTATACGAGTAACTTATAACTACAGTATACGAGTAACATGTAACTACAGTATACGAGTAACTTGTAACTACAGTATACGAGTAACTTGTAACTTCAGTATACGTGTAACTTGTAACTAAAGTATACGAGTTACTCGTAACTACAGTATACGAATCACTTCTTACTACAGTAAACGAGTAACTCGTAACTACAGTATACGACTTTAATGTAACTACAGTATACGAGTAACGTGTAACTACAGTATACGAGTAACATGTTACTAAAGTATACGAGTTACATGTAACTACAGTATACGAGTAACATGTAACTACAGTATACGAGTTACCTGTTACTACAGTATACGAGTAGCTTGTAACTTCAGTTTATGACTTACTCTTAACTACAGAATACGAGTAACTCGTAACTACAGTATACGAGTCACTTGTAACTACAGTATACAAGTAACATGTAACTACAGTATACGAGTCACTTGTAACAACAGAATACGAGTTACTCGTAACTACAGTATACGAGTAACTTGTTACCACAGTAAAAGACTTACTCATAACTACAGTATACGAGTCACTTGTAACTACAGTAAACGAGTAACTTGTAACTTCAGTGTACGACTTAATCGTTACTACAGTATACGAGTCACTTGTAACTACAGTATACGAGAAACTTGTTACTACAGTATACGAGCCACTTGTAACTACAGTATTCGAGTAACTCGTAACAACAGTATACGAGTCACTTCTTACTACAGTATATGAGGAACTTGTAACAACAGTATACGACTAACTCGTAACTACAGTTTACGAGTAACTCGTAACTACAGTATACGAGTCACTTGTAACTACAGTTTACGAGTAACTTGTAACTACAGTATACGAGTAACATGTAACTACATCATACGAGTAACTTGTAACTACAGTGTACAAGTAACTTGTAACTTCAGTATACGAGTAACTTGTAACTTCTGTATACGACGAACTCGTAACTACAGTATACGAGTAACGTGTAACTACAGTATACGAGTAACATGTAACTTCAGTATACGAGTTACATGTAACTACAGTATACGAGTAACTTATAACTACAGTATACGAGTAACATGTAACTACAGTATACGAGTAACTTGTAACTACAGTATACGAGTAACTTGTAACTTCAGTATACGTGTAACTTGTAACTACAGTATACGAGTCACTTGTAACTACAGTATACAAGTCACTTGTAACTACAGTAAACGACTTGAATGTAACATTAGTATACGAGTATCGTGTAATTACAGTATACGAGTCACTTGTAACTACAGAATACGAGTAACTTGTAACTACAGTATACGAGTATCTTGTATCTACAGTATACGAGTCACTTGTAACTACAGTAATTGAGTCACTTGTAACTACAGTATACTAGTTACTCGTAACTACAGTATACGAGTAACTTGTATTTACAAAATACGAGTAACTTGTAACTTCTGTATACGACGAACTCGTAACTACAGAATACGAGTCACTTGTAACTACAGTATACGAAATTAATGTATCTACAGTATACGAGTCACCTGTAACTACAGAATACGAATAACTTGTAACTACAGTATACGAGTAACATGTAAGTACAGTATACGAGTCACTTGTAACTTCAGTTTACTAGTAATATGTAACTAGAGTATACGAGTCACTTGTAACTACAGTATACGAGTATTATGTAACTATAGTATGCGAGTCACTTGTAACTACAGTATACGAGTAACTTGTAACTACAGTATACGAGTCACTTGTAACTACAGTATACGAGTAACTTGTAGCTACAGATTACGAGTCACTTGTACCAACAGAATACGAGTCACTTGTAACTACAGTATACGAGTCACTTGTAACTACATTATACGAGTTCAATGTAACTACAGTATACGAGTAACATGAAACTACAGTATACGAGTAACTTGTAACTACAGTATACGAGTCACTTGTAAATACAGTATACGAGTTTAATGTAACTACAGTATACGAGTCACTTGTAATTACAGTATAATAGTTTAATGTAACTACAGTAAACGAGTAAGTTGTAACTACAGTATACGAGTCCCTTGTAACTACAGTATACGAGTTTAATGTAACAACAGTATACGAGTCACTTGTAACTACAGTATACGAGAAACAAGTAACTACAGTATACGAGTAAGATGTAACTACAGTATACGAGCCACTTGTAACTACAGTATACGAGTAACTTGGACTTACAGTATACGAGTAACTTGTATCTACTGTATACGAGTCACTTGTAACTACAGTATACGAGTAACATGTAACTTCAGTTTACGACTAAATCGTAACTACAGTATACAAGTTACTTGTAACTACAGTATACGAGTCACTTGTAACATTAGAATACGAGTCTCTTGTAACTACAGAATACGTGTTACTCGTAACTACAGTATACGAATAACATGTAACTACAGTATACGAGAACCTTGTAACTACAGTATTCGAGTGACTCGTTACAACAGTATACGAGTCACTTGTAACTACAGTATACGAGTCACTTGTAACTACAGAATACGAGTCACTTGTAACTACAGTATACGAGTAACATGTAACTTTAGTATACGAGTCACATGTAACTACAGTATACGAGTAACTTGTAACTACAGTATACGAGTCACTTGTAACTACAATATACGAGTAACTTGTAACTACAGATTACGAGTCACTTGTAACTACAGTATACGAGTCACTTGTAACTACATTATACAAGTCACTTGTAACTACAGTATACGACTTGAATGTAACTACAGTTTACGAGTAACGTGTAACTACAGTTTACGAGTCACTTGTAACTACAGTATACGAGTAACTTGTAACAACAGTATACGAGTAACCTGTATCTACAGTTTACGAGTCACTTGTAACTACAGTATACGAGTAAATTGGACGTACAGTATACGAGTAACGTGTAACTACAGTATACGAATAACTTGTATTTACAGTATACGAGTAACTTGTAACTTCTGTATACAACGAACTCGTAACTACAGTATACGAGTAACGTGTAACTACAGTATACGAGTAACATGTAACTTCAGTATACGAGTAACATGTAACTACAGTATACGAGTAACTTATAACTACAGTATACGAGTAACATGTAACTACAGTATACGACTTACTCGTTACAACAGTATACGAGTAACTTGTAACTTCAATATACGAGTAACTTGTAACTACAGTATACGAGTCACTTGTAACTACAGTATACAAGTCACTTGCAACTAAAGTATACGACTTGAATGTAACAACAGTATACGAGTAACGTGTAACTACAGTTTACGAGTCACTTGTAACTACAGTATACGAGTAACTTGTAACTACAGTATACGAGTATCTTGTATCTACAGTATACGAGTCACTTGTAACTACAGTATACGAGTAACTTGTAACTACAGTATACGAGTTAATCGTAACTAAAGTATACGAGTAACTTGTATTTACAGTATACGAGTAACTTGTAACTTCTGTATACGACGAACTCGTAACTACAGTATACGAGTCACTTGTAACTACATTATACGAGTTTAATGTAACTACAGTATACGAGTAACATGAAACTACAGTATACGAGTTACCTGTTACTACAGTATACGAGTAACTTGTAACTTCAGTATATGACTTACTCGTAACTACAGAATACGAGTAACTCGTAACTACAGTATACGAGTCACATGTAACTACGGTATACGAGTAACTTGTAACTACAGTATACGAGTCACTTGTAACTACAATATACGAGTAACTTGTAACTACAGATTACGAGTCACTCGTAACTACAGAATACGAGTAACTCGTAACTACAGTATACGAGTCACTTGTAACAACAGAATACGAGTAACTCGTAACTACAGTATACGAGTAACTTGTAACTACAGTAAAAAACTTACTCATAACTACAGTATACGAGTCACTTGTAACTACAGTATACGAGTAACTTGTAACTTCAGTATACGACTTACTCGTTACTACAGTATACGAGTCACTTGTAACTACAGTATTCGAGTAACTCGTAACAACAGTATACGAGTCACTTCTTACTACAGTATACGAGTAACTTGTAACAACAGTATACGACTAACTCGTAACTACAGTTTACGAGTAACTCGTAACTACAGTATACGAGTCACTTGTAACTACAGTTTACGAGTAACTTGTAACTACAGTATACGAGTAACATGTAACTATAGTATACGAGTAACTTGTAACTACAGTATACAAGTAACTTGTAACTTCAGTAAACGAGTAACTTGTAACTACAGTATACGAGTCACTTGTAACTACATTATACAAGTCACTTGTAACTACATTATACGAGTTTAATGTAACTACAGTATACGAGTAACATGAAACTACAGTATACGAGTTACCTGTTACTACAGTATACGAGTAACTTGTAACTTCAGTATATGACTTACTCGTAACTACAGAATACGAGTAACTCGTAACTACAGTATACGAGTCACATGTAACTACGGTATACGAGTAACTTGTAACTACAGTATACGAGTCACTTGTAACTACAATATACGAGTAACTTGTAACTACAGATTACGAGTCACTCGTAACTACAGAATACGAGTTACTCGTAACTACAGTATACGAGTCACTTGTAACAACAGAATACGAGTAACTCGTAACTACAGTATACGAGTAACTTGTAACTACAGTAAAAAACTTACTCATAACTACAGTATACGAGTCACTTGTAACTACAGTATACGAGTAACTTGTAACTTCAGTATACGACTTACTCGTTACTACAGTATACGAGTCACTTGTAACTACAGTATTCGAGTAACTCGTAACAACAGTATACGAGTCACTTCTTACTACAGTATACGAGTAACTTGTAACAACAGTATACGACTAACTCGTAACTACAGTTTACGAGTAACTCGTAACTACAGTATACGAGTCACTTGTAACTACAGTTTACGAGTAACTTGTAACAACAGTATACGAGTAACCTGTATCTACAGTTTACGAGTCACTTGTAACTACAGTATACGAGTAAATTGGACGTACATTATACGAGTAACGTGTAACTACAGTATACGAATAACTTGTATTTACAGTATACGAGTCACTTGTAACTACATTATACAAGTCACTTGTAACTACAGTATACGACTTGAATGTAACTACAGTTTACGAGTAACGTGTAACTACAGTTTACGAGTCACTTGTAACTACAGTATACGAGTAACTTGTAACAACAGTATACGAGTAACCTGTATCTACAGTATACGAGTAACGTGTAACTACAGTATACTGTGATATGCCGAGTTGTATATCATCACGTTTTGATATGAGGTGAAGATAGGTTTCTCTCTCCTATTTTAGGTCACGTAGTTAAGTAGTATATAAGCGTTAAGGTTCTAGTAATAAAGTATTCAGTGTTACGATATTGAAGTGTTTTAATAGTTCACCCAGTGACCTCCAGCGAGCCTCTGCATGGCAACCGTGACAGCTGATACGGACGCGAACCAGCAAGAAGTCTGTGAGTTTTCTTAACTCCTATAACGTTGGGGTG